>OZ002740.1:138111486-139311486 GCA_963924295.1 Dioctria rufipes
GTAGTATCGGGAGGGTAAAACTTTGATTTTTCCACCATATTTGGTTATTGCCGGATAATGTTTGCAAGAGCTAGAAAAATCTTTTCACATTTCGCAAGTGTCTACGGCAGGCAGAAACTTAGCCGTACTGAAGAGTATTAAGGTTTCTGCCAATACGAAACGCTTTTTCCATTCAAATTCTGAAGTTCAAATTTACAATTGGAAATCGTCATTAGCATAGTTTCTTTCCTCCATACACGGAATATAACCCACTTTTCAGGAGAGACTGGGCTCACTGGATTTTGTCATTCATAATGAATGATGGTTAGGTTTCCTTCAGATGTACATGCCATCAAAAAACCCCGGCTAAATTCATAATTCTTGGCTCCTTTAAAATGAGACATACAGCAGTCCATGTGTTTTATGTAAGGGCATACCTGTGTTGCTATTATGGTACACCTCACAGGGACCCTAACGTACCAAGACATGGTCTGCGAAGGGTAGTATCGGGAGGGTAAAGCTTTGATTTTTCCACCATATTTGGTTATTGCCGGATAATGTTTGCAAGAGCTAGAAAAATCTTTTCATATTTCACAACACTTTTCAAATTTTCAAAATTTATTTTCACATTTCGCTAGCGTCTACGGCAGGCAGAAACTTAGCCGTACTGAAGAGTATTAAGGTTTCTGCCAATACGAAACGCTTTCTCCAATCCATTTCTGAAGTTCAAATTTACAATTGGAAATCGTCATTAGCATAGCTTCTTTCCTCCATACACGGAATATAACCCACTTTTCAGAAGAGACTGGGTTCACTGGAATTTATCATTCATAATGAATGATGGTTAAGTTTCCTTCAGATGGACATGCCATCAAAAAATCCTGACTAAATTGATAATTCTTGGTTCCTTAAAGATGAGACACACAGCAGGCCATGTGTTTTATGTAAGGACATACCTGTGTTGCCATTATGGTACACTCCACAGGGACCCTGACGTACCAAGACATGGTCTGCGAAGGGTTGTATCGGGAGGGTAAAACTTTGATTTTTCCACCATATTTGGTTATTGCCGGATAATGCTTGCAAGAGCTAGAAAAATCTTTTCATATTTCACAACACTTTTCAAATTTTCAAAATTTATTTTCACATTTCGCTAGCGTCTACGGCAGGCAGAAACTTAACCGTACTGAAGACTATTAAGGTTTCTGCCAATACAAAACGCTTTCTCCAATCCATTTCTGAAGTTCCAATTTACAATTGGAAATCGTCATTAGCATAGTTTCTTTCCTCCATACACGGAATATAACCCACTTTTCAGGAGAGACTGGGCTCACTGGATTTTATCATTCATAATGAATGATGGTTAGGTTTCCTTCAGATGTACATGCCATCAAAAAATCCTGACTAAATTGGTAATTCTTGTCTCCTTAAAGATTAGACACACAGCAGTCTATGTCCTTTATGTCAGGATATACCTGTGTTGCCATTATGGTACACTTCACAGGGACCCTAATGTACCAAGACATGGTCTGCGAAGGGTAGTATCGGGAGGATAAAACTTTGATTTTTCCACCATATTTGGTTATTGCCGAATAATGTTTGCAAGAGCTAGAAAAACCTTTTCGTATTTCACAACACTTCTCAAATTTTCAAAATTTATTTTTCATTTCGCAAGCGTCTACGGGAGGCAGAAACTTAGCCGTACTGAAAAGTATTAAAGTTTCTGCCAATACGAAACGCTTTTTCCAATCCATTTCTGAAGTTCAAATTTACAATTGAAAATCGTCATTAGCAGAGTTTCCTTCCTCCACACACGGAATATAACCCACTTTTCAGGAGAGGCTGGGCTCACTGGATTTTATCATTCTTAATGAATGATGGTTAGGTTTCCTTCAGATGTACATGCTATCAAAAAATCCTTAATAAATTGGTAATTCTTGGCTGCTTAAAGATGAGACACACAGCAGGCCATCTATTTTATGTAAGGACATAACTGTGTTGCAATTATGGTACACTTCACAGGGACCCTGACGTACCAAGACATGGTCTGCGAAGGGTAGTATCGGGAGGATAAAACTTTGATTTTTCCACCATATTTGGTTATTGCCGAATAATGTGTGCAAGAGCTAGAAAAATCTTTTCGTATTTCACAACACTTCTCAAATTTTCAAAATTTATTTTGCATTTCGCAAGCGTCTACGGGAGGCAGAAACTTAGCCGTACTGAAAAGTATTAAAGTTTCTGCCAATACGAAACGCTTTTTACAATCCATTTCTGAAGTTCAAATTTACAATTGAAAATCGTCACTAGCAGAGTTTCTTTCCTCCACACACGGAATATAACCCACTTTTCAGGAGAGGCTGGGCTCACTGGATTTTATCATTCAAAATGAATGATGGTTAGGTTTCCTACAGATGTACATGCTATCAAAAAATCCTGAATAAATTGGTAATTCTTGGCTCCTTAAAGATGAGACACACAGCAGGCCATGTGTTTTATGTAAGGACATACCTGTGTTGCCATTATGGTACACTCCACAGGGACCCTGACGTACCAAGACATGGTCTGCGAAGGGTAGTATCGGGAGGGTAAAACTTTAATTTTTCCAACATATTTGGTTATTGCCGGATAGTGTTTGCAAGAGCTAGAAAAATCTTTTCATATTTCACAACACTTTTCAAATTTTCAAAATTTATTTTCACATTTCGCTAGCGTCTACGGCAGGCAGAAACTTAGCCGTACTGAAGAGTATTAAGGTTTCTGCCAATACGAAACGCTTTCTCCAATCCATTTCTGAAGTTCAAATTTACAATTGGAAATCGTCATTAGCATAGTTTCTTTTATCCATACACGGAATATAATCCACTTTTCAGGAAAGGCTGGTCTCACTGGATTTTATCATTCATAATGAATGATGGTTAGGTTTCCTTCAGATGTACATGCCATCAAAAAATCCTGACTAAATTGATAATTCTTGGCTCCTTAAAGATGAGACACACAGCTGTCCATGTCCTTTATATAAGCACATACCTGTGTTGCCGTTATGGTACACTTCAAAGGGAACCTAACGTACCAAGACATGGTCTGCGAAGGGTAGTATCGGGAGGGTAAAACTTTGATTTTTCCACCATATTTGGTTATTGCCGGATAATGTTTGCAAGAGCTAGAAAAACCTTTTCACATTTCGCAAGTGTCTACGGCAGGCAGACACTTAGCCGTACTGAAGAGTATTAAGGTTTCTGCCAATACGAAACGCTTTTTCCATTCCAATTCTGAAGTTCAAATTTACAATTGAAAATCGTCATTAGCAGAGTTTCTTTCCTCCACAAACGGAATATAACCCACTTTTCAGGAGAGGCTGGACTCACTGGATTTTATCATTCTTAATGAATGATGGTTAGGTTTCCTTCAGATGTACATGCTATCAAAAAATCCTGAATAAATTGGTAATTCTTGGCTCCTTAAAGATGAGACACACAGCAGGCCATGTGTTTTATGTAAGGACATACCTGTGTTGCCATTATGGTACACTCCACAGGGACCCTGACGTACCAAGACATGGTCTGCGAAGGGTTGTATCGGGAGGGTAAAACTTTGATTTTTCCACCATATTTGGTTATTGCCGGATAATGTTTGCAAGAGCTAGAAAAATCTTTTCATATTTCACAACACTTTTCAAATTTTCAAAATTTATTTTCACATTTCGCTAGCGTCTACGGCAGGCAGAAACTTAACCGTACTGAAGACTATTAAGGTTTCTGCCAATACAAAACGCTTTCTCCAATCCATTTCTGAAGTTCCAATTTACAATTGGAAATCGTCATTAGCATAGTTTCTTTCCTCCATACACGGAATATAACCCACTTTTCAGGAGAGACTGGGCTCACTGGATTTTATCATTCATAATGAATGATGGTTAGGTTTCCTTCAGATGTACATGCCATCAAAAAATCCTGACTAAATTGGTAATTCTTGTCTCCTTAAAGATTAGACACACAGCAGTCTATGTCCTTTATGTCAGGATATACCTGTGTTGCCATTATGGTACACTTCACAGGGACCCTAATGTACCAAGACATGGTCTGCGAAGGGTAGTATCGGGAGGATAAAACTTTGATTTTTCCACCATATTTGGTTATTGCCGAATAATGTTTGCAAGAGCTAGAAAAACCTTTTCGTATTTCACAACACTTCTCAAATTTTCAAAATTTATTTTTCATTTCGCAAGCGTCTACGGGAGGCAGAAACTTAGCCGTACTGAAAAGTATTAAAGTTTCTGCCAATACGAAACGCTTTTTCCAATCCATTTCTGAAGTTCAAATTTACAATTGAAAATCGTCATTAGCAGAGTTTCTTTCCTTCACACACGGAATATAACCCACTTTTCAGGAGAGGCTGGGCTCACTGGATTTTATCATTCTTAATGAATGATGGTTAGGTTTCCTTCAGACGTACATTCCATCAAAAAATCCCGACTAAATTGATAATTCTTGGCTCCTTAAAGATGAGACATAGCAGGCCATGTGTTTTATGTAAGGACATACCTGTGTTGCCATTATGGTACACTTCACAGGGACCCTGACGTACCAAGACATGGTCTGCGAAGGGTAGTATCGGGAGGGTAAAACTTTGATTTTTCCACAATATTTGGTTATTGCCGGATAATGTTTGCAAGAGCTAGAAAAATCTTTTCATATTTCACAACACTTTTCAAATTTTCACAATTTATTTTCGCATTTCGCAAGCGTCTACGGGAGGCAGAAACTTAGCCGTACTGAAAAGTATTAAGGTTTCTGCCAATACGAAACGCTTTTTCCAATCCATTTCTGAAGTTCAAATTTACAATTGGAAATCGTCATTAACATAGTTTCTTTCCTCCATACACGGAATATAAGCCACTTTTCAGGAGAGACTGGGCTCACTGGATTTTATCATTCAGAATGAATGATGATTAGGTTTCCTTCAGACGTACATTCCATCAAAAAATCCCGACTAAATTGATAATTCTTGGCTCCTTAAAGATGAGACATAGCAGGCCATGTGTTTTATGTAAGGACATACCTGTGTTGCCATTATGGTACACTTCACAGGGACCCTGACTAACCAAGACATGGTCTGCGAAGGGTAGTATCGGGAGGGTAAAACTTTGATTTTTCCACAATATTTGGTTATTGCCGGATAATGTTTGCAAGAGCTAGAAAAATCTTTTCATATTTCACAACACTTTTCAAATTTTCACAATTTATTTTCGCATTTCGCAAGCGTCTACGGGAGGCAGAAACTTAGCCGTACTGAAAAGTATTAAGGTTTCTGCCAATACGAAACGCTTTTTCCAATCCATTTCTGAAGTTCAAATTTACAATTGAAAATCGTCATTAGCATAGTTTCTTTCTTCCACACACGGGATATAATCCACTTTTCAGGAGAGGCTGGTCTCACTGGATTTTATCATTCATAATGAATGATGGTTAGGTTTCCTTCAGATGTACATGCCATCAAAAAATCCCGAATAAATTGATAATTCTTGGCTCCTTAAAGATGAGACACACAGCAGTCCATGTGTTTTATATAAGGACATACCTGTGTTGCCATTATGGTACACTTCACAGGGACCCTAACGTACCAAGACATGGTCTGCGAAGGGTAGTATCGGGAGGGTAATGTTTTGATTTTTCCGGATAATGTTTGCAAGAGCTAGAAAAATCTTTTCATATTTCACAACACTTTTAAAATTTTGAAAATTTATTATCAGATTCCGCAAGCGTCTAGGGCAGGCAGAAACTTAGCCGTACTGAAGAGTATTAAGGTTTCTGCCAATACGAAACGCTTAATCCAATCCACTTCTGAAGTTCAAATTTACAATTGAAAATCGTCATTAGCATAGTTTCTTTCCTCCATACACGGAATATAACCCACTTTTCAGGAGAGACTGGGCTCACTGGTTTTATCATTCATAACGAATGATGGTTAGGTTTCCTTCAGATGTACTTGCCATCAAAAAATCCCGACTAAATTGTTAATTCTTGGCTCCTTAACGATGAGACACACAGCAGGCCATGTCCTTTATGTAAGGACATACCTGTGTTGCCATTATGGTACAGTTCACAGGGACCCTAACGTACCAAGACATGGTCTGCGAAGGCTAGTATCGGGAGGGTAAAATTTTGACACCATATTTGGTTATTGCCGGATAGTGTTTGCAAAAGCTAGAAATTTTTTTCTTATTTCACAACACTTTTCAAATTTTGAAAATTTATTATCACATTCCGCAATCGTCAACGGCAGGCAGAAACTTAGCCGTACTGAAGAGTATTAAGGTTTCTGCCAATAGGAAACGCTTTTTCCAATCCATTTCTGAAGTTCAAATTTACAATTGAAAATCGTCATTAGCATAGTTTCTTTCCTCCATACACGGAATATATCCCACTTTTCAGGATAGACTGGGCTCACTGGATTTTATCATTCATAATGAATGATGGTTAGGTTTCATTCAGATATACATGCCATCAAAAAATCCCGACTATGTTGATAATTCTTGGCTCCTTAAAGATGAGACACACAGCAGTCCATGTGTTTTAAGTAAGGACATACCTGTGTTGCTTTTATGGTACACCTCACAGGGACCCTAACGTACCAAGACATGGTCTGCGAAGTGTAGTATCGGGAGGGTAAAACTTTGATTTTTCCACCATATTTGGTTATTGCCGGATAATGTTTGCAAGAGCTAGAAAAATCTTTTCATATTTCACAACACTTTTCAAATTTTCAAAATTTATTTTCACATTTCGCTAGCGTCTACGGCAGGCAGAAACTTAGCCGTACTGAAGAGTATTAAGGTTTCTGCCAATACGAACGCTTTCTCCAATCCATTTCTGAAGTTCAAATTTACAATTGGAAATCGTCATTAGCATAGTTTCTTTCCTCCATACACGGAATATAACCCACTTTTCAGGAGAGACTGGGCTCACTGGATTTTATCATTCATAATCAATGATGGTTAGGTTTCCTTCAGATGTACATGCCATCAAAAAATCCCGACCAAATTGATAATTATTGACTCCTTAAAGATGAGACACACAGCAGTCCATGTGTTTTAAGTAAGGACATACCTGTGTTGCTTTTATGGTACACCTCACAGGGACCCTAACGTACCAAGACATGGTCTGCGAAGTGTAGTATCGGGAGGGTAAAACTTTGATTTTTCCACCATATTTGGTTATTGCCGGATAATGTTTGCAAGAGCTAGAAAAATCTCTTCATATTTCACAACACTTTTCAAATTTTCAAAATTTATTTTCACATTTCGCTAGCGTCTACGGCAGGCAGAGACTTAGCCGTACTGAAGAGTATTAAGGTTTCTGCCAATACGAACGCTTTCTCCAATCCATTTCTGAAGTTCAAATTTACAATTGAAAATCGTCATTAGCAGAGTTTCTTTCCTCCACACACGGAATATAACCCACTTTTCAGGAGAGACTGGACTCACTGGATTTTATCATTCATAATCAATGATGGTTAGGTTTCCTTCAGATGTACATGCCATCAAAAAATCCCGAATAAATTGATAATTCTTGGCTCCTTAAAGATGAGACACACAGCAGTCTATGTGTTTTAAGTAAGGACATACCTGTGTTGCTTTTATGGTACACCTCACAGGGACCCTAACGTACCAAGACATGGTCTGCGAAGTGTAGTATCGGGAGGGTAAAACTTTGATTTTTCCACCATATTTGGTTATTGCCGGATAATGTTTGCAAGAGCTAGAAAAATCTTTTCATATTTCACAACACTTTTCAAATTTTCAAAATTTATTTTCACATTTCGCTAGCGTCTACGGCAGGCAGAAACTTAGCCGTACTGAAGAGTATTAAGGTTTCTGCCAATACGAACGCTTTCTCCAATCCATTTCTGAAGTTCAAATTTACAATTGGAAATCGTCATTAGCATAGTTTCTTTCCTCCATACACGGAATATAACCCACTTTTCAGGAGAGACTGGGCTCACTGGATTTTATCATTCATAATCAATGATGGTTAGGTTTCCTTCAGATGTACATGCCAGCAAAAAATCCCGACCAAATTGATAATTATTGACTCCTTAAAGATGAGACACACAGCAGTCCATGTGTTTTATGTAAGGACATACCTGTGTTGCCATTATGGTACACTTCACAGGGACCCTGACGTACCAAGACATGGTCTGCGAAGGGTAGTATCGGGAGGGTAAAACTTGGATTTTTCCACCATATTTGGTTATTGCCGGATAATATTTGCAAGAGCTAGAAAATTCTTTTTATATTTCACAACACTTTTAAAATTTTCAAAATTTATTTTCACATTTCGCAAGCGTCTACGGCAGGCAGAAACTTAGCCGTACTGAAGAGTATTAATGTTTCTGCCAATACGAAACGCTTTTTCTATCCATTTCTGAAGTTCAAATTTACAATTGAAAATCGTCATTAGCATAGTTTCTCTCCTCCATACACGGAATATAACCCACTTTTCAGGAGAGACTGGGCTCACTGGATTTTATCATTCATAATGAATGATGGTTAGGTTTCCTTCAGATGTACATGCCATCAAAAAATCCCGACTAAATTGATAATTCTTGGCTCCTTAAAGATGAGACACACAGCAGTCCATGTGTTTTAAGTAAGGACATACCTGTGCTGCTTTTATGGTACACCTCACAGGGACCCTAACGTACCAAGACATGGTCTGCGCAGTGTAGTATCGGGAGGGTAAAACTTTGATTTTTCCACCATATTTGGTTATTGCCGGATAATGTTTGCAAGAGCTAGAAAAATCTTTTCATATTTCACAACACTTTTCAAATTTTCAAAATTTATTTTCACATTTCGCTAGCGTCTACGGCAGGCAGAAACTTAGCCGTACTGAAGAGTATTAAGGTTTCTGCCAATACGAAACGCTTTTTCTATCCATTTCTGAAGTTCAAATTTACAATTGAAAATCGTCATTAGCAAAGTTTCTTTCTTCCATACACGGAATATAACCCACTTTTCAGTAGAGATTGGGCTCACTGGATTTTATCATTCATAATGAATGATGGTTAGGTTTCCTTCAGATGTACATGCCATCAAAAAATCCCGACTAAATTGATAATTCTTGGCTCCTTAAAGATGACACACACAGCAGGCCATGTGTTTTATGTAAGGACATACCTGTGCTGCCATTATGGTACACTTCACAAGGACACTAACGTACCAAGACATGGTCTGCGAAGTGTAGTATCGGGAGGGTAAAACTTTGATTTTTCCACCATATTTGGTTATTGCCGGATAATGTTTGCAAGAGCTAGAAAAATCTTTTCACATTTCGCAAGTGTCTACGGCAGGCAGAAACTTAGCCGTACTGAAGAGTATTAAGGTTTCTGCCAATTCGAAACGCTTTTTCCATTCCAATTCTGAAGTTCAAATTTACAATTGGAAATCGTCATTAGCATAGTTTCTCTCCTCCATACACGGAATATAAGCCACTTTTCAGGAGAGACTGGGCTCACTGGATTTTATCATTCAGAATGAATGATGATTAGGTTTCCTTCAGATGTACATGCCATCAAAAAATCCCAACTAAATTGATAATTCTTGGCTCCTTAAAGATGAGACATAGCAGGCCATGTGTTTTATGTAAGGACATACCTGTGTTGCCATTATGGTACACTTCACAGGGACCCTGACGTACCAAGACATGGTCTGCGAAGGGTAGTATCGGGAGGGTAAAACTTTGATTTTTCCACAGTGTTTGGTTATTGCCGGATAATGTTTGCAAGAGCTAGAAAAATCTTTTCATATTTCACAACACTTTTCAAATTTTCAAAATTTATTTTCACATTTCGCTAGCGTCTACGGCAGGCAGAAACTTAGCCGTACTGAAGAGTATTAAGGTTTCTGCCAATACGAACGCTTTCTCCAATCCATTTCTGAAGTTCAAATTTACAATTGGAAATCGTCATTAGCATAGTTTCTTTCCTCCATACACGGAATATAACCCACTTTTCAGGAGAGACTGGGCTCACTGGATTTTATCATTCATAATCAATGATGGTTAGGTTTCCTTCAGATGTACATGCCATCAAAAAATCCCGACCAAATTGATAATTATTGACTCCTTAAAGATGAGACACACAGCAGTCCATGTGTTTTAAGTAAGGACATACCTGTGTTGCTTTTATGGTACACCTCACAGGGACCCTAACGTACCAAGACATGGTCTGCGAAGTGTAGTATCGGGAGGGTAAAACTTTGATTTTTCCACCATATTTGGTTATTGCCGGATAATGTTTGCAAGAGCTAGAAAAATCTCTTCATATTTCACAACACTTTTCAAATTTTCAAAATTTATTTTCACATTTCGCTAGCGTCTACGGCAGGCAGAAACTTAGCCGTACTGAAGAGTATTAAGGTTTCTGCCAATACGAACGCTTTCTCCAATCCATTTCTGAAGTTCAAATTTACAATTGGAAATCGTCATTAGCATAGTTTCTTTCCTCCATACACGGAATATAACCCACTTTTCAGGAGAGACTGGGCTCACTGGATTTTATCATTCATAATCAATGACGGTTAGGTTTCCTTCAGATGTACATGCCATCAAAAAATCCCGACCAAATTGATAATTCTTGGCTCCTTAAAGATGAGACACACAGCAGTCCATGTGTTTTATATAAGGACATACCTGTGTTGCCATTATGGTACACTTCACAGGGACCCCAACGTACCAAGACATGGTCTGCGAATGGTAGTATCGGGAGGGTAATACTTTGATTTTTCCACCATATTTGGTTATTGCCGGATAATGTTTGCAAGAGCTAGAAAAATCTTTTCATATTTCACAACACTTTTAAAATTTTCAAAATTTATTTCACATTTCGCAAGCATCTAGGGCAGGCAGAAACTTAGCCGTACTCAAGAGTATTAAGGTTTATGCCAATACGAAACGCTTATTACAATCCACTTCTGAAGTTCAAATTTACAATTGAAAATCGTCATTAGCATAGTTTCTTTCCTCCATACACGGAATATAACCCACTTTTCAGGAGAGACTGGGCTCACTGGATTTTATCATTCATAATGAATGATGGTTAGGTTTCCTTCAGATGTACATGCCATCAAAAAATCCTGACTAAATTGATAATTCTTGGCTCCTTAAAGAGGAGACACACAGCAGTCCATGTGTTTTATGTAAAGACATACCTGTGTTGCCATTATGGTACACTTCACAGGGACCCTAACGTACCAAGACATGGTCTGCGAAGGGTAGTATCGGGAGGGTAAAATTTTGACACCATATTTGGTTATTGCCGGATAGTGTTTGCAAAAGCTAGAAATTTTTTTCTTATTTCACAACACTTTTCAAATTTTGAAAATTTATTATCACATTCCGCAAGCGTCAACGGCAGGCAGAAACTTAGCCGTACTGAAGAGTATTAAGGTTTCTGCCAATAGGAAACGCTTTTTCCAATCCATTTCTGTTTCTTTCCTCCATACACGGAATATAACCCACTTTTCAGGAGAGACTGGGCTCACTGGATTTTATCATTCATAATGAATGATGGTTAGGTTTCCTTCAGATGTATATGCCATCAAAAAATCCCGACTAAATTGATAATTCTTGGCTCCTTAAAGATGAGACACACAGCAGTCCATGT
Source organism: Dioctria rufipes (assembly GCA_963924295.1). NCBI lineage: Eukaryota > Metazoa > Arthropoda > Insecta > Diptera > Asilidae > Dioctria > Dioctria rufipes. Next base: position 138,123,133 of record OZ002740.1, read on the forward strand.
GTTTTAAGTAAGGACATACCTGTGTTGCTATTATGGTACACCTCACAGGGACCCTAACGTACCAAGACATGGTCTGCGAAGTGTAGTATCGGGAGGGTAAAACTTTGATTTTTCCACCATGTTTGGTTATTGCCGGATAATGTTTGCAAGAGCTAGAATAATCTTTTCATGTTTCACAACACTTTTCAAATTTTCAAAATTTATTTTCCATTATACATTTCTGAAGTTCAAATTTACAATTGGAAATCGTCATTAGCATAGTTTCCTTCCTCCATACACGGAATATAACCCACTTTTCAGGAGAGACTGGGCTCACTGGATTTTATCATTCATAATCAATGATGGTTAGGTTTCCTTCAGATGTACGTGCCATCAAAAAATCCCGACCAAATTGATATTTATTGACTCCTTAAAGATGAGACACACAGCAGTCCATGTGTTTTATGTAAGGACATACCTGTGTTGCCATTATGGTACACTTCACAGGGACCCTAACGTACCAAGACATGGTCTGCGAAGGGTAGTATCGGGAGGGTAAAACTTTGATTTTTCCACCATATGTGGTTATTGCCGGATAATGTTTGCAAGAGCTAGAAAAATCTTTTCATATTTCACAACACTTTTCAAATTTTCAAAATTTATTTTTCATTTCGCAAGCGTATACGGGAGGCAGAAACTTAGCCGTGTTGTAGTTAGAGTGCCGTGCTCCGGCGGAGAGCACTCAAACTATGAACTTTTATCGATTAGGGATTTTTGTCAAAAAAAAACTCTTCCTCTTAAACTTTATAAGTGTAAATTATTATTTTTTTTATTCCTCTTTTTTTTTCACAACTGGCTGTCACAATATTTAAATGTTACACAGTCTTAAATATCGTAAGAACTTTGATATTCGTTTATATTCGTTACTATCTCTTTTTTTTATTGCTAGGATACTCAATATAACAATTCTTTTTCACTTAGGAAATCTGGCTCACTACCGATTTTTCTAAATTCTCATTTTTTTTAACTATATATTCCGGGTTTTGTAAAAGACTGCACTCGACGGATTTCAAGAACGAACTCCCCGAGGATCGGCGATTTTGCGCCCAGGCGCCCATCACAACCTTCAAAAAAGCTTTTTTATTCTTTTTGCTACTTTCCCACGACGTGAAAAATCGTACGTGGGAATGTACAAAAAGTTTAGGCACAGTGCATATGCATGAAATCTGATATGCACTTGTGTCTTGAAAAAGTAATATTTTTATCTGATAAGAATAATTATGTGTATCTATGTACATACGATTAAGTTTTTTGGATTTAGGAAAAAGAAACTGTATGTATGTATAGTACATGCAGATAATTTAGCAGAAAAGCTATATGTAGGTATGTACATAGCACTGCATGTAGGTAAGTATACATGCCGTGTGAACGGAATGTACGACTGATAACAAAATGCAATTTATGCTAAATTGCATTTTGTTTCAGTATGAAAATGCATTTTTAAATGCATATGAAATTTAAATGAATTTTCTGTTAAATAATTTTTACTTTTCAGGGTCAAATTCGTAGTACGCCAATATATTGCATAGGGCAAGATATTGGCGTATTTGTTTTATTGTTGTGATTCGGGGTATAGGCACCTGGGTCACAACATCCCTCCCCCCTGGGGAAAAGAAAGTTTTATTCGTTTGGGAAGAAAACTTTCTCTTCAACTAGTTCAATTTTTGTTTAGATCATTATTAAGATTTCATATACATGTTATAATAATTTTCTTTTATCCATTTTTTTTTTTTTAAAGGCAATATATACTTATTTACAATTCATTATATTTACGAATAGAAAAAAAATTTTTTTACAAGAAAAGGTTTTGTTTTTATAATGAAATCGTTATACTATTCTAGCCTATTTATTAATATTTTTACTATTATAACATTCATGTTGGTCAATTATTTATTTTTCTATATATAAAAAAAAATGTTGTATCGTTATATACAGCAATGAACTAATATTAATCGTAAATAAGAAGCTTTTCAAATTTGCAGATAATTAACTTATCTTATTCATTTATTCCCTCAAGTATTTTGGTATACTTATATTCATAGTTGTTACTTATTAATTTGCGAGAATAATAAGTGGTGCTATGCTTATAATTTCAGATAGTTTCTATTATGTTTAATTAGCTATGCCGCAAATTGTTATTTATTTATACTACTGTAATTATTTTTTATTTAGTGTAACATAAGGTTATATACTCGTATATTTATGTTTTTGAATATATATATATATAATATGCCATTTTTATTATTAAAATTTTTAGATATATAATTGGGATGACAATGTATACAGGATGAATATAATGTAATTACGTACTATAAGTATTCTATATAAATTTCTCACAAATAGTCTATAGAATGCATAGTAGATAAAAAATAAGGTATATTATAACTTTTCTAAATTTCATTTTATTTATTCCTTTATTATCTACTCATTTTAAGTATCCTAATTTGTATACCTTGATATTAAATTTCTTTTTTTTTTCTCTCTGTTACATTTGTACATATATTATGATATGATGTGAGAAGTTAATGGCGTCTTAATGTGGTTTTTATTTATTTTTTTTACTTTTGGGATGGGAGGTTGTTAAAGAATTTAGGTTTGGTAATGGTTATTGTTAGTCTTTGTTCGTTATAGTTCGGGTATCTTGTACTTTCCTATTGGAAGCATGAGTGCACTGGATATGTATATGCTAACATATTGAACATATTTAAATATTTTAAAATCTAGTTGGTGGGGCTATCTGCAGTTCTTCTGTTTGGAGCAGGTGTTATGATGAAGTTAGACCTTCTTGGTGCCGCCGTGGGCACATCTGCAAGTATATGTTCCGGTTCCAGAGGTATATTTTTCCCTATGCCTGTTTTTGATTTGTATTTCATGTACACGTAGGTGATTAGAATAGCGATAACTAATGCCATTGTTAAGTATGATAAAGCATAGTGGTGAATGTGGTGATTGTTTATAGGATTTAGAGAATTGGATTCTTGTTCTTTTTGAAGATGGATGGATTTTAAAATTTCATCGACGTCCATGTTGTTTGTGATATTTAAAGGATTTGTTCTTCCGTACGTTTCCATAGAGGGAAGCGTCATATTTTCGATTATGTTGGAAATGTTTGTTGTTGGGATGAAATGGGAGTTAAATTTTGATATTTTTACGTTATGTCCGTGCAAGATGAATTCTTTGGTGCGGACATAACAACCTGGGTAGATAAATATTGTTCCGGTTCCCTGCAGGGTTTCCGATCTAATTGAATCTTCACAAACGATATCTATATGGAAAGGTTTTTTAAGGGAGAAAAGCCATGCATTTTGCTGTGATAATTGTGTTATATAGTAGCTCTGTTTTGAAGTCAAAATCTTACATTTTGATGTAATAGGTTCCTTTTTTATTAGATTGATTTCACATTGATTTACTCTATTGTTTGTATTTAAGATGGGTGATGAAATTTTACAATAAAAGTGTGTATGATCCAGCGTTGCGCAATTGTGGATTTCCTGTAGTGTTAATTCGATGTAATGATCACGATTGTAATCAATTAATATATATTCCTTTAATGGTTCCATATATATGAAAATTTGGTAGGGTTCTTTAAAAGGAAGTGGGATTCGAAGTTCTATAATTATTTTGTTGTTGAAAACATTTGCAGATATTGTGCTTAATTTGTAGATTTGTGAAAATATATTGTCTCTTGAATTTATGGGAAGCATTATTGAACTCGGCAGCTCCTGCCTAATTTTTGATAAAATTTTTTCAATCTTATTAGGTGATATTAGTGTAGGGTGAAATTTTCCATATTTGGAATCAATTAAAAGATCTATTAATTCTGACTGTGTATTTTGATATCTGAATGCCATTAGTGAAACAAGGGAGATTAATGATTCTAATTCAATGGATATTTGATTATCCAGTGTTCTATTTACCATTAGCGATGTAGATATTTGAATCGAAATTAGTTTTTTATGCATATTCAGGAATTCCTTTTCAATTGCGGCCTTGGTTTTATTAAAAATTTGAGCTGTTGCTTCTATTATCGCGGTTTGGCTTTTCATGAGGGAAAGGAGGGAATTTTGGTTTAAAGTGAGGTTGTGAATTTGTTCATCATATAGCTTGGCATCATCTTCATCTAATGTGCCGAAAAGAGCTTTGGAAATTGATCCTATTACATTTAAAAGTGCTCTTTGGTTTCTGCTTTGAGTTATTAGGAGCATATTTTTATATTCTATATTTGCTATGATAAGGTTTATCTGTAGCAACGTACCGTTACAAGTGTGTGCCATTGCTGAATTCCCATCCAATTTCTTGCAGATAGCCGTAATTTGCTCCGTGATGAATTTGATGTTCCTGAATTCTGACTTGAAATTTTCTAGATCGTAGTAGGTAACGATCTTCCACTCGTTGGTGTAGAAATTGGCTCTCCCAATTTCTTCGAAATAAATGCCTGCGTTGGCATTTATTTGATTTATTTTTATCCCCGAGCCTGAGATGAATGGGATGCAGATTAGGAGAAATGCCGTTTGTATCATTGTGAGGACCTGGAAGATGACATTGTTTATTCATTTGTGGTGAATTTGTAGTAGAAGAAATTTTGTATTAATCCGCGAAAAGTTTTAAGTCATTGTTATGGACTCTTTTATTGTTATTATTTATTTTCACCGTGGAGTTCTCAGGAGAATTGATTTCTATAATCACATATGGACCTGTCCAGAGTGGTGAGAATTTGTTATCTCTCACTCTGCTTTTTAACAAGACTTTGTCTCCAATATTGAAAGATTTTTGAACTGTGTTTTTGTCATATTGGATTTTGGACTTTTCTTTATGGGCCATGGCTATGTCTTTCGCAATTTTATAGCTGTGTTGTAGACGTGCTTTTAACTCGTTTGCATAATTATCGTAATTATAGCAAACGGTCGGAGATGATTTTAGGTTATTTGGGATTTCGGCTGGGAATCCGTATAGGAGTTCGCGGGGAGTATAATTTGTACTCGAGTGAGGTGTGGTATTATAGACAAACATGGCATATGGAATCCATGTATCCCAGTCTTGCGGGTCTTTCGCTACATAAGATCTGAGGTATTCTGCTAAAGTTCTATGACTCCTCTCCAATGCACCATTTGTTTGAGGGTGATAAGGAGTAGTTTTGAGCCTTTTGATCTTTAGCAGTTTGGATACCTCGGCGAACATGCCACCTATGAGGTTAGATCCCTGATCTGTTAGGATACTTTCTGGAATGCCATGTCGACAAACTATTGTTGTCGTGAAGGCTTCCGCTAATGTCTTAGATTCCGTGTTGACTATGAGAATAGCCTCCGAGAATTTTGAAAGGTCGTCTTGAAATGTAAGGATGTATTTATTTCCAGAATGGGAAATTGGGAGAGGTCCTACAACATCTAGGTACACTCTTTCAAAAGGTTTTGAGCTTATGCTTGAGATTTTCATAGGAATCTTAGGATTTCTGGATACTTTGTTTACTTGGCAAAGTTTACATTTCCTTACATATCTTACAACATCGTCTGACATGCCAGGCCAATAGAATTGTTTTTTAATTCTTTTGATTGTACGGGAGACACCTTGATGGCCTCCCGTTGGTAGGGAATGGAAATCTTTTAGAACTTGTTCAATATCACTGCTGTTAGATAAATACTTTATGGAATCTTGATGAAGTTTTATATTTATTTTTTGGTTAACGAAGACATTGGTAAAAATGTTTTTAATAGTTGATAGATTTTGTTGGTCTAATACCGGGAAGGAGATATTTACCTGATTTAACTGATTTGCTTCTGTGTATGAGCAGATCTCAGTTAAAATCTTTTCAATGTCTAATCTATCTCTTTGTGATCGGCAAGGTAGATTGACTTTTGAAATGATTACTGTGGAGTCTTTCTTCTTAAAGAAGTTCAGTTTGTTTTCTAGTAGAGGAGGTTTGTCTAAAAGTTTTAGTTTATATTTTAACACTCTTTCAAGTTCTGTATCCTGCATTGGCAAGATAAAAAATTTGGGATTTGTGTTTTTAGTTAAAAGTAATGGGAAATTGGTCTCAGTTATTATCACTGAGGAACCGTTTACTACTGATAAATCTGGATTTCTAGTAGTAATATTTGGATTGGGTGTATCTAAATTCGCCTGAGCTTTGGCTTGATTCCTGGTTACCACATTAACAAAGGTGTTAGGTTCCGTTGATTTTACGGAATTTTCTGGGATAGCTCTACTGAGAGCGTCAGCATTTGTGTTGAGCTTTCCAGGTTTATGGACTATTTTATAGTCATATTCCTCAAGACGAATTCTCCATCTCATTAGCCTTGAGGAATGATCCTTTAGATTCATTAGCCATATTAATGGTTTATGGTCAGTTATGATGGTAAACTGTCTACCATAAACGTATGGCCTGAATTGCTCAACCGCGAAAACAATTGTCAAAAGCTCTTTTTCGATAGTTGAGTAACGAGTCTCTGCACCATTGAGAACTCGACTCACATAGGCGATTGGATGATCTCCTTGATCATCTGCTTGGGAAAGAACTGCTCCGATGGCGTAGTCGCTGGCATCGGAGGTGACAAAAAATTCTTTGTCGAAATCCGGATAGGATAAAATTGGTGCTGATATTAATTTTTTTCTTAATTCGCAAAATGCTTCGTCGCAAATTGCATCGAACTTGAAAGGTGTGTCCTTTTTCAGAAGGTTAGTAAGGGGTTTCGCGATTTTAGAAAAATTTGGAATAAAGCGGCGATAATAGCCGACGAAACCAAGGAAGGCTTTTATATCCTTTTCCTTCTTGGGTCTAGGATAAGATGGAACTGATTTAATTTTTGCCGGGTCTGGCTTGACTCCATTTTCAGTAATGATGTGCCCTAGATACATTATTTCCTTTCTTAGGAAATGGCACTTGTCGGGTTGTAATTTTAAATTGAAATCCCGAAGGCGGCTAAATACGTTTGCGAGCCTAATATTGTGGTCTTTAAGATTGTATCCATGGACTACAATATCGTCCATGTATACGAAACAGTAAATGCCTTGGAGTCCGGAAAGGACATTATTCATGGCACGTTGGAAGGTTGCGGGTGCACCTTTTAATCCAAATGGCATACGGTTAAACTCGTAATGACCATAAGGAGTGCTAAACGCAGTTTTTGCTCGATCCTTCCCGTCCATGCGAATTTGGTGGAATCCGCTGGCGAGGTCTAGCGTTGTGAAATATTTAGACTTACCCAATTGATCTAATATGTCTGTAATATTAGGTAATGGGTAGGCGTCGCCGATAGTAATATCATTTACTCGGCGGAAGTCTACAACGACTCGCCATTTCTTGTTCCCATGCTCGTCCGGCTTTTTGGGAACTAGAAGTAGGGGAGAGTTCCACGGACTATTTGAAGGACTTATTATCTCTGAATCCAACATTTCATTTATTTGCCGAGTAATTTCTCTCCGGCTTGTTTCTGGGAGTCTGTACGGTTTAGTATATATGTGTGGTTTATTCGGGATTGTTTCGATTTTGTGCTCGGCTGCATTTGTAAATGTTAGGAAATCGCCTTCTAAGTAGAAGAGATCGTTGAAATCCTTACAAATTTTCCGAATACTCTCGGTTTCTTCCAAATTACAGTGATCCAATTTAATCAGGGTGTGCAGTTTCTTTATTCTGCCCCTAATTGGATCCCTGTTGGAATCCGTGGAGATGCAATCGAAGTCATTAAGGTCATGGCATTCTGGATTCATGTCATGAATTGCCAGTTCGACGTCCTGTTCATTCGTGTTGAGAACTAGGACTTTTGCCATTCCTTGTAATGGGTTGACTATGGTATTACCTATGAACAACCCTGGCTTTACCTCTTTTTTAAAATATACTGATTCCGTAGTTGACAAAGTTGGAATTTGAATTATGGATTCAGAGCGAGCGGGAATTGTAATAAGTTTATTATGTAATTTGTCCGATTAGTTTCGGTTTTCATTGGATTGTAAAATATTTTCCGTTTTTTGTAGAATATTTGTTTTGGTGTACTTTTCACTTTTGGTATTTAATTCTCGTGAAGTACTGGGTAACTTGCTTTTATTAGCACTTACATTGTTTGTTTCAGACTTCTTGTCATGGTTATCATATCTAAGATATGTATTTGGGTAATCTGAGCGATATTGCTCTATGGGATAGGATGAATGACATTGCTTCACCTCTAAGGAAATGTAATTATTTTTGTAGTTGATACAAGCGTTGTATCTAGACAAGAAGTCGTGACCAATTAGGCCGTCATATGCCAAGGTTGAGTTTTCTCCTACTATTTGGAAGGGGTGTTCTATTATACATTCTTCGTTTGATGTATTTGACATTTTTGCCAATATTAATCCTTCTGTAGTTTTAGATTCTGTAAATAAAGTATTTATCTTGCAGATTGCATCTTTATAGTAAGTGCTGCCTGCTTTCAGTGTATTGAACTTTAATAGACTGATTTCTGCTCCTGTGTCTACGAGGAGTTTTGTTTCTTTATTCTGGCATACATTAGTAGATATGGAAATAGTAATGGAATTAGGACTGATAGTAATTGGAATTTTCAGCGTTATTTGATCTTTTAATAAATGTGTATTATCTAATTTGGGTTGGTGTGTATGTCGGCTTTTGTTTGAATATGCGAGGGGCTGCCGACTAATTCCTCTCGCCTTGATTTGTTTTCCGAGTGTGTTAAAAATATTCTCGGATTTTGTACGTGATCTTTGTTTGATCTTGGTTCATTTTGGGGTTGTATTGTCGAGGAATGGGAATTTTTTCTAAAATTAGGATTTGGAACCTGGTTGAAGCTGACCTCTTTTTGGGGAATTGTAGTTCTATTGGGACTTTCCGTTCGCTTTCTGAAGTTTTGATCAACGGGATTTATATTTCCTCTGTAGAAATTCCCGTGGTTTGCTATTCTCGCCCTGCATACTTCTAGGGTATGTCCTAATTTATGACAATACCTGCATGTAGGGATGGAGCTGTTTAAGGTGCTAGCCAGCTTAGGAGGATTGCTTTTGTTTAGGGCATTAGAAAAACTGTTATTTGGAATTGGTTTTATACGACTGTTTTGTGGACAATTTGGAGCTAAATGTCCCTGTGTCCTGCATTTATAGCAAAAGGGGTTCTGCACTTGTGTTGAATGAGCAGTGCGAGAAGAGTTCGCTGCTACTTTTGTTGCCTTTGATTCTAGGCGTAATGCTTGCTCACCAATATATGACGTTATGGGCTTTAATGCTCTATTTTCATGGAGCTTGGCTAATGTTTGGAGTTGTTCGCTAATTAGTCCATCTTCTATTGCTCTAATAGCTTGTTTTTCGTTGTCTTTTACGAGAGAATTCAACAGTAGTTTATCTGTTGTATATGAATGCGTGGCTTCGTTCAATTGAGCATGTGTAATATTAATTCGTTGCAGGAATTCTTTGACAGGCTCTCCTGCTCTTTGTCTTGTGTTTTGTAGTTTTGATTGGAGTACTGACCTTTCTAATTTTACTTCGAATGTTTCGAGTAATGTTTTCTTTAAATCTGACCACCTGCTTATATCATTGTACTTAAGTACATTATAGGCATCTCCAAATAGCTTACTTTTAATTATTGAAAACAGGGTTGTTTGGTCAGTATTGGGATAAAGTCTATTAATATCATCACAACATGACACAAATTTATGGAGGTCTTTTGGATCGCCGTTAAAATTTGGTATTAACGATTTAATTTCTGATAGAGAAATATGTGAAAGTTTGACTTCTGTGCTTTCATTGGGAAAGTGTGATGAGTTATTTCGTGTGTCATGTTGGTAATTAGGGAAACGCGTATCTAGCTGTTCTTGAATAGCAATTGCAGTTTCTTCATATTCTGCTTCTGTTTTACCGAAAACATTTTCAGTAAAGTATTTATTTTCTAGGTCTTGTGGCGTAGATTGCATTTCGATTGTATTGTTGAGTTCTTCGAATTCAGCCCAATGTTTATTTAGGATACTCAGTTTTTGTTCTAGGTATGTTTTACTCACTGTAGGTAAAGTATCAGGGTTTAATGATTGTATAACTCTTGTAATTGAGTTAATTTTTGTATTTAGACTTCTGAAAATACTTTCATTTCGTGGACCTTCTGTTTCCTTATTAGGTTCTGTAACTTGTGATTTGGTTGGAATTCTCCACGAAGCTCTGGGTGATGGGATATGAAAGGGTTTTTGCTGGTTCATAGTACTTTCTGAGATTGATTTCAATCTTTCGGAAAGTGTTGCTTTCGTCAACATGTACCAGTCCTCAGTTTTATCTGAGCACGATTCTTTGAAATAATCGTGGTCGGTCGTGAAGTCTTTATGCTGAACTATTTGTTCTTCTGTTTTTTCGAAGGCGCTCCATATTTCTTCAAGTTGCTGTAATTTACCGTTCACAAAGGTATTGGTACGCTTCACTTTACCGGCTTGGTGATAAGCCCCTAGTATTTGCCTAATTGCACTGTTTTTTTTCTATTTGAGATTGGCAAAGCTCATCGAAGGAAACGGTTTCTTCAGTCATTGTAGTTATTTTTTTTTGAAGTAACGGATGGAAAAATTGGTACAGCTATGATCTAGAGTTTTTTAATATTAGGAATGTCCGTTTCGAGCTTCGATTTGATTGATCTGAGGGGAACTATAGAAGATGTGACTAAATTGTATGGAGCAAGTAAAAGTCAGCTAATTACAGGACAAACGTTTACGTTTCCCAACAGCAATAACCAGAGAATTAGTTTGTTAGGTCTAATTAGTTTTAAAGGAAAAATTTCGTAAATTGTAGGAAGTGAGTAAAGTACAAAAACGGGGGTTATGATAATTTGTTGGATTTGTTGGTGTTTTGAAATTTTCGATTTCTAATAAAAGGAATGCTAAGAGTTCTGATGTATATAAAAACAATTATTATTTATTTATTTTAGGTATTCTGTTAATAATTTTATTTTTGCGGGAGAATTAAATTTGTATGAGAGAGAGAAAAGAAAAAAAAATCTTTTATCACAACACAAAAATGATTTATATTTGTTGTCAATGTTTTTTTTTTAAATGAAGTGCGTTCTTCCAATAAAAAAAAAAATTTTGATTATATACATATGTATGTAATGAAGAGGAAAGGTGCTTAATTATCTGATCTGTAATCCAAATTGTTAATTGGTGGCTCTTCCAATCAATATCTTTCTCCTGACCGATAGGCTCACGAAGTCCTACCGCAGGGAATCGAATAATGACTTTTGTCGAAGTCCTCTGACCAGCAAGCTCACGAAGTCTTGCCGCAGAGGTCGCTTCTAGGAGGAGCAGATTTCAATTTATATGTGTTGAATTGAACGTTTCTTTAAATTAATCAAAAATTGAAGGGAATGGATGAAATTGTTTTTCTCCTTTCATACACATACATATATATATATTCATATATAATTATATGTAAATGGCGATCGAATGTGAATATATGTATATAATCAGAAAATGTGTGGATGAACTTTCTATAAACAAACGAATTTTGGTATTAATTTCTGTAAACACGCACATTTGAAGAAAAAATTTAGGACTGAGATTAGCAATTATTGATAGATCACTTCTTTTAGCTAAAGGTCTCTTCCATGTATATTCATTTAAATAAAAAAAGTAATAAAAAGGCAATATATGTATATATATGTTTACAGGTAAAAGAAAAATGTGTGCTGCATTAAACGTATTTGTTGAGAATTAATTGACAATTAAACAATCTGTATATGTGTGTATATATACATATATAGAGAGAAAACAAAAAACCAAATGACCGTAAATATTAAAGCAGATATTAATGAAATATTGATATATATTTTACATCAGCTTCAACAAATATATCAACGGTTAACAAATGAATTATTGGTGATAAATGCCTTACATCAGCATTCCTTAGACCCTCTGATTTTGACAGCGAACGATATAGCACAAATATATAGTGAAATCAGTAAAAGAGGCATGACAAACCTCTTGCTGGACTGCAAAGCTGTCAGTCAAATAATTCAAACTGATTCTATACAGTTAGATAACAAACATTTCATCCGTATCACGCTTCCATTGCCCGAAAATACAGTATATACACTTAATAAAGTATACTTATTGCCAACACCTATCTCACCCAAAAGCTCCGCTATTTCCAAAATTGAGGCAAATTACTTCCTGAACAGCACTCGAAACCAACAGTATTTAGAAATGACAACACTAGACTTTAAAGAACACTGCAAAAGGTCTACTACTACGAGTGATATTATATATATTTGCCATCAAGCCCAACCTAGTACACTTATAGTTAACAAAGCCAATTGCATGGCGAACTTATTCAACCCGCTAAGAGGACCAGCTCCTTGCGAGCACAGAATAATAAATAATACTGTTAATACCCTAACAAAAATGGTCAGGCAAAATTCTTGGCTGTTCGTATTTTGCTCAGAGGCAACCCTTTTAACAAACTGTAGTAATCATTTTGGTCACTTAACCATCAACGGCACTGGAGTCCTCGTTTTAAAACAACCCTGTATGTATACGTTAGAAAACTATAGAATTCCTTTTGTAAACAGCTTTAGTTATTATCCCCCAATACACCAGCCTAAACTCTACAATGTTCCTAAAGTATCGTTCAAACAAGATCTTTATGACGAGCTACAAGGTAAATTTAATATTAACGAAAATCTAAAGGTAAATAATCATAGACATCATAACTTCGCCCTCATTAGTGAGAGTAAAGATTTAGATGATTTGGAAAGAGAAATAAATTCAGTAAAGTCAAGTAGGGAAAGAAAAAGGCATCAAATTCAAACACATGCCAATACAGGAATAACTATAGCGTTAGTCGCTGGATTAATTTTGTGCCTGGCCTTAAAATATCTATTACGGAAAAGAAACCAAACTATTCAAGCAAAGGCAAAGCCCATAATCTCATACCCTACTCCTCGGAGACCCCAAGAGATCGTAAATATACCTCCCCTCCCTTTAACCCCGATAGCAATTTCCGAAATACCCGCAAAACATCTCCTGGGAAAGAAAGAGCCGAACGCAATTCCTATTCCAGATAGCAACACTTCTAAAACGATTGTGTCACGGAAACTTGATCGAAAACCACCAAAATTACCCTTGAACACACCCCACATGAAGCCATATACATATATATGAAGTTTAAAGTCAAGTCATGAAGGGCTTGAGACAATGGTACGGTCAGAATTAAATATACATGTATGATTACAAGGAAATATTTTTATGGCTTAGTTATTTTTATATTACTATTTTTTTTATATATTAGTATCTTTTTGTGACTTAGCTAATAGAGAGGAATAATTTTTAATAATAAAAAATTGTAAAGTTTTGAGTTAATGAAAATCAAAAAGTTTTCCGCTGTAGGTAATGTGTAATTTATTTTAATTTAGATTATGTGTATGTAATTTCAAAAGATTGAAAAAAAAATTATTCTGGGTAATCAACTTATTATTCTTTTGTAAAATGTATTGATTGTGTAGTCATAGCCATATCTAAGAAAATCAGAATAAATAATAATTTTAAATTTCTGTTCGACCAAACTGAATATATATATTGAATGTGTCTATATATTACGTAAAAGTACACTTTTATCTGCAACATATCTCAATAAAAAAATAAAAAAAAAAACAAAAAAAAAATTTATGTTTATTCTATTATTAAATTATTTTTTTTCTATTATTCATAAAATTGATTAATTTATAATAAGTGCTTTATATATTTTCGTATATGTCACAAATTCCAAAAAAAAAACAGAATTTCTATCATTAATTACTAGGTACACATATTATATATATTTGGCATTTGATACCTGTAAAAAAAAAATATATGTATATCTATAACTCTAAAATTTGTACTAACTAATACTTGTACTATATAAATTAACTGCCAACAGCAATTGTACTTATATTATATATATGAACCAGAGCGTAAGCGTAAGTAACTCAAAGCCAAACGAACGGCATAAATATAAAAAAATATATATATATCGTATTAGCGCACTAAAAATAAAACGGGCTCTCTCCTCATCCATGGTTACCACGTCATCACGTCATCAATAAATACAATGCATACAGGTCTTACTTAAGTGTGCCAACGGTAGCCCCATTAAAAGTTGCAATGTATCGCATTTAATAACAAACTGAGAATTATTTGGTTTGTTGTGAAAGCGCGTATAATAAACAACAAGTGGCTACCTGCTTAAAAATTCTAATATGACGCAACATAGCAATGGCCCAGAAATTAAACGAATAAGTGAGGTGACATTGTGACTGACGGAGAAAGCTCTGCGAGTTCTTTCTAATATTGCAAAGGGTCAAGTTGCAAAGACTCTCGTTCGTGCGGCTTTAAGTAAAATACACGCGATCGAAGGGAAGAAGTTTTTTTAAATAAACATTTTTAAATTAACGAAAAGTTTTTTGTGTGGTGAACTTCCCTAAACGATCCAAATACAACAACTCTAATATTAGGCTGACACTATAGATAACTTTCAAATTCAACCAAACTATAAATTATTTTATTAAGAAAATGAAATTATAATAGAATGTAGCATGCACTACAGCAACTCTCCCTTAGTGAGAGCGTCCATCTAAGTGCCACAAGTTACTAGTTTTTTTTTTTTAATTTTAATTTTTGTTTTTTTTTTTTTTAATACCTATGTATTAGATAGAATCACAATTTAAATGAAACTTTCTGTTTAATGGAAGTTATAGGAGTTTCCACTCTTAAATTCCTGTCCACAAATGCCGGTTTTAGACGAGCGATAAAAATAACCATTTCTCTTCCGTTGAAGTTAATCGAAAAGTGTTTGTCTTTTCTACGCATCAATATAAGGGTCCCTCACATGAACAAGTTAATGAAGGTTTTGACTATCTGTCTATTCTTACGAATACAAAATCACAGTTTTTTAAATAGTTAGGAATGCATGTCTTATTATTTTATTTTCTTATGCTTGTTGGCGTAAAATCTGCCTGTCGTTTTGAACTTTGTTGATTAAACCTGATGGATCCAATGTGAGTTTTGGTATATCTATAAAGATCTCACCCAGTAATCGTAGTGGTTGGCCATACACCAAATCGGATGGACAGCATTTCAGGTCATCCTTAATCGTGGTTCTGAAACTGAGGAGGATTTCTGGTATTTGCAGTGTCCAGTTTATGTGAGCCGTCGGCTTTGCACTTAATGTAGCTTTCAATTATCTATGAAAATGCTCAATCATCCCATTTGATTGCGGATGATATGTCTTACAACGGATTCTATGTGCACCTAATATTTGGGAAAATTCCTTAAATAATTGAGACTCGAACTGAGCACCTGGATCCGTTGTTATTTCCAGTAGGATTCGGAAACGCGAAATGTACTGAGTATATATCGTATTAACTACTGCCTTAGCCGAAATATTTATAGGGTAACTTTCAGGCCATCTAGTGAGTCTGTCGATGACCGTTAATAAATAATTAAAGCCGTCTGAAGGTGGTAAAGGTCCTACCAAGTCTATGTGTATGTGTTCGAATCTCCATTTAGGTATTTTGAACTGACCTATTTTAGATTTAGTATGGCTGTGAATTTTGAAATTTTGACAAAATATGAATGATTTTGCCGAAAAATTAACATTTTTTTTCATATTAGGCCAAAAGTACCTTGATTAAATTAGTTTTCTAGTTGCCCTAATTCCAGGATGTGATAAGGTATGTATAAGTTCCAAAATATTTTGTCAGAAAGGTTTTCGAATATATGGCCGAGAAGACTTTGTTGACACCTCACACCAAATTTTATTTTTGGGATAGGGTAATTCTGTTTCCACTAATTTATACATATTTATAATTTTTCGAAGCACTCTCTGCGGAAATTAAATATTTCAATTCTTCGTCATGTCTTATAAAGGGTCCGCCATCTAACGTTTTTTTTTTCAACTAGTGCTTATTTCGTGAATGGTAACACTTAGCTCATGTCTGATTTGACAGATAATTAGTTTTATTCTTCCGCTGAATGAATATGATGGTTGTATATACGCTTGAACAACGCTGGGAAATATTGCGACATTACTTTGAAAATCATGGTAATGTTGCAGAATGTGTGCGGAAATTGCGTACGGATTTTGGAAGAAGAGAAGTACCGTCAGCTCCGTATGTTCGTTATCTTGTGAAAAAAGTGAAAGAAACTGGCATCCTCATCGATAAACCAAAGCGTGAAAAGCCAAAAACAGTGCGTACACCCGAGAATATTGATTGTGTGGCAGAAAGTGTGCGTGAAGCGCCATCAACATCAATTCACCGTCGTTCTCAACAATTGAACATTTCGGAGACATCATTGAGACGAATTTTGCATAAATATCTTGGTATGACGCCATACAAAGTCCAATTGGTTCAGGAGTTGAAGCAAACTGACCATCCAATGCGTTTTCGCTTCGCTGAGTGGGCCTGCGATCGACTTACAGAAGATGCCGATTTTGCCAAAAAAATCATCTTTTCGGATGAAGCTCATTTTGATCTTGGCGGGTATGTAAACAAGCAAAATTGTCGCATTTGGGGCACAGAAGACCCGCACGCATACATTGAAAAGCCGATACACCCAAAACGAGTCACTGTTTGGTGCGGATTTTGGTCCAGAGGCATAATTGGGCCATTTTTCTTCGAAAATGAGCAAGGAGTGGCCGTTACAGTCAATGGTAATCGTTATCGGGCCATGTTGTTCAGGAAAATTGAAGAGGAGGATATTGGCAACATTTGGTTTCAACAGGACGGCGCTAAGTGCCACACAGCCGAAACTACACTCGATGTTTTGCGCCCTGTTTAAAAACAAAAAGTTATTTGGCGGACCCTATACATCTATTTTCTTACCTGTGCGCTCGCAGAGACTTTTATTGTAAACTATAACGCGTGATAAAAAATCAGCTACTATAGATTTTCCTTTTATGTGCCTAATATCTGAAGTGAATTTAATTATGAAATCCAAATGTCTGGCTTGTCTTGGACTTCTTTCTGTTTTAGATCAGATTGCAGATGTTAAAGGCTTATGATCTGTGAACACAGTAAGTTCACGAGCTTCTAGAAAATCTCTAAAATGTTTGATAGCTAAATATACCTCAAGAAGCTCTCTGTCAAACCTTGAATATCTTACTTCGGCCCGAGTTAAATTTTTTGAAAAGAACGCTAAAGGATCAAAATTATTTTTTTTGTGTTGTTCCAAGACAGCTCCAACTTCCATGGCTGACGCGTCGAACGTTAAAATAAACTGAGTGTCTTCAAGCGGATGGACCAGAAGCGTGGAGGAAGAAAGCGCACCTTTAATTTTTTAGAAGCAGTTTCGCACTGTTGTGGCCAATCAAAGTTTTTGGGGATTTTCGGTTAATTTAGTAATTTGGTTAAAGTTATGCAAATGTGATTTAAAAATTCTGCTAAATATGGAAGGAATCTATGATAGTAGTTAACCATCCCTTTGAATTTGCCTAACTGTCAATGGAGAAGGGAAATTTTTAATGGCGTTCGCTCTATCTTCAGATGGAAGAATTCCATCTATAGCTATTTTCTGACTTAAGAAATTCAAAGAATTTACTTCGAAAACACATTTTGTGGGACTTATGCTTATGCCAAATTCTTGTAATCGTGAAAATACTTTCACGAGATGAGATCTGTGATCTTTGTTATTTTTATTTGCCACCAAAATGTCGTCTATATAAGTAAAGAAAAAGTGTAATCCTTTTTGAACTTGGTCCATAAAACGTTGGAAAGTCTGTGCCGCGTTTCTCAGTCCGAATGGCATTCTTATAAATTCAAACAATCCTAAAGGTGTATTTATGGCTGTCTTGTGAATGTCGTCCTGTGCTACTTGTATAAGGTGATATGCCCTAACTAAATCAATTTTAGAAAAAAAAAACTGTCGAGATTTTGGATATGCGGTATGATATCAGGTGTAGTTATTGCATTTAAACGCCTGTAGTCGCCGCAAGGTCGCCAATCAGTGAAGCTCCTGTTTGCTACCATATGTAATGGTGAAGAAGTCGGTGAAGAGGAAAGTCGGCATATACCTAATTTTACCATTTGTTCAAATTCAAATTTTGCAATCTTTAATTTTTGTGTATAAAATCTACGTGGTCTCGAAAATGGAACTTTTCTTTTTGTACATATTTGATAATGTAGTGTTTTACGGGCAGATCATAACTTGGTGTCTGAGTTAACGAAGGAATTCTTTGCAAAATTTTAGCATATTCGTTGTCAAATGCATAATGACGTGGTGAGGGAGTATTTTCATTTAACGTGATTCCATTTACACAAACCGAATTTTTTCTATCATTTAACTTTTTAATTTTAATAAGTTGAATTTTTCTAAACAAGCAGCTCCGATAATAGGTCTATTTTAATAATTTAATTCCATATGTGTTAATCGTTGACCCGTTCGCTGCTGATAATACTTAATTTTGTTAACTTTTGAATTTGCCGAAATAATCGCTTGGTACCACTGATATATCCGCCCCAGTATCTATTAAAAATTTAAATTTGTTTCCTTTGTCTACAAGAAAAAGCCTTTTTGAAATTCTTGTACTTGACTTACAGCACGCTGAGGGGATATTTAGTTTTTTTTTTGTTTATAATTGTCAACGAACGAACATGGAAGAAGGTATTAAATCTCGAATGACTTCAAGAATGACTTCTGGAATGGAACCTGAATATTAGTTTGTATTTGTTGTTGTTATTATTGCCTAAAGTAAATTCTTTGAAATAAATTTTTTAAGTTTTCTAACCTCCTTTCAAAAATTAACATTTTGCTTTATGGATTATTATCATTGTTTAATGTTGAAATATTTTGTTGGAGTATTTGTGAATTAAAATCTTTATTTATTTCAGATACATACTGTAATTTTGAAACTTCTGCTAACTCAAGTAAATCTTTTATATTGGAAATTTTCTCACCCATAATCTCTTTACTAGTTCTGTACCAAAAGTTTAAGATGTTCCAGCTAGAGTTTTCATTGCCCTGTAGAATTCTGAGGGCTTCCTGTCGACGATTTCCGAGGTACACAGTAGTTGTTCCAATTTCTTCTCCTCAGAATCGTTGAATCTCTGTATAAGGATTCTCTTTAAACTATTATAATTGTCTTCTGCAGGTGGGGCTTGAAGAAAATCTAAAATATTCGTGATGATCTTTGATGGAAGAGCTTGTACTAAATATTCAAATTTCGTTTCGTCAACACGTATTCCTTAGGCGTTGAATTCAGCTTTTGACTGCTAGAACCAAGCTTCTGGACATGGTGGCCAGAAAGTCGGAAGCCTGACAGAGACTGCCGTTATGCAATTTTGTTAGGCATCAATTACTCCGTCTCCCGGCATTGCTGATCAGAGCACTTTGAGCTCATTTAAATAATAATTACTTTTAGACACACTTATAATAACTTTACTCTGACTTATATATATATTGCTAGTACGTAGAAGGGCATAAACGTTTGTTACTTTACCTTGCCGAAACTATATCGAATTAAAAATTATTTTATTTTGTGGCGAATTCTCGTAGATTTCAAATGTGCTCCGTGCCACAGATGGCGACACACTCCTTTTTCGGACTCACGATTAATTCATCATGGCAGGCCACTTTTTCCCCAGCACGAGTGTGGCAGCAAGACCGCTGAATCTTTTCTGCAGGCCAGCAACGAGAGAGTTAAAATCGACACGTCAGAACTATCAGACGAAGAGAAACAGTAGAAGAACTATTTTTATTAATTGAATTTAAAACAAAAAGTAGTTCAGTGAAAATTTGTTGAACGCATTAAAGAGTAAATTCTTAAAGAAAAGAAAAGTTATAATTTCTCGGGAACCCTATAACAGGAATCAAAGGAATAGATAAAGCTCTGGAATAATCTGTACTGACCGTACACGGAAAACGGGATTGACCAACGGGTCTCCACTGTGCTCCGCTACAGCGATATTCAGATAAGTGACTTCTTGGTAATAGGGTTATGGTTATTTTTTTTAGGTTCATAGAGCAATATTTTTCTCATATTTTAAATTTATCGTTTTCCCAAAGAACTGATATCAACGAGGTACGATCATAGCCTTATGCTTCCATAGTCTTAGATTGCACGGAGGCAATTGTTCTAAATTCCGACATAGTGTCCCTAATATTTTAAAGGTTAAAAACAATTGATTCAAAACATTCGGTGTTGACCGTACACGAGAAACGGAATCGACCGACGGGTTTCCACCCTATACTGCTACGGCGATCATAAGATGAGCGACCTATTAGCATAAGTTTCTTAGATTCTTTTACAAGTTTTCTTTGCTACAAGATTGTATTGCTTTAAAACTGCTTCTGCTCTAAATAAGTACTATTATGAAGATCTATTACACTAAGGAGCCAAAAACCTCAATTATATCAGCACTTTTATAGCATTATGAATTTATTACGATAAGGGGTCAATAATCTACGATTGTATCACGACCTTGGTAGTAGTTCGAAGAGTCAAAGCCTTACTGTTGTGCCACGATTTATAACGAAGAGCTTGTCAGTCGACAGAACTACCTGCATTCACTTTCTCCTGGACACAGATAGATACCGCATCCAACACCTCTTTGCTACAAAATCATCGTAAGATTAGAGTGGGTGGTTGCACAGCGAATATGCCGCTAGCGACCAGCCGGCTTGGGTTGGTTCTTGTATTATATGTTGTGTGCCGTGCTCTAGATAGAGAGGACACAGAGTCCCTTTTTGACAAGACATTTGTTAAAACGTAGAACAAGAAAACTCCGAGGTGTTTTTAGTTGTTTTGATTTTCTTTATTTTTTTTCACAAAAGTTTAATAACACTATTAGGCGGAGTAATCTACGTATAATTTATATATTATATAAATATATGGGGGTTTCCACTGATCACACTAGATTTTTATTTAATTTTTTACAAAATCACGATTAGACTTGCTTCCTCGGCGGTTCAAAAAACGACTCCTCGAGGTTTGGCGATCTTGCATCCAGGTACCCACGAAAACTTCAGAAAGCTTTTTTTTTTGTTTTACTGCTTTCTTACGACGTTGAAAAACGTTCGTGAGAAAATGCAAAAGTTTTTGATGCAATCTATATGCATCAACGAAAACTGTAATCTGATATGCACTTGTGCGTCCGTCTTGAAATATTAATTTTAAGAGGGCGCGAATAATTGTGATAATTGTATGTATGTATGTACATACAATTAGATTGGAGGAAGTAAGTAATATACGTATGTACACTGTACCTACCGAAAAAAAATAAGAAGACACTGTATGTAGGTCAGTGTGCATATCGTGTGAGTGGAATATGTGTCTGATAACAAAATGCAATTTATGCTAAATTGCATTTTGATATAATATGGGAATGCATTTCTAAATGCATTTTAACTTTTGAATGAGATTTTGAATGAAATTTAAATTGAAATGTTTTTTTCAGGGTCAATTAATGGTACATCAATATATCGTATTGGACGATACATTTATGTGTCGGTATTATGTTTGTGATCCCTCCCCCTGGGCAAAAGAAAGTTTTATTCTCTTCGGGAAGAAAATTTTCCTTTTCCAGAAGAAGTGGACTTTGAGCGCAATGCTGAGTAATTATTTTATAGGTAATTAAACCGTATACCTGTTTACATGCATAATTATAATAAACTTGGTATAGGTAATGCATACAATATAATGCTGTTTTTTATGATTAAACAAGCTATTTTTTTTTTACAAAATTGATTCTATTAACTATAATTTAAAAAATCCTATTACTATTTATATGTAATTAATAGCATTGAATATAAATGAATATTATTAACTATATAATTACGTTTTTTTTTATAATTCTTATAATAACTACATTTATTTTATTTATTTATTTATAAATTTTAAACAAAATTTTTTTCTATATATTATCAGGTTTTATTTATTTTTCTTTACATACATGTACATTAATAGGATGTGAGATGTAAAAATTTCTCAATGCTTTTTTTTTTATTTTATTTATTAATTTGTTTTTTCAATGAGGATGTGGATTATCAGGATGATGGAAATTAGAAAAAAAGAGACTGTGTCTGCTTGCTAACGTCCGTAGGTTAGATGTTTTCAGGCGTTTTCAGGTTGCTGGGGTTATTTTGAAATTAATTTTGCTTGGTGCAGGTCTATGCACATTTTCTAGTCCTGGTTCGGAGAGTATTTTTTTTGATTTACGTGCTTTTGTTTTGTATTTAATATACAGGTAAATACAGAGAATTGAATGACAGTAGATAAGCTATGTATGTTCTGGCGCGCTTTTTTAAGCCTCCAGGAATTCACGACAGATGGCGCCACCGTCGCTAGGTGGTATAAATCCATACTAAATGTGGGTTTGTGCCCTGGATGTTCTGGTTTATGTCTTGTATGTTGGGGATACGAGACCACTTTGGAGGATACGAGACCACATTTAGCACTCTCCAGCATAGGGAATAGCATAGGATTTCGATTTTGTTTCTGAAGTTCGCTTATTTTTCATCTGAATCTTGGGGATACGAGACCATTTTGGGGATACGAGACCACTTTTAGCACTCTCCAGCATAGGGAAATAGCATAGGTTTTCGATTTTGTTTTTGGAGTTCGCTTATTTTTCATCTCAGACTAGTAGCCTCTAAGTTTTTCATCTCGAGTTTTGGGATACGAGATCACTTTCAGATCTATATATTTGTGAAGGGGTGGAAAGCTTTATTGATGGATTTGGTCTTGAGTGCGCCCCCCAGCGGCATTAGCCGGTACTACCAGCATGCTCCGGTTTTCTTGGATAGATATGTGGTGCGCCTAAATGTAGGCTTTTGGTTTTGAACTAATATTAGTAATAATTAAAGATAACGGTAGGAAATTTTTGTTCATGCCAATGGATTCTAGATGGGTGGTTTGTGAGGGGGTATTATAGTAAAGGATAGGGAGGGGGGTAATGAAATTTTCATCAGAAATCCTCTACGGGCTCTGGTTTTCGAGATATTAGCGTATTAATAATTCAAGTTATTTTTGCTCATGGAAATGGATTCTAGGTGGTGTTCTCGTTCTAGATATCAGCATGACGTCATCTTGGTTTTGTTGTTTTCAAGTGCTGTTGTAGATATCAGCATCATTCGAATTTCACAACATGATATCACCTTGGCTTGATGTTTTCTTAGCAAATTATTATTGGGTCCTGGGGGTGCATGTATTGAAAAGTAACAGTTGCTCTTTCGAGTGCTAGCACCATTTCTTGAGCAAGGTCCCCTAGCGGCATTAGTCGGTACTTACATATGTTGTTCATCTCGGGCTTGCGGATACGAGATTACTTTCAGCACTCTCCAGCCCTAGGATATTTTTTGTCCATGCCAATACTATTAGTAGTAGTGGGGTTAAATTTTCATCAGAAATCCTCTACGGGCTATGGTTCGAGATATTAGCGAACTTACCTCCTCAGGTGTAATTAATATTAGTAGCTCAAAAACAAAAAAGCAACAACAACTATAACCTAAGTTGTGGATTAAAGATTTGATAATATTAATCTGTCGGTGTTTTTTATAAACAAGATTTCACCATATGATCATATATCTAAAAATAGATCAGGCGAAGCTGCTTGGGGCGAATGTAGGTAGATATGTTCACTTAGATAAGTAATGGAAATTAGTAAATGTGTAATTTTGCTCTGCAGGTGGAATGCTTCTGATTTTATTCCTCGCTTAAACAAATTCGCACAGTCCAGCAAAGTAAACAAATTCGCAGTAGAATAATGTAAACAAATTCGCACAGCTGCCGAGTAAAGTAAACAAATTGAGCGATTTATGTAAGATTCCCAATTTCTTTAACTGAAAACAACAACAACCGATATTAATCTGTGGGATATGATGTCCTAGATGAGTAGTGGAAGATATGCTTGAAAATTTCTTTTGCTGAAAAAAAACAACAACAACAACTATTACGAAAGTTGTGGTCTGTAGGTGTCTTTTATAAACAAGAGTGATTATGTTATGATATTCGATGTGTAAAAATTGATCACGGCTGCTTGGGATGGTAAGACACATGAAATCATTAGAAGTAATGGAAATTAAAGCATTAGACAAGTTGGTCAGGTCGCTGGTAATTTGATATCTTGCGTAAACAAATATAGCCGAGTAAAGCAGACAAATTGAGCAATTAATGTTTTTTTTGTATCTAGGAGTTTGTATTGAAAAGTCTTTATGACGAATTGTTTTTTATTTTCAATAAAATTTCTCAATCAGTCACACTGTTATGAGATTTGATTGATTCCCCGATATCATAGTTCACATGAAGCTGATAAGAATATGATAACTTTATCTTCATGCTATTGGGGGCAGGTACATTGTTTACTTACCATTAAGTTGAGAGTGGGTTAAATTAAAAGCTTTGATAGACGAACGCTGTGTTATGATATTAATGTGATATGATATGTTGTCTGAGGTGAGTAGTGGAAGTTGTATGGGAGCTATGAATAGGCAGTAAAATCCTAATCAGAAATCTCGCTGGATATGTGATAATTCTCCATGTCCATAGTGAAGATCGTGGTGGTGGGTTGAGAGTAGGTACTGTAAGTTATGTATTAAGTTAAAAGTTTTGATGGATGGTATTTGGTATTCATCTCCTCGAAATGGTGTTGTATGAGTATCAGGAAGGTTGAAAAAAAGTTGATAATGCTTCAAGTTCAATAGTGAAGACCGCGATGTTGAGAGTGGGTATTTGGAATGATATAACTCTAGTAGGATATCTTACCACATCTGAAAAAAATTACATAATATGATTAAGAAAGCTGCATGATATATATCAAAAGTGATCCCAATGGATTACATAAGGAAAGTAGGTTCACTTCATCTGCAAACAACAAATTTGGCTGAAAGCGACACACGGTGTGAGCAATAATCATTTTTTTGCTTCAATTATCACTATTAACTGACTATTTGATTGAAGTAAAATAGTTTCACGGCTTCCTTACCAAGACTTAAATATATTCATAAAAACGTTGAATCGATGTCAAGAACATGTTAATACTATGAGCAGAGGAAATCGTGATCATTGCAGCATGTTATGAAATTTGATATCTAAAAATAGACCACATGAAGGTTATTGGGGTGGTAAAAAATCGCTGCAGAAAACATATGACCTAATTCTAGTGTATTGTAAATAAAAAAAATGTATTACATATAGTTATAGTTCCATTTATTTAAGTAATTTGTTTTAATTGTATTATAGTCTAAGATATACATTATTGGAAAATAAAGAATATATTATAGTTATAGGTATATTCAAATAAGGAAGCCCAACAATAGAATGACACACTAAGAGAATGGCTTCAATTTAAGGCTTTGGTGAAAGAAGCCGGTAGTAGATATTAATGTAAGATGATAGGAGGCATCAGTCAGTTTTGGTGAGCCTCAGCGATAGGTCAAATAAAAAAAATGTCAACCGTGCTAATAAATGAAAGTTTTTCTAGTAAAAAGAGTGGTAAAAAACGGCATGTGGGGAGCTGTATTGGACAGACTAAATTGCCGAGAGTGTTATTGAAAGCCACCAGTCGAGGTGGAGAAAGTACTCAGGGTGTAAGAAAAAGTGATTTTGTAAAGTGGGAGGAAATAAGATCAGTATTCACAGACAGAATTAGAGCTGGAATTATTGAAAATATAAACCATACAGATCCTAAGCTATTTATACAGGATGCTGCTGATTTATTTATACGCCGTATTAAGAATACTTTAAAACGCCATCTCAATATTAAAGTTAATACAAAGTTGTGTGCTGATTTTGTTAAGAATATCGGTGATAATGAGGTTATAAACGATATTAAATATTTACAAGCAATAACTGGTCCAATCAATGTGGACGATAATTTAAACGAGTGGTATAAAGTTAACATTTTGGATTCAATACTCACTCAGCTGGATGAGTTTCAGAAAAAAAGATAGTGGCTGGACATTGGAGTCCATTATACATTTAGCAGTACATATCAACAAATTTGAATAGCACCGAGGATCTTCGTATATACCTCTACCGAAGGAGATTGCTTTAAAGTGTTAAGCTGTTATCAGGGCTGTTTGGAAAGCTCTTAAGCTGTTATCAGAGCTGTTTGAAAAGCTGTTTACCTGTTATAAGAGCTGGTTGAAAAGCTGTTATGCTGTTATCAGAGCTGTTCGAAAAGCTGTTAAGCTGTTATCAGAGCTGTTTAAAAAGCTGTTAAGCTGTTATCAGATCTGTTTGAAAAGCTGTTAAGCTGTTATCAGAGCTGTTCGAAAAGCTGTTAAGCTGTTATCAGACCTGTTCGAAAAGCTGTTTAGCTGTTATCAGAGCTGTCTGAAAAGCTGTTAAGCTGTTATCAGAGCTGTTTGAAAAGCTGTTTAGCTGTTATCAGAGCTGTCTGAAAAGCTGTTAAACTGTTATCAGAGCTGTTTGAAAAGCTGTTAAGCTGTTATTAGAGCTGTTTAAAAGCTGCTAAGCTGTTATCAGAGCTGTTTGAAAAGCTATTAAGCTGTTATCAGAGCTGTTTGGAAAGCTGTTAAGCTGTTATCAGAGCTGTTTTAAAAGCTGTTAAGCTGTCATCAGACCTGTTAAAAAGCTGTTAAGCTGTTATCACACCTGTTTGAAAAGCTGTTATCAGACCTGTTAAAAAGTTGTTAAGCTGTTATCAGACCTGTTTGAAAAGCTGTTAAGCTGTTATCAGAGCTGTTTGAAAAGCTACTAAGCAGTTATCAGAGCTGTTTGAAAAGCTGTTAAGCTGTTATCAGACCTGTTAAAAAGCTGTTAAGCTGTTATCAGACCTGTTTGAAAAGCTGTTAAGCTGTTATCAGAGATGTTTGGAAAGCTGTTAAGCTGTTATAAGAGCTGTTTGAAAAGCTCTTAAGCTGTTATCAGACCTGTTGAAAAGCTGTTAAGCTGTTATCAGACCTGTTTGAAAAGCTGTTAAGCTGTTATCAGATCTGCTAAGGTGTTATCAGACCTGTTTAAAAGCTGTTTACCTGTTATCAGAGCTGTTTGAAAAGCTGTTAAGCTGTTATCAGAGTGTTTGAAAAGCTGTTAAGCTGTTATTTGGACTCTTTAAAAGCTGTTTACCTGTTATCAAATTTGTTTTGAAAAGCTGTATAGAGTCCCCTGTGACGTAGTTGATTAAGGTTATAGCCGCCAAGATACACACTTCTGGATCAAGGTCAAGGACAAAATACCCTTCCGGTTTCAAAGGTGATGCCAGATCCTAAGGTCAAGCCCAAGTATCAACGTGTTTTCTCACGCTCACGCTCAACCTAGCTGCCTGGGTAAAAGGTTCAACCGTCTGACTAAGGGCCCTCTGTTGTAAGCAAATATTATTAAAGAATACTTTCAGGAGTTCTGGACTTAGTAGGGCAATTTAATAAAAAGAATAATATATATAAAATATTATTATCGATTTATTATAAATTAAAAAAATATTAACATTTAATTCTTAGTGTATCATTGTTGCGCTTCTTTATTTGAATATATCTATAACTATAATATATTCTTTATTTTCCAATAATGTATATCTTAGACTATAATACAATTAAAACAAATTACTTTAATAAATGGAACTAGAACTATATGTAATACATTTTTTATTTACAATACACTAGACTTAGGTCATATTTTTTCTGCGGCTGCTCCTTGTTGCTCTGATGGAATTCAGTAATGTTTCCCAATGGTACAGTATCCGTTGTGCTACTAACATTTAATTCTACGGTTGGGCTTCCTTAATTCAACATAAATTTTTTGTTTCTCACATTCAGGAATATGTGATGCTAATGCTTCAGCAGAATAAAAATAGAACATACATCTATCGCATATATACAATCTAGCCTTATGTTTTGAAGCTTGTTTCCATCCAAGCCGTGAAAGATATTTAATCCAGCAGAAATGAAACCTGGTACTTTCATCATCATTATCATCTTAATCATCATCATCAGCAGCAGCATCATCATCATCATCATCCTGCTCATAGTTATTTTGTATCATTAATAGATTCACATGTCGCTTCAAACTATGTTTCGTTGGTCTAACTAGAACAGTGGTGAAGGAACACTCTTTCTTTAGGATGAATACGTTTATTGATATATCGTTCTGGTCTTCAAATTGTTTAATTTGCTTAAGCGTCATAGGAAATATTATTCCAGTTAAATTTAGCACAGTAGAATAATGTGGACATGATGAGGTCCTATCGGAGTGAATATTTGCAGGATATAGCGCTGATGTTACGGCCCAGGCGAAGCATGCTTCATCACTGTTTTTTACATTGATGCAAGCTTGCTTTAAAGCAATCTCCTTCGGTAGAGGTATACACGAAGATCCTCTGTGCTGTTCAAATTTGTTGATATGTACTGCTAAATGTATAATGGACTCCAATGTCCAGCCACTATCTTTTTTCTGAATCTCATCCAGCTGAGTGAGTATTGAATCCAAAATGTTAACTTTATACCACTCATTTAAATTATCGTCCACATTGATTGGACCAGTTATTGGTTGTAAATATTTAATATCGTTTATAACCTCATTATCACCGATATTCTTAACAAAATCAGCACACAACTTTGTATTAACTTTAATATTGAGATGGCGTTTTAAAGTATTCTTAATACGGCATATAAATAAATCAGCAGCATCCTGTATAAATAGCTTAGGATGTGTATGGTTTATATTTATAATAATTCCAGCTCTAATTCTGTCTGTGAATACTGATCTTATTTCCTCCCACTTTACAAGATCACTTTTTCTTACACGTTGAGTAATTTCTCCACCTCGACTGGTGGCTTTCAATAACACTCTCGGCAATTTAGTCTGTCCAATAAAGCCCCCACATGCCGTTTTTTACCACTCTTTTTACTAGAAAACTTTCATTTATTAGCACGGTTGACATTTTTTTTATTGACCTATCGCTGAGGCTCACCAAAACTGACTGATGCCTCCTATCATCTTACATTAATATCTACTACCGCCTTCTTTCACCAAAGCCTTAAATTGAAGCCATTCTCTTAGTGTGTCATTCTATTGTTGGGCTTCCTTATTTGAATATACCTATAACTATAATATATTCTTTATTTTCCAATAATGTATATCTTAGACTATAATACAATTAAAACAAATTACTTAAATAAATGGAACTATAACTATATGTAATACATTTTTTTTATTTACAATACACTAGAATTAGGTCATATGTTTTCTGTGGCGATTTTTTACCACCCCAATAACCTTCATGTGGTCTATTTTTAGATATCGAATTTCATAACATGCTGCAATGATCACGATTTCCTCTGCTCATAGTATTAACATGTTCTTGACATCGATTCAACGTTTTTATGAATATATTTAAGCCTTGGTAAGCAAGCCTTGAAACTATTTTATTTCAATCAAATAGTCGCTTAATAGTGATAATTGAAGCAAAAAAATTATGATTGCTCACACCGTGTGTCTCTTTCAGCCAAATTGGTTGTTTGCAGATGAAGTGAACCTACTTTCCTTATGTAATCCATTGGGATCACTTTTGATATATATCATGAAGCTTTCTTAATCATATTATGTATTTATTTTTTTCAGATATGGTAAGATATCCTACTAGAGTTATATCATTCCAAATACCCACTCTCAACATCGCGGTCTTCACTATTGAACTTGAAGCATTATCAACTTTTTTTCAACCTTCCTGATACTCATACAACACCATTTCGAGGAGATGAATACCAAATACCATCCATCAAAACTTTTAACTTAATACATAACTTACAGTACCTACTCTCAACCCACCACCACGATCTTCACTATGGACATGGAGAATTATCACATATCCAGCGAGATTTCTGATTAGAAATTTACTGCTTATTCATAGCTCCCATACAACTTCCACTACTCACCTCAGACAACATATCATACCACATTAATATCATAACACAGCGTTCGTCTATCAAAGCTTTTAATTTAACCCACTCTCAACTTAATGGTAAGTAAACAATGTACCTGCCCCCAATAGTGTGAAGATAAAATTATCATATTCTTATCAGCTTCATGTGAACTATGATATCGGGGAATCAATCAAATCTCATAACAGTGTGACTGATTGAGAAATTTTATTGAAAATAAAAAACAATTCGTCATAAAGACTTTTCAATACAAACTCCTAGATACAAAAAAAACATTAATTGCTCAATTTGTCTGCTTTACTCGGCTATATTTGTTTACGCAAGATATCAAATTACCAGCGACCTGACCAACTTGTCTAATGCTTTAATTTCCATTACTTCTAATGATTTCATGTGTCTTACCATCCCAAGCAGCCGTGATCAATTTTTACACATCGAATATCATAACATGATCACTCTTGTTTATAAAAGACACCTACAGACCACAACTTACGTAATAGTTGTTGTTGTTGTTTTTTTTCAGCAAAAGAAATTTTCAAACACATCTTCCACTACTCATCTAAGACATCATATCCCACAGATTAATATCGGTTGTTGTTTTTTTTTTTTCAGTTAAAGAAATTGGGAATCTTACATAAATCGCTCAATTTGTTTACTTTACTCGGCTGCTGTGCGAATTTTTTTACATTATTCGACTGCGAATTTGTTTACTTTGCTGGACTGTGCGAATTTGTTTATGCGAGGAATAAAATAAGAAGCATTCCACCTGAAGAGCAAAATTACACATTTACTAATTTCCATTACTTATCTAAGTGAACATATCTAAGTGAACATATCTACCTACATTCGCCCCAATCAGCTTCGCCTGATCTATTTTTAGATATATGATCATATGGTGAAATCTTGTTTATAAAAAACACCGACAGATTAATATCATCAAATCTTTAATCCACACCTTAGGTTATAGTTGTTGTTGCTTTTTTGTTTTTGAGCTACTAATATTAATTACACCTGAGAAGGTAAGTTCGCTAATATCTCGAACCATAGCCCGTAGAGGATTTCTGATGAAAATTTCACCCCATTAGTACTAATAGTATTGGCATGGACAAAAAATATCCTAGGGCTGGAGAGTGCTGAAAGTAATCTCGTATCCCCAAGCCCGAGATGAACAACATATGTAAGTACCGACTA
Source organism: Dioctria rufipes (assembly GCA_963924295.1). Classification (NCBI taxonomy): domain Eukaryota; kingdom Metazoa; phylum Arthropoda; class Insecta; order Diptera; family Asilidae; genus Dioctria; species Dioctria rufipes. The sequence goes on from OZ002740.1 coordinate 138,154,182, forward strand.
ATGCCGCTAGGGGACCTTGCTCAAGAAATGGTGCTAGCACTCGAAATAGCAACTGTTACTTTTCAATACATGCACCCCCAGGACCCAATAATAATTTGCTAAGAAAACATCAAGCCAATGTGATATCATGTTGAGAAATTCGAATGATGCTTATATCTACAATAGCACTTGAAAACAACAAAACCAAGATGACGTCATGCTGATATCTAGAACTTCCCAGCTAATAAAAGAAAACAACAAAACCAAGGCATGCTAGTAGTTCCGGCTAATGCCGCTAGGTAACCTTACTCAAGAAATGGCGAGCCCGTAGAGGATTTCTGATGAGAATTTCGTCCCCCCTCCCACCCTACACCACCTAGAAACCATTTCCATGAGCAAAAATAACTTGAATTATTAATACGCTAATATCTCGAAAACCAGAGCCCGTAGAGGATTTCTGATGAAAATTTCATTACCCCCCTCCCTATCCTTTACTATAATACCCCCTCACAAACCGGCTAATGCCGCTAGGGGCGCAGTCAAGACCAAATCCATCAATAAAGCTTCCCACCCCTTCACAAATATATAGAACTGAAAGTGATCTCGTATCCCAAAACTCGAGATGAAAAACTTAGAGGCTACGAGTCTGAGATGAAAAATAAGCGAACTCCAGAAACAAAATCGAAAACCTATGCTATTTCCCTATGCTGGAGAGAGCTAAAAGTGGTCTCATATCCCCAAGATTCGAGATGAAAATTAAGCGAACGTCAGAAACAAAATCGAAACCCTATGCTATTTCCCTATGCTGGAGAGTGTTAAAAGTGGTCTCGTATCCCCCAAAGTGGTCTCGAATCCCCAACATCCAAGACATAAACCAGAACATCCAAGGCACAAACCCACATTTAGTATGGATTTACACCACCTAGCGACGGTGGCGCCATCTGTCGTGAAATCCGGGAGGCTTAAAAAGTGCGCCAGAACATACATAGCTTATCTACTAATGACTAACCTAATTGTCACATATGATATTGTATTTTGGTGAATATGGTGATTGTTTATAGGATTTAAAGGGACTATTTCTTGATCTTTCTGGAAACGAATGGACTCCAGAAATTTTTCTAGGTCCTTGTTGTTTGGAATATATAGAGGATTTGTTTCTATGTGTGTTTCCATAGGGGGTGACATCATATTCCATATTATATTGGAAATGTTTATTGTTGGGATGAAGTTGGAACTAAATTTGGAAACTGCAACCGTGCAAAATGAATTCTTTGCTTCGTACATAGCAACCGGGATAGATATATATTGTTCCTGTTCCTTGCAGAATTTGTGAGCTAATGGAATTTTCGCAATTAATATCTATGTGGATGAAATCGTTTAGGGAGAAAAGCCAAGCGTTCTGCTGCGATAATTGATTGTGTCCAAAAGCAATCTTGTTCTAATGATAAAATTTTACAATCGCATGTAATCGACCACTTTTTTATTAAACTTATCTCGCATTGATTTACCCTAGTATTTGCATTTAAGATTGGGGAAGCGATCTGGCAATAAAAGATGATTATGATATAACGTTGCGCAATTGTGAATGTCTTGGACTGTTAGTTCAAGATAGTGTTCGCGATTGTAGTCGATTAGTATATATTCCTTTGATGGTTCAATATATTCGAGCGATTTTTTTAGGATAATAGGCAATGGTATTGTTTTAAAGATTTGATATGGTTCCTTGAAAGGAATGAGGATTCTGAATTCTATAATTATTTTGTTGTTGAAAACATTGGCAGAGATTGTACTTAATTTATAAATTTGTGATAATGTGTTTTCTCTGGGATTTCTGGGAAGCATCATTGTATTTGGTATTTCTTTCCTGATATTTGATAACAATTCTTCTATTTTTCTAGGAGTTATGAGTGTAGGATGAAATTTTCCATGCCTTGAGTCCGTTAGAAGATCTATTAATTCTGCCTGTGTATTTTGGTATCTGAAAGCCATTAGTGAGAATAGTGAAATGAGCGATTCCAGTTCAATTGATATCGTGTTATCAAGTGACCTATTTTCCATCAATGATGTGGCTATCTGCACTGATATTAGTTTTTTACACATGACCATGAAATTCTTTTCAATTGCGGCTTTAGTTTTGTTGAAAACATTTGCGGTTGCTTCCACTATCGCAGTTTGGCTTTTCATAAGTAATAGGAGGGAGTTTTGGTTAAGGGTGAGGTCACGGATTTTCTCGTCATAAATCTTGGCATCATCTTCGTCTAATGTGCCGAAAATAGCTTTACAGATTGAGCCTATAGCATTGAAAAGTTCTCTTCGTTTTCTATTTTGGGTCACAAATAACATATTTTTATATTCTATATTTACTAATATAAGATTAATTTGCAGCAACGTACCGTTACAAGTGTTGACCATCGCTGAATTTTTATGCAGTTTCTGACAGATTGCTGTAATCTGGTGTGCGATGAATTGCATATTCCTGAATTCAGATTTGAAGTTTTCTAAATCATAGTATTTTACGATTTTCCATTCGTTTGTGTAGAAATTGGCTCTGCCGATTTCTTCGAAGTAAATGCACGCGCTAGCATTTAGCTGTTTCACTTCCATTCCTGAGCGGTGGATTATGAATGCTATATGCATCATTTTGGAAACCTGGAAGATGACACTATGTTAATATCTTTGAATGATATTTGAAGATGATGAAGTTTTTACTCTGAGAAAAGCTTTAGGTCATTGTTATGGACTCTTTTGTGTTTATTATTGATTTCAATAGTGGAATTTTCGGGCGAATTAATCTCCATTATCGCATACGGACCTGACCATAATGGTTAGAATTTGTTCTCTCGAACTCTGCTCTTAATCGCCTACCATAAAAGATGTTTGGCCGGAGCTTTTGATTTTTTTTTATTGGCCATGGCCATGTCTTTAGCTATTTTGAAGCTATCCTGTAGACGCGCTTTTAATTCGTTTGCATAATTGTCATAATTATAGCAAACGGTTGGACACGATTTTAAATTATCCGGAATTTCGGCTGGGAATCCATATAGGAGCTCTCGTGGAGTATAGTTAGTACTCGAAAGAGGGGTGGTATTGTATATAAACATGGCATAAGGAATCCGTGCATCCCAGTCTTGTGGATCTTTTGCTACATAAGATCGGAGATATTCTGCTAAGGTTCTGTGACTTCTTTAAAATGCACCATTCGTTTGAGCGTGATATGGTGTAGTTTTAAGTCATTTTATTCTCAACAATTTAGATAACATGCCACTTATGAGGTTAGAACCCTGATCTGTAAGGACACTTTCTGGAATACCATGTCGACAAACTATCGTTGTCGTGAAGGCTTCCGCTAATGTCCTAGACTCGGTGTCGACTATGGGAATAGCTTTTTAAAATGTTGAATAGTCGTGTTGAAATGTAAGGATGTATTTGTTTCCAGAATGAGAAATCGGGAGAGGTCCTACAACATCTAGGTACACTCTCTCTAAATATCAAGATTTATCAGAAAATTTGAGTTTCGAATCCAACATTCTTTCCAGTTCTGTATCTTGCATTGGCAAGGTGAAAAATTTAGGATTCACATACTTATTTAGTAGAAGAGGAAAATTTGTCTCAGTTATTATGACTGAGGAATTGTTTACAGGTGATGGAGTTGGGTTTGGAGTAGTTACACTTGTGTTGGGTGTATTTATATTCGCCTTAGCTCTTGCTTGATTTCTAGTTACCACATTTACGGAGGTGGTTGTTTCCGCAGAATGTTCGGAATTTTCCGGAATTGGTCTACTGAGAGCAACTGCATTTGTGTTGAGCTTAAATGATTTATGGACTATTTTGTAGTCATACACCCAAAGACGTATTCTCCATCTCACCAGTCTTGAGGAGTGTTCTTTCATATTCATGAGCAATACTAATGGTTTATGGTCAGTTATAATTGTAAATTGTCTGCTTAAACGTATGGTCTGAATTGCTGAACTGCGAAAGCGATGGCTAAGAGCTCTTTTTCAATTGTTGAGAGACGAGTCTCTGCACAGTTGAAAACTCGGCTCACGTGGGCGATTGGATGATCTCCATGATCATCAACTTGTGAAAGAACCGCTCCTATGGAGTAGTCACTAGCATCGGAGGTGACAAAAAATTGTTTGTCGAAATTGGGATATGATTGCAAATTGCGTCGAACTTGAAGGGCATATCTTTCTTTAAAAGATTTGTAAGTGGTTTGACTATCTTCGAAAAATTTGGTATAAAGCGGCGGTAACGGTAACGGCGGCCAACGAAACCAAGGAAGACTTTTATATCTTTTTCCTTCTCGGGTCTGGCATATGACTGCACTGATTTTATTTTTGCAGATTCTGGTTTGCCTCCATTTTCTGTAGTTATGTGCCCTAAATACACAATTTCCTTTCTTAGGAAATGGCATTGTCGGGTTGAAGTTTAAGGTTGGAATCACGAAGGCGGCTAAATACTGATGTGAGTCTAGTGATCTCTAAGATTGTATCCATGGACTACGATATCGTCCATGTATATGAAACAACAGATGCCTTGAAGTCCAGATAGAACATGGTCCGTGGCTAGTTGAAAAGTAGCGGGGACTCCTTTTAAACCAAATGACATACGATTGTATTCGTAGTGGCCATAGGGTGTGCTAAAGGCAGTTTTCTCCCTGTCATTCGAGTCCATTTTTATCTGGTGAAATCCACTGGATAGGTCGAGTGTGGTAAAATATTTCGACTTCCCCAACTGGTCTAATATATCAGTGATATTAGGCAGTAGGTACGCATCGCCAATAGTAATGTCGTTAATATGAAGAAAGTCTACCGCTACTCGGCCCTTTCTCATCTGGTTTCTTAGGATCCAGGAGAAGTGGAGAATTCCAGGGACTCTGGGAAGGTCTGATGATTTCAGACTCAAGCATTTCCTGTATTTTCTTATTTATTTCAGTTCGGCTTGCTTCACCAAGTCTATAAGGCTTGGTATATATGGACGGTTTGTCTTGGAGGGTCTCGATCTTATGGGTAATCGCATCTGTATATAAAATCAAATCCCCTTCTATAAAGAAGAGATCGTTGAATTCCCTACATATATTGAGAATACTCTCAGATTTCCCTGAATTACAGTGATCCAGTTTGATAAGGTTTTGCAGTTTATTTATTCTGCCCTTAATTGGATCTCTTTCAGAGTCTGTGGAGATGACCACAAAGTCGTCCAAGTCTTCGTAAACTGGGTTCACCTCGTAAGGGCACAGATCGGCGTCCTCCTCATTTGTATTGAGGATTATGACTTTTGCTGTACCGTTGACTGGTTCGAATATCGAATTTCCAAGAAACAAACCTGGCCTTATTTCCTTCTTGAAACAGACCGATTCGTATCGAATAGAAGGAATTGAAATTTCTTCGATGAATTCTGATCAAGCCGGAATTTTAATTTTATGAAATTTATCCGATTCTTTCGGACTTTTAAAAGGAAGGAGATATGATGCCAACTTTTGTGGAATTTGGAAGGAGTTAATCCACGATTCCTACTCGATAGGATTTTAAAGAGATAAAACTTTATTGAAATCCTTTGACTTCTTTGATTTTATCTTGGAGTTCACTTTTTGTGGATCTATTGATGACGGAGATAGAATTTTACTAGATACAGCTTCCTGTGTGGCTATTGATGGTGTTTTACATTTATCTTCTTGCTTCATATCTTGTGAAGCTTTGGATGGAGATTGATTTTTATTTAATTCAGCCTTTTTTCTGGCTATATATGGAGATATGTTTTTACCTTTATGCTTCATTTCTTGTGAAGCATTTGCTGGCGATCGATTTGCATTGCTTTTCGAAGCAGCTTATGGAGATATATTTGTATTAGTATTTATATCGGAGAATGTTATCTCCGTATATGTATAATAGACTTTTTGTTTGCGACCTCTTTTCTGGATGTTCGCTTTTCAAATAAATATATGGATAGTTTGAATAGTAATCCTCATACGGATAAAATTCATTTGAATCATTAATTTCTAGAGAAATATATTTACTTTTATAATTGATACTAGCATTGTATCGAAATAAAAGGTCATGTCCAAGTAGGCCATCGTATGAGAGGATGGAGTTATTTCCCATAATTTGAAATGGGTGCTCTAGGATGGAGTTAAGTGTTTTAGATTTCAAATTCAATTTTGCAAATATGAACTCGGTAAATAATGTATTAATATTGCAGACAGCATTTCCGTAACAGGTACTGTCTGGTTTAAGTGGATGGAGATTTATTAAGCTGATCTTTGCTCCAGTATCAATTAATAATGTAAGTTTTCGAGCACAGCAGATGTCAACAGGCGAGGAAAGTGCTAAAGAATTTTTATTTACTTGGATGGGGATACGTATCAATCTTGTTTTGAGTGTGTTGATATTGTTTCGGGCATTCGATGAACTTGCGCTGTTGTTTGTATATGCGAGGGTTTGCCGAAATTGACCCCCCCCCCCGCTGTATCCAGTTTCTCTACCTGGATGGCGATGATGTTCGTCTATTTTTCCTATTCGGAGAAGGTGATCTTGCCGAGATATTTGCATTTGTATATCTCGGTAGAGTTCGATTCTCTGGGAATACTGTCTGCTGCCAGTTCCTACTTTGAGGCAGTCTGTCAGCCGTGTTTGTTGTTGGAGTATTGTTCACTTTCTGGAAATTATTTTGACTTCCATGATTGTAGCCAGAAGGACTGTTGTTCGCAGCACTTGTCCGGCATTCTTCTATAGTGTGTCCCATCCTATGACAATATCGACAAGATGGTACCTATGACGGAGATGTGGCATTCAATCTGGAGGACGTTGCAATTGTGAGTTTAGTTTTGGAGCTGAGCTGAAATTTTGCGTGGGGCGTTGTATGACTGGGCAACTTGAAGCAGCATGCCCCAGTCTATTGCATTTGAAGCAGCGAACAGTTGAATTTATTGCTTGCGCAAATGGAGTTTGATTTATCTTGTGTTGTGCTTGTGAAACAAGTTTGTTCTGCTCTATGCGTGATGCATGCTCCAAGATGTGTGATGTTACTGCAGAAAAGGATTTATGTGAATACACTTTGGCTAAAGTTTGGAGTTGTGGATTGAATAATCCGTCCTGTATAGCTCTCACCGCTTGACAATCATTATATTTTAAAAGATATTTTAAAATAATTTTATCACTTGTATATGAGTGCGTTGCCTCATTTAATTTGGATAGAGTTGTGCTAAGTCTCTGAAGGAAATCTTTCACGCTTTCCCCTATTCTCTGATTAGAATTCTTTAATTGAGACTGTAGCGTAGTTCCGGGAATTTTTACCGCAAAAGTTTGAGTTAAAATTGATTTTAAGGTAGGCCAATCTTCAACTTGATTGTACATGAAAATATCATATGCATCTGCAGATAATTTACTCCTTATTAAGCTAAGGAGGGAGTGCTTTTCGCTTGCCGTCGTTGCTGTTGTGTATGAATCATCACAGCTTGAAATGAATTTGTGGAGATTTTTCGGATTTCCATTGAAATTGGGAATTAATGTTCTCGCATCAGATAGGAAAAAATGTTATTGGTCTCTGAAAGAGACATTGTGGTGATGCTCTGTGGAATTATTTGTAGTATTCGTTATGTTTTGGAATCTCGAGTCCAACTGTTCTTGCAGCGCAATTACAGTGTCTGAGAATGATATTTCCATGTTTATGTAAACATCATTCACGAAGTATTCGTTACCTTTGTCGCTTGGGACCACATTCAAGATTATTTAGTTAGGTGTTTCTTCAAAATCGTCCCAATATTTGTGCAACGAGTTTAGTTTTTGGTTTAAGTATGCCTGGGTTGCAGTTGCAAGTGAATTATTATCTATAGATTAAATAATATGGGATAATGTTTTTCGTCTATCTTCTTGTAACCGAAACCGTAATGTATTTGCAGTTATTTTTTGAGAAGTTTTTGGAAGTGGGACGTAAAACGGGTTATTTTTGCACTTGGTGTGAACTGATACGGATTTTAACCTATCAGACAGAGTTGCCTTTGTAAGATTGTAACAGTCCTTCGTTTTGTCATAGCATGACTGCTTAAAATAATCATGAGTTTCAAAAAAATCGTCATGATCTTGAATCAGGGTTTCCGTTTTTCAAATGATGACCATACGTCTTCCAAATTTTGGAGTTTTTCAGAAGTATAATCTGAAGTCCTTTTACTTTTATTCGCTCTGTGATAATCGGCCAGAATTTGTCTAATTTCTGCCATTTTTGGAACTTGTGACAAGCAAAGCTTATCGAAAGATTTGTTTTCTTCAGTCGTGTTTGATTCGAGTAGTATTCAGATCGGGGTGAATTTGTTTAAATTTAGAAAAATATAGAAGACGTGGGAAATTTATATGGGGGTTGAAGAGAAAAAAAGCTTTATTAAGTTTGGGAGAAGTTAGGTATGTATATGTTTAGGTGCGCTATTTTTTGTAAGAGTGGTAAGTGTATAAAACGACAATAGCAGTAACAAAATGATAAATTAATAGGGAAATAAGAATTAGGTTAATAAAAAAAAATGTTTTTTAAATTAAGTGTTAAAAGTTTTGTAGGATTTAAAAATTGAGGTGAAGGAGAAACGACAGTAAACTAAGATCACTTGATTATTAATTATTGTAGTGATCAACAGGTATTGCAGCTGCCAGGCAGCAGGTTTATTTAAATTTTTATTTTAAAAATTTTTTAGGGCTCCCAACGTCAATATAAATATATATATTTTGGTTGCAAGTAAATATTTCTGTTAACTAAGAGGAGGAAAAATTAAAAATTTGGGATTGATTTGGTAACACACAAAAAAAAGAATTTTATATTAGAATAGGAAATTCTGGAACAGGAATGCTGAAAATTTTGTTTCCTTTTTCACGATTCCTCTCTCCAATCAAAATCTCTCCACTGAACGATAGCCTTTCCAAGTTCTATCACAGGGGAGTGATTGTTGATTTTCGAAGTCCTCTGACCAGCAAGCTCGACCTCGGTCTTACGGCAGAAGTCGCTTCGCGGAAGGGTGAAAGTTGAGAGTAGGATAAGTCGTAATTATATATATTAAAAAAAAAAAAGGTTTTAAACTAGGATTTTGTACGATCTCCTAGAGTAAAGAAAGCTTCACTTGAAAAAAAAAAATATGTATATACGCTGATTGCACTATGTCATTATGTTTGTATAAATGAATTGATAGTGAAAATAATTTGTTTCTGCATATAAAAAGAATCGACCATAAAAATATTTTGATTTCAAACACAAAATGAATCGATTATAAAAATAATGTGTCTTTGTATATAAAATGACTTTATTATAAATATCTATTTTTTTTTGCTACCTTTTATTTTATCCAGAAGTATTGGTATAGCTGTTAATATCTTTGTTTTGTTGAAGTTGATGTCAATACGTCGCGCGTCCGGGGCGACAGTTTCTAGGAGATTTAGAGTTGAGTTAAAGATGTTGTTGTTGTATGTTGTGTGTAGGTGTTGGACGAGTATGACGATGATAAGGTTACGACGATTTTCTGTATGAGTGAGAGGGGACTTCCTGCCGCCTGGGTACGTCTTGGTGAAGCAGGGATGACGTCTCTTTGGATCCCACGGTGGCGCACTATGGCACTCTAAAATTATTTATTTTTCTTCTAAGTACCCTATATAAAAGCTTTTTTTTTTATTAATTTGTTTAGGCACTGTATTTATAGGATTTATTATCTTTACACTTTTATAATAAAAGATTTTTATTTAATTATTGGCGCTGTTTTGTTCCAAAAGTTCCGCTGTCAGCAAATTTTATGTGGTTGATTTTTATTATTATTTTATTTTAATTCTTAACTTTTTAATTTTGATTTAGCTAGTTTGTTTTTATTTTCACTGGCACTGATTTAGGGTACCGCTGCCACCAGTTGTTTGTTGTGTGGCAATAATTTTTATAATTTTTATTTGATTTTATTTTTAACTTTTTGGCTTTTTAATTTTAATTTAATTAATTTGGCACTGACTAGGAAGAAGAAGGGAAAAACCACAGTGACACCAGTTGTTATTTTTTTTTTTTTTTGTTGGATTTCAATAATTTAAAGATTTTTGAAGGCAACGATTTCGGGGTTCCGCTGCCACCAAAATGTTATATGCTGTGTGCCGTGCTCTAGACAGAGAGCACACAGATTCCCTTTTTGACAAGGTATTTGTTAAAACGTAGAACAAGAAAACTCCGAGGTGTTTTTATTTGTTTTAATTTCCTTTATTTTTTTTTTCACAAAAGCTTAATAACACTATTAGGCGGAGTAATCTACGTACAATTTATATATTATATAAATATATGGGGGTGTCCACTGATATTTTTATTTAATTTTTTACAAAATCGCGATTAGACTTGCTTCCTCTGCGGTTGAAAAAACGACTCCTCGAGGTTTGGCGATCTTGCACCCAGGTACCCACGAAAACTTCAGAAAGCTTTTTGTTTGTTTTATTGTTTTCTCACGACGTTAAAAAAACGTACGTGAGAAAATGCAAAAGTTTTTTATGCGAGCTATATGCATCAATGAAAACTATAATTTGATATGCACTTGTGCGCCCGTCTTGAAATATTAATTTTAAGAGGGTGCGAATAGTTGTGATAATTGTATGTATGTACGTACATACAATTAGATTGGATAGAGTAAGTACTGTACAGTGTACATACATACGAAAAATAATAATAAGAAGACACTGTATGTAGGTAAGTGCGCATATCGTGTAAGTGGAATGTGTATCTGATAACAAAATGCAATTTATGCTAAATTGCATTTTGTTATAATATAGGAAAGCATTTCTAAATGCATTTTAAATTTTGAATGAGATTTTGAATGAAATTTAAATTGAAATGTTTTTTTCAGAGTCAATTAATGGTACATCAATATATCGTATTGGACGATACATTGATGTGTCGGTATTATGGTTGTGATTCGGGGCAAAGGTACCTGAGTCACAACACTTGCCACCCCCATCCCTTGATGGTTGTAAGGCTGTGCACAAAATTATCATGAAGATTGACCAGACAGAAGGACGGACAGTAAAAAAAAAGGAGATTCTGGGTGTGACTGCTGAATTATATTAGCCTGATGCTGGTAATACTGTTTAACCAAGTGCTGATTGCTCTCTCTTTTGTTCTTTACTCACTTACTTACAATGTACATATAAGTTAGTCAATATAATATCGTCAATGAATAAAGACGTATAAAGAACCGCTTCTTTTAATTTTCCTGATACATCATGGCGCAGTCGGTAGCTGAAGGTTTATTTTAAATCGATAGATAGAAAAGTTTGAAAGTTATAAGTGGTTAAGAGTAATAATTTCGGGAAACGATAAAAGGTGCGGCATATCGATGGCAGATTTTGCGAAACCAGGACCGTTAATATTAGACGGCAGTGTGAGAGATAGCTGGACAAAATTTCACAACATGTGGAAGATATATTGTGTTGCGTCCAAGACAAAATCTGAAAATGAGGAAATACAAGTCGCAAGATTCTTAAGTTGCGCAGGGGAAAAGGCTATAGAAGTATTCCAGAATATGCCACTAACAGAGGCACAAGCTGGATACAGTTATTGCAGCATTTCAAGATTACTGCATACCAAGGAGTAACGCTGTATACGATCGCTATCTGTTCTTTTCACGCAGTCAACGTGAAGGTGAACTTGTCGGCCAATACATATTAGATTTGGTGAAATTATGTGAGAGCTGCGAATTTGGTGAACAAAGGTAGTCAATGATTAGGGACCTCATAGTAATTGGAATAACAGAGCAAAACGTGAGGCTGCAGTTGTTGAAGACAGACGGATTGACGTTGGCAAAGGCGAAGGAGATTTGTCGAGTTGCAGGCGTCAATACAGGCAAAAGAAATGCAGAACGAACGGAGCACCGTTGCAGCAGTAAAGAGAAGTGAAACCAAGAAGAATTTTATGTCACACAATCACAGAGATAAAAAGAATGCTCAATTTAATTCTAATTTTTATTTTAGAAATTGTAAAGAGAGTGGGAACCAGCACAAGGGTTGAGGCACACGAAGAGAGTTCAATAATAAGAAAGAAAATTGCAAGAGATGTAATAGAACGCATAGATATGGGGACTGCCCTGCAGTTGGAAAAAGATATTTGGCTTGCGGCAAATTGAATCATTTTGCGGCAGTTTGTATTGAGAAAAAAGGAATAATGAAGGTAAGAGATGTGGGTGAAGTTTGTTTTGACAGCGATAGCAGTGATGGTGAATATATCGCGTAAGTAAGTTCAATACATCAGATCGACAGTAGTATCGAGAGTAGTGCCAAGCAAGCACAAAATTGGTATGAGGTTTTAAATGTTCATTGATTTTCCTATTGAATTTAAGCTTGACAGTGGGGCTGAGGTGAATATTCTACCTGAAAAGTTTATTGGTGAATTTCAATGCAAAAATTTAATCCGGAATGTCAAAAATAAGTTGGTGGCGTATGGTGGCTCTCGGATTTTCACAGTGTGTGCGGTTATGTTACCAACAAAATTTGGAAATCGCTGCCTGAATGTTGAGTTTAAAATACTCAAAGGAAATTTAAATCCCTTGCTAGGTCTTAAGACATGTCTGGATTTTGATTTAATACGAAAAGTTAATTCCGTGTCTCACCTGAATAAAGAAAGCTTTGTGGAAAAAATGGGGATATTTTCACTGGCATTTCCCGGTTCCCAGATAAGTGCAAGCTTGTGGTAAAGGAATATGCAGTTCCAGTTAATAAACCTCAACATCGGGTGCCTTTGGCTATACAAGCAAAAGTCAAGGGTGCTTTAAGTGACATGGAGTGTCGTGGCATTATAAGCAAACGCGAAGATTCTGCAGAATGGTCTCATCAGTTAGTAGTGGTAGAGAAGACAGATAAGTCATTAAGACTGTGCTTAGATCCATCGGAACTAAATATACATTTAAAAGAGGAACACTTTTTTTATTCCAACCATAGAAGATTTTTGTGAAGCTATGCGAGGAATGAAATATTTTCCCGTCTTCGACTTAAAAGAGGGTTTCTGGCAGCTGGGATTAAGTTCATCTTCGCGTGAGTTGACAGTGTTTGGTACACTCTTTGGCACATATGAGTACAATTTGTTGCCCTTTGGCATTAAAATTGGCCCCGAAAAGTTCCAGAAACTAAACATGAAATATTTTGGAAGTTTACCTGGTTGTTTCGTTTATATAGACGATATTATTATTGGTGGAAAAACGCTTAATGATCATGACTTGAATGTTCAACGCGTAATAAATAGAGCTAAGGAAATAAATGTTAGATTTAATAGAAACAAACTGCAATATTGCGTACAGCAGGTGAAGTATTTGGGTCACATTTTTACGGGTGACACTATTGCTCCAGATCCAAGTCGTCTCGTTGCTATAAAAGAGATAAAGGATCCGCAAAATAAAAAAAGAGCTTGAAAAAATAATGGGCACGTTTAATATTTACGTTCATTTATACCGAATCTTGCTTAAATTAACGCACCACTTAGACAGTTATTAACCAAATCTGTAGAATATCGCTGCATGGAGCCTCACTCCAATATTCTGGGTCATATTAAAGATATTCTCATAAAGCATTCTGAGCTACATACGTTTAATTCCACCGAGCCGATAGTAATTCAGACAGATGCGTCACAAAATGGACTGGGTTGCTGCTTAATGCAGTGTGAAAAGCCAGTTGCATACGCTTCCAAAAGTCTTACAGACGCTGAGGTACGCTACGCTCAAATAGAAAAAGAACTTCTGGCAATAGTGTATGCGTGTGAGAAATTTAATAGATATATTTATGGTCGGCAGGTAGAAATTCACACTGACCATAAACCGCTAGTTTCAATTATAAATAAAGACGTAAATCAAGTGCATTCGAGCAGATTACAGCGCCTAAAACTTAAATTAGTAAAATATGATTTAAAGGTCACATACATACCGGGTAAGTTTCTACATATAGCAGATTTGCTATCACGAAATGCGATAGATGATCCTAGCATAGACATAGAAAGCTCAATTAAAGATTTAGTACACAGCATAAATATGAGCGAATCTAAACGTAGAGAGTTCAAAAACAAAACGAAAGAAGATGAAACATTACACAGTTTAAATAAAGTAATCAGAGAGGGGTGGCCTGTATGTAAAGACAATTTGTCAGACAATATGAAATTTTACTGGAACTTCAAAGATAAGTTATATGTTGAACATGACCTAGTTTTCTTTGAAAATCGTGTCATTGTACCTAGCGCCATGGGAGGTGAGATGCTGCAACTTCTTCACGAATCACATTTTGGTGTGACTAAAACACTTTTAAAAGCAAAGAGTCTGATGTATTGGCCTAACATGAATAGGGATGTAGAAAATTTAATAGCTGGTTGCAGAATTTGTGAAGAATATATACCAAGTAATAAAAAACACCAGACAAAGCCACACCCAATACCAGACCTACCATTCCAAAAAGTAGGCACTGACATTTTAGATCTTCATGGGAGATACTATTTAGTAGTCATGGACTATTACTCGAAATGGATTGAGCTATACAATATCCCTAACAAGACAGTGAAGAGTGTATCACGAATCTTAAGAAAGATTTTTTCAATCCATGGCATACCACAAATATTAGTTGCAGACAACCAACCATTCAATTCTTTTGAACTAAAAAATTTTGCGATGAATTGAAATTTTGAATTTCTACACACTAGTCGTAAGTATCAAAGATCAAATGGATTGGCAGAAAAGGCCGTCCATATTGCTAAGCAAGTATTGAGAAAAGTACAGAGTGATGAAACCTTAGACATGGCTCTGTTAGACTACCGAAATACTCCGATTCCCGGAATAGGATACTCCCCAGCAGAAATGCTGATGAACAGGAAGTTAAGAACTAGAGTTCCAATTCGAAAAGACCAATTATTCCCAAAAATACCGGATAATCTTCCATATATTTTAAAACAGCGACAAAATAAACAAATAGAGTTAAATCGCATAAAACGACCTCGTCCGGAATTAAGGCTTGAAAAGGGAGAAAATGTGGTAAATAGGCACAATAATCGGTGGATACCTGCAGTCATTGAAAGCCGGTATAGTACACCAAGATCCTACGTATTAGTAATGAAATGAATAATGTCCTTCGACGTAATACTCAACATTTACGCAGATCACAAAACGCGCCGATAATAAGAATTCTAGACGAATGTCAGGATACGAGTAAAGCATATAATAACTCTATGCTAAAACCTACTTCCAGGTCACCCGAAAAGACATCAAGCCCGCCAACAAGACTGTCCTATCCTCCGGATAATTCAGGGGCGCCGATGCTCCTGAGTGAAGCGCAAATTCTGATATTGATGGTACTAGAAAATAAACTTCGGCACAATCAACCAATAGATTTCCTTATACGACTAGATATGGCCGTGTTGTTCAAAAGCCAGATTTCTTTACCACTTCGTAAGGGGGTTTAATGAACATAATAAACTTTAGTTTAATTAAGGGGTGAGGTGAAGTATATTAGCTTGATGCTGGTAATACTGTTTAACCAATTGCTGATTGCTCTCTCTTTAGTTCTTTGCTCACTTACTTACAATGTACAAATAAGTTAGTCAAAATAATGTCGTCAATGAATAAAGACGTATAAAGAACCGCTTCTTTTAATTTTCCTGATACATCAACTGGAGACGGACAGACAGACAGGAAAAGAAAAGATCTATGAAGGCTTCCTCCTCCTGGTGGAACCTAAAAGCCTGGAAGGAAGAAAATTTATGGAATTAAGTGTTGAAAGAAAAAAAAAAACGGAACCTCATAAACGCCGGACAAATTTTATTCCACCTGGAGAGCTTGCGACGCCGAAAGACGAACGATCGAGGGAGAGAGAGAGAGAACAGACAGGAGTCTCGATGTAGTGGAGACCCCGGCTTTGGGATAAGTTGGGCCCAGACGCCACCAACCGCCCTGTCTAAGCCTCCAAAGCCTTACCTTTACCTGCTTAGCCCCATCTGATGTGTGTTAGGCGTCGCTCTTCACGCGATCCCTCATCGCGCCTCTGTTCTGACGCAGCTTTGTTTATCGGGTTGTACAAGGACCGTGATGTACTTTCCTCGTGAGGAAAATTCCGCTAGCTCTGCGGAACCCACTGCTAGGTGTAGTGCCTTGTGGGAGGTTACTGTCTAGCTAGTAGATGGTATAAAAGTAAAACGCAGCACCTTGTTTAGTTAAGTAACGGGATATATTTTATATTTTTTTACTTTATTAATATTAAAACTTCAATCTCGACTAGAAAATTGAATATTCTTACTACAAATTACTCTCACTACAAAATAGCCGATCGATTCTATTTTTTTTTCCAAAAAGAACTGACTGCTTTCTCCTATTTTTTTATTTGACGGAATTGGCGCCTTACCGCTAGTGAGGGTTCAGCCATATTCCTTAAACTTCACTATTCAAAATCTGACTGAATCTGGGTTCAAAATTAAGAAGCAACACCAAGGTTGCGAAGTGGATCAAAATCGGCATAACTGGCTAAGGGACTGCATCATCATAATAATAAAAATTACTTTTCATGAAATTATGCATATGATATGATGAATAATATGAGAGCTGAATGTGAACTTATTACACATCGATCGCGAGAGGGAGCCTAGCCCATCATTGTCGTATTCTTCCTATACAACAATTCAAAATGTTGAAGACTCAGCTGCACACACTCGGAAGTGTATTCCGAGTGACCAGTGAAGAGGAAAAACAAACTGTATGCGCGTATAAAAGTCGTTAACAATTCAGGTTCATTTCGTTTACAATTTCTTATTCCGATTATGCTGCCTAATAGTAACAGAGCTCGGAATTCAGATTGTCGCTAGTAAATCAGGTGCGAAGGATCCGCCTGAACTCAAAGTCACTTATAGCGCAAACACAATAAAGCAAAAATAAGGAAAAGGAAATTGTCCTCGGTGACTTAGAGGTGTAACGAACTCCTCTGCGGAACGACTTCAGTAAAATAAATTTGACGTATTCTATTCCTTTTTTTTTCAAAGATGCACTTAAATGGTGGTTAAATCCAAATTATTCGGTGTATAACGTGAAAAAAACAAACAATCGATAACAAAACTTGAAAATTCTGAATCTTGAACTCTACGTAGGCAGACTCCGTTCATTCATCATTCACAAATATGTTCCTAAGATTAAGATTAGAGTACTAGAGAACAGGCCCTACTAACTGTACTTAGCTATGCCGTAGGCAAATTATATTCTTATATCTATCTATATATATATATATGATCTATACGATATCATGCAAAAGATATATATAAAATAAAAAACGAAACTAAGAAAAATGGACTTACTTAAGTGGTGGTATATTACATACTATTCTATACGGAGAACTCCCTCGCTGGACTGTGTTGGCGTTGGTAGGTTGCACCCTTCGGTGATAACCGTGTATGGCCTCAGGACGACAGCTTTCCTATTTTTCTTTTTTTTTACGATATCAGTGGGTGCATTGACCTCATTTATTTTGATCCTTTTCACCCCTTTGGGCCCTTTCGGATATCCAGTCTTGACTGGTTGTTTGCTAACACTACAATATCTTACGTATACCATTATGCGAGATGAAGGACAGCTCTCGATAAGATTTCGATACAACAAAACTACCATGAATTCAAATGAACAATTTAATGTGCATTGTTGGAAATTTCTATCTACCCTGTGAGGCGGTCACTGTAAAAGCACATTTTCAAATGTACAAGTCCAAATTTAGCTAATTATTAGATTAGTCAAATACATTATTAATATTATTTTTTTTTTATTCGGGGGACACGCACTCAAAACCTAAAAGTCACAGGCGAGGCAGATATGTATTTTTTTATAGGAAAAATTGCGCTCAACTAAACTAATATTTACTGCTTTTCGCAGGTAAGTAAAAATAGTTTACGAGATTTAGTTATAGTGTTCATAAATTCATTAAAAGGTTTATTATACTTTTACAGGGAAAGATGTGTACAAATTAAACTTATCTTCACTGCTTCTTGCAGGTAAGTAAAAAAGATATATTTCACGAAATTTAGCTATATTGTTCAAAACTTTATTAAAGGATTTCTTATCTTTTTGCGGGAAAAGATGCGCACAAAATTAAACTAATATTCACTGCTGTGCGCAGGTAAGTGAAAATGTTTCACGAAATATAGTTCATAACTTTAAAAAGATTTTCTACCCTTTCCAGAACAAAACACTGCGCTGGTAAACTAATATTCACTGTTTCAGAAAAACTGAGCAACAACGAAACGAATACTCACTGCTTTTCGCAGGTAAGTGAAAATGTTTCACGCAATCTGATAATGTAATTCATATATTTACAAAAAAGATTTTCTACTTTTCTTCTCAGGAAATTCTTTTTAATACGCTTACTCCGCAGGTAAGAATTTTCGCAAAAAAAACTTTTCTTCACAATAAATTCTTTTTAATACGTTAACCCCGGGTCAGAATTTTCGCAAAAAAACTATTAAATAATCTTAAATGAAGTGTTTTACGCTTTCCTTTACAGGAAATTCTTTTAAATGAGCTGCTGTTTTCGCAAAAACTATTTAATTATATTAAATGGAATGTTTTCCACTTCTCTTCACAGGAAATTCTTTTTAATTCAAACTGTTGGAAATTATTTTTCTACCGGCACGCTTTGCTGACCCGTACTCCCCTAAATCACAAAACAGAATCCCCGAGCTCACGCCGCCCGGCTACATCACAGCCACGGCTCACCCAACCGACAGACGAGCCGTTCTTCGTCAGACGCAAATCGAAATTTTTACTAACGACCGCACCAGCGTTGTCAGATTGACGATTTTATCGTCATTCTGACGATTTCTGCATCGAGAATTTTAATGCCGATTTTGTTTCTCCAAATGACGATTTTATAACAATTGTAAGCTTTGGTCATTTTAGTACAAGACAAATTTTTGACCTTGAAATAAGAAAAATTTCGACCTAACTATAACTGCATCTGCGTAGCATTTATAATTACGATTTAATTTACCATTTTGTGAGAAACAGTAGTACCAACACTATGTCGAAGGGAATAGAAACATGTTTCAAAATAATAGGTAAATTCTTAATTTCTATAACTTCTGATATTCTCGAACTATGTTTTTAAAATAAAAATATTACGACGACGAATTCTGAAAATGATATGAACACCTCTTCTATTGCTATTATAAGTATTTGGTGATATTATTTTTTGTCAATTCTATTCCTAAAAATATTAGTGAAGCAACTGTTATGCTTAGTTTTTCATTATATATTCTGTTGTTATTCTTTTATTATTTTTATTTGTTTCGTTCCCTTAATAAAGTGCATAATACAAAGGATGCATTTCATTTAATATATATGACAATTTCACTCTCATTTGACGATTTTTTTAAATGCAGCTGCCGATTTAAAATTATATTTTCTGGTAACCCTGGACCGCACTGCTGGCTTTATCAGCGTTTGTGTGTGTATCCTTTTCAGGCAGAAATCATTGCCACAGAATATCTGCATTGTAGCAACTCTTTTCTTAGAATTCCGGGCGGCTTGCTGTAATGCATTGCGTGACGGTTTTCAGATAGGCGAACTACCGTTTCAGAATACGTGATTCTAACGAAAAATTGTAATTTGTGCGAGTTGTGTGCAAATTAAAATTTTTGGTTTGAACAAAAGATATTATTTTTCTTTCTTTATCATTTCAGGGTTTAATATTTCTCTCTTCTAGGATTCCTGGAAGGGATTGTAATTTGTGCATGCTCTGTACAAGTTGCAATTCATACCTGTTTTAATTTTTTTACCTTTCTTTTTGTTTTGTAGAGGTATACCACAATTTTTCTTACAGGTTTTTATGCTTGTTGATGGAGAGGTAGCAGAGGGCTACTTCTCGAACTTTTTCCCCCTTTTCGAGTACCTGTGAAAGTGATGAGGGGCCTCTCTTTCCGATGAAGGCTAACCCAGAAAGGGTCAGTAGCAAAGAGACCGAAACCATCTAAACTCAATAGTTTAGAGATAATAAACTATAAAATAAACCACACATCGCTGAGACTTGATCCGCACTCGATGACGCTGGGATACTCTGTTATTCGAAGAAAATTGAGGAAGGGATAGGAAAATGAAACCCTTCAGATGATAGCTAACCCAGAAGCGGTTAGTCGCAACGTGGAAAAGGTTTATCACCCACCACTGGAGAAGCATTAGGCAGGTTTGCGATAACCTGTGGTTCGCAAGTGATGCTTGCCTGATGTCTTTTCAGGGTTGTGTCCTAAGCATGGAAAATTCCGATTGGGAGATTCGTTCTACAATAGTCGCTCTAACGAACTAAGGTGCCAATTTGGCAGCAAAGCGATCAACTGCGCTGCTTTGCACAACGTTTCGGACATACACCATGTGACCAAGTATAAAAGCTCTTTCCCGAGTCCGCAAGTTGTAACTATCGGCTTACTTTCGGTACGATTCCGTGAGACGGAACTTCACTTCATCGCGCAACAGCTGAAACTTTTGGTTGACAGGAATACACTCGATGGCCTCGTCGGTATCTGCATTTAGCTCTCGAAGAAGTTGATATGATCGCTCGCCTGTTATTAGATGTCGAGCGAAGAAGAGGAAATATGGCGTGCACTTAGGTTACTCCTGCACAACGTTTTGGATGGCGAAGCTAAGATGTTCGTCCTAATTTCGATGCTCTGTACCGACATAGGCGCGGATTGCTGCCAGGACCGACAGATTAACACGCTCGGAGGCGTTTGATTGAGGGGAATAGGCTGATGATAAGATGTGTTTCACCCCATGCAACATATGCAGGCCCAAAATTTGCAATATATGCAGGCCTAAAAGTGACTAGGAATCAGGAGCCGGTCGACAAAGTAAACCACCGCGTTCGATACAATCTATTTATTCAATATAAACAAGCAACTGACTTAGTACTAAGGCTTACATACTAAGTACACTTAGTACACACGCTCATGAGCTTGCTCTAGTGTTACCGGTTTGAATTATCGAATTTCACAATTTAAATATATTACAATATCTCCCTCTTTGCGAAGCTTTGTTTCCAAACAATACCAATATATAGCAAAAATTATCTGTGTACCTACAAGGTAAAAATTCAAAATGATTTCGATTTCAACTATCCCCTTTCTTAAATGCATAATGGTTTTAAAATTGATTACAATTCTATAATTCAAAATATTCGTAATTCAAAAATTGTATATTTAAATAAAATTCATTTTACAAAATTGAACCTCAAAACTGATTCACTGCGGTTCAAATCGTATTATAGGCTTTCTTATTCTAATAGGTCTGACATTCTGCTTCTGACTAACCTCTTCTGCACTGTTTGACACGGGAGCATTTATTTGTGTATTGCTTTCATTGATGCCGCTATTAGCCATACGTTTTTCAAAATTAGGGTTTGATGGACTTTGATCCAGTTGTAATGGCAATTGAACATCTCGTTATATTTCAGGCTGAAAGGGAATATTAACACTCGCACTTATATCTTCTCGTTTTCTGAGCTGATTAATGTGCCTTTTGATTTTCTTTCCGCTAGCAAATTCGCAAATATGTGATTTCGGACCAAGAACCTCAATTATTTTACGTGCCATCCATTTGCAATTCTTATCTGTATAAATTCGTATCCAGACTTTATCTCCATTTACCATCTTGGCCTCTCTTTTCCCTTTATGATAATTTATTTGATTGGATTGCTTGACTGAGCTAATATCTTCTACTGAAGGAGGTCTCAAAAGGTGAAAGCGGGTGTAAATTTCTCTGCCAAACATTACTTTGGCTGGAGATTCTTCAGTCGCCCAATGTACGAAAGTCAAACAAAAAATGCGACAGAATATCATCAATAGATAAACCTAGACACCTAAGGCCTGAAAGGTAGAACGCCCATCCCTGCATTCTACTGGGAGTCATCTGCGGAATACCCTTTTTATCTCGTAAGATACCGAGAAGCGGTTTGTGGTCTGTTCTTAGTGTAAATTTATTTCCACTTAAATATTGATAAAATTTCTGTCAACCAAAAGCTATAGCCAAAGCTTCTTTTTGTATTATACTGTAATTTATTTCGGATTTGTTCAAAGTTCTGGAGGCGGAAGCAATTGGCTTTTCAGTCCTATCTGGAAAAATGTGCGCTAATAAAGCACCCAAAATCTTTTTGCGAAACATCGCAAACCAGCTTATATTTCGGATTGAAATGCGTTAGAACAACCTCGGAAGTTATGTCTTCCTTTATTTTTTCAACGGCCACCTTACATTTTTCATCCCACTTAAAGTCAACATATTTCTTTAATAGATTATATAATGGGGACAAGGTGATTGAAAATTTTTTAATAAATTTATAATAATAACTTGCAAGGCCGATAAATGCCCTAACTTCAGAGGAGTTTGAAGGAGATGGTACGTTAAGCGCGGCATTGGTTCGATCTTCCATTTTAGATAAACCATACTTATTTAGCTTATAGCCCAAATAAGAAACCTG
This sequence comes from Dioctria rufipes, assembly GCA_963924295.1. NCBI lineage: Eukaryota > Metazoa > Arthropoda > Insecta > Diptera > Asilidae > Dioctria > Dioctria rufipes. The sequence continues at coordinate 138,176,612 of OZ002740.1, forward strand.
ATCTTGAAAAAATTCACATTTGGATCTTTCAAGCTGCGGTTAAAAACCTTTCAAAAACTAATGTCAAATTATCTGAATGTTCTCTTTCTTTCGGTCGTCTAAAAAGCTGACAACGTTTGGTATTCCTTGTAAGATTGTTTCAATTTCGTGCTGAAAGATTCCTGAAGCAGGCTTAATTCCAAAAGGCATTTATTCATAAGATACACCCACTTATGCATACTCCACGCGCATAATTTCTTAGACTCGTCGTCCAGCTCCAACTAGTTATATGCTTTGGAAAGATCTAGCTTTGAGAAATGTACACCATTTTGGAGACGTGTAAAAACTTCCTCAATTCTAGGTAGAGGATATTTATTATCTGACAGAAATTTGTTTATGGAAACTTTATAATCACCACATATTCGAATGTTTCCATCAGTTTTTAGAACTGGGACGAGAGGTGTTCCTCATTTACTTGTTTCTACGGGACTAATTATTCCAACTGGCTACAGATTATTTAATTTGCGCTCTACTGCTTTTTTAAAAGCTAAAGGAATTGGCCGGGGCTTATGAAAAACAAGGTTCGCATCAGGCGCAATATTCAAATGAACTCTACTGTGGTTAAATTTGCCCAAACATCCATCGAATAACTCACCATATTTGTAAATAAGGTTATCAAATTTGTTCCACTTAGTCTGTGCATACGAGACAATTGTATTCCAAACTTTCCTAAAAAGTCCCTACCAAGAATAGGTGGTGCACGGGTATCTACCACTAAAAGATTAATGTAATCTTTCTGCCCTTCATAACACACTTTTGCAGTAAAACTGCCTAACACTTTTATACGATTGCCACTATAACTGGTTAGATTTGAGGTAACTGGTTTCAGCTTGCAATTAGAAAATTTTTCATTAAATAAATAAACTGGCAAAGCACAAACACTTGCTCCTGAATCTAACTCGAACTTAAGAACATTTCTATTCACCTTTACATCAATCGTATATTGATAATATTGATCTACCCTACTACAATTATCTTACATATTTAAAAACGAATAATAACTGTTTGGAGAAAAATTTCCGTCTGCACGCTCTTTATTGTCTTTCCTCCTAACATCTGCTTGATCACAGATGCGATGTGCTGATAGTGATTCTTTGCAAGCTGCTGCAATGGGCCTGAACTTGCCACAGATGTTACATTTGATTTTTTATACTTACCGGTTTGAAAACGATGACCCCCCTTACCACAGTGATAGCATTTGGACGATTGCGTGTGGCTATCATCTGATTGTTTGGTGTTTTTTTTTATTGTGCTGACGCTGCTCTTTATATTTTTCCGAACCATGTGCTTGCCTTGAATTTTTTTTACCGATAACGGGCTCCCACGTAATTTATTTCCTCAACCTTGGAACGTTGCTCATATTTTGTGCAATTTCTAGCGCTTTTGATAAAGTTAGCGATTCTGTCTCCTCACAAAGCCGATCGAAGATTTTACCTTCGAATTCAGTCACTAATTTATCGATCAGAGTTTGGTCAATACATGAACCAAAACTATACTTAGTTGCTAATTTCCTCACTCTTGCATGCCACTCAACAGCACACTCGTCTTTTCCCTTCTTAGCTGCACAGAACAACTTATGTTTTTTAAAGATGAAAATGGCTGGCGTGAAACGCGTAGAGAGTTTCTCACACAGGGAGGTGTTAGTTTCCGCTCCAAAATATTTTAGAAGAATGGATTGATTTTTTTCTGTTATGTTAGAAGAAGTAAGGTAGTGCTGCAGGCGCTCAAAATAAATTTCCCATTCCTGGATATGGTGATCGAATTCTTCCATATGTAGGTTGACTGTAGCAATATTGGAAACGTGGCTCGCTGTATTGCCTTTTTCATATTTGGTATCTCCAGGCATTGCGATTAAAAATGTTGCCCGTGTTTGTCCGAATTTATAAGGAAACTCGTCGCCAATTTGCAATATATGCAGGCCCAAAAGTTAATAGGAATCATGAGCCGGTCGACAAAGTAAACCACCGCGTTCGATACAACCTACTTATTCAATATATAACAAGCAACTGACTTACTATTAAGGCTTACATACTAAGTACATTCGGTACTCACGCTCATGCGCTCGCTTTAGTATTACCGCTTTGAATTATCGAATTTCACAATCTACATATATTACACCCCATAACGATCTAACAGTTGAGCGAATATTTTTTCAATAAACTGACTAGCATTATCTGAATATACCATTTCCGGAACTCCACACATTAAGAAGACATTTTGCTCCAGGGATTTGATGACCCGCGAGTCTGTGGCCTCTGGCATTGCTTCCAACAGCACAAACTTAGACAAGTGATCCAGTACAATGAACATATTCCTATTACCACCTCGCCTACGCAGGTAAGGACCTAGAAAATCACAGAAGATGCGTTGCCAAGGTAGATCAGTAGACCGTATCATGCTCAGAGGAGGTCTTGAAGACATATTGGGCGGTTTGATCTGCTTACAAGTTTCGCAGGCGTTTATGAACTGTCGTACCTCTGTAGCCGTCCTCGACCTGAAGTACTGACGACGTAGTTTTAGAAAGTTTGTGCGAAACCGAAGTGTGCAGCCATAGGAGACTATGTTGGATTAGATTTGATTCGCTGGATTCTCTCCACGTACGCTTTACCTGGGAATGCGGGTGATTTCAGATCAAGCGAACTGGCTTGAGCGGTATAAACTAACTCGTCGTTGTGATGTTCTACTCCCTCGTCACCAAATGAACCAGAAAGAGCGTCAGCCACAACATTGTCCTTACCTTTACGATATTCAAATTTGGAGGCCTGGGGACTGAAGCTCCAACGAGCCAGCCGGTGACATAAATCCCGCTAGTACATGAGCCATTAGAGGCTAGCATGGGCGGTGATGAGCGTAAACTCCAGTCCTTCTACATGCGGCTTAAATCTCTCGATACTCAATACGGCGGCCAGACACTCTAACTAAGTTATGCTGTAGTTGCGCTGGGCAAAGTTCAGCTTCTGCGATATGCAAGCAATGGGATGCTCATCCTCACACTCAGTAAGCTGAAACAAGAGGTTTCCAACTCCAGTAGTGCTAGTGTCGCACTGAATGAAAAAATGGCCTACAGAAGTCGGGGTTCGCGAGCACTAGTGCAGTCATCAGACACTGTTTTAGCTGTTGGAATGCCAGTTCAGCGTGTTCGTTCCAATCAAACTTGATGTTTTCCTTCAGAAAATCTGTCAGAGGAATTGCGATTGTAGCGAACTGTGGGATGAACCTCCTATATCAGCCGCACACTGAGTGGAAGCTTCGAATTTTCTTGACAGTGATAGGCCTTGGAAAGCTTAGTAGTGACCTTTTCGGGTTCAGTTCACAAGCACCCAACCCCAACAACAAAGGCGAGATATCTAACTTCTCTCATACAAAACTTGCTTTTCTCCAAGTTGGTCGTCAGGCGAGCGGCTCGAAGCATCGCGGCGACTCCCGCCAGAATCCTTAGGTGTTCGTCGAGCGTGGAGGAAGTAATGAGTATGTCGTCAAGATAAACAGACAATCGATCATGCAGTTGGTGAGCGATGACGTTGTTGCACATCAGCTTGCGCATTATTTGAGGAGCATTGCAAAAGCCAAACGGAAGCAACTTGAAATGGTATAGGAGTCTTCACCCCTGAATGGTTCGTTAATTCCTTACTTCTTTGACTCAGTTTCCTGACTGCGAAATTCGCTTAGGAGTGCGGAACGTGGATCTTGCCAAAGGTACGTGCGTTGGTTTCGCACGTATAACCAATACCAATTGGCAGCTTTCCCAATAAATAGTGTACGAAACCCGGCGCAAAGTACGGAGGTGGATACATGCTCTAGTATTGCCGGGGATTCTACCCGGAATATAAATTCTGTTACGTCCAGGCCTTATGTACCATCGAAATTTAACTTCCAGGGGAAGACGGGACAGCGGGATACACTGCTACGAACTCTCGCTGCTGGTTGTCGGGGATGGTTTGGGATGTTAGGCGGAGAGACGAACGAACCCGGTAAAGGTGGTACACGAGACTCAGTATTACTAAGTCTCGGCTACGGAGGTAGGCCAGTGATTGGACCCTTATTCAAATTTTCCCACCAATCGTTGATCGACAGGATACGAGACCTTGCCGAAAGTGGTTCTGCAGACACGTATGCATGTGTGTGAGAGCTGCTTGAACACTCTGATCCTCGGACATCTGTACCTGCAAGTACGTCTCGTCGGGATTGACCTGGAACCTCCTTAAGCTAGGTCCTGGTAAGCTCTGAGCAGCGCCTTCAGTTGTCAGAACCGTTTTCGGCGTGGCACCCGTCAGCTCACTCCACCCTTGGCTACCTGTTCTACTCACAGGCACCGTTCACGTCAACCCACCCGCGTCGTCAGCAGTCGACACTGGCTTAATTTGGGAAGAAAGACAGGATTCAACGCGACTCAGGTCCTCCAAAGTCTGAACATAAGAATGCGCATCAGACTGGACAGACGAAGACGTATTCTACAGCCCCCGGGAGTACATGGAGAACCTGTCTGATATAACGCGTACGATCTTCGTTGGTTCGGATGGGGTCCGAACCCAAGTAACGATTCAGAGTGTCCGCTCAAGTGGTGATATAGTCTAATTCACGCGATGGGTTCGTATGAGCGTGAGACTTAAAGGGTATTCTGGCGGATTCTGATTTCTCGGCCTCATTCACTTCCATGGGCTTGCGACGAGCGTTAGAGTCGTCAGATCTAAGGTTGCGAACAGCCAATTTAACTTCAAGCTCATCCGGCGGTAAAAGGAGAAGTCCATCTATGTACGAACCTCGACGACAAAAAAACAAGCCGCGAGGAAATGCCCTGGTGTTAATATCAAAAGACACTTCACCCGAGCATTGCACGAAATATGTATATAAAAGGATTCCTTTATAGTAATGTTAAAGATAATTCGACCAAAAATTGTGCCAAATATATATATATATAATGAAATGCCTTTATACTAATGCCGAAGCTAATTCAGCCGAAAATTGCAGCACCTAAGATTAGGAAACAATGCTCTGATATCAATATCCGAGATATTTAAACTAAAAATTCTACCTGGTATGTACAAGAAGAGAAAAAAGTCTGCTCGATTTGAAATTATTCAGTTCTGTGTATTCTACACAAACAATTTATTTGTACTAACAACGTTTCTCATTTATGGGCAGGTGTTGGCATGACGGATGAACGTGGGGAGGCCGCTCGTTCCATACGACAGCCAAAAAAAAAAAAACAAAATTCTATTTAGCCAGCCCTGCTGGACTTGAAGAAAAAGAAGAAAAAACTCTCTCTCTCTTCGCCGCAGAATATTGTTCATCGATGCAACTTCGGTCAGTCTATACTATGGGCTAACGCTTGTACAAAATACTAAAATTGTGGGACAGGGGCCTGAAGGGCTGCCGCGCCATGTTAGGTTGATCAAGGCGAACACTCATTTACGAAGGACAAAAATCCGAAAAGGATGGACAGCGTACATCAACTTGGCAGGAGAGTGAGGTTGAGGTCAAAGGCGCATGTGAGTTGTCAGATATTCAGTGGCTGCCAGTACTCAGGAGAGAAGCAGTATCGGATTGTATGTAGTAATATCTCGAAATAATTATCAAGAAGAAAACAGAACTGTGAATGCTTAGGTACGCCAATTGTGACAACAGCAATCTCGAAGCAGCTTTACGAAACCCAAAATTAAAGTGGCTCATAGCCCGAAACAACAGCAGATGTAAGCGGAACTAATTCAAAAACGTATGCATCGCATACAACGCTGACTGACCACCTTAAACGGAGCAACTCACACTTTCACTAGGGAACATCAAGAGGAATTATAGAATTTTATGATGAGGGAAGGCGGGTTTGAACAAAAGAAAATCTGGTGCTATGTTGCACACTGGAACCGGTAAGCTGGCTCCATCGCCCAGACAAGGACGAGAAACTAAAGATTAACATCGTTCATAAACTTTCCAAGATTGGGTCGGCTGACCAGCTCGTCATGCAAATGCCCTGTCAACTGGTCGTCTTCTCGGCGTCCACGAGATGAAGCTTGGCTTCAAATGAGGTACGCCTCGCCCACAAGACTTGCTTTCTGCCGAGGAGATGAGCACTTAGACAAAAGAAGCTGTTACATTTATGGATGAAATTGACCCAGTCGCGATACAAAGGCTGAACTTAACGACAGCCAAAAGGAGCTATCATGAAAGTAACGCACATCACAGAAGCAGGAAGGTCTGTGCGTAGACTCAGCATCTTGTATCCGGGTAAGCAACCCACGTCCGGACACACACTGGTGCCAACAAAAGTAGCATGAGTTTCGCCGACAAACCAATTTGAAGTAAACGAAAGTTTGACAAGGAGTGATCTACAACAATAGTAATTGCAATTTAGTCAAGTGAAGCTTGACCAAATTCCGGAAAAAACCTAATTTGGCGCCATTTGTAACGCAAATGAGCAACCAGACAAATAAAAAAATTGAGATTTTTACAGCAAAACCAGAATTCAAGGCTTGAATAGGATAATTAAAAGAGAAAAGTAAACCTATTTTTGGAGCCATTTGTAGCGAAGAGCTTGTCAGTCGACAGAATTACCTCCATCCACTTTCACCTGGATACAGATAGATACCGCAACAGACACATCTTTGCTACAAAATCATCTTAGGATTAGCTTGGGTGGCTGCACAGCGAATATGAGGCTAGCGATCAGCCGGCTTGGGGTGGTTCATGCCACCCACATCCCTTGATGCTTGTAAATCTGTGCATAAAATTATCACGAAGATTGATCAGGCAGACGAACGGACAGTAAAAGAAAAGGAAATTGCAGGTGTGACTGCATACGTACAGCCAGACAGGAAAAAAGAAGATCTATGAAGGCTTCCTCTTCCTGGTGGAACCTAAAAGCCTGTAAGGAAGAAAATTTATTTAACTAAGTGCTGAAAGAAAAAAAACGGAATCCCAGACGCCCCAACCCCCTGGCTAAGCCTCCAAAGCCTTACATTTGTTGTGACTCAGGTACCCAATGCCCCGAATCACAATCATAAGGTCAATGCTCCAATATATTGCCCTATGCGTTATATCGATGTATTGCGAAGTTGACCCTGAAAATTAATTTAAATTTAATTAATTTAAAATTCAATTTAAAATTTCAAATACATTCAGATTCATTCTCCCGTATTATAACAGAATGCAATTTAGCATAATTTGCATTTTGTCATCAGGCACACATTCCACTCGCACGATATGCCCACTTACCAACACACAGTGTCTTCTTACTTTTTTTCCGCATGTACACTCTACATACGGACAGTACCTATTTTTTCAATCTAATTGTATGTACATACATACATACAATTATCAGAATTATTCGGGCCCTCTTAAAATTAATATTTCAAGACGGCGCACAAGTGCATATCGCATCAAAAACTTTTGCATTTTCTCACGTACGTTTTTCAACGTCGTGAGAAAGCAATAACACAAAAAAAGCTTTCTGAAGCTTTCGTGGGTACCTGGGTGCAAGATCGCCAGACCTTCTACCAACAACTAGCTGTTTTGCGATTTGCGTAGCTGTGTTGAGAGGTGGGCCGTTGTTCCTTCTACAGATAAGTCTAAGGGGATTGTTGCTCTTTTTGATAGCCTCAGCCACTATACTTGCTTGCTTGTTCCAAAGAAGATTGTGCGCAATGGTCAGACCCAGTACTCGAAGTTCCCTTAAAAGGGGGGTAGAAGCTATTTCATCCGAGAAGCGTGTTTCGTTGCAGCTCCGTCTCCTACAGACATGTAGAGCTTCCAATTTGCTGGTAGATATTTTGGCTCCGTTAGCGTCGGCCCAGACAGAAATTGCTCTCAGAGCTCTGCTGAGTACGTAGCAGATAACGTTGTCCGCGTATATGTGGAAATGGAGGTTAGCTATATCATTTAACTTTACAGATAGTGAATGGATATAGGTCGAGAAAAGATGAACCGAAATTGGAGAACCTTGGGGTAGTCCGTTTTCTAAGTTATGGATTTTCGAAAAGTGTGCGTTTACTCTCACTTTGATTCTCCTGTTCGAAAGGAATGAGTCCACTGCTTTGACCAATTTAGTGTCAACGCTCCACTTCCGCAATTGTTGTAGGACGGAGAAATTCGGTGTTCTATCAAACGCTTTCTCCAAGTCTATTGATAGTACAACAGTATGCTGACGTCTTACGAGTGCGCATGCTAGATTATGCTCCAGTTCCTGCAGGAGTGATTGGGCTCCTCTGCCCGGCCTGTAGCTTGTAATCGTTGGCAGCAGCTTTTGCTCAAGCAGCCAAGATAGTCTGTTCGCCATCAGTTTTTCTAGAATTTTAGAAGTTGTTCTTAAAAGTGAGATTGGTCTGGTCTCATTGGGAAGGAGATTTCTATTGTTCCCCTTTATAATCGGGCGGATCTCCTTGGTTAAGAATATGGTTAAATAGCCCTATAGCTCTTTGGCGCCAAGCATCTGGAACTTGCTTTAGCATTCCAAAGGAAATATTATCTAGTCCTGGAGTGGACCCTTGGAAATAGTTAAGTGTGAGCTCGAGCTCCTGCAAGGAGAAGGGTATGTCTAGTGGCGAAGGTGCTACTAGTTTTTGAGTACTCCGACTGAGTGTCTCGTCCTGTGTCTTACTTGCTAGGTATGTAGGACTACAGTCAACGTGCTTTGCGTATAGCGCTAAGTGTTGGGCTATGTGCTCAGATAATAACGCTGGGTCTTGAATAAGGTCGTTCCCTATCCTAAGACCTGTAATACCTGCCTTGGTGGGGTGACCGAAGATAGCTCTGACCTTCCGCCAGTTCTCTTTCATGGGTGTGTCAGCGTTTATGTTCGAGTCGAAATCTTGCATTGCTTGCTTTTTCGCGCTTTTTATTTCCCTCCGCATTGCGCAATTAGTTTCCGGTATTCCATTGCATTCAGACTGGTTGGGATTCTCTTGAACTTTTTGCAGGCCACATCCTTCCGATGTATGTATTGACGGATGCTGGCTGTGAGCCAGGGCGGTTGTACCTTCATTGTCAGTTTCGTCATAGGGATGGCATTGTTGGCCGCTGATCTTATAGACCTTGCCAGCAGTGCTACTTCTTTGTCCACGTTTGGACTGGACGGATAGCGTAAGAGGTATTTTTCAACCTCTGTATGGAATCTGGGCCAGTCTGCGCGATGTTCTGCGTATCTCGGGATGTGTGCCTTCTGTGGGAGCGTCCTTGCCAATCTGATTACAATTGGGAAGTGATCGCTGCCTCTTGGATTCTCAATTGTGTGCCAGTCCGTTGCTGCAGCAAGTGATTTTGAAGCGATGGTGAGGTCGATGTGAGTCAGTGTGTTACGGGTGTTGAATATAGTGGGAGATCCGTCATTGAGGAGAACGAGATCTGAATCATCCAGCCATTCCGCGATCGTGTTTCCCCTTGGGTCACTCCTTGAGGATCCCCAAAATGGGTGATGCGCATTGAAGTCTCTCAAAAGGAAAGTCGGACCCGGCACTTGCTTCACTAGAGAGCTTAAGATCCTGGAGTTAATCCTGTTCTCGATCCCCACATAAATGGATAGGATGTCAACAGAAGGGTTAGTATGAACTCTGACAGCTATAGCTGACAGTGTGGTGGAGATGGGAATATGTGTGGATGGGATGTCATTTCTGACCAACACGGCCACACCGACTCTGCGTCCTGGCTGTGTATTGGCAAGATATGGGGTGTAGTGTCGGATTCGGATGGGAGGATTTGTGGAAGGGATGTGCGTTTCCTGAATAGCCAAAATAGCAGGGCAGAGGTCGGAGATGAGCAGCTGGAGGTTACCCAAGCATTTTAACGATAGCTTTTTCCTTTAAAAACTAGGGAAAATACGGTCGAGGGTAACAGCCAATGCAAAATATCTTCTCGCATTTGTGGTCCTTTTCGCCTTGTGCTTTAGGATCGGCGCAGGTTGGGCACCTGGGCGTATTCCTGCAATTCGTCTCGTGGTGTCGGAATTCGTAGCATCTCCTACACCTTAAGGGGGCTGGATACCATCGATGAACCGGGAGGTGAGAACCGGTCAAAAGTTACTTGAAATGCTCCAGTCGAGACTCTTTCATCCTGGGTATTTCCAGGGCGCGTCATTTTTTTAACACCTGTGACCGTTTTATTTTTTTCTCTGAGCCCGTCTAGGATCTCTGCTTCAGTGAGGTTCCTAAGGTTTGGGGCATAGGCGGTACCTCGGGAAGAGTGTAGCTTTCCGTGATATTCCACCTTTACGTCATGCTGTCCAATTTTTGATAAGTGCTTTAGCTTCTCTGCATCAGCCTTAGATGGAAGGAAAACTAAGTAGTTGCCATCGCGTAGAGCTTTGCATGTTCTGACTTTGGGGGCCATATGCTCGATAGTTTTGCAGACCACGAACGGATTAAAATCCGTGATCTTTTTATTGGGCTTTGGGGTCCGGGCCTGTGAATGCGTCGGCAAAGGTTTCTTGTATTGACGGCAGGTCTCCCATCCGTGTCCCTCGATTATGGTTTTTACGTGCATGCTTCCTGGGCAACTCCTCCATGTCCAGGATCGCAAAGCGGTTTTGTGGCCTGTCGGCCATGGACATTATTTTTGCGCCCTTTTGGGCGTATTATATTGTTGTCTTCAGTCTGAAGTCGATGTGTTATGCGTTTCGTATAAGTTTATGTGATGAATTGTAATTATAAAGAACAAACTAAGGCTAAGTTTTCCCTAGGAAAATTTTGAAAAGGAAACCAAATTCAAATTCAAAAACAACAAACAAAATTTATATAATTAGCGAAAAAAAAACCTCTTTCTATCCAGGTTTTTAATCCCACCTACCATTCGGTAGTGGTGTGACTATTGGGAGCAATTCCTATATATTTTTGTGTTGCTGCAACCTCTTGGGAAAATTGGACGTGAATTCGTTTTTCGGATTCTCTCAACAGATTCAGGAACTAATCAATTTAGCGCATTTGACATATGAAAGCTCGTTGTTTACTGCTTATGTAAAACAGTCCAGCGTTGGCAGGGCAACTTGGAGTTTTTGATTTCAATTCGTACTTCAGAAATTTTTATTTCACTATTTGTGTTCTTAAAAAAGCACGAGACACGGATATAATTTCGGCGTTTTGCAATGTTTAATCACTTTTGCTTTTATATGTACTACAGTTAATTCCTTAATTATTTCCTTCTAAAAAGCGCTTAAATTAACACTTCTATTTCGCTCGGCTGCCTTGACTGAATGAGAAAAAAAATAGAGAAAATTAAAACAACTAAAAATACCTCGGAGTTTTCTTGTTCTATGTTTTAACAAATCTCTTGTCCAAAAGGGACTCTGTGTGCCTTCTCTCTGGAGCACGGCACACAGCATATACCATTTTGGTGGCAGCGGTAACCGAACCCAAAGATATAAAATCAGTGCTTTCAAAGATATGCAAATCAAAATTTTCCTTGGAATAATAAAAATCTGTGATAATATAACATTTTGGTGGCAGCGGTACCCCGGAATCAGTGCCTTCAAAAATCTTTAAATTATTAAAATAAAAAAAATAAAAAAATAACTGGTGTCACTGTGATTTTTTCCCTCTTCTTCCTAATCAGTGCCAAATTAATTAAATAAAAATTAAAAAGCTAAAAAGTTAAAAATAAAATCAAATAAAAATTATAAAAATTATTGCGACACAATATAACATTTTGGTGGCAGCGTTGCTCCTACTCCATCAGTGCTAATTTGGCCAAGTTAAACTAGTGCTGGAAAAAAGATTACCAAAATTAATAGAATATTATAACAAAAAAAAAAGAAGCACGGGTACTCTTTATACAGATATATAGTTGGTTAGAGGTAAAATAAATAAGTTTAGAGTGCCACAGTGCTCCAATGAGGGAATTTAGCGAGGCTTCATCCCTGCCTCAACGAGACGATTCCCAGAAGGAAGCCTCCCAGAAATCGTCATCCAGGACGCGTGACGTATCATCATTATCTTCATCCTCAACAACATTCAGCATCAACGACGACATAGATTGTTGCCGTACTCTTACAGTATCACCTTGCTCATTGAGACGATTCGTTATCTGAAGGATGTAGTTGTCCAAGGAATCGAATTTTTGTTCGATGGCCGCTTGGTCCTTCCTTATGAGGATTATAGTTGAATCAACGACTGAAGTCTGATTTATTAGTAAAGTCAGTAGGTGGTCTTCATTTTTGTGGATTGATTGGATTGTTTTAGACATCTCTTCCGCATATTGTTGATCAAGCACTCCGAAAAGAACCGGGGCTACGTTTCCTACTATATTGAGTGCTACTCGCTTCTAGCGATTAGGACTTGAATAGGGTGGAAGCAATTCGTTTCCAATTTTTATCTCATTATGAAGATGCTCAAATTGAGAGATTATTTGTCGACATGCGCTCTTGGGAGTCAATTGGTCACAAAGTATTTGAGGTGCCTTAGTTCCACTTTCCAAAATATCTAGTTCCATCCAATATGGTTGTAAGTTGTAATGAACTATTATTTTCCAGTCTGATGTTATTAAGTTTGTCCTCGAAGTGTATGCCTAATGGAGGCTCGAACTGCGTGATTTGGATGAGTTCGCCCTTAGCGCACGACGGGACCATGAAGACAGTTAATAATAACGTAAGTATCGATGTTCCCAGAGAAGTTTTTGTTCGTTTTGTTGCTATTGTAGTTGATGGTTTATAACTGTCTTGATCTTCATTTTGACGTTTACTCGAACTTGTTCTAAGAGTTTCGTTGTTAGATGCTGTGCAATCCTCTTGAGATGTTCTTTCTTTGTCTGGGCCTTCCTCCATAGGTAATGGAGCCAATTTATGTATTGGTCTCCGAAGGACTCCTGTTGACGTTCTTACATCTGCCACCAGAACATAACCGTCCTTTCCTTTATGAACCTCTACAATTCTGCCTAAGGACCAGTGCTGCACGGGTGTATTATCTTCTTTCAAAATGACAAGCATACCTGGCTTGGCATTGGGTGATTGTTGTTTCCACTTAAATCGATACTGTAGCTCTTTTGGGTACTCCGAAGACCACCGTTTCCAAAATTGCTGTTTTATATCATAAACTAACTCCCATCTTCTCAGCAATTTAGTCTTTATATGTTTTGCTTGTGAATCAAATGGTGCTGCCAGCGGTCCACCACGAGCACTAAGGTCAATGGGATCTGAAGATAGTGGCGTTATAGGGCGAGAATTTAGAATTGCCTCCACATCAACCAGGGCGATTTCAAGCTCTTCATATGTTAATGAATCTGAAGATATTGCGCCAACCAAAAGATGTTTGGCTGATTTTACGGCAGCCCCCCACAACCCGCCAAAATGTGGAGAGCATATAGGAATAAAATGGAAGTCGATTCCTTTCTTACTGCACATGGTCGTGATATTTTGTTGTCCTTGATAGGAATGGATTGCTTCAGAGAGTCTTGCTAGCTGGTTTCTTGCTCCCAGAAATTTGGTGGCGTTATCGCAGTATAGATTGCGACAATGTCCTCGTCTACCTATGAAACGTTTTAATGATTCGATGGATGCCTCCGTAGTAAGGTCACTTACAACCTCGAGGTGAACAGTCTTGGTTGCCAAGCAGCAGAATATTGCCACATACGTGGTCGTTTCCCTCGAATTTTAGAGTGAATTCAGATGGGTCCACAAAAATCAGCTCCACTGTAGATAAAAGTCCGCACTGGTTGCACCCTGGCTGCTGGCAAATTGCCCATCATTTGTGTCATCATTTTGGGCTTGTTTTTATTACATTGAATGCAATGTTGAACTATTGAACGCGCAATTCTCTTTCCTTTTAAAGGCCAGAAACGTTGACGATAGAAGCCCTTGCAGTCCTACGTGATAGTTTCTTTTGTGACTCTCTGACATAATAAGTTTGAATGTGATGTAAACAATATCAGAAATAAATACGAAAATAATGTATGATGTAAATCAGTTTAAAAAGGTCGATCAAATATTACAAAACAAGTACACGCAACCTAGATAAATAATGGTCACACAATTATGTTGCCACTAGGAAGCGACTTGTAATGTATCGATGCCTAATTGTTGAAATCACAAATCAACAAAAATGAATTAAGCAATGCCATGAAAGTAGGTGAGTGACAGTATCGCGAAATGATTGGGAAGCCTGAGTTTTAGAATATGTCGAGTTTTGAGTAAACCTTCGATAGGTTAAGAACGCGACGTAATTGTCCTAAGTATACAGAGTAAATAAAGTAGTGGTTTTTATTTTATTTCGGTGTTTTATTTTAATAATTTCATCTCCAAATAAATATCCATTACAATTGGCGCAGCCGGTATTTTTCGACATTAGACTCCCTACTGAATAGTAACTGGAAGGCAAAAAGTTAAAGTGCGTGAAAAAGTATATATATACATATCATAACAGTCGTGTTCCACAAAAAAAAAAGGAAATTTACAAAAAATATATAAAAAAAATCAGTATAAAAAATATTAATCAGATAAAATCGCAAGTGAAAAGTTTGGAAAGTTCCACACTGGTGTAACCCGATATTTAATAAAAAAAAAGAGAGAAGATCCAGAATACACACAGGCAAGGCCGCATAATATACCATAAGGAGGTCAACCCATCAACCCATTTTAAAGAGTGAGTCACAACGGAATTGGTATAGATATAGGCTTATTATTATATTATATGTACATATATATAAATATATATCCATAAAAAAAAAAAAAAAAAAATTATACAGCAGATAAGGTCTAAATTTAGATAGGTATATCATATATTATTAAAACCAAAAATTTAAATGTTTGAATGTACCATCATGATGTATGTACACGTCTAAAAAAAAAATAATCATTTAATGTATGTACACGTCTAAAAAAAAAAAAAAACATAATCATTTAATGTACACATGATGTATGTATGTACACATAAAAAAAAAATAATAAGGCACCCACCGATAAATAAATAGCACAAGCAATTAAGGTGTTATGATTTAATTTAATTAAACCGCTCATTCAGCATTTTGCTTCTCGTATTATTACTTATGTCATTCGGTTCGAAGATTCAAAATCTAGGTGCACGAAATCGACGTCAGCGTTTTCTTAATACTACTCAAACTCCAGAATTTGCTAGATTTTGTGACAGAATTGATTCCCTAACTCTGGAGTCCGAATTGGACGAGGTGCTTGAAGCTCCGTTAAATCCCGCTAGAAGCGACGACTCTAGTCAAGTTCAAAGTCCGATTCAAAGTGACGAAATAAAAGCCCCCAATGAGCTCAGTGATTGCAGCTTAAGTACTGCAAAAACAATAACACGAACCCAAACAAACCCTGATCTTGTACAGAAATTAAATATTTGTAGAGATAATATGGCCACTTTGTCACTGGAAAAAATTTCCAAGCTGGTTAATAACATTGTACCTGTATTTCACGGACAAAGAAATTATAATTCAAACGAATTACTTATTTTTCTCGATTGTTGCAAGCAAGTAGAGAATTCTTTGACCTCTTCCGAAGAAAAAAGCTTGTTGATACCTCTACTGAAAACCAAACTGAGGGGAGAAGCTTATGATCTGGTTAAGTACTTAAAAATCGAATCGGTAGATGAGTTAGAGAGCTTACTTTTAACTGCGTTTAAGCCAAGTAACTCAATTAATGACATCATAAGCAATATACGTCGTTGTATTCAAATTCACAACGAAACAGTAGGCTCGTTTGGTACGAAATTAAATATGATGCTTGTAGAATGTAAACGTGCAATAAATTCTAAATATCCTAAAGGAAATGAGGCGCTTCTAAAAGAAGTTGAAGAAGAAACATGCTACACGTTTAAAACGGGAATTATCAGTCCTATTATTCGTCAAGTGGTAATAGGAAAAACGAGTAATTCACTAGATGAATTAATAAAAATGGCTACAGAAGTTGAAAAAATTGAAGAGCGTCAAATTCAGAGCCGACAAATAAGTGCAAACTGGCAGACTTCATCATCTGCATGTCAGCAATTTAACGAAGATGAAGTGAGGCAACTAAGAGGTTTCTTAGAAGCAAATTTTCAGCTCTCACAAGACGTTCCCCCAAAAGATCTGGTCACACACCCTTTTCTAAACTCTAATCCCTCTCCAGTCTTAAACACTTCTTCCGTAAATGTATATTCAAAATTATCTGAACAAGTTCAAAATCCACCACACAGTAGGACCAATTTTCATTTTTCATCAGCGAAAACTTCTGAGAAAGAAGGGCATGAAAAGTTAAAAAAGTGTGATTACTGTAAAAGATTTGGACATACTTTTTCTGAGTGTCGCACCCGAAGACGCTCACAATTCTGTCACGCTTGTCGTGCTTACGGCCACTCGCAAGAATCATGCCAATTAAATTCGAATGGCGCCCTGGAAAGGTCTCATCGACCACTAACGGAATACTTGCGAAATTACGTGAATGAGAACCCTCTCTCTTGGGATGAATCGTTAAGGCAAGCCGTGCATGTACATAATAACACCAAACACTGTTCAACACGTCTGACTCCAATGGACTGTCTTTTTGGTTTTACAACTGACCTGCCCACAAACCTTAAACGCAAACCAGAACCAATTTATGATCATGAAAATTATTTTTATATCGTAAGAAATAAAATCCAAGATGCCCATAATATTGCCAG
The DNA here is from genome assembly GCA_963924295.1 of Dioctria rufipes. Classification (NCBI taxonomy): domain Eukaryota; kingdom Metazoa; phylum Arthropoda; class Insecta; order Diptera; family Asilidae; genus Dioctria; species Dioctria rufipes. The sequence goes on from OZ002740.1 coordinate 138,193,216, forward strand.
GAAAAATATAATAAAAAGCAAGGAAATAACGAAAAAATATTATGATAGAACCCTTCGGAAAGAGTCATTCAAAACTGGTGACTTAGTCCTTTTAAAAAACGAAGGCAAAAATAATAAGTTATCACCTATTTGGATTGGACCATATGAAGTAAAGGAAGTAACCCCCCCCTCGTGAATTTAAAAATTCAGATAGGTCGGAAGGTGAAAGTGGTTCATTTGAACAGATTAAAGAAATTCCACGCTTAAGTATTATTATTATAATTATTTTTTTTCCATTTAGTTAAATTAACTATAATATATCATTACCCGCCTTTTTGTTATTTTATTAAATTTAGATTTTCCTCTACCTGTATTTGTTAGTAAAAGAAATTACTACCAACATTGAGTGTGCAGAATACAAAACAGTAATTAAAATGAATGGAAAAGGTATACTAAATCTCAAAGCAAATTGTCAAGTGAGAATTGGCAATGTTCTACTCACAACTACCAACACCATCGTGCAGAATGTCTCAGTCGAACAAATCGAGCTAATACCTAAACTAAACTTTGAATTACAAATAAATGAAATGCCACAACTACAATCAGGGACTTTACCAAACAAATTACAATTAATTGACCACCAAAATCACAAAATACATTTCGACGAACAGAAACTCAGCCTTAAAACCTTTTACATAAGATCGAAAAGGTGAAAACCGACCGAGAGTCAAAAACCCATAACAAATATAAGAGGAACCACACAATTATTCTGAGTATTTTAGTCTGCCTTATTGCGATAATTTTAATAGTAATAATAGTAAAATTTAAACAGTTGAGCATAAAAAACACATATTTTCAAAAGCGTTTTCCTAGTATCCACCGGAAAATGCGCAACATAAATGGTCATTTGGAAATGCAGGAAACTGATAACGCAAAAGTCAGAAGTGTTAATAAGGAAATCCAGCGTGATTTAATTCGTGAAACTGTTTTCAATGACACACACAAAAGTAACATTAGTAAACCAACGATCCCTCTAACAACCCCCACAGTAAAATTTTTTCGTCCAGAAGAAAAACCTAGCAAGACAAACGTAAGCGATTTTGAAATTGTTTAAGTAAAACATTGTTTTTTAGTACCTACTGAAAAATTTTGAACTTTCTGAATAGAATACATTTCTATTAATATTTCGAGGTAATAATATACAAACAAAAACAAAAATTTTTATCACCGTTGCTTGTGTTATTTTTTTGAAACGCAGTCGGTAACCTTTGGCTATATTTCTCAATACATAATTTTAAAGATTGTTTAATTTCACCTAGCAATAATTTGCTAGAGATATGTCAAACTACAATAACGAAATGTTTTCTAATTCAAAATTTTAGGCATTCGCTAACTCGGACTCAGCCGGAATCTCATTTCATTCATTTCCTTTCACAAGGCACTTAAAGTTTTCCAGGAAAAAGTTGCAAAAAGAATGTACAAAAAACTTCAAAAACCACAGTCACCACTTCAAAGGGGGGAGGAATGTGATGTAAACAATATCAGAAATAAATACGAAAATAATGTATGATGTAAATCAGTTTGAAAAGGTCGATCAAATATTACAAAGCAAGTACACGCAACCTAGATAAATAATGGTCACACAATTATGTTGCCACTAGGAAGCGACTTGTAATGTATCGATGACTAATTGTTGAAATCACAAATCAACAAAAATGAATTAAGCAATGCCATGAAAGTAGGTGAGTGACAGTATCGCGAAATGATTGGGAAGGTTCCGGGGCAGCCTGAGTTTTAGAATATGTCGAGTTTTGAGTAAACCTTCGATAGGTTAAGAACGCGACGTAATTGTGCTAAGTATATAGAGTAAATAAAGTAGTGGTTTTTATTTCATTTCGGTGTTTTATTTTAATAATTTCATCTCCAAATAAATATCCATTACAGTTAGCTCATGTGAGTGCGGTAGCAGCATTGGATGCTTCGAGTCATATGAAAGACCAGAGTCTTGAAGTCGACCTCCAACTCGTACAATCCCTTTTTCGTCCAAAAATGGTGCCAGCGTAGCTAGTGCACTTTGCTTAGATACCTCTTTATACTGTTGGAGATGACGTATGTCTTCTTGAAATTCATCTTGTTGCATTAGCTTGATTATATTGAATAAAGCTTCATCTAGCTCTGAAGCAGTCAGCATTGGCGAAATTATCCTTTGTTTCTGTCTGGACCTTCAAACAAATCTTAACACATACCCAGTTACTCGCTTAAGTCTTTCAAAGGAATTTCTATGATCAATGTTTTTGATGAAATGCGTATTCTTGTCTTCAGTTTGGGTTGCAGTTGCATCAAGTGCTGTTGGCTTTCTTTCCAAATCGCAATCGGATATCTTTGTGTAAGGTGGAGGCCATATGTCTTCGCTACCATGTAGAAAAAGTGGTCCGTAAAACCAAAGATTACAGCACTTTAATTTTTTGCGTGATAGACCTCTTGAGAGGACAATTGCTGGATTTTCTGCCGATTTGACATGCCTCCATTGTTGAGGAAGGGATAATGTTTGAATGGAAGCTATTCTATTACCTACAAAGGTGTGGTAGGAGGTAGATATAGAATTGATCCAATCTAATACGATATTTGAGTCACACCAAAGAAAGCTTGCTACTTGTTATAGCTTGGAAGATGTTTTTACTCGTTTGAGAAGCTCCGCTCCTAGTTTGGCACCGCATAACTCAAGTCTGGGTACTGTTAGTTTTTTCTTGGGAGCAACCCTTGACTTTGCGCAAAGGAGACGCACAATCACTCTTCCTTCATTATTTATAGATCTAATGTATATAACAGTTCCAAAGGCCTTCTCTGACGCATCTGAAATTGCGTGGATTTGAATTACTCGTGGAGTGCTTCCTGCAAACATTTGTCTAGGAATACGAATTTCATTTAGTGCTGTGAGATTTGTTCGGAAATTCATCCATTTCGTGTATAGTTCTTCTGTGAGTGAAGCATCCCAATGAAGTTTGAGCTCCCATAGCTCTCGCAAGAAAAATTTTGCCCTGATAACAACTGGAGCCATAATTCCCAGAGGATCGAAAATTCGAGCAATTTCTGATACCACTGTTCTTTTTGTTGATTTAAATCCTTCACTTACTGTAAGTTTTGTTTGAAATTGATCGGTTTTTGGTAACCATATTAAGCCCAATGTCTTTATACAAGAAGTTTTGTCATCTGAAAAATCTAGTTTTACTTCTTGATATGCTGGTGGTATGCCATGAAATAGTTGAGAGTGGTTGGCACAAAAGTTGCGTAGTTTAAATCCAGATTCCTTCAAAATTCCGGTTAACTGCGTTTGCATGTCTCGAGCCATGGCAAGACTATCTGATCCTGTCATCACGTCATCTACATAGAAATCCCACAGGAGTAGCTGGGCTCCAACAGGGTACTTAGTAAGCTCTCTCTGGTCTATGCGCTGTAGACATTTGGTTGCTAGTTATGGCGCAGATCATGTTCCATATGTAACAGTGCGTAGTTGGTAGCACTTTAATTCCTGATGTGGATCACTTCGCCACCATATAAGATGATATTTTCTGTCCTCTTCCTGGAGAACAACTTGCCTGTACATTTTCCCTATATCTGCCGTGAATACAAAACGAGGCAGACGGAAACGCAGTAGTATTGAGAATAGGTCATCTTGGGTTGTCGGACCCTTGTGGAGAATGTCGTTCAGTGATATGTTTGTGAAGGTCTTCGCTGCGGCGTCGAAGACGACCCTTAATTTTGTTGTGCTGCTATCAGGTTTCAACACACAATGATGAGGAAGGAAGTAATTAGGCGTTGGTACATATTTCACATTGACTTCTTCCATGTGACCCAAATCTATAAATTCGTTCATAAATGTGGTATACTGATGTCGCAGGTAACTGTTTGTGTTGAGTTTTCGTTCTAAGACGTAGAACCTTCGTAAGGCAATCTCTTTCGACTCGGCTAAAGTTTTTGGATCTTCTAAAAATGGAAGCCCAACAATGAATCGTCTGATGGAAAAGCTCTTCACATTGTCTTTCTGCCAATGTTGTAGTGGTGGCTTGAGATTCATCTACATCTTCAATTTGCCAAAATTTTTCTAATAAGCAGTCTATATCCATCTTATCAGTACACACACTACAAGTTGCTGTGGACTCTGCGGTCTGATTGAGCCTTCCAGTCACAACCCATCCGAGTACAGTGTTTTGAAGAGCGGGTAGATCTTCTCCTTGCTTAATCTGCCCGATGGATAGTAACTGCATGAAAAATTCAGCTCCTAATAGAAGATCAATTTGATCAGGTTTGTAGAAGGCGGAATCAGCCAGTTGTATATTTTTAGGTATGGGCCAGTTTGATATATTCAGTAGTTGGCTCGGATGTGAAGAAATGATGTTGTTTAAAACAAATGCTTCTGCCCTTGTTGAAAAGCCATTTATTCTTGAATTAAGCGGAACGTTCACTCTTTTTTTAGCTTTCTGGCTTGCTTGTCTAGTGCCTTGAATATGCATGGATGCGTGCGATGGAGTAATACCGAGCTTCCTGACTGCTCGTTCGCTTATTAGGTTAAATTGTGACCCGGAGTCGAGAATGGCTCTACACTCTATTTCCTTTCCCTGGTTGCTTCTGAGTATAACAAGTGCTGTGCTGAGAAGTATGTAATTTCCTTGATTGGAATTCATAGATGTGGCTGTTTTGTAATGTAGCGGTAATTGAACAGTACAGCTATATTACTGCATTTTGGGTAGGTTAGTGTAGCGGTATGTTAAAATGACAAGATATGTGAGCTTGTGTTTACTGTTACTTTATTGAGCAAAAATTCCTTATTTTACGTTAGTCTGAATTCTATTTTATTTTTTCACTTCAAATGTACTTAATTAATTTAATTAATTATCTGTAGGCATGTATTCTTGAGGTGTCGTAACGTGACACGTGCTCAATTTCATACCTCTGATTTTCACCAATTTCACTTATATTTGAAAATTCACTGTCTATTATTATTAGTTCTTCTTAATATAATTCACATCACTCTTAATATTAATTAATTCTACTTTGTTTTTTCACATGAAACGTCTAATATGCTTAGCTTGCATGAGTTAAACGCTATGTGAAAAAACCTAAAACTAAAATGTCTGCCACCAAATATATTTTAAAAATGTATAAAAATACCTAGCCTATAATTCCACCAAAACCTGTAACACCACAGAAGTTAATCTTTACTTAGCATGTAAATACTGTACCTTGCTTGGCACGTTGATTTATGCTAGAAAGATTTGAAGTTATTTTCACTGATGAATAATTTTCCACTTTGAAGAACACTAGATCTATGCGAAGTTGCATTTACGATCGCTGTCAAACTAATGAGAGTTTAGTTAGGGAGCACCTCCTTTTTATAATGTCCGAGCCGCCATTTTCGGACAAGTTCCACATGAAAAAATGCAAATTTCATATATTGTTTGCACATTATAAGTCCATGCTGTAATGTCAAAATATTCCAAATTATGTGAATTAATTTATTTTTAATTATCCATAATTTTTCCTAATTCATTTATTGAAATATTTCAATTTTTCTAAAATTTATCAATATGGCCGCTCCCTATCATACTATGTTGATTTCCGGTGTGGAACATAAATTCTCTCACGAATTTTCTTCTGTCTCGTTTCCACATCGTTCTCTTTCCCACTCATTATGGGAATTAAAATTACCTTTTTTTATAAATATTTCCTTACCTGGGCAATTTCGCGTTTTTTAATTATTGCCAACAGGTAGAGCGCGGCCAACTTCATAAAAGTGATTATTTACTTCGTCGCGGTGACAGTTGGTTTCGCGGATTTTAAATAGTGAAGTTTCGTGTTCGTATTGTGTATTTTCTTCGCCACTAAGGGATTAATTCACAAGGTAAATGCATAAATATCATCTAAAAATCTTTAATAATAGTTTGACTGTGCATAATTTGCAAGAAATTTGCAAATTATGCGAATTTTGCACATTTTAAAGTATTTTCACGACATGTCAACAATGGCGAAAATTGTTGATTTTCGTGAACTATTGTGTATATTTCTTCTGCGAATTTATGTTTGGTGCATGTGAGAACATATTTGCATGTTTTGCAATAGTTCACTATGCAGCGAACATGAATTTCGCTAAGATATTTGCATAAATTCATTTACGCAGTGTTGTTGTTGTACTGCCAAGAAATTTGTTTCTTGGCAGTTTGCATGTATGTACTTAAGTTTTTTTATTGTGCTGCATAATAGTTAATCCAATTGATTCTATTAAACTAATATATATCCTTTTTTTTTCATTTCAGATACTTCTTGAAGATACAGGAGGCAAGTGATGACTGGACACAGGATCTTGGAATTCTAGGGAAGTATTAAATATTTTATATATTGTATTTTAATTATTTTTTATTTATTTTCAGCTGTGTTCAACATACTCCCCCCCGTTGACAGTTTGTTCAACCAAAGCTTCCTTTATTTTGCGTATACCGCTCTTGTGGTAATGATGGAATATCAACGTTCCGTCCTTGTTAACCTTTAGTTTAACCTGATACTTGTCGGGTAAATTGATGAATTTTTCCCGATTCCTTCGCTGCTGTATGGCTCTCACGTTGATACGCTGCAATACATATCGTGGTAAATATATATCTACGCCTTCTCGTGTTCGAAATTTTTGAAAACTATTGTTCCTCCTCATTTCGATCTCGTTTATGTTTGTGGTCAGCAGAAGTTTGGATAGCTGTGATATCCGACTGCCATTAACCACCACTGTCTGATCCGGGTGTGGATCCGTAAAAGGAGTTGGGCCTACAAACGGTAAGTTTGTAGCCGTAGTTACTTCTTTAGCTGCTGCGCTCGTGGATGGCTCTCCTCTGATTCTGGCAACTTCTTCTCTCGCTCCTACAACTTCTTCTTGAACTCCTGAAGCCAATTCGTGGGCCAACTCCGGCCTGGGTCTGCCAAAAACATCACATCCCGGGTCACGCAACATCCTCCGCTCCGGGCTTCCTGGTGGGCTAAAATAAATGTCCTACAGAATATATAAGGTATCATCCTGTTCGTAGGTGAATGACATCTGAAAAGGCAACCAGTTAGTATGGCGTAACGTGAATAGACCACAACCCTCAGCCAACAGTAGTACACAAAAGGACAGACACATGACGACACTAAGAACAGGTAGTTAATCTATAGCTAATGGTAGCGGACTAATTTTTGCAATTGGTCGTAAAAAACTACCGTTTCGCGTTTTGACCTTGACTACCCGAACCAGATCATCTGTCCCTGGATGCACTTGTTCGATTATGCCCATTAACCAACTTGTGGGTGGCATCTGATCGTGTTTTACAAGTACCACGTCCCCTACTTGAATATTTGGTTGTCTTGTATACCATTTGGGTCGATTTTGCAATTGGTTCAAGTAATCCCTTGACCATTTATCCCAAAATTGTTTATATAATAGTTGTATGTACTTCCACCGTTTGGAAGGTAGTATTGCTTCATGTGTATAGTCTGGCTCTGGAATGGCATTAAGTGCTTGGCCTATAAAAAAATGTCCGGGTGTGAGGATAAGTAAATCCTCTGGATCATTTCTCACGTAGCATAGCGGTCTAGAATTTAGACATGCCTCAACCTGAGCCAGGACTGTAGAGTATTCTTCGAATGTGCATCTGGAGTGTTGTAATGTTCGGCGTAAATGGTACTTTATTGCCTTTACTCCAGCTTCCCATATCCCTCCAAAGTGTGGAGAGGCTGGAGGATTAAAATGCCAATTGATTTGCTTGGAGGCAAGATATTGTGCTGCTACTGGAGTTGCACCTTTAATTGCTGCTTACAAATCCTTGTCTAATATCGCTTTTCCTCCAATGAAGTTGGTGCCACAATCTGAGTATATGTCACTACACAATCTCTTCGTGCCACAAATCGTTTTAATGCAGCGAGGAATGCTTCAGATGTGAGATCTGATACCAACTCCAGATGTACCGCCTTTGTGGCCATACAAATGATGATGCAAAAGTATGCTTTCAGCAATTTTGCATTTCGTAGGTTTGATGCTTTTATTATTACAGGTCCTGCATAATCAATTCCTACGTTAAGGAGCGGTCTCGTTATATTCACTCGAGACGTTGGTAGATTTCCCATTAATTGGGTTCTTGTTGTAGTGCGATGTTTAAAACAGATAATGCACTTATGTATTCGACTAGTAATTCGACGTCGTGCATCCAAGAACCAAAATCTATCTCGACTAGTGCTGAGAACTAGTGATGGACCGCCATGCAGAGTATCTACATGTAGTTTATCAATTAGTATTAGTGTAACGTGATGATCACGTGGTAAGATGATTGGGTGCTTCCTATTATATGGCAATGTTGCATTCAGAAGTCTACCACCTAATCGTATTAGACCGCTGTTGTCCAGAAATGGATTGAGCTTGATTAATTTGCTATGTTTGTAAGCTAAAAGTCTAGGGATTTTAGCTTACATTTGTAGTGTATTGCGATGTTAGGCACTTAATGAAAATATTTCTTTTAAATTTTAATATAAGGAAATTTTATTACACAGGTTGGGAATCTTTACAAAGGTTTGCCTATGTGGTCCCTAACACGGCCGTCCTACTACCAGAATTTGAGCGAAAGTAGGGTTAGTAAATACGGTGTTAAATGTTGCTATTTGTGTTTAAATTATGGGTTAGTTTGATAAGTTTTGAATATATTTTTATTTTGTTATTTTTATAATTATATTATTAATATCTTTTTATTTGGGTTAAATATTTAACTTCAGCTGCGGATACCTTGCCATGTGCTCCTGTCTGCTATATGCATTCTCGTCACCTTCTTCGCTGCCTTCGCTGACTTCAAGCTTCCCAGAATGGAGATTACTGTTTTACCCGGGCGCTTTTAAATTCTTTCTTTCTTTCTTATTTTATTTAAAATTTTTAACTTATATTTTTTTGTATGTGGGACTAGTATTCCTGTCCGTCCTCGTGGCCAAAAAAACTTCTCCGGAAATTCCCAACCTCCAGCTCTCTCCTTGTTTTTGAAAAAATAGGGGGAATGAAATTGCTAAGGCTAGGAGCTGAGGAGCAACTCACTCGTTATTACTTACGGTGTTTTATTTATTAGCTTTTTACTTTAATTATTAATTATTATTTATTTCATTTCGTATCTTCATTTAATATTTATTTATTTATTGGCATATTTATTCAATTATTATTAAGTTATCGAATTATTATTATGATTGAAATTATAGATTTTAAATGAGATTCCCAATCTTGTACTTATAAAAAAAAAGAAGGATAATTCTTGTTTTATTACTAGAATTGTTGGACGGAGGCTTTTATTTATATTAAGCTGCTTTGTTTCCAACATCACTTGTCTAAAAATTCAAATATTTTTACTAATACTAATCTTAAGGCCTTCCAGCGAGATGCCTTACTAATACTAATCTTAAGGCCTTCCAGCGAGATGCCTTACATGTTGTGACAATGGTTTCTTGCCCAACATATTCTTATACTCTTCTGCGAACGCAGTTTGTTGTACGAGTTTTAATATTGTTACTTCAGCATTATTCCATTCCTGCACAGTGAAAGCTTGAACGAATTTCGTTTGCGGATGCCGACAATTGTGTATGAAACGTTGAATGTTTGCTACAATTCGCACAAGGCGAGTATACGACGAATATCGTAAAAGAAGATTGCTTTCTAATTTCGCTAAAAAACTTACTGTAGGAAGTACTTTAGCTTCTTAATTTGTTTGTTCCGAAATGTCCTTAAATTTCGGCCAGTTGTCCTGTTCTTCAGCTAACCATGATGGTCCATGCCACCATAAATGATTACTGGTTAAATCTGCTGCAGGAACACCTCTGGAGGCTAAATCTGCCGGATTGTGTTTTGTGGATATGTGACGCCACTGTTCGAAGCGTACAACGTCTTGTATTTCGACGTTGCGGTTTGCTACGTAGATTTTCCATCGGGCTGGATGTTCCTTGATCCATTGCAAGACAATTGTTGAGTCTGTCCAGGCGAAGATTGGCACATGATATAGGCGCATATCTTCAAGTGTAGCCTGAAGCAGTCGTGCAAGTAATAGAGCTCCATTAAGCTCTAATCTAGGAATTGTTGTTGGCTTAATTGGAGCTACCCTAGTCTTTCCAGTAAGCAAGTTGGTATGAATTAAGCCGTTCTGATCGTCTACCCGTAAATAAACGGCAGCTGCAAAAGCCTTTGTAGACGCATCACAAAATCCATGTAATTGGATGCTTGCCTCAGATGAATAGTTGATCCATCTAGGGATTTGTATGTTTTCTATGCATTTTAAGTTACGTTTAAACTTATTCCATTGTTGTTCTATTATCTCCGATACCTTGTTGTCCCATGCACATCCTGTGATCCATAGTACTTGCATGAGCACCTTGGCTGTAATTACCACTGGTGCCAGTCAGCCTAAAGGATCGTACAGTGATGCGATGTCAGACAGAATGGTTCGTTTAGTTACCTTGGCATGAACTGTCCATGGTTTGGTTATAATGGAAAAACTATCCAGTTTAGGATGCCAGCGAATTCCTAGTGTTTTTACAGATTCCTGGTCTGTGATCGTTAGTGTTTCTGTGAATTCACGTTGCTCTGCAGGAAGATGGCTTAACAACTCTGAACTGTTGCTTGTCCATTTCCTGAGATTGAATCCTCCAGATTTCATCATACCTATTAGCTGATTTAATAAGCATTTGGCGTCATTAAGATTGTCAGCTCCAGTCAGGAGATCATCCACATAAAAATCTGTGGTTGTAACCGTAGAAGCTAAAGGCCATCTTTGCTGTTCATCATTTGCTAACTGTTGTAGCGTCTGAATAGCTAAGTATAGCGCTGACGCAGTTCCAAATGTCACCGTGTTCAGCTGAAAATCCTGAATCTCCTTGGTTTTAGGATGTCTCCAAATGATTCGCTGAAATGTTCGGTGATCGGGATGCATGGTGATCATGCGATACATCTTTTCAATGTCTGCGTTCATAGCAATTTCATATTTGCGCCAGTTGAGCAACGTGGCGAACAGCTTAGGTTGCAGAACTGGGCCCTTTAGTAGATACTCATTAAGAGATTTGCCATTCGACGTCTTAGCTGAGGCATCGAATACTACTCTCACCTTTGTTGTCGTGCTTTCCTTCACAACGGCATGATGAGGTATATAATAATGGGGCTGATTGATATTGGGCGGAGGTATTTCCTCCATATGCCCCAACAAGAGATATTCGTCCAAACATCTCTCATATTCAACTTTCAAGTCTGGATTTCTGGCTAATTGTCGTTGAATTCCTTGAAAGCGTTTGATTGCTTGTATTCTCGATTGCCCCAGAGTAGGGTTCTCGTCGTTTACAAAAGGTAACTTAACTTGATAAGTTCCATTATGCAGACGCTGGTGATTGAGTTGATAACTCTGTAGACATTCCTTGTCTTCTTTTTTGAGAATGGGGTTTGTGGGAAATTCTTCTGTTTCCCAGAACTTCTTGAGTTGAAGAGCCACATCATCAGTTGTGATTGTAAATGATGACGTTTTGTGCTCTGCATCATCTATGCTAGACCCTAGCAAAATCCAAGCAAATATTGTGTTGACTGCTGTAGGAGTCGTATTTGTTCCTTGCCGTATACCGGTTCGCAATATTAGAGCATAAACTCTTGCTCCTAATAATGCATCTATCCTTCCCGGTTTCCAGAATGTGGGATCTGCGAGTTGCAGTTTCGCGCATTCCTTTTTAGACACTATTCTAGAAGGCAGAGGATCTGTAATGTTCTTAAGTATTAGAAAGTTTTCTTCTAATACTGCTGTAGATCTCGTTGTTCGAGGCCGAAGAGGGAGTATTGTTTGGTGCCTTGAGATGGCTGTATGGCTAGTGTTTAAGCCTGTGATGGAGACTGCAATTGGGCTTTGTATTGCTCCTAATTTCCTGCAAGCTTCCTCCGTGATGAAAGATGATTGCGAGCCACTATCTATCAGACATCGTAGAATATAAGGTTTTCCGCTTTTTGTCTGTGCTACTACTAATGCAGTTGCTAGTAGAGCATTGTGACTTTCTCGGGTTACGAAGTTATGACTAGTGTTTAAGCCATCAGTATTGTTGACTGCTTGTAACCGGGAAAAGCTTTCCTGTGAGGAGCTAGATTGATTAGCTTGACTTGAGCTCAATCTAACTTTGTCATGTGCTGACTTATGCTCATTATGAACAGCTGAGGACTTGGGTTTTTCCTTATTATGTTCTTCATGAAGGGTGCTATGATGTCGCTTATTGCATTTCAGACATCTAAATTTGCTAGTGCAATTATTTAAGTGGTGAATTCCTAAGCAATTTGAGCACCGACCTGATGCCTTCAATATCTGATATTTGGATGGTATGTCCATCGCTTGATACTTCGGACACTTTTGGAGGTAATGCCTGGCATTGCATGCTGCGCATTTAAATTCATTTGTAACGTGATATGACTTTGTCACGTCTGGTGTGGTGTTTGGTTTGTGATGTGGTGTGGACTTAACTAGACTATCTGCTAACGATTCTAAAATTATTAAACATGTATTTAAGAACTGCTTAAATGACTTAAATGTTGGGAGTTCTTGTGTGCCTCCCTGCTCTTCTTCCCACATTTTGAGGGTAATGAAAGGTAATTTCTGTACTAACAGATGTATTAGAAGTACATCCCACGATGTCGTATCAACTTCTAAACTTTGTAATTGTTGGATACATTCGTCTGTTGTATCAATTATTGACTTGAGTCCTTTAGCAGACTCTGCATTTAGTTTGGCTTGGTTTACCAAAACCTTTAATTGATGATTAACTAAAATTCTCTTGTTCTCATATCTAGCCTTTAACTTGTTCCATGCTGGCATGTAATCTTCATTTGTTACTGGGGTGTGCCGCAACAATTTCTCAGCATCACCCACTAAACAAGATTTCAGATGATGCAGCTTTTGAACTGGTGTTAGCTTTGTATTGTCATGAACAAGAGAGATGAATAGATCATGAAATGATCGCCATAAATCGTAGTTGCCGTTATACTTGGGCAACTGAATGCGCGGAAGGAATGATTCCTGTTGAACAACAGTTGTCGAATGAATAGGTACTTGTCCCGAGCTTGATGCTTCAGTAGTTGGGACGAATTTCCGCAATCCTTCTACTAATTCTCCCATATATTCGGAATATTTTAACTCTGTTGAGCTATGATTATCTTGGGCTAAATACTCATGTTGCTTTTCATCAGAACTTTCTAATAAAGCCTGATTTATTTCCATATCTGTATCGCTATATATTTCCCATAGTTTCTTCAAATCTGTAATTTTAGTTTCATAAAAGCCTTGTGTTCGTTTAACAAGGTTCGTTTTCTTTCCATTTTCGATTAACTTTTCAATTCTTGCACGCAATATGCTTTCCGTAAGGATTAGTTTATCTACTGAATCCATGTTGATTGATATTTTACGATTAGTTAATTAACCGTGTGGGTTAAATGATGAAGATAATTGAAAAAAAAAAGCAATTTAATGCCACGTGGGATAAATGTAAATTTAGTCGAGGAACGTAAATTGATACCGTATATGACAAATTAACGTGAAAAATATTTATCTAAATTTTCGTTACTAATTTTAGTTAATTTAATTAATCAGCTATTTATTAAGAGTTACTGACATGTAAGTTCAGCAAGTAACTATGTAACACGATTTACTGACATGTAAGTTCAGTAATTATAACAGAAATTTCGAAAATATTCGAGCTGCCTCGTCTGGGCACCCTGAAGTTTTACGTCTAAGCACGTTTATAAATTAATTTTTGTATTTTTTAATAAGAACTGCCACGTCTAAGCACAGTTATTATTTTGAAAACTTCTTAAAAACTGCCACGTTTCAGCACAATAACAGTAAGAATTGCTTGACTAATTTAATCGTAAATGAATTATTGTCAATCGCAACAGTAAACAGGCACACATTCCTGGATGGAACCACCAAAAAATGTTTTGTAATGTAGCGGTAATTGAACAGTACAGCTATATTACTGCATTTTGGGTAGGTTAGTGTAGCGGTATGTTAAAATGACAAGATATGTGAGCTTGTGTTTACTGTTACTTTATTGAGCAAAAATTCCTTATTTTACGTTAGTCTGAATTCTATTTTATTTTTTCACTTCAAATGTACTTAATTAATTTAATTAGTTATCTGTAGGCATGTATTCTTGAGGTGTCGTAACGTGACACGTGCTCAATTTTATACCTCTGATTTTCACCAATTTCACTTATATTTGAAAATTCACTGTCTATTATTATTAGTTCTTCTTAATATAATTCACATCACTCTTAATATTAATTAATTCTACTTTGTTTTTTCACATGAAACGTCTAATATGCTTAGCTTGCATGAGTTAAACGCTATGTGAAAAAACCTAAAACTAAAATGTCTGCCACCAAATATATTTTAAAAATGTATAAAAATACTTAGCCTATAATTCCACCAAAACCTGTAACACCACAGAAGTTAATCTTTACTTAGCATGTAAATACTGTACCTTGCTTGGCACGTTGATTTATGCTAGAAAGATTTGAAGTTATTTTCACTGATGAATAATTTTCCACTTTGAAGAACACTAGATCTTTGCGAAGTTGCATTTACGCTGTCAAACTAATGAGAGTTTAGTTAGGGAGCACCTCCTTTTTATAATGTCCGAGCCGCCATTTTCGGACAAGTTCCACATGAAAAAATGCAAATTTCATATATTGTTTGCACATTATAAGTCCATGCTGTAATGTCAAAATATTCCAAATTATGTGAATTAATTTATTTTTAATTATCCATAATTTTTCCTAATTCATTTATTGAAATATTTCAATTTTTCTAAAATTTATCAATATGGCCGCTCCCTATCATACTATGTTGATTTCCGGTGTGGAACATAAATTCTCTCACGAATTTTCTTCTGTCTCGTTTCCACATCGTTCTCTTTCCCACTCATTATGGGAATTAAAATTACCTTTTTTTATAAATATTTCCTTACCTGGGCAATTTCGCGTTTTTTAATTATTGCCAACAGGTAGAGCGCGGCCAACTTCATAAAAGTGATTATTTACTTCGTCGCGGTGACAGTTGGTTTCGCGGATTTTAAATAGTGAAGTTTCGTGTTCGTATTGTGTATTTTCTTCGCCACTAAGGGATTAATTCACAAGGTTAGTGCATAAATATCATCTAAAAATCTTTAATAATAGTTTGACTGTGCATAATTTGATGGAAAATTTGCAAATTATGCGAATTTTGCACATTTTAAAGTATTTTCACGACATGTCAACAATGGCGAAAATTGTTGATTTTCGTGAACTATTGTGTATATTTCTTCTGCGAATTTATGTTTGTTGCATGTGAGAACATATTTGCATGTTTTGCAATAGTTCACTATGCAGCGAACATGAATTTCGCTAAGATATTTGCATAAATTCATTTACGCAGTGTTGTTGTTGTACTGCCAAGAAATTTGTTTCTTGGCAGTTTGCATGTATGTACTTAAGTTTTTTTATTGTGCTGCATAATAGTTAATCCAATTGATTCTATTAAACTAATATATATCCTTTTTTTTCATTTCAGATACTTCTTGAAGATACAGGAGACTGGACACAGGATCTTGGAATTCTAGGGAAGTATTAAATATTTTATATATTGTATTTTAATTATTTTTTATTTATTTTCAGCTGTGTTCAACAGTGGCCAATGCCAATGGGTGTTGTTCAGAATTCGTGCTGGAAGCTGAGATCTACCTGGACCCTCCTTCCTTCGATGGGGCGGATATTGCCCTTGATGACGTATCCAAGTTTCTTGCTGATGGCTCACTATGCACTAGAGTAATGTGTTTGCGATTTCACTTTGTGCATCCTCTTACAGAATATGTTGATGCGTTATGTCCGCTGCTTAAGCAGTTAAATCGCAAATTGTACCTTTGTAGTATAGTCCGCCGATCACTTGCTGTCATCTTCAAAAATTGTTGGCATCTGAACAGTGGATGATTATCATGGCAAGTTACACACTTCGACGACTGAAGCCAATAATGATGATTTAGACATTTTTCTTGACTCTTGCCAATTCCTTCGGATCTTTTGAGTTTGTTTCCCTGAGCTTCTAAGGACTGGAAGCGTGTTTCAAGGAATGCAATAAAATGTTTCAATGTCTGCAGACACTTCGTGTTCGATAGCGAATGTTCATAGAGCGTGTGTGTGCTTCTGTCTAGCTTCTTATATAAGTTGTTTAGCAATAATGAGTCCCAGCTACATCGTGCATAGTTTTAATTGAAATGGCTGATGGGGCATCTGTAGCATGAGATGGTTGATTGTAAGTGCAGCAACAAGCAATCTTGGATTTTCATATCTCTCTTGAAGAAGCTTCCAAGCACTATTGTAGTTTTCTTCAGATAAACTGAGATGTCTGGCTATTTTTTCTGCTTCTCCAATAAGGTTCGCCTTCAGATACCACATCTTCTGACAGTTGCTTAAGGCTTGGTTATGGACCATTCGGGAAAATAGGTCGTAGAACTGTCGCCATTTTGTATAATCTCCGTCACACTTTGGGAGCGTAATTTTTGGTAAGCTTTGCATCGTGCAGGATGAGGCTTGGCCTGTGATTGGTGCATGGAGCTGTTCATCTAGTTTAGATGAAATAAGAATAAGGTAGTATTGCACCCTTTCTTCTGTCTTAATGTATTCAGTAGCATCGTATCCCATCTCAGTTGGATCTTCGATTAATTCATACATCCGTTGGTTGTATTCTTTTAAATAGGTCCAGTATTTGTTTATGGACTGACCTTTCAATTCGTAGAAACACCGGGGATACTCAGCTTGATCTAGATTCTCCAGGGTATTAATAAGGCGACGTAATGTTTCTATTATCGCCTTTTGCCGGCGGATCAATTTCACAACTTCTAATGAATCATCAGCTTTAAATTCAGGTGTTATATCGTGTTCTTTGTTGATTGTATGGGTAGATGCGACTAACTTTGCATTCTGTGGAATATTTGAGTCAATATTAATCTTGTTGGCACCACGCTCTAGCGGAACAGTCCCTTGCTGGGCATGCTCTTCTGTTTTGCGAATCATCTCTGTAAAATAAGCCTGATACCTCTCAAACGTTTCGCATGTCGTCTCATAACAGCTGGATGTAAATTACACGTGAGTAATTGGGGGCTCAGGTAGGAGCCGAATTTCATTGTCCACAGCTTCAAATATATCCCAGGCTGCTATTAAGCGTCGTAGATGTAGTTTTTCTATCGATAGAGTCTTTCTTATAATTGTCAATGAGCTTTAAAATCTCCACCTTATAACCCCCCTGCTCAGTAGCTAACTGATCCATGTCTCTGTGCTTATTTGCCATCTCTACAATGGTTGATTGATGGACAAGATGACTCGCTCGATTTGCTTAGTTCTCTGCACTAATCGTCTTTAGCTAGTAAGTGATTCAGGTGATGCACCTGAATCACGTCGGGGTCACCAAATGTTCAGAACTATTTTTTCCTTCTCGCTGATTTAAGTCAAGGTGTTACACCTTGGCCTTTGATGGTGATGCAGCGGCTCTTAAACCACTACACCAAATTATCTGAAAACAAGTTGATTAGTAGGTAACTGAAATAAAGTCACTGATTATGCCGATGGTTAAAAATTAACTGTATTTCTAATTTATTAGTCCGTAAATTTATATTAATTTATTGCTTATTCTAACAATATCATTTATTGAGTTCGATGGAACAATGAACCCATACAACGATTACATTGCAAAATAGGAATGTAGAAATACGAGAGAAAACATATTGCAATTACAAGTAAGTTAGGAATGACAAAATGCTCAAAAATGCAAACATGCACATTTACTCCATGAATTCACTGGGAAACTTGATGTTTCTCTGAATGCACTCACTTCGTAATGTATGTAAAGATGTAGCATTGATCTGATTTACTTATTCTATGCCAGAAAAAGTATATTTTACAAACCATTTCTTCTTGAATTTTCATTCGTATCAAAACAAATTTAATCCCAATTTAATCCCAATTTTCTTTCATTACAATAATATACTAATACATTTCCTTTCGTTTGTCAAATTTTCATTTTTCGTTGCTTCTCCTCCTTCTCAATTTTACACGTCTACAACAGATATGACTGACGAAAACAAATCTTTCGATGAGCTTTGCTTGTCACAAGTCCCAGAAACGACAGAAATCGGACAAATTCTGGCCGGTTATCATAGAGCCAATAAAATCAAAGGACTTCAGAATTTACTTCTGAAAAACTCCAAAATTTGGAAGGCCTATGGGCTTCATTTGAAAAAACAGAAACTGTGACTCAAGATCATGAGAATTTTGATGAAACTCATGATTATTTTAAGCAGTCATGCTATGCAAAAACAGAGGCCTGGTACAATCTTACAAAGGCAGCTCTGTCTGATAGGTTGAAATCCATATCAATCCACACGGAGCTCAAAAATAACCCGTTTTACATTCCACTTCCAAAAACTTCGCAAAAACCAACAGCAGCTGATAACCAGGACAGTACACACAAAGATCAATCACATACAGTACGGTTTCGATTGCAAGAAAATAAACGAAAAACATTATCCCTTATTATTCAATCTATAGATAATAAATAACTTGCAACTGCAATCCAGGCATGTCTAAACCAAAAATTAAACTCGTTGCACAAATATTGGGAAGATTTCGAAGAAACATGTAACCAAATAATCTTGAATATTGGCCCAAACGATAGAGACAGCGATTACTTCGACACTGTAATTGCGCTGCAAGAACAGTTGAACTCGAGATTCCAAAACATAACAGTTGGACTCGAGATTCCAAAACATAACGACGAATACTACAAAAATAATTCCATAGAGCATCACCACAATGTCTCTTTCAGAGACCAATCAAATTTTTTCCTATCTGAGGCGAGTAAATTAATTCCCAATTACAATGGAAACCGAAAGATCTCCATAAATTTATTTCAAGCTGTGATGATTCATACACAACAGCAGCGATAGCAAGCGACAAGCACTCGCTTCTTAGCTTAGTAAGGAGTAAATTATCTGCAGATGCATATGATATTTTCATGTACAATCAAGTTGAAGATTGGCCTACCTTAAAATAAATTTTAACTCAAACTTTTGAGGTGAAAATTCCCAGAACTACGCTACAGTCTCAATTAAATAATTCTAACCAGAGAATAGGGGAAAGCGTGCAAGATTTCCTTCAGAGACTTAGCACAACTCTATCCAAACTATATGAGGCAACGCACTCATATACAAGTGATAAAATTCTTTTAAAATCTCTTTTAAAAGATAATGACTGTCAAGCAGTGAGAGCTATAGAGGACGGATTATTCAATCCACAACTCCAAAATTTAGCCAAACTGCATTCCGATAAATCCTTTTCTGCAGTAAAATCGCACATCTTGGAGCAGAAATAACTTGTTTCCCAAGCACAAAACGAGATAAATCAAACTTCATTTGAGCAAGCAATAAATTCAACTCTTCGTTGCTTCTGATGCAATAGACTGGGGCATGCTACTTCAAGTTGCCCAGTCATACAACGCCCCACGAAAAATTTCAACTCAGCTCCAAAACTAGACTCACAATTGCAACGCCCTCCAGATTTTAAGAATGCCACATCTCCGTCAAAGTTACCATCTTGTCGATATTGTCATAGGATGTGACACACTATCGAAGAATGCCGGACAAGAGCTGCGAACAACAGTCGTTCTAGATATAATTAGGGAAATCAAAATAATTTCCAGAAAGTGAACAATACTCCACCAATAAACGCGGCTGGTAGACATCCTCAAATAGGAATTGGCAGCAGCCAGTATTCCGAGATATAATAATACCAATATCTCGGCTAGATCGCCGTCTCCAAATAGGAAGGACAACAAAACTTTATCAGCATCCGCCAGGGAAACTGGATGCAGCGGGAGGTCAATTTCAGCAACCCCTCGAACATACAAACACAAGCACAAGTTCACAGAATTCCCGAGACAATATCCATACAGGTAGCAAAAAATTAATTCGTATTCCCGTCCAAATTAATAAAAATTCACTCACGCTTTTGAATGTCGACTTTGCTCTGCTCCAAAATTTACATTTTTAATTGATACTGGAGTAGAGATGAGCTTAATTAAACTCCATCCATTGAAGCCAGATAGCATCTGCTACAGAGATGCTGTCAGCAATATAAACACATTATGTACAGAGTCCACTTCTACAGAAGGTCTCATTTTTGCTATGCTAAACTTAAATTCTGAACATAATAACTCCATCCTAGAACACCCATTTCAAATTGTGGGAAATAACTCCATCCTCTCATACGATGGCCTACTTGGTCATGACTTTTTACCTCGATACAATGCTAGTATCAATTATAAAAATAAATACATTTCTTTAGAAATAAACGATTCAAATAAATATTATCCGTATGAACAATATTACTCCAATTATCTATATGTTTATTTGAAAAGCGAAGACCCAGAAAACAAGTCTCGAACTAAAAGTTTACTATACACGGAGATAACATCCTCCAATAAAAATATTAATACAGTTCTATCTCCATCAATTGCTTCGAAAAGCAATGCAAATCGATCGCCAGAAAATGCTTCACAAGAAATGAAACATAAAGGTGAAAATCTAGCTCCATCTATAGCCAGAAAAAAGGCTGAATTAAATAAAAATCAATATCGATCCAAAGCTTCACAAGATATGAAGCAAGAACCTAAAAGTAAAACTCCATCAACAGCCGCACAGGAGGCTGCATCTAGTAAAACTCTATCTCCTTCATCAAAAAATTCACAAAACGTGAATTCCAGAAATAAATCAGAAAAGAATGTAAGCATTTTCAATAAAGTTTTATCTACTTCAAATCCTATCGAGTTGGAATCGTCGAATAACTCCTTCCAAATTCCAGAAAAGTTGGAATCATATCTCCTTCCTATTAAAAATCCGAAATAATCGGACAAATTAAATAAAATTAAAATTCCGGCTCGATTAGAGTTCATTATTTAAATTCCAACTCCTTCTATTCAACATCAATCGGTCTGTTTTAAGAAGGAAATAACGCCAGGTT
The DNA here is from genome assembly GCA_963924295.1 of Dioctria rufipes. Lineage (NCBI taxonomy): Eukaryota > Metazoa > Arthropoda > Insecta > Diptera > Asilidae > Dioctria > Dioctria rufipes. Next base: position 138,214,295 of record OZ002740.1, read on the forward strand.
TATTTCTTGGAAACTGAATCGTCAAACCAGTCAACGGTATGGCAAAAGTCCTAATCCTCAACACAAATGAGGAGGACGCTGATCTGGGCCCTTACGAAGTGAACCCAGTTTACCAAGACTTGGGCGACTTTGTGGTCATCTCCACAGACTCTGAAAGAGATCCAACTAAGGGCAGAATAAATAAACTTATCAAGTTGGATCACTGTAATTCAGAAGAATATGAGAGTATTCGCATATATGTAGGGAATTCAACGATCTCTTCTTCATAGAAGGGGATTTCCTTTCATATTCAGATGCGATCACCCACAAGATCGAGACCTTCCAAGACAAATCGCCCATATATACTGTTTAGTCCACCTAAAGTCCAGCCTGGTTCTACCATTTTCATTAACTTCTGAAATAAACAGAAAGGCTCCACAAAGTATTAAGACTAATTTAAAATGTCACAGAATACTTATCTAAAAACTTACGTATTATTTATTTGCAAACTGCACATCCACAGCAAATGACCCTTATCAGGTTACCTCTTTAATCTGAAAATAATCCAAAGGAAATCATTTAAAAAAAGGAATAATTAACAATAAATCACAAACTTACCAAATCATATGTACCTCTGTATTGTTGACAACTTTTTTCTTGTGATTTAATGACATTTACACAGTCAGCTGTCTTCGCCTTCGCCGCAGTCAGAATAAGAGCAATTACAATAAACGTCGCTAGGACAACACCGAGAGGCGAGAGCAAATAACTGGATGCGGCGGCTATAAAAGGCCGACGAGTTGCAATAGATGGCACCATTCTTTCATCAGAGTTCATCTGATTCAGAGTCTAATCTGAAAAATAAGAATCGTGTTCCTATCCTCCATACAGAAGTATAATTCTGTTCAGAGTTTAATCTGAAAAATATATTCCTATCCTCCATACAGAAGTATAATTCTGTTCAGAGTTTAATCTGAAAATATATTCCTATCCTCCATACAGAAGTATAATTCTGTTCAGAGTTTAATCTGAAAAACATATTCCCATCCTTACTACAGAAGTATAATTCTGTTCAGAGTTTAATCTGAAAAACATATTCCCATCCTTACTACAGAAGTATAATTCTGTTCAGAGTTTAATCTGAAATTCCCATACTTATTACAGAAGTATAATTCTGGTCAGAGTTTAATCTGAAATCATTTTTCATATCTATTACAGAAGTATAATTCTGTTCAGAGTCTAATCTGAAAATTTTCGTCTCATTGTGTTTTGAACCATACGTTGCAGCACGCTGCTGCACCCCCTTTTTCTGCTTATTCAGCTTCTCTGTCTGACAGGGCCGCTACCATCAAACAGATTCATAGAAAATTCTTGTATGCGCCATTTTTACTGCATTAGTGCCCACACGTATTAGCAGCGTTACTATTCTAGTAGTTTTAGAAGGTGACAAAACTAATTCCGATCTTCTTCTTCTTCTTTTCAGAATTAAAGAGACGGACAACGTTTTTTTGGACCAATTTTTTTTCTTTTTATTATTGAATTGCGTTTTTTTGAATTGTTAATTTGAATTTATAGTTTTAAGCTCCTTTGAATTGTTTGTGAATTTGTGATATTAGGTTAAGTATATGAATTATTGAAATAAAATTTTATATTTGAATTTGAAAAACGACTGAGTTATCTTTTCAAAAACCGGCATCTCTCCCTTATTGTTTGAAACCAGCTCCCACATTGGTCCTTCGAGCCGGATAACTCAGTCAGTCAAATATAAAATTGGAATATATTGCTTAATATCACATAATTTAAGCTCCACCATTCAAAATGCCTACAGATGACGAACGCAGTATATCTGACGCCGGGGACGAAACCATTAGCTCAGTATTAGAGTTGGTTGAGTCTCAAAAAGAGGTCAAAGATTTAATAGAAGACCTCTTTAAAAGGCATCAAAGAGAAGGCAAGAAAAAGACTGTCAAATCGACAGAGAAACGTTTACAAACGTTCACCGAATATTGGAAAGAATTCCAAACGCGGCATAGGGTAATTCAAAAGAGAGCGACAAATGAAGATCGCAAATTAGAATACTTCACGAAAGAGACATTTAGTGATGTACAGGAGTATTATATTGAAAAAGCAGGAAGCATGGAAGAGGATATAGATAGACTAACACCAAAGCCTGTTAACAATCCTCCTCAGACTCAGACATCACATGCTAGCACAAATTCATGTAATAATGAAAGACTCCCCCGAATTAAACTTCCCACCTTCAATGGAGAATACTCTACGTGGATTTCATTCCACGATTTATTTAATTCAGTTATACATAACAACAATAATTTAAGAGACGTTGACAAACTATATTTTCTGAAAACTAATCTAATAGGAGAAGCTGAAAAGCTGCTCAGGCATTATGAAATATGCGACGCAAATTATAAACCAGCTTGGCAACTCCTAAAGGAGCGCTACTCAAATAAGCGAATTCTAGTCAACGTACAACTAAAAAAATTATTGTCTCTCCCAACTACTAATCATGATACCGCCGAAAATATTAAAAGACTACTAGACAACATAACAGAAGTATTATTAGCATTAAAGAATTTAGATGTAGAAACAAACAATTGGGATCCAATTGTTATATACTTGACTGTACAGAAATTACACCCAGATACGCATCAATTATGGGAACAGAGCTTACATAGTAGCACTGAGTTACCAGAATTAAACACACTAAAAAAATTCCTAGAGTCTCGCATTCGAACTCTGGAAATGATAGGAAATAAAAATACATTGTCGAACACGATACAAAGAAAACCGTCCTCACCTAAACCAATATATGGACTCTTGAACAATACTAAGAGTTCAACGCGAACACACCCCCCCCCCCCCCCCCACAACAAAAACCTCTTGCAGTCATTGCAAAGGTAACCATATCATATTTCATTGTCCAACCTTTAGAACTCTGACCACGCGACAACGACACGAAGTTGTCTCGAATAAGCATTTATGTAAAAACTGCTTATCACCCAACCATTCAACCTTAAATTGCACCAGCAGTAAGAAGTGTTACCATTGCAAGAAAAATCATAACTCATTACTTCATTACGAGCAAAATCATTTGGTTTGAAAGTCACCTATTCAGATCTCCCAAAATTCCAATATAGAAGCAAAGCAATGCTCACCCACCGATAGAAATAATGAACTGCAAGTCCAAAATTTTCTAACCTCAAACTTGAAAAGGGCACTTCTTTCTACAGCTCTAATTAACATTAACACCATCCGGAATCACAATGACATTCCGAGCATTAGTAGATTCTGGGTCACAAGTGTCCATTATGACCGAAAGAGCTCTTAACCGATTACAGCTTAAAGGATCCCCGACCACCCATCAACTAATTGGACTTGTCACAACACTCACTAACACCGCTGTAAAACAAGCAACTGTCACAATTAACTCCTTATATACTAAATCCCAAATGGAGAGCAACATGCTCATTATCAAAAAAATTACCGAATTATTGCCAGCCCAGACAATTGCAGTGTCAAACTGGAAACACATCACCAATCTGACTTTAGCAGACCCCACCTTCTCAATCCCAGGAGAAATCGATGTTCTGCTTGGAGCAGACATCTACGCCGCCATTATTAAAAATGGAATAAAAAGAGGACCTGGCAATTCTCCAACAGCCCAAAACACAGAATTATGATGGATTCTGGTTGGAGCAGTACCAGAAACAACGAGCACCATTACAACTGTGCTATCCACCCACACTACAATAAATACCGAGTGGGATAACCAGTTGAGATAATTTTGGGAGCTCGAAGAATGCACCATCCGACCAACATTGTCACACGAAGATCAACTTTGTGAAACGTTGTACAAAAACACAACAAAACGCCTACCCTCTGGAAAATACGAGGTTTATTTGCCATTCAAGAACCGTAATGCACCACAGCTTGGACAATCTAGGAATATGGCTGTTAAACAATTCCTACAATTAGAGAAAAAATTGTCCAACAACCCAGCACTTGGCAAATTATATAAAGATTGCATAGATGAATACACTCAGCTTGGCCACATGAAGCCTATTCCACCAACACTAGTAGAAAACAAAATATACGAAAACATTCCTTTCTACTATCTACCACACCACGCTGTGCTCAAAGAGAGTTCTACCACAAAACTTCGAATAGTTTTCAATGCCTCAGCTCGTGCGTCAAATGGCAAATCATTAAATGAGCAACTGCTAGTTGGACCTACATTCCAACCAACACTTTGGACTACCTTACTAAGATGGCGTCTGTACAAGTTCTCTTTTACAGCAGATATAGAGAAAATGTACAGAATGATCCAGATGTCACCTCAACACCAAAATTTCCAGAGAATAGTTTGCAGAAATACTCCAAAAGAAGAGTTGAAAGATTATGCCTTGACTACGGTCACATTTGGAACAACACCAGCGCCATATCTTGCCATCAAAACGTTACAGCAATTAGCACAAGATGAAGCGACTAATTATCCCCTTGCAGCTAAGAGCATCATGAGAGAGTTCTATATCGATGACTTAGTCTCAGGAGCCCATACTCTCAGTGAAGCAATACAACTGCAACGTGAACTTATCGAGGCCTTAGCAAAGGGAACATTCAACCTACGTAAATGGACTGCCAACCACAATGATCTTCTAAAAAATATACCATTGGATCATCGAGAATTAAAAACCAACTTGGAATTCTATGATAACGAATCCATAAAAACTCTCGGAATACGTTGGTATCCAACAACAGACTTTTTCTCTTTTAAAGTCAGTGTCCCCGAACCAAAAACCACATACACCAAACGAATAATATTATCTGAAGTATCGTCTCTGTTCGATCCACTAGGTTGGTTAGCTCCATGCATAATTACAGCTAAAATCATAATTCAGAAACTCTGGCTCTCCAAATGTGACTGGGACGACCCTGTACCTACAGAAATTTTAAAAGAGTGGAATAATTTCAAAGACCAGCTACATTCTATTCAGGACATTCAGATTCCACGTTGGCCAGGCTACCAGCCTAACAAAAGCGAGATGGAACTACATGGATTTTGCGATGCCTCAAATAACGCCTATTCAGCAGTTCTGTATTTAAAAATACATCCTAATGAGAACTCCAGAGTACAAATTGTGACAGCAAAAACTAAAGTAGCTCCCATCAAACCAGTCTCACTTCCTCGACTAGAGCTATGTGGTGCTGTCCTACTTTCCAAACTTATTAAACAAGTTGTCAAAGATTTAGAACTAGAAAAAGTTAAGGTTAGAGCATGGACAGACTCTAACATAGTTCTAGCTTGGCTGCGAAAGCATCCATCCACCTGGAAAACGTTCGTGGCCAATCGCATTTCGGAAATACATGAAAACATACCACAAGCTACTTGGAATCTCGTCCCCTCCAAATCCAATCCTGCAGATGTAGCGTCAAGAGGCATTCTGCCAAACGCACTAGTCACAATGTCAATGTGGTGGAATGGCCCAAACTGGCTGCATCAAGATGAGGAATATTGGCCTCAACAATCTTTGGAGGTACATACTCAACTAGAGTATAAAAAACCAAAAGTTCTCACTACTACTGTCGATGAACAAATAATTATACTGAATAAATATTCTTCATTTCAAAAAACCATAAGAATAACTGCATACTGTCTCAGGTTTATAAACAGCATGCGCAAAATACAGTCCACCACGGAATATTTATCAGTATCTGAGTTAAAAAAGGCAGAATTATGCCTAATCAAATTGCTCCAGAATATCTCCTTTCCTACCGAAATCAACCAACTGCAGAAAAAATCGCCCCTTCCTAAAAAGAGTCGAATTCTGTCTCTCAATCCCACGATCGACTCTGAAAATATCCTACGAGTGGGAGGTCGTCTTACCAAGTCTCAGCTAAGTTACGACCAACAACATCCCATAATTCTTCCCAACAACCATCACTTAACTAACATTCTCATTGATCATATACATCATTATACATTACACGGAGGCACTCAAATCATATTAAGTATTATAAGAAACCACTATTGGTTAATAAACGCCCGCAATACGATTAGACATCGCATCCATAAATGTGTTGACTGTTTTCGAAACAATGCGAAGCCCAGCTCTCAGTTAATGAGTTCTCTGCCCTCAGCGAGAGTCAATATATCTTTACCCTTCCAACACACTGGGGTAGACTACGCAGGGCCGCTTGTTATGAAAACATCAACACTTAGAGGAGCAAAATTAACGAAAGCTTATATCTGTCTATTTGTTTGCTTGGCCACCAAGGCCATACACATAGAGCTTGTCTCTGACTTGTCAACACCAGCCTTCCTAGCTGCCCTCAAGCGCTTTGTTGCACGGAGAGGTCTTTGCTCACACATCTACTCGGATCAAGGAACAAATTTTGTAGGAGCAAATCGAATTTTACAATCCAATTTAAATAAATCAATGAGAGCAATTGAAGTCAATTTGGCCAAAGAATTCTCCAACCAAGGCATAACTTGGCACTTCAACCCTCCTGCAGCACCTCACTTTGGAGGCTTATGGGAATCTGGTGTAAAATCCACCAAACGCCATCTCTATAAAACAATCAAGGACGCAACACTCACCTACGAAGAAATATATACAATTTTAGTTCAAATTGAGGCATGTTTAAACGCCAGACCTCTCTCTCCTCTGTCCAATGATCCAACAGACTACAATATTCTCACTCCCGGACACTTCCTTACTGGTCGACACAATCTCACAATAGTAGAACCTTCCCCTATCCACAACAACATCCTCTCAAAAGATGGCAGCACATCCAATCCCTCTCCCAAAATTTTTGGAAGCAATGGTCAAGAGACTACCTGCATACATTGCACCAACGACATAAATGGCAGACTGAAAAGGAAAATTTAAAAATCGGAACTCTCGTCTTGATAAAAGAAGATCAAATCCCAATAGGAAAATGGCCATTAGGTCGAATAATTGAAATTCATACTGGCCATAACAACTTAGTGAGAGCAGTCACGATAAAAACAGCAAAAAATATTCTCACCCGTCCCATCTCAAAAATTTGCCCTCTCCCTCTCACCAACATCTCCTGACAATCATCAATTATCCCCACCAAAGTCTATTGCTCTCTGGCAGTACTAAGTTCTAAAACACCCGTTATATTTGAATATATTCGAATCCACAACCCGCCAAAATTCACTTCAGTTTTGAACAGTGACAAGTGCGCGAGTTATATCTGCTGATACAACCACATAATCAAAGGTCAACGTTCCAATATTAATAAACTCGTAATTTGCATAAAATCATATTTTATTATTCGCGTATAAATTCATTGTATAAATCGTTCACGAAAAAATTGTAATTTAGCATTTTTCCAACTTTTGTTATCATATTTCGTCTGCATTTCTGAAAATATGTATAAAAATTGTTAACTTGCAAAAATATAATATCCGGTAGAAGTAAATTGTGAAAAGGTGAAAAAGCAGTTCTAGTTCTGACACGAATCGGTCGACATTCAAATCTTGTATTCTTGGTGTAATAATAAAATTTCTAAGTTGAGTTTATTCCAAAAAGAAATCTTTTTTTTCCTTTTTTTTTTCCTATTGAAAGAATAAAACTCCATTAGTGGCGCAGGCGGTAGGATACTCATCGTCAATGAGATCCAAATTAATATATATACGTATATAAGTTTACTGTGTTACAAATTCGGAAAACACAAACAGTGGATTACTGTTTAATTTTCGTATCAAAGGAACATTGATATTTAGCGAATTTGTCCGGAAACTGGATTTGAGGCACATTTGCATTATTGAAAGTGGTGAATCTTAATTCTTCGGCCTCAACGAATCTACGTATCTGCATATTACAACAAGTGAATTTTGAGTGGACCACGACGAAATTACTTGGTATTGGGTAATTCTTCCAATTCAACGACAACATATATAACTTCAAAGATGGTATTAAATAAAGCGATTATAGTAACCATTTGGTCCAATATTGATATACTCAAAAATAAATATCTCCTTAACCAAATAAATATAAATCCTTTCCTTTAAATCACCCAATTAAAATAAATTTTTATATTAAAATTTGATGTCTAAATTTAGACCAACAAAATTAAAGGCAAGTAGTCCCTTTTACCAAATTCGTACGAATAGTGAAGAACTAGACTCATCAAGTGATTTGGAAATTGAAAGTGTTAAGAATATTGATTCTGGAATTACCGTGAATTGTGATAATAATTTGTCAACACGAAACATTAGTAAATCCGATAATTTAATTGAAGAAAATACAGTTTCAATTTATCAGGAAAATACCGAAAAGGTAGAAATTAATCACCAACCTAATAATTTAAGTGATTTAGAAACGATTAAATTAGATATCCGCAGTGATTTAGGAAAAATTAAATTAGATATCGGCAGTGATTTAGAAAAAATTAAATTAGATTTCGGTAGTGATTTACAAACAATTAAATCCGACCTAAGCAGTAGTGTTCAAACAAAAATGCCAGGTAGTGATATAAACTCTATTTTCAATTCGCTCAGAATCCCCGACGCAGTAAAGGATCTACCGAACTTTGACGGTAGACCGAGAACCCTTTACGATTTTATCAGTAATGTTGAAGAGATATTAGGGTTAATGAGTGAATTAAGTGGCACAAATTACGCGAAAATTATCCTCAGAGCAATTAGAAATAAAGTAGTAGGCTCTGCAAATGAAATCTTAAATTTATATGGTACTCCCAGTAAATGGGAAGATATAAAAACCAATTTAATAGTACATTATTCAGATAAACGGAATGAGACAAGCCTCATTCGCGATTTACACCTCTTACGCCAAAATAACGATACAATAGAACAATATTATTCAAAAATTATAGATATCCTCTCAACTATGTTAAATCATATTAATGTCCACGAGAAGGAAAAATGTTATTACCGCCAAACAAAATTTATATGAAGAAATGTGTCTAAACACATTTTTATCTGGGCTTAAAGAACCTTTAGGACCTACAATTAGGGCCATGAGACCGACAAAATTATCTGAAGCATTGAATTATTGCTTACATGAACAAAATACTTACTATGTGAAAAACTCAGTGCATAGATCCATAGTTCATACAAAAAGATTTCCAGTTAAGCCGAATAACCCACAACCACAACCAAGATATAATCATCCCTCGAGATTTAATTCCTCCCAGAATTCACGATTCAATAGTTCATATGGGCATCAAAGGTTTCAACGGAGTCCGATGAATCAGTATTCTAATTTTCAGAGAAATCAACAAAATCCTCCACGGCCCGAACCTATGGATACATCTAGTGGTAATTCATATTTAAATGCAAATAAATTTAGCCCACAATGTAATAATTTCTTTAGATCACCCGGTACACCTCGTGTTAACTCAGAAGAATTATTTAATGTCGAATGTAATGATGAAAAGACCGTAGTCTCAAACCAAAGGCAAGAAAGTATATCACAAACAAAACCTTTCAATCCAGGAAATTATAGACCGAATTTAGATGAATTTTATGAACCAAACCTTAATAACCAAATCGACGACGAAAATTTTCGCCAAATTGCCTCGGAGAACAAATAGGATAATTTGATATAAACAGCCATCAATCGTTCTTACTCCCATACATTCACATTCAATCAGCCAATAAAACCCCACTAAAATTTCTTATAGATACTGGCAGTAACATGTCATTTATAAGACCTGAAATTGTCAGTGCAGATTTGATAGAAACAGTAAACCCAATCGAAATTAGAACAGCCTTTAATACCCACAGTATAAATAAATTAGTAGTGCTGAATGGTCTCGATGAATTCAAGACAAATGAGAGATTGCAATTTCTTTTATTTAAATTTCACAACTATTTCGACGGTCTTATCGGAATAGAAATGATGAAACAATTACGAATCCAACTAGACTTCGATAAATCTATCTTAAGAGTAGGAGGCGTGAAAATACCTCTAATTTACAAACCAAATTTTATGTCTAAAACTTACGTAGTCCCACCACGTAGTAAGATGATCGCTAGATTGCCAGTTGATATTAAAACGGGTAGTATCCATATCACTCCAATAAAGATTAACGATAATCTAACAATTCCAGAAGGAATTTATGCAGCCAAGGAGTGGTACTCCTTAGTAGAGGTAATAAATTTTTCTAATTTCCCTCAAAATTTCTTTATAGAACAACCGCTCAAAGTACAACCTCTAGACCCAAAACAGTACCTAGAAATACACAACTTTTCGATTAATCATCGTGAAGACCAAACACACTCAGATATTAAAAATCTAATACGTATAAATCATTTAAACAGTGAGGAACGAAAGTCTATATTACAATTGTGTAAACGGTTTGAAGACATATTCTTCAAGGAAGGTCAGAAACTCTCCTTTACTAATCACATTAAACATCAAATCCAGACTAAGGATGATACCCCAATCTATACAAAATCGTATAGATATCCCGAAATCCATAAAAAAGAAATCCAGAGGCAAATAAGCAATTTACTCGACCAAGGGATTATTCGACCAAGCTTTTCTCCATTGTCATCTCCAATATGGATAGTACCGAAGAAACTAGATGCCAGTGGTAATCAAAAATGGCGTCTAGTAGTCGATTATCGGAAACTTAACGAGAAGACTATTGACGACAGGACCCTCTGCCGAATATTACAGAGATTTTAGACAAATTAGGGAAATGTATGTACTTCTTTACCTTGGACCTCGCCTCGAGTTTTCATCAAATAGAAGTGAAACCTGAACACATTCCGAAAACCGCTTTTACCGTAAATAACGGACACTATGAATATGTCCGCATGCCATTTGGGCTGAAAAACGCCCCATCCACCTTCCAGCGTGTGATGGACAATGTCCTCCACGACCTCCAAGGAAAAATATGTCTCGTTTATATGGATGACATTATAGTCTTCTCTACTTCCCTTCAGGAACATATAGAAAATCTCGCTGCTGTTTTCAGGAAATTAAGAGAGGCTAACCTAAAGGTCCAAGTCGATAAATCTGAATTCCTTCATAAGGAAATAGCTTTTCTGGGGCATATAGTAACCTCCCAGGGGGTCAAACCCAACCCTGACAAGATACGTGTGATAAAAAAATTTCCTATACCAAAAACGAAAAAACAAATTAAATCATTTCTCGGACTTCTCGGTTATTATAGAAAATTTATCAAGGATTTCGCTAACATAACGAAACCGATGACAGAATGCCTAAGAAAGGATAAAGAGGTAAAACCAGATTCCAAATATATACAATGCTTTGAAACGTGTAAAACTCTTCTATGTAATGATCCTATCTTGCAATACCCTGATTTTTCGAAATCATTTATTGTAACGACGGATGCAAGTAACTTCGCATTGGGAGCAATCTTATCCCAAGGCCCTGTGGGATCTGACAAACCAATTTGCTATGCTAGCCGAACTTTGACAAAGTCAGAGCAAAATTACAGCACTATTGAGAAAGAGCTCTTGGCCATCGTGTGGGCCACCAAATACTTTCGTCCATATATATTCGGAAGAAAGTTCAAGATTATTACGGATCATAAGCCACTAACGTGGCTTTTCTCGTTGAAAGAACCAAACTCCAAGCTAGTTCGTTGGAGATTAAAGTTGGAAGAGTTTGACTACGAGATTGTATATAAAAAGGGCAAAGAAAATACCAATGCAGATGCATTATCACGTCTTGACCTCAATATAAATGAATCAACCCAAAATAACGTCGACGATTTAGATTCTATTGCAACCATACACTCCGCAGAAGAGAATATAAATAACGGAATACCCATTTCCGAAAGGGCTTTAAACGAATTCTCCGAGCAACTAATATTAGAAAAATCAGATAGGATAAGACAACCTCAAGTAACGCGGAATATTTTATTTGAAACTAAACGGAGACAATTAATCAAACGAAATGACATTGACCAAGAACAGTGTATCGTTGAAATTTTTAAAAATTTTATGAATCCGAGTAAAATTACAGGCATATTCACAGATGATAGTATATTTAAAATGGTTCAACAGGTTTATTCGAAATATTTTTCTAACGGACGGATTAAATTAGTACGATGTATGTTTAAACTTGAAGACATCACGGAATATGATTCTCAAGAAACCGTCGTAAGAAACTATCACAAAAAGTCCAACCACAGAGGAATAACTGAAACTCTAGGACATCTACGTAGGGAATTCTACTTCCCAAATATGAAAAACATAATAAGTAAAGTGATTAATAATTGTGAGATATGCCAAAAATATAAATACAATCGTAATACGGACAAACTAAAATACGAGATAGCAGAAACACCAAGCAAACCCTTGGAGATATTACATTTAGACATATACGCGGTACATAAGGAAAACTTCCTTGCTATAATCGACAAATTTAGTAAATTCGCAAGTGTATATATATTAACGTCGAGGAATAGCATTAAACTTGTACAATCGCTCAAACATTTCTTCGCACACCACGGTGTACCTAAAAAGATCGTCACCGATAATGGTGCAGAATTTCTTTCTACAATGTTCAAAGATTTCCTGAATCTATATAATATAGACCTTCACATAACTTGTGCAAAGAATTCAACAGGGAATGCTCCTGTAGAAAGATTTCATTCTACACTGACCGAGTTAGTTAGAATAATCCATAGCGAAAATAGCTCAAAGCCCATAGAAGATATCATAAATGAGGCGGTCATATCATATAACAATTCTATCCATTCAACCACAAAGTTAACCCCGTTCGAATTAATATCAGGGCATTACAATAGTCGCGAACCTTTCCCAACTCCACAAAATCAAGGAACATGTCACGAATATCTAAATGAACATATTAAGAGATATAAGACCTTGTCTGAGTTAGCACACCAACGAAGTTTAAGTTACAAACAAAACACCATAGGAAAACTTAATGAAGGTCGAAAAGAACCCCCTGACTATGAACATAACGAAAAGATATATGAACTAGAAGATAGACGTAATAAGTTGGCGCCTAAATTTAGTGAACATAGGGTTATTGATAATAATAAGATTACTGTTAATAGTAATAGACGTAAGGTACATAAACAAAAAATTAAACCCAAGCGTAAATTTGCAGGTTCATCGAAATCTCATCAGGACAAAGACTAGATACCTACGACCTAAACAATAATCAGGGATTATTATTCTTGAACTTGGGTAAGGCTAGATTAATTGAGAATCATTCAAAATTGATTCATATTATAAATATAACTCAGTACGAGATTAACGCTGAGCTAATATATAAAAACATAGGAAATTTAGAACGCAAAGCGAATTCTGGTAGTGACACTAGATATATACCAACGATCGTTACCCTAAAGAAAAAATACGATCTCATGGTAAACAATTTGGAATTATTGACACCAAAATATAAAACAAAAAGAGGTATAATTAATGGGCTAGGAACGATAATAAAAACAATAACTGGTAACATGGACAATGAGGATTGCGTCGAAATCAATAAACAAATAGAAACTCTCAAATTTAACCAATACGAACTTAACAATCAATTAACAAAACAAATATTGATTAACGAAAGGATGATAGAACGTTTTAATAATATCACTCAGCACATAAATAACCAACAAGGAAAATTAGAAGTATACATTAGTGGTTTCCAGAACAAAATTGAGAAAAGAATAAATAGTCTAGACGAAATGCTTTATATAAATCAGTATTTTAATCAATTAAATTATGACATCGACCTACTTAACAATCATATAAAGGAAATATCAGAATCAATAGTTTTAGCAAAATTAAACTTAATATCAAAACACATACTTCACCCGGAAGAACTAGATTATGCCCATAATATTTTAAAGAAACAAAAAGTTGAATTTACGGCTAATGAAAATATATATGAATTACTAGAACTACAAGCCTATTACAATGGATCAAACATAATATTCGTAGTCAATATTCCCATACTTCATCCCGAAACATTTTCCTTCTATCGATTAAAAGAACTGCCAATAAACAAAACCTATACCATAAAAATAGACCATCCTTTCCTTTTATCCAGTGAGAGTACATATCAATATATGGATAAACCATGCCCAGTCATTGAACAAACAAGTTATTGTAAAAGAAGTTCATTAATGCAGAATAAATCAGATGACTGTGTAATAAAATTATTAAACAACGAGAAAGCCGATTGTGAACTGACAAGGAAAGAAATCGAAGAGGAAATACTGCTACTAGAACCAGATTACTTGCTACCTCTAAGTGAAGAAGAAGTGACAATGGATACAACCTGTGGTACCAATATGAAGAAGAAAGCGTTGAAAGGTCCAACTCTCATTTATTTTCACAACTGCAACATAAAAATGAATAATATTCAATATACAAGTGAAATCGCCACCTTTAGAGAACCCGTTATATTTACCCCAACCTTATATAATAAAATAAATTATACTACCATTATAGAAAAACCCAGCCTCCAGAAGTTAAACGATTGGACTATAAGAAACTCAGAATCCATCAGCTTATTAGGCATCCAAACTCGAGGATCCAGTATCCAGATATACAGCTTAACCGGAATATCCATCATCATCATCGTCATGTACGTCGTTTTCAAATACAGAAAAATCTCAGCAACAGGAAGTGTAGAAATAAGCCAACCTGAAGTTCAACATGATGCACCCCCCAGCAAAGGTCATTCGCTCATGTGGGTCCCACCCCATTCGCTTCATTTTAAGGAGGGAGGAGTTATATCTGCTGATACAACCACATAATCAAAGGTCAACGTTCCAATATTAATAAACTCGTAATTTGCATAAAATCATATTTTATTATTCGCGTATAAATTCATTGTATAAATCGTTCACGAAAAAATTGTAATTTAGCATTTTTCCAACTTTTGTTATCAGTCGACCGTGTCATATTTCGTCTGCATTTCTGAAAATATGTATAAAAATTGTTAACTTGCAAAAATATAATATCCGGTAGAAGTAAAGTTGTAAATTGTGAAAAGGTGAAAAAGCAGTTCTAGTTCTGACACGAATCGGTCGACATTCAAATCTTGTATTCTTGGTGTAATAATAAAATTTCTAAGTTGAGTTTATTCCAAAAAGAAATCTTTTTTTTTCCTTTTTTTTCCTATTGAAAGAATAAAACTCCATTAGTCGCGCAAATTGGTTTTTATTCAAATTCGTTTTCCTTCAGTTTTTATTTACGTTATTATTTTTTGATTGTGTCTGCAATGGATGAACTCTTAGAAATCTTCAATTAAGAATCACTGGATTCTGTGGATCTAAGCCTTGCACCTACTCCTCCGGAACTTTTGGCGGCTCGTAAACCTATCAGGCCTATCAACCCACTCCCTCCAACACCTACGAAGGGAAGAAAGATAAAATCTGTCGTCATACGACCACCACCTGTACAATCCTCGCCGATCAAGCGAAAAGCAAGACCATTTGAGGCACAAGGAATATCTCCTTCGGTGAAGGCTTTATGTGGAATGCCCATGCCCAATAAAGTCTTGAAGTTCGGGTCAGAGCCGACCCCGAATCACCCTGTGATTCGAAAGTCGACAAAACCAAGACCGCCCCCTACAAAACAAAGTGCAGTACTACCAACCCTCCCAGTCATACACGAAGAGACTAAACCGGGACCATGTAAACGCCGTTCAGGAATTCGTATCCCAACCATGCCATCAGTTCCTAAACACAAACCTGCAGACTCAAATCAATCAATATTTAGTATGCCCGATGTAAGCACAACAACACCCTGCAAAAAAAATGGAATCAAATAGCATTCTGATTCCTGCTAAAGGCACAACACGTACAAGCACAACCACGAAAGTCAGCAACGTGGTACCTCAAGACCCGATCATAAATCCACCAATCCAATTTGCGGATCTCCCCCCCCCCCCCAAGGTAATTTCGAAAATATACAACAACTAGCGTGGAATCGGATAAGCCAACTCCAGGAATCCCAAAGGATTTAGTGGGAAAGATTTACGCTACTCCTATAATCATCGAACTTCTCAAAAACACATTTATACCCTGGGACAGCATTAGAAAGGCAAAGACATTCTTTAACTGGAAGCTTCCTGGAGACGTCACTCTTAAGATAAAGAAGAAAGGAGAAAAAATACATATCGTTCATCAAAAAAAGGTAATTTATTAAAAAAAAAGAAAACAACACAGGGTTATCAACTCTGGCACAAAATCAACTATAATTTTTTCTGAGGCGGGAGGATGTTTAGTCCACCTAAAGTCCAGCCTGGTTCTACCATTTTCATTAACTTCTGAAATAAACAGAAAGGCACCACGAAGTATTAAGACTAATTTAAAATGTCACAGAATACTTATCTAAAAACTGACGAATTATTTATCTGCAAACTGCACATCCACAGCAAATGACCCTTATCAGGTTACCTCTTTAATCTGAAAATAATCCAAAGGAAATCATTTAAAAAAAGGAATAATTAACAATAAATCACAAACTTACCAAATCATATGTACCTCTGTATTGTTGACAACTTTTTTCGTGTGATTTAATGACATTTACACAGTCAGCTGTCTTCGCCTTCGCCGCAGTCAGAATAAGAGCAATTACAATAAACGTCGCTAGGGCAACACCGAGAGGCGAGAGCTAATAACTGGATGCGGCGGCTATAAAAGGCCGACGAGTTGCAATAGATGGCACCATTCTTTTATCAGAGTTCATCTGATTCAGAGTCTAATCTGAAAAATAAGAATCGTGTTCCTATCCTCCATACAGCAGTATAATTCTGTTCAGAGTTTAATCTGAAAAATATATTCCTATCCTCCATACAGAAGTATAATTCTGTCCAGAGTTTAATCTGAAAATATATTCCTATCCTCCATACAGAAGTATAATTCTGTTCAGAGTTTAATCTGAAAAACATATTCCCATCCTTACTACAGAAGTATAATTCTGTTCAGAGTTTAATCTGAAATCATTTTTCATATCTATTACAGAAGTATAATTCTGGTCAGAGTTTAATCTGAAAATCAGTTTTCATATTTATTACAGAAGTATAATTCTGTTCAGAGTCTAATCTGAAAATTCTCGTCTCATTCTGTTTTGAACCACACGTTGCAGCATGCTGCTGCACCCCCTTTTTCTGCTTATTCAGCTTCTCTGTCTGACAGGGCCGCTACCATCAAACAGATTCATAGAAAATTCTTGTATGCGTCATTTTTACTGCCTTAGTGCCCACTCGTATTAGCAGCATTACTATTCTAGTAGTTTTAGAAGGTGACAAAACTAGTTCCGATCTTCTTCTTCTTCTTTTCAGAATTAAAGAGACGGACAACGTTTTTTTGGACCAATTTTTTTTTCTTTTTATTATTGAATTGCGTTTTTTTGAATTGTTAATTTGAATTTATAGTTTTAAGCTCCTTTGAATTGTTTTGTGAATTTGTGATATTAGGTTAAGTATATGAATTATTGAAATAAAATTTTATATTTGAATTTGAAAAACGACTGAGTTATCTTTTCAAAAACCGGCATCTCTCCCTTATTGTTTGAGACCAGCTCTCACATATACCAAGCCTCATAGATTTCCTGAAGCAAGCCGAACTGAAATAAATAAACAAATACCAGAAATGCTTGAGTCAGAAATCATCAGATCTTCCCATAGTCCCTGGAATTCCCACTTCTCCTGGTTCCCAAAAGACCAGATGAGATGTAATGGACGGTGTCGTTACAAGATCCACTAATATAGTATCACAACACATATTTCCTAAAAGACAAGAATTTGATTAAAATATTAGGTATATTTCCATAAAACACCGAGGTCTACAATAGATGAATTTCAGCAAAATAAAACGCTGCCATTTAAAGCAGAATGTAAATAAAGATGCCCTGCTAGGTCCACACAAACAGGGAGATCTGGGAAGCCCACTTCAAACACTTCATAAGATCTACATGCTCATATAGGCGCATGCAGTCAATATTGTGAATAAAATAATCGGTTAAATAAGTAAGTAAAGCAGAACGCTTAAAATTAAAAAAAATATGTATGTAAACGAAAATTTGAATACTTCTCTAGAGCGGGAGTAAAAGACGTACGGAATATCACCAAGTGTTCAGGATTGGGCTCCTGACTTGTTTGCTACAGTATTTATCTACCATGTAGCTGGCTATGATGTGCCGATCCCTCGGCGTGTCCTTGGCACGGGTACTCAAACAAACAAATAAATGTTTGTGTTTTTACTTCAGTGTCTCCTAATACAGTGTCTCCTAATACAAATAAGTTCAGCAAAACATCAACATGCATTTCATCTGTTCGTTTCAGCATGATTGTTTTGGTCTTTCGGCGGCACCTATATTCATTGTATCTTTGTCTGTATGCTATCGCACAATCTTGACACTTATTCATTTGGATTAAAACTCGTTCAATGTAAATCCTTGTAACATCTTAGTGCCCAGCGTCGTGGCCGGGGTTAAAAATAAACAGCTTTTCTATTCCATGCTATTCTAACAATTGCTGCTGTCAACTCAAGTCAGCTGGACAGCAACAAGTATGGCCGCCATGGTATCGAGATACAAGAATTCTCATTATGAACCACGTTCCGCCATTACACGAGAAATTACTGCGCAGCAGAATATTGGAATGTGCAGCAAATCGTGTGGGCTGCTTCTAGCTACGTTTAAGTCAGCTGAAGGTATTGGTTTTAGGAATTTACAAATTTTGTCGGGTAAGTAAACTTTCTCATTCAACAAAATGTGAAAGATTTAGTTGTTATTAACATTTATACTACACTGGATTAGGAATAAATTGAATTTATGTAAAATATTTTTTATATTCATAAGTTGAGTGCAGCTTGTTAACAACAATAACTAAAATGGTAACACTTTATGAATCAATGATGAAGTGCAGTTGCTAGGTCAGGTTATTGTTGCTATGCAAGTTGTTGCTATGCCAATATTGTTGCCACGCGCCGTTGACTACCGCTCTTTGGTGCCGTGCGCAAACTCTGGCTATATAAACAGCAGTTTGACTTGATTCGCTCTCTTTTGTGATTTAGCAGTGCAGTGATTAACTTGGCAATTTATTCCTTTGTGTTATTTCCTAGTGATTTTTCCTAGTGTTATATTTTATTACTAAATTAAATACTTTGTTTAATTGACGGCTAAAATAAAATATTCTTTTTCTGGTTACCGACTGGATTAAGGAGTTTATTTTAGATGGCGATTAAATTAAAGGTTTTTTATTGTGGGTAGCGACTGCAATAAAAAATATTACTAACAATACACTTTATTTCTAGTCTCGACGGAAATATAGAATCTTTCTTCGGGTCTCGACTGAAGTTAAGATATTTACTAACATTCACTTTAAGTCGGGTCTCGACTGACTTAAAGAATATTATCTCGGGTCTCGACTGAGATAATATATTACTAACAAATAACTTTATTGCGGGTCTCGACTGTAATAAAGTTTCTTATTGCGGGTCTCGACTGTAATAAGAAATCTGCTATCTCACACCACTTTATTGCGGGTCTCGACTGTAATAAAGAGTCTTATTGCGGGTCTCGACTGTAATAAGACAATTACTAACAAAACCACTTTATTGCGGGTATCGACTGTAATAAAGAGTCTTACTGCGGGTATCGACTGTAGTAAGACAATTACTAACACAAACACTTTATTGCGGGTCTCGACTGTAATAAAGATTCTTGCTGCGGGTCTCGACTGTAGTAAGAAAATCACTAACACAAAACACTTTATTGCGGGTATCGACTGTAATAAAGAGTCTTATTGCGGGTCTCGACTGTAATAAGACAATTCCTAACAAATCCACTTTATTGCTGGTATCGACTGCAATAAAGAATATCCTCATCCCACACCTCAGTCAAATAAAAGGTCAAGTAAATCAGCTGCTACATATCGATCAGGTGAGTACAAGTCAATTGCTACAGTTGAATAAAACAAATTTCTATATATTAATTATTTATTAAACATCTTGGTTTCAGCTTCTATACATATCTTGTAGTTTTCCAGTTATAGCATTTATTGAACTGGAAACATTCAGTGCAGTGAATAGATAAATAAAACCACTAACTTTATACCAGTGACATAAATTTCACCACACCTTTCATTTATTGTATGTACGCTCTAACTACGGGCAGTACAGTTTATGGTCCTTCGCTGCAAAATTTAAAGTCTAGTGGTAAATATTATTTATCTTTCAAACATGACTTCACTTCAAAAATTGTTGGCTAACCAAGTCACCTCTGCACAAATATTCCAAAAATCGTTCAATAACTGCAAAAATACTGATATAGAAAAACGAACAAGAGGACTTATTTCTGAGCTGTTAATCGCCCTAAACGAAATTTGGTCCGACTATAAAACTACGCATTATACGATTCTCCAAGCAACTCAGGCTTTAGAAGATAGCGAATTGCAAAAATACGATTATTTTGCAAAAGATCAGTTTTCAAGGGTGGAAGATCAATACTACACGTTTCGAGGTATTCTCAGAGATGCACTAAATGCATTCGAAACAAAACGTAGATTCAAAACCAAACACGGAGAATGAATCTTCTTCGTATCTGAGGTTACCTAGCATCACAATCCCAAAGTTCTCAGGGTCATATGAGTCATGGAGGTCGTTTTGCGATTTATTCCAGTCACTGCTGCATACAAATTCTGCGTTATCTTCAGTGCAGAAATTACATTATTTAAAATCGAATATTTCTGGAGAAGCAGAACATTTGTTGCGTCAGCTTCCAATGACCAATGCGAGTTACGACAACGCATGGAAGATATTGCTCAATAGGTATGACAATAAGCGAGTATTAATTAATGCTCAGCTAAAAATTCTATTTAATCTACCTAAAGCAACACACGAGTCAGCCAAAGCAATAAAAACTGTGCTAGACAAATCGTCAGAATGTATTTATGAACTCGAAGCATTGGAAGTCCACACTAAACACTGGGATATAATCCTGATTTACATGCTAGTGCAATGTTTACCAGCAGAGACACATCGCTTATGGGAAGAAGAAGTGAATAGTACAAATGAACTTCCTACCCTAAAATCTTTAAAGGCTTTTCTAGAGACGAGATTCCGAACTCTAGAAGCAATCTCAGATACTAAACCATATTCCGTAAACAAACCAGCTCAAATTTCAAGAGCATCCACTCACCTTTCATCATCTGGTGACAATGTATGATGTGCAAAGAGCAACATCGGATATTCAAATGTCCAAAATTTATTAAACAAGACGTAGACTCAAGATTTAAAATTGTCACGTCAAACAACTTGTGCATTAACTGCCTTTCAAAAGGTCACAACTCGAAATTTTGCTCAAGCAAATTTACGTGTCAGCGATGTCGAAGAAAACATCATTCCTTACTCCATAGGAATAACGCATCTCCACCGGGTTTGATCAAAGCATCAGAAAACCGGAATTCACAAGCTCAACCTTCACCTTCTACATCTAATATGCACACGCTTCACGCGAATCAATAAACAAGAACAACACAAGCATTGCTTGCCACAGCATTGCTCAAAGTGTCTTCAAAAAAGGGCACCGTACTCACATTGCGTGCTTTAATATACTCAGGCTCGCAAGTCACATTCATTACGCAAGCAGCCGCACGAAAACTACAATTACCAACTAGGAATATGTCAGTACAAATCACTGGCTTAGGAAAGTCAGAAGCTATGAATGTGAAAAAACAGGCAACAATACAAATTCACCCTTATTCATCATCGAACAAGGTAACTACGATCAATGCTCTGGTTGTAAATACTATAACAGACATATTACCTCCGTCCACCATTCCAAACAAGAAATGGACTCATGTACGAGACCTGCAACTCGCCGATGCATATTTTTTCAAACCAGGAAAAATCGACCTGCTCTTAGGAGCGGATGTATACGGAGAAATTCTCTTGGAAGGATTACGAAAAGGTCCTCCAGGAACACCAATCGCGCAAAACAGTACGCTCGGTTGGATTCTTTTTGGAAATATCAACAATACGTTCACAGGTCCTAAAGCGTCTGTCTTAACAGCACACGCTCATTATGAGGAAGACTTCCTCACTTGATAAACTCCTTCGAAGATTTTGGGAAAGTGAAGAACTGTTACCTGGAAGACAACTGTCTAAGGCCGACCATGATTGTGAAAAGTTCTACCAAAAAACTCACTATCGATATGCAAACGGCCGATATGAAGTCCGTTTGCCCTTTATGCAAGATAGTCCAAGCTTAGGCAACTCGCGTAGCATGGCTTTACGGAGATTTTACAGCTTAGAGCACAAATTACAGCAAAATCCTGAGCTCAGTCAGGAATACAAAGCCTGCATTAATGAATATCAATCATTAGGGCACATGACAGCAGTTGACGAAGAAGTTGATAAAGATAAATGCTATTATCTTCCACAGCACGCCGTTATTAAAGACAGTACAACTACCAAAGTTCGAGTTGTCTTCGATGCCTCGGCTAAATCCTCTAATGGGAAAAGTTTAAACGAACAGTTGCATACAGGCCCAGTACTACAATCTGAACTCATCACAACGTTACTTAGATGGCGAAAGTACAAATACGCTATGTCAGCCGACATAGAGAAGATGTATCGGATGATCAATGTTCAGCCTGCAGATCAAAATTATCAAAGGATACTTTGGAGAAATAATCCTAATGAAGTGATCAAAGAATACAAATTAACTACGGTTACATTTGGCACAACACCAGCTCCTTACTTAGCAATTAAAACCCTTCATCAGTTAGCAAGTGATGAAGCTGCTAAATACCCTGTGGCTGCAAAAATTATACCACGTGAATTCTATGTTGATGATCTCCTCACTGGAGCAGATTCCATCGGTGAAGCAGCTTATAAACATCTTGTCGTCAGCAGGATTCAATTTGAGAAAATGGGTCAGTAATTCATCAGATCTCCTATTAAGCATCGCAGAAGAACACAGGGAAGTACAACTTCCATTACGGTTCGCAAGTGATGAATCTATAAAAACCCTGGGCATACATTGGCACCCAGGAGTAGATCATTTTACCTTGCAATATAAACAGTTCGCAGATCGCATTTCTACAAAGCGTTCTGTGTTGTCAGAAATTGCGACACTCTTTGATCCACTAGGTTGGATATCTCCAATTATAGTGACAGCTAAGATTCTGATGCAAACCTTATGGCTTTCTGGATGCTCATGGGACGATCCAATTCCTGCATCCATTGATATGCATTGGCGACAATTCAAAACAAAGTAAAGTTACATTAGCGAAATTCAAATACCACGTTGGATTTTTACAACTAGTGATTTAGCGACTTGCCAATTACATGGATTTTCCGACGCATCCAACCAAGCCTATTCGGCTGCCATATATATCAGGGCCATCGATGAAGAGGGTCATGTCCATGTCAATTTACTAATGTGGAGCAGTACTGTTAGCTCGGCTTATAAATCGTGTTAAAACAGATTTAAATATGATCAATACGCCCATATTCGCTTGGACAGACTCTTCCATAGTCTTAGCGTGGATACGCAATCACCCAAACAAATACAAAACATATGTAGCGAACAGGATTGCAGAAATCCAGGCCCTAACTGATATCCAGGAATGGCGTCACGTACGGTCTGCTGATAATCCTGCTGATTGCAACTCCAGAGGCATTGAACCTGCATCTTTAAGCCCCCAGGAGTTATGGTGGCACGGACCTCAGAGTTAATTTGTAAATTCTGGACTTTCACAAAGTTGCAACGAATTACTGCATATTGTATAAGATTTATCAATCATTGCCGCAAGAAGGCTACAAATATAATTCAGAATTACCAGCATAATTCAGTTCAATTAAAACCTATAGAAATGACTCAAGCGAAACATCTGCTTATTAAGCTTGTTCAACGAATTGCGTTCGAAAACGAAATCAAGCAATTAAAAGCAGGCATCTCACTAGATGCCAAAAGTAAAATTTTACCTTTAACTCCATTTTTTGATGATCAGGATATATTGCGTGTGGGCGACCGATTACAAAACGCCAATATTTCCTACGACCAAAAACATCCAATAATACTGCCGAAAGAAAGCAACTTGACAGTATTAATAATTAATTACTATCATATGAAAACATTACACGGAGGTGTGCAATTGGTTCTATCAACAATAAGAAACAAATTTTGGATACCACAAGGACGAAAAACCGTCAAACATGTTTTACATAATTGTGTTACCTGTTTTAAACAATCCGCTTCCAATAAGAATCAAATCATGGGAAACCTACCCGCATCAAGAGTTAACATATCCAGACCTTTCCAACAAACTGGTGTTGATTATGCTGGCCCCATAAATTTGAAAATGTCGAAACATCGAGGCAATCGTTTTTATAAAGGTTATATATGCATTTTTATCTGCATGGCCACTAAAGCCATCCATATAGAGCCAGTCTCCGAACTCACCACAGCAGCTTTCATCGCAGCATTCCGTCGCTTTTCTAGTCGACGAGGACTTTGCACCGATATATATTCCGATTGCGGAACCAACTTCGTTGGAGCCGACACAACTTTGCAAAAGGATCTCAAAAATGCGATAAAACAGGCTAGCGAAGAAATGCCAGGAAGGGTAGCAGAAGATGGAATCAGGTGCCATTTTAATCCGCCCTCAGCTCCACATTTTGGCGGATTATGGGAAGCGGGAGTGAAATCGATTAAATTTCATTTAAAGCGCATACTATGAAATTCTGCACTCACGTATGAAGAATTCGCAACCGTGTTAGCTCAAATCGAAGCTTGCTTAAACTCTAGGCCATTATGCCCCATCTCAGAGGATCCAGAGGACTTAATTATTTTAACACCAGGAAATTTTTTAATAGGTAACTCATTGATCACTCCTCCAGAGCCAATGATCAACAAGAATGTTTCATCATTAACACGATGGAATTATCTACAAGCCTTACAGCAACAGTTCTGTCATAAATGGTCCAATGATTATTTAAACTCATTGCAAAATAGACCAAAATGGCATACCCCAGTCTCCAATCCCAAAATAGGAGATTTGGTGGTTATAAAAGAACCCAATTTACCAGCATGTCGCTGGATATTGGGACGAATCGTTGAATTACATCCAGGAGCTGATCAGCTGGTAAGAGTTGTTAGTATAAAAACGAAGAATGGAGTCCTAAAAAGGCCAATAACAAAATTTGCTATTCTTCGTTTTAATTAAATTACGCTCTCAACGATTAATCATCACAACGATCAAGATTATATGATTATTCTTAAAACCCAAAGGTCACATTATCCCATCAAACTAACTTCCCTGTAAGCATACATATTTTTTATTTTATTTCAAACAAAGTACCCAAAGTAATTTTATTTACAAAAATTTTCATTTCAATCATCGCAACAAAAGTTTAATTTGTTTCCTAACCATAAAAGTGCATTTTTGCCACACAATACCATGCAAACCGTTACATTTGCTAACAAAACATTTATTTTCGTAAAAAAATTTTTTTCGAAATTTCAATAATCTATTGAAATTCCAATCGTCACAATTGTATGCATCTATGTATGTTTACATCAAAGTGCATTCTTCACTAGAGTGATTGAAATTGTATCGCTACAATGTATCATGACGGACCAGTAAATTGAAAAAAACAAAAAAAACAATTTTCGTCTCTGCAAATTTGTTTCAATGTAAATGCCCAGCCTGATCATGAATAGTTAAGAGGACCCGTTAGTCTTTTTTAAATAGCGAGCTCATCATTTCACAGTTTAGTCCAGAGTTTTAAAAAGGCAAAATGGAATCATCCAACAAGTTTGTTAAGGAAGCTACCAACTCGCCGCCAACACCGGGCAAGTCCATAGAGTGCGAGGTGAAGAAAATTTGGGAGTTGGAGAAGCAACTGAACCAACTAAAGGCAGAAGAGCGGCTTCGAAAAATAGGCAGACGGCTCAACTTCCTGCAACTGGAAGAATCGGAGGTGATTGACATCACCGATTCTCCACCGCATTCGCCAGGTCGGTCGCCTCAGCTAGAGCCAGCACCAGGACCATCTGGATCCGAACCGATAGTGGATGAAGCCCAGCAGACATCTTCATCGCCCAAGATTAAGATTCTGGAGGACATTGTGGTAGTACCTGCCACAGAACAAAACAATGATTTGCACTTAATCGTGACGGACAACCAGACGGGAGACATAGAGGACATCACCATCTCATGGGATGCGTTAATCAGATCAAAGAAACGTTAACAACGGATTACAACCAAAGATAAAACACGGTACAATGTGCGATTGTTGAAAGATGGCAACATTAAAATTTTAAAATGAATCTCAAAAGAAACTGTTTTATTTATTATTCTTCACTCCATACCTATAGTATCTATAAACTCTCTTCGTGAATCAATACTTCCTCAATTTCACTTCGACTCTGCGTTCACATATTTGGGGCCACGTCGCTTGCAAAATCTCTTGGTTACGTCTTCCAACCATTTTTCACATCTCTTTTGTTTGTAGCAAAATTACAACATATAGAATGTGTAGTGACAGGGCACATGAATGAACTATCATAATTGCTATATACAAAATAGTTTATTGCTCTAAAATATATAAAAGGATTGCATAGATTAACACTACATATATTAACGCCAGCTGGAGTGATCAACACATAATTGAAAGGCATTCCAACCTATCAACGGGGGGCAGTATGTTCAGGATTGGGCTCCTGACTTGTTTGCTACAGTATGTATCTACCATGTAGCTGGCTATGATGTGCCCATCGCTCGGCGTGTCCTTGGCACGGGTACTCAAACAAACAAATAAATGTTTGTGTTTTTACTTCAGTGTCTCCTGAAAAAGGAGAAAAAGGAACCACAAAGCATCAAACCTTATTTTAAATTAAAAACATCTTACCTAATACAAATAAGTTTAGCAAAACATCAACATGTATTTCATCTGTTCGTTTCAGCATGATTGTTTTGGTCTTTCGGCGGCACCTATATTCATTGTATCTTTGTCTGTATGCTATCGTACAATCTTGACACTTATTCATTTGGATTAAAACTCGTTCAATGTAAATCCTTGTAACATCTTAGTGCCCAGCGTCGTGGCCGGGGTTAAAAATAAACAGCTTTTCTATTCCATGCTATTCTAACAATTGCTGCTGTCAACTCAAGTCAGCTGGACAGCAACAAGTATGGCCGCCATGGTATCGAGATACAGGAATTCTCATTATGAACCACGTTCTGCCATTACACGAGAAATTACTGCGCAGCAGAATATTGGAGTGTGCAGCAAATCGTGTGGGCTGCTTCTAGCTACGTTTAAGTCAGCTGAAGGTATTGGTTTTAGGAATTTACAAATTTTGTCGGGTAAGTAAACTTTCTCATTCAACAAAATGTGAAAGATTTAGTTGTTATTAACATTTATACTATACTGGATTAGGAATAAATTGAATTTATGCAAAATATTTTTTATATTCCTAAGTTGAGTGCAGCTTGTTAACAACAATAACTAAAATGGTAACACTTTATGAATCAATGATGAAGTGCAGTTGCTAGGTCAGGTTATTTTTGCTATGCAAGTTGTTGCTATGCCAATACTGTTGCCACGCGCCGTTGACTACCGTTCTTTGGTGCCGTGCGCAAACTCCGGCTATATAAAGAGCAGTTTGACTTGATTCGCTCTCTTTTGTGATTTAGCAGTGCAGTGATTAACTTGGCAATTTATTCCTTTGTGTTATTTCCTAGTGATTTTTCCTAAAGTTATGTTTTATTACTAAATTAAATACTTTGTTTAATTGACGGCTAAAATAAAATATTCTTTTTCTGGGTACCGACTGGATTAAGGAGTTTATTTTAGATGGCGATTAAATTAAAGGTTTTTTATTGTGGGTAGCGACTGCAATAAAAAATATTACTAACAATACACTTTATTTCTGGTCTCGACGGAAATAAAGAATCTTTCTTCGGGTCTCGACTGAAGTTAAGATATATACTAACATTCACTTTAAGTCGGGTCTCGACTGACTTAAAGAATATTATCTCCGGTCTCGACTGAGATAATATATTACTAACAAATAACTTTATTGCGGGTCTCGACTGTAATAAAGTTTCTTATTGCGGGTCTCGAATGTAATAAGAAATCTACTAACTCACACCACTTTATTGCGGGTCTCGACTGTAATAAAGAGTCTTATTGCGGGTCTCGACTGTAATAAGACAATTACTAACAAAACCACTTTATTGCGGGTACCGACTGTAATAAAGAGTCTTACTGCGGGTATCGACTGTAGTAAGACAATTACTAACACAAACACTTTATTGCGGGTCTCGACTGTAATAAAGATTCTTGCTGCGGGTCTCGACTGTAGTAAGAAAATCACTAACACAAAACACTTTATTGCGGGTATCGACTGTAATAAAGAGTCTTATTGCGGGTCTCGACTGTAATAAGACAATTCCTAACAAATCCACTTTATTGCGGGTATCGACTGCAATAAAGAATATCCTCATCCCACACCTCAGTCAAATAAAAGGTCAAGTAAATCAGCTGCTACATATCGATCAGGTGAGTACAAGTCAATTGCTACAGTTGACATTTCTATATATTAATTATTTATTAAACGTCTTGGTTTCAGCTTCTTATATTATAAAATATAGATATACATATCTTGTAGTTTTCCAGTTATAGCATTTATTGAACTGGAAACATTCAGTGCAGTGAATAGATAAATAAAACCACTAACTTTATACCAGTGACATAAATTTCACCACACCTTTCATTTATTGTATGTACGCTCTAACTACGGGCAGTACACCAAGTATGACGGTCTGTTATGTGTGCTTTAAGCATTAATGGTATGTTCGTTTACGTCAGAAATCACCACGTCCGTATGTTGCTTCACTCGCATCGGTATAATTAAGTACAGGCTTAAAGTAGTAAGATAATCTTAAATGTGAAAGAAACTATCGAAGAAATATTGTGAACATTGTCAAAGTTTGCGCAATGAAGTATGTACTGTCAATTGGAATTATCAATCGCTATTGTCAACCCAAGATTTTATATCTCAGATGGCGTGGCGGAATAGAGTTAAGTAGAGTCGAAGTAGTAGAACTTCGGATTATCATGAATATAGGCGTAGTTATGATTTGAGTAGATAAGTTTAACAATTTAGTCGTGCGAGAATAGTATAGGTAGATTTGAAATCAACGGGATTAGTATGTTAAAGTTAATTTTGTAATGAAGAGATTAGAAGTAATCCAAGGCAGTGAGTAAGTGCTACGCACATATAATAGATAGCTAAGTGAGTGATAGGTTGGCGAGTGTGTGAGCGGCTTTAAGTAGTACAGTCAGGTGGAACCGCGTGGAAGAGACCGATTCGGAGTCAGTAAGATTCATCAGCTAGCAGACATTTTGTGTGTTCTCGTGAAGGAGCGCAAGCACCACAGGCTCGAACGAAAAAGTTTGGTTGAATCGAGGAAACGAAGGTAATCTTTATAGAAGTAAAAATTTAAAAAAAATTAAGTAAGTGATCTATATAAAAGTAAAAATTAAAAAAAAAATAAGTAAGTAAAACCAAATAAAAGAAAAGCATAAAGGAGAAAAATATAAGCGGCTGTATTTTCATGCCGGCGCCGATTTAGTTGCGTGCAGTGAAAAGTGGTAGCGTATTTAAATCACAATACCAAGCAGAAGACAATGGTATTGAAAGAAGAAAGAAAAACCTGTTTAAGAATAAGAAATGTAATAACCAGTAATTTGAACCGTATTCATTATAATTTCCTAGCTAACAGTATATTTTGGTTAAAGGGACAGTCCATAGGAGAAGCGAACAGGATCATTAAGGAACCTGAGAAGACGATGTCCAATGAGATCCCATCTAGAAATTAGCGTTGAAGTATAATGAAGAATTTTGATGAAAAGAAGGAAGCCGAAACTTGTAAAATACTCAGCCAGCGGATTACAGGTCGACCTGAAAAAGAAAAGCCGTCACACATAACAAGATAAGGTGTTAAGTAGCCTAGTTAGAGTTAAGGCCGGCAACAGGTTAGATATTGTATCATAATTAAAGATTATATTATATTATTATATCGACATTTTATAAAATTGCGTTGTGAGATAATTTTCCCAAACTTAATCCACCCCTTGCTCCTCAGAAGAAATAAAGAAACGAAAGAAGCGCTATAGAGAATGGTAACAAACGCTGGCGAGTAGTGGTAGACTTTCGTCGTATTAACGACATTACTATTGGCGATGCGTACCCACTGCCTAATATCACTGATATATTAGACCAGTTGGTGAAGTCGTTATATTTTACCACACTCGACCTATCCACTGGATTTCACCAGATAAAAATGGACTCTCATCGTATTATAGATTTAAGGTTATGTACCACTTCATATTACTCGAACACAGTAGTCAGTCTTATCTTGCTGCTCAACTAGTTTGTAAGCTCAGTACGGAAGTTATAAATAAAAGATATTAAAGTTAAGCAATGAACACCTTGTTTTAATCAATATGTAAAATCCACATACAACATAGTGTCAAGTGTGTGAAATTAAAATATCAATAAAATGACTGATAAAAGTGATAAAACATCATCGGACTCATCATCTGTAAATCAAAAAAACGTATCAGCCGAAGTTAAAATGGCCGTCAGCATGCGCCCTTTTCATACCATACCGCCAATTAATTTGAAGAGCTCAAACATGTCAGTGGAGTGGAAGAAATGGCTAAATGGATTTAAAATTTACATACGAGCTACCGAACTAGAAAATCAACCAGACACACAAAAGGTAGCGCTTCTCCTGCACCACATGGGTAGTGAAGCCCTTGAAATATTTAATTCTTTTAACGAAGATGTCGACTCTAGCAAATATAAGGATCCGGTTAAGAAATTCGCGTCATATTTTCAACCAAAAGGCAATATCACAGTCGAGCGTTATAAATTTTTTACGCGAAGACAGCAAGACAATGAATCTATTGAAGAATACATAACTGTTATAAAAAATCTTAGCTTAACATGTGAATTCACCACTTTGCGCGAGGAATTAGTGCGTGATATTTTCATCTCTGGGCTTCATGCTAATTATAGTCGTATTAAAGAAAAATTACTGTCAGAGGGGAACATAAATATTGATAACGCAGTAGAAATTGCGAGGTCCATGGAATTATCAAAAGAACATACTCAAAATCTTCAAGGAAACAACAGCTTCGACGGAATGGTGTCTAAATTAAAAACTCAACAGCGGTATAATTCCAATCAAATCTCCAGAAACTTCGCATCGACACGTCCACAGCAACAACGTCAGTCACCATCGTCATTCACAAGGAAAGCGACATCATCAATACAAGGCATACACTCTCACTCAAAGAAATTCGAACAGTGCTCAAGGTGTGGTGAAGTGCACCGATACAAATGTCCAGCTATGGGTGGAAAGTGTAATAAATGTGGACGAATGAATCATTTCGCAAAAGTATGTAGATCAGGTACATCGTCGTCACTAACATCAACTAAGCAAAGAAAGAAGATAAATCACATTGATTTTGACTCTCAGTCAGATTCATCCCTATTCATTGGAGTCATAGAGAAAAGTCAAACACAAAAATCATCATGGCGTGTAACAGTGATGATAAACAATATGTCTGTCCCTTGCCAACTTGATACAGGTGCTCAAGCGAACATCATGTCATGGTCACAATTATTACAACTTAAAGTTGACAGCAGTCTGTTGGAAACAACAACAACCAAATTATTAACATTTAGTGGCGAATCAATTTCTCCTATGGGATGGTGTAATCTATTATGCAAAATCGAAAATAAGGAATATGTACTACGATTCTATATCGTAAAAGCTAAATGTCAGACAATACTAGGATTACCGTCATGTATAGCTTTAAGACTAGTAGAAAGAATTAATAAGGTACAAGAAACAACAGGTAAAGCAAATCAACTCAATGGTAAGAAATGTATCAATCAAAACAAGTGTGAAGAAAATGTAAACATATTAAAAAGTATTCTTAATAATTACAGAGATGTTTTTCAAGGAATTGGATGTTTACCTCAAAAATGTCATACAACTCAAAAACCTGATGTACGCCCACTTGTCGATTGTCCACGAAGGATGCCATTCGCTTTAAAATCATTATTAAAAGAGGAACTACAACGAATGGAAAATTTAAATATTATAAAAAAAAATTGAGGAACCAACTGAATGGGTGAGTTCTATAGTCATTGTCAAAAAAGCTAACAATAAAATCAGAATATGCCTAGATCCAAGAAATCTAAACACGGCAATACTGAGACCACATTTGCAGTTTCCTAACATTGACGACATTAAAGCACAATTAGTCGGTGCAAAATTTTTTAGTACACTAGATGCTAATAAGTCATTTTGGATTGTTCCCCTAGATGAGGAATCCTCAAAGATTTGTTCATTCATTACTCCTTTTGGAAGATACCGTTTCTTGAGACTTCCATTTGGAATATCAGCGGCATCTGAGTTATTTCATTCCATTATAGTCCAACATTTCAATGACATACCTGGTCTCATAATATACATCGATGATTTCTTAATATACGGATCGACATTAAAAGAACATAATCAAATATTAAATCTCGGCCTACAAAGACCTAAAAATATTGGTATAAAATTTAACCAAAACAAGTCTAAATATTGTCTAAAAGAAATAAAGTACTTAGGACATACATATATTTAACGAAAAAGGTGTTAGGCCAGATCCTTCTAAAATTGAGGCAATCCAAAATATACCTAGACCAAAAATGGTTGCTGAACTACAACGATTCCTCGGTATGACAAATTATTTAGCTTCGTTTATTAAAAATTATGAATCTACTAATCTACGAAATCTTCTAAAAAAAGGAACTGAGTGGTGCTGGCTAGATTGTCACGAAAAAGAATTTAATAACTTAAAATCTCTCTTAACACAAGCTCCTGTGCTCACTTATTACGACCCCAAAAAGCCGCTTACATTATCAGTTGATGCATCTAAAGACGCTGTCGGAGCTGTCATATCCCATGATATGAATCCTATTGCATATGCTTCTGCAACTCTGACGTCAAGTCAAAAGAACTATGCTCAAATCGAGAAAGAGCTTTTTGCTATACTATTCGGATGTACAAGGTTTCATCAATACACTTACGGTCGAGTGGTTCAAGTCGAAACCGATCGTAAACCTTTAGTGTCAATTTTCAAAAAGTGTCTTCATCAAGTGCCAGCTAGATTACAACGGTTTATGCTAAAACTTTTCACTTATGACCTAATACTTACCTTCAAACCGGGAAAAGAAATAGTTACAGCCGACACTTTGTCAAGGGCACCCCTTCCAAATACAGCATTAATAGAATTCGATAAAGAACTTAATTTTCAATGCAATTTAGTTGTAACTAATTTGTCAGTATCCCAACAGAAACTTAAGGAAATATGTGAAGCAACAAATCAAGATGAAGTTCTTTGTAAGGTGAAGGAATATATCAAAAATGGGTGGCCAAATGATTCCAAATCCATCCATAAAGACACAAAACCTTATTCGTATTTTAAAGACGAACTTCACACTATAGACGATCTAATTTACAAAAGAGAAAGTTTAGTTATTCCATACTCACTTCGCAAAGAAATATTACAAACATTACATGAAGGTCACATGGGTATAGAACGATCAAAGTCACTAGCTAGGGGAAAAGTTTTTTGGCCCGGAATGAACAGAGATATCTCAAATATGATATTAAACTGTGAAATTTGTATAAAATACCGAAATTCAAATCTTAAAGAACCAATTCACTTTCATGGTACAAAAAACATTCCGTGGCACAAAGTCGGATTAGATCTATTTGAACATAACAAAAAAGTTTATTTACTAGTTGTCGACTATTTCTCAAAATATGTCGAAACAGCTCTACTAAATTCCAACCATAAGAGCGACACAGTCATAGTACATTTAAAATCAATCTTTGCCCGTCATGGCATTCCTGCCATTATAATTTCAGACAATGGTCCACCATTCAATTCGTTAGCATTCAAAAAATTCAACAATGATTGGGGAATAGAACACAAAACATCAAGTCCAAACTTACCTCGATCGAACGGTCTTGCCGAAAGTACTATTGGTACAATTAAGAAAATTCTCATAAAATGTGAAGAATCAAAATCAGATCCATATCTAGCAATGGTACAATACAGAACAACACCCAAAGGTTCAACCTACTCCCCTGCGAAATTGCTTATGTCCAGGGAATTAAGGACGAAACTTCCAACGTCAGAATCTTCACTTCGTCCGTCAATAATTGATTATCAGAAATATAGTGACCATATAGAGCAGAATAAATCTAAAATATCGTCATATTACAATCGATCGGCTAAAAAACTAAAACCGTTAATAAAGGGAGAAGATATATATGTACTATCAGAAAACTCCAACATCCACTTGGTCTCCTGCTGTTATTATTAAAAAATGTGAACTACCTCGTTCATACATAATTCGTGATGAAAATGGCGGCGTATATCGTCGCAATAGGCAACATTTAATGAAGTCACCGAAACCTAAACCAACCTTCAACAGGTAAATATGAAGGCAATGCTGAAATCGTGGACACTCGACAACAAGAGGTAGAAAGTTATGATGGAATTACAACTACATATGGAAGAAGAATTAAAAAACCACAAAGGTTTACATTTTCTGAATTTGACCAATGAATTGGAATTTGAATTACAATCATTGTGTGCTTACTTGCACACATATATATATATATATATATAAAATTTACTTACAACATATATATAATCAATCATAAAATTATAGAATTTAGATTTAGAATTTTAGATTTTAAATTAATAACATTGAATTATATAAAAAAAAAAATAAGGGAAGATGTTATAGTTCTTACAATAGTATACTCTTATACTATTCTACTCTCATCGTATTATAGATTTAAGGTTATGTACCACTTCATATTACTCGAACACAGTAGTCAGTCTTATCTTGCTACTCAACTAGTTTGTAAGCTCAGTACGGACGTTATAAATAAAAGATATTAAAGCTAAGCAATGAACACCTTGTTTTAATCAATATATAAAATCCACATACAACAGCCACTACGAATACAATCCTATGCCATTTGGTTTAAAAGCAACCCCTGCTACTTTTCAACGAGCCATGAGCAATGTTCTATCTGGACTCCAAGGCATGGATACAATCTTAGAGATCCCAACACTAGACTCACATCAGTATTTAGCCGCCTTCGTGATTCCAACCTCAAGCTTCAACCCAACAAGTGCCATTTTCTAAGAAAGGAAATTATGTATTTAGGGCACATAATTACGGAAAATGTAATCAAACCAGACGTTGCAAAATTAAAATCAGTTCAGTCATATCCCAGACCCAAGAAGGAAAATGGTGTAAAAGCCTTCCTAGGTTTTGTCGGCTACTATCGCCGCTTTATACCAAATTTTTCGAAGATAATCAAACTAATTACAAATCTTTTAACGAAAGATACGCCCTTCAAGTTCGACGCAATTTGCGGTGAAGCGTTTTGCGAATTGAGGAATAAATTAATTTCAGCACCGATCCTATCATATCCCAATTTCGACAAAGAATTTTTTGTCACCTCCGATGCCAGTGACTACGCGATCGGAGCGGTTCTTTCACAAGTTGATGATCAAGGATATCATCCAATCGCCTACGTGAGCCGAGTTCTCAATAGTGCAGAGACTCGTTACTCAACAATTGAAAAAGAGCTCTGTAGAGGTAGGTATATTTCTTTTAGGATGGGAATAGTTTTAGAAAAAACAACCGAAAAGGCTATTTATATGTATTTATCAATTTATGATACATGTATTTATCGTTGACTTTGTTGGCTTATTTTATTCTATTCACTTAACAACAAACAACTTTTCTATCTTATCACTTTATTTTCAT
Source organism: Dioctria rufipes (assembly GCA_963924295.1). Classification (NCBI taxonomy): domain Eukaryota; kingdom Metazoa; phylum Arthropoda; class Insecta; order Diptera; family Asilidae; genus Dioctria; species Dioctria rufipes. The sequence continues at coordinate 138,250,194 of OZ002740.1, forward strand.
ACAAGTTTTTTCCATTTATTTAATATATTTTACAACTTTGTTCACCTATTTGTTTTATTCATTAATATTTTCTATAACTTTATGCACTTATTTATTATTCCCGTTACCCGCTGTACGATCTCAAATTAAATATTCTCCGTTTTATCACTTGCCCGATGTATCTTTTTTCGTCCGTCTTCAGTCGCCAGTATTTAATCACTCGTCCTCAGTTCTTTCAAAGACCTTTCTTCATGCTTTCGCACTGACCTACTTTCTTTTGTTGCTTCATACTGTAGGATCGGCGAAATTAGCGCATTTTTAGAAATGTAAAATTGATCAGCTATTGCGAAAGTAAATAATCGATACCTTATAGGTCGATACCCTAAAGAATTAATTGCCTCGCAATTGCTTTTCTGGGTTGTATATTTTGCAGCAACTAATCAGCACTTACGGTAACAACTTTTACATTACAGCTCTTAGCCATCGCAGTTGAGCAATTCAGACCAAACTGTTGAGTGTTGAGAGGTTGGAGTCAACTTGAACTGGTTGTTGTTAATATCTATGATATGATAAATGATGATAGATCGAGACAACAATTGTAGATGCTACAGTTCAACAGTTCTTTTTAAAATAAATATATAAGTATATATATCTATATATATTTATCCTAAATTTATAATAGGATAAAATTGAAATTAAATTATTTTTATTTTGTAATAACATTTCTTTTATTTTAATTTATAAGTTTTTCTCTTATGACTTTTTAAATCTTTTAATATTTTATTAAAAATCTAGCATTAAACTTTAGATAATTCTTTAACAGATTTTTGCCCTCTGGCGTTGTAAATAAAATTATTTATTTTTCTAGTTTTCCCTCTGGCGTTTTAAATTAAATTAAATTCAAGAAGTTTGCCCTCTGGCGATTCACTTAAAACTAAAATATGCTTGACACAATTCTATATTTTTGAAAACAAATACATTCCAGAAAGTCTTGATGTGTATTTTCTGAAATTGTGTACAGTAGTGTGTATCTATGTTTAAAGTTTTTGGCTTCAAAGTGTTTTCCTTTAAACGTCAAATTTGAATATTTTTATTTTACCTACAGTCAGTGCAAATATTACTCTGACAATATTTTATTTATAGTCAGCGTAAATATTATTCTGACAATCAAAAATTTTATTTTATTTTATTTTTATTTACTAACAAAAAAATAAAAATTATTATGTAGCTTCCGCTACATCAACACCCCCTTCAGTGAAAGCGTCATAATGAAAAATTATAACTTGAACGCAACTTTCTTTTTCTTGAAATGGTGGTTTGTCACTATATCTTGGTCATTAATATTTATGTCCACAAAAGCCGGTTTTAGACGATCTATAGAAATCGTGGTCTCTCTTCCGTTGTAGTCGACCAGAAACGTTTTGTCATTTCTGTTAGCAACCTTAAATGGTCCTTCGTATGGGTTATTTAATGATGGTTTTGAACAATCTATTCTCACGAAAACGAATTGACAATGTTTTAGATCTTTAGGTACAAAAATCTTGTTATTCTGCTTTCTAGTATTAGTTGGTACAAAATTTTGAATGTGGTTCTTCAGTTTATTAACAAAATTTGATGGATCCAACGTTGGTTTTGGAGTATCTATAAAGAATTCTCCTGGGATGTGCAGTGGTTGCCCATAAACTAAATCAGCTGGACAGCAATTAAGATCCTCTTTTTTCGTGGGCCTAAAACCCAAAAAAATCGCAGGTATTTGCAAAACCCAGTTATTATGAGTTATTTTTGTTCTTAATGATGCCTTCAGTTGCCTATGGAAACGCTCTATCATTCCATTGGATTGTGGATGATAAGGTGGAGAACGGATTCTGTGTGCTCCTAATAATTTTGAAAATTCATCGAATAATTTAGATTCGAATTGAGCGCCTTGATCCGTTGTTATTTCAAGAGGGATTCCGAATCGAGAAATGTATTGTGTGTATATTGTTTTAACTATTGTACTAGCTGTAGTATCCGTTATCGGGTATTCTTCGGGCCATCTTGTGAGTTTGTCTATAGTAGTTAATACGTGAGTAAATCCTTCTGAAGGTGGTAAGGTGCCGATGATATCCACGTGAATGTGTTCAAATCTGCCTTTTGGAATCTTGAATTGGCCAATTTCTGATTTAGTATGTTTGTAAATTTTTGATTTCTGGCAAGATAAACATGATTTTGCCCATAAATTTACGTCCTTATTCATACTAGGCCAAAAGTATCTTGCTGCAATTAATTTTCATGTTGCTCTGATACCTGGATGTGATAGAGTATGAATAATCTCGAAAATATCTCGTCTTAAAAGTTTAGGAATAAATGGTCGAGAGGTATTTAACGACATATCACACCAAGTCTTGTTTTTGGAAACTTCTAATTCCGTTTCTATTAATTTAAATTTAGAATTAGTAATAGTTCCTTGAATGGGAATTAAGTGTTTTAATTCTTCATCATTTTCTTGGTTTTTGGTGATAATTTCTAAGTCTATTTTATTTTTATTTATTTCGCAGATATATTTATCATGTTCATCAGTAATTAATACTCGTGATAATGAATCTGCTACTACGTTTGATTTTGCCTTAATATGTTCGATGTCAGAAGTGAATTGTGTTATAAAATCTAACTGTCTGGCTTGTCTGGGACTTCTCTCTGTTTTCGTCCACGACGTTAATGGTTTGTGGTCGGTCAGAATAGTGAAATCTCGACCTTCTAAAAAATGTCTGAAGTGTTACCTGGTGATACCTGGTTTCGGCTAGAGTCAATTTCTTGGAGAAAAAAGCTCAAAGTTCCCAATGGTTCTCATTGTATTGTTCTAAATCTCCCCCTGTTGCTACGTCTGACGCGTCGACTGTTAGAATAAACTTCGTGTTTTCTAGTGGGTGTACTAAAAGTGTTGAGGTTAGAAAGAGCTTCTTTAATTCTTTTAAAATCGTTTTCGCAATTTTCTGGCCAATTAAAATTTTTAATATTTTTGGGTTTTTTAAGTAATTTAGTTAAATTTATATATATTGGATTTAACAATTCAGATAGATGTGGAATGAATCTATGGTAATAGTTTACCATTCGTATGAATTGCTGAATTTTCTGATAGAACTAGGAGAAGGGAAATCTTCAATTACTTTAGTTCTGTTTTCAGATGGGAGAATTCCTTCTTTAGTAATTTTATGGCTTAAAAAATCTAAAGAATTTACTCCAAAAATGCATTTTGCAGGATTAATGTTTATACCGAACTCTTCTAAACGTGTAAAAACTTTTTCTAAGTGTGATTCATGCTCCCTTTTATTTTTGGTTGCTATTAAAATATCATATATGCAGATGAAAACAAAATCTAGTTCCTTTAATACGTGGTCCATGAAACGTTGGAATGTTTGTGCTGCGTTTCTAAGACCAAAAGGCATTCTAGTGAATTCGAATAAACCGAAAGGTGTAGTAATGGCTGTTTTGAAAATGTCATCAGGAGCTACTGTAATGTGGTGATATGCCCTTACTAAATCAATTTTTGAGAAAATGAATGAAAAATTTTGAATGTGTGGGATAGGGGATCTATCGGGTGCAGTATTTGTATTTAAGCGTCTGTAATCTCCGCAAGGTCGCCAATCTGTTGAATTTTTCTTCGGTACCATATGTAATGGAGAAGAAACTGGTGATGAAGAAGGGCGACATAAACTTAATTTAACCATATGCTCGAATTCTAATTTTGCGATTTTTAATTTTTGTAAATCGAGTCTTCTTGGTCTCGAGAAAGGAAGTTGTCCTTTTGTAGAAATGCGATGTACTATATTATGACGTACAGGAGCATCGTAACAGGGTACTTGAGTTAATGATGGAAATTTTTGTAAAATTTTGCCGTATTCATTATCGAGACGTGGTGAAGGGGTATTTGAGTTTACGGTAATTCCATTTACAACAATTGACGTGTTTCCATCATTTAATTTTTTATTTTTTATATCAACTAATAAATTGAATTTTTCGAGAAAGTCTGCCCCAATAATGGGTTTATTTACTCCCGCTATAATGAACGGATACGTCAGATCTCGTCTTAATCCGAAATCTACTTTCAACAATTTTGTACCATATGTATTAATTGTTGAACAGTTTGCTGCTGTTAAAATTAGATTTGGATTATTTTTGAATTTGCTAAAATAAGCGTTAGGTAATACTGAAAGGTCCGCCCCAGTGTCAATTAAAAATTTGAATTTATTTTCTTTGTCTAAAAGAAAAAGTCTTTTTGAAGTAATGTTATTTGACATACTGGACGCTGAGGGGACAATTAGTTTTTTTTATTAGATTTGTTAATAAAAGCGCATGGAGAAATGCATTTGGTAGCTTTTTCTCTAAACTTAAAGTGGTACCAACAAAGTTGTTTATTGTTATCAGGTTTTGAATTACTTAGTGAACGACTTCGTGATCTGTATCTGAAATCATTTTTATAAAAATTGTTGTTATGATTATTATCATTCATTGTAAAGTTGCGAAATAAGTTTTCTAAATGCTGTAATTTGTTTTCTAAAATGGTTATTTTATTTAATAATTGTACATTGTTATTTATCGCTGAAAAATGTTGTTGTGGTAATGGTAAATTGAAAGTTTCATTTATTGAGGAAACATATAGTAACTTTGTAACTTCAAATATTTTATCTGCAAGTTCCAATAATCCTCTATATTTTCTTTGCTTCAAGCAAAGCTATGTTTATATTCGCAGGAAGTTTCCTCCTCCATAGCTTCTTAATTAATTCTGCTCCAAATGTTGTGGAAGTACCAGCAAGGGTTTTCATAAACCTGTAAAATTCAGAAGGTCTTTTATCTCCAATTTCTGAGGCACATAGAAGTTGTTCTACTCTTTTCTCTTCTGAATCGCTGAATCTTTTAATTAGAGTTTTTTTAAGATTTTCGTATTTGTCTGTAGTTAGGGGTACTTGAAGAATGTCCAAAACGTTCATGATCGTCTCCAGCGCAAGGGCTTGCACTATATGGCCGTATTTCGTCTCATCGGTTCTGATTCCTTTATCTCGGAATTCAGCCTCTACTCTTATAAACCAAGCTTCTGGACATGGTGTCCAAAAAGTTGGTAGCTTGACAGATGCTGCTGCGACATAACTCTGCTCAATGTTTATTTCGTCTCCTGGCATATTTTTTTACAAAAGAATTAGACCACAAAAAAAATTATATATATAAATATCTAATGAAAAAGAAAATCTCACTCAATCACACAATCACTCGCGATACTAAAATGAAAAATAACTTATTTCATTGGACAGAAAACACTCTGAAATGTATAGCCTTTAAAAAGTGATATATCTTGTACCAAGCTTGTACTTTTGTATTGTTTAGTATGTTGTAAATGCCTTTTTGTGTACAATAATTTTACGTAAATTAAAACTATTAAATGTAAAAAGGAAAAGGGAAAATATAATATAATTTTAAAATATCTTATCAGATTAGGTTAGAGTCTTACTAACTTTAATTTAAATCTAAATTAAAACTTACTATATTCTTCTCTGGTTTTTTGTTTTTGTTCTGTAGTTGACAGAAATGAAATGTTCTTTCTTCTATTATTATTCTTCTTTCTTCTTTGATGAATTCTTGATTGTTTATTCTGTTTTTCTTATATTCTTTGCTTCTTAATTAGTTTCTTTTCTTCCCTTTTCTTCTGTTTATTTCTTGAGTTCTTCTTACTTCTTTACTCTTGCCTTGAATTATTCTATAATTCTAAAAAAGGGTATCTTAACACTGGTGGGGGGTATCTCTTAACTAGAATTTTAGAATTGTTGACACTACGTGTTATTTCAATTTTTGGTGTCAAACGGTTGACCTGTTGTTTGGGGTCAACGTGCTGGTCGGGTTATCCAGTCTTTTCGGGGTAACGGGTTGTCCAGTGGTCTTATCGGGGTCACCAATTGAATTGTTGAGTGTTGAGAGGTTGGAGTCAACTTGAACTGGTTGTTGTTAATATCTATGATATGATAAATGATGATAGATCGAGACAACAATTGTAGATGCTACAGTTCAACAGTTCTTTTTTAAAATAAATATATAAATGTATATATATCTATATATATTTACCCTAAATTTATAATAGGATAAAATTGAAATTAAATTATTTTTATTTTGTAATAAAATTTTTTTTATTTTAATTTATAAGTTTTTCTTTTAAGACTTTTTAAATCTATTAATATTTTATTAAAAATCTAGCATTAAACTTTAGATATTTCTTTAACAGATTTTTGCCCTCTGGCGTTTTAAATAAAATTATTTATTTTTCTAGTTTTCCCTCTGGCATTTTAAATTAAATTAAATTAAAGAAGTTTGCCCTCTGGCGATTCACTTAAAACTAAAATATCCTTGACACAATTCTATATTTTTAAAACAAATACATTCCAAAAAGTCTTGATGTGTATTTTCTGAAATTGTGTACAGTATTGTGTATCTGTGTTTAAAGTTTTTTTCTTCAAAGTGTTTTCCTTTAAACGTCAAATTTTAATATTTTTCATTGAATAAATAACTAATAAGGAAACGGCATATCGGGTGAAAACGTAAGCCACTCGGCGAAATGTATTAGTGTGCCGTGTTTGTATTCGTTTCGTCATGGCAGTAATGAAATCCTGATATTCTGAAGGGGAACATTTTTTATAATCCAAATTGCTATTTAAAATAAAAAATTTTTTAGCTCCCTCCTATTTTCAGATAATATTTCTTGGCGTTGCCTATGTACGACTGGCATAATTTAGCCACCAATGAAAATTCAATTGTAAACAAACAAACCGGTATTGGTAAAATGTTAAATTTTTTTCCATGGCTCTTTATTTTTATAGATACTGCACTTTTGTTTTGTTTAAAATAATATAATTAAGAAGTAAAGCTATTAATCTTACTTCAAGAATGCTTTCCCACGTCAATAACTCTGTTCGTTCCTGCAGCACAGCACAGCGCACTTCATTATGTTAATTTAGGACTCCGCAGTCTCTATTGCACAAAATGTCGTTCACAAAAGAAATATTCCGCACTCATTTCACACTACTATTCATAAAAATCACGTTTAATTAATTATTTTTCCCAATATCGCGAATTGAATTCCGAAACTTATTTTCAAATAATATGAAATGTCAGAATGTTGAACTGACACAAAATAGCCACTAGGCCCTCTTGTCAGTTCTCACCACCCTACCGTAGGTCACACTGTCATTGAAATGCTTAATCACGTACACTGTATTCGCACGATACCCCGCTTCCTTATTAGTTATTTATTCAATGATATTTTTATTTTACTTACAGTCAGTGCAAATATTACTCTGACAATATTTTATTTATAGTCAGCGTAAATATTATTCTGACAATCACAAATTATATTTTATTCTATTTTTATTTACTAACAAAAAAATAAAAATTATTATGTAGCTTCCGCTACACAGACCATACGTACATGGCAGAGAGTTTACAATTATAACTGACCATAAACCATTAGTATTGCTCATGAATTTGAAAGAACACTCCTCAAGACTGATGAGATGGAGAATACATCTTGAGGAATATGACTGCAAAATAGTCCATAAATCAGGTAAGGTCAACACAAATGCAGATGCTTTCAGTAGAGCAATTCCGGAAAATTCCGAACATTCTGCAGAACCAACCACCATCGTAAATGTGGTAACTAGAAATCAGGCAAGAGCTAAGGCGAATATAAATATACCCTACACAAGTGTGACTACTCCAAACCCAACTCCATCTCCTGTAAACAATTCCTCAATCATAATAACTGATACAAATTTTATTCTTCTACTAACTAAGTATGCGAATCCTAAATTTTTCATCTTGCAAATGCAAGATACAGAACTTGAAAGGATGTTGGATTCGAAACTCAAATTTTCTGATGAATCTTCGTCTTTAGGAAAGGAACTGAACTTCTCCAAGACAAAAGACTCAACTGTAATCATTTCAAAAACTAATTTACCTTATCGATCCCAAAGAGATAGATCAGACCTCGAAAAGATTTTAACTGAAATCTGCTCATAGGGAGAAGCAAATCAGTTAAAACAAATAAATATCTCCTTCCCCATATTAGATCCACAGAATCTAATAATTATTAGAAACGTTTTTACCAAAGTCTTCACTACTAAATAAATAAACATTAAACTCCATCAAGATTCGATTAAATATTTATCCGACATTAATGACATCGAACAAGTTTTAAAAGATTTTAATTCACTACCGACAGGAGGCCATCAAGGAGTTTCCCGTACATTCAAAAGAATCAGAAAGCAACTCTACTCGCCTGCCATGTCAGACGACATCGTAAAGCATGTAAGGAAATGTAAACTTTGTCAGGTAAACAAAGTATCCAGAAATCCAAAAATTCCAATGAAAATCTCGAGCACTAGCTGCAAACCTTTCGAAAGAGTGTACCTAGATGTTGTAGGACCTCTCCCTATTTCTCATTCTGGAAACAAATACATCCTTACATTCAAAGACGACCTTTCAAAATTTTCTGAAGCTATGCCCATAGTCGACACCAAGTCTAAGACATTAGCGAAAGCCTTCACGACAACGATAGTTTGTCGACATGGTATTCCAGTGAGTGTCCTCATAGATTAGTGTTCTAACCTCATAAGTGGCATGTTCGCCGAGGTATCTAAACTGCTAAGATTAAAGCGGTTAAAAACTACTCCATATTACCCTCAAACGAATGGTGTATTGGAAACAAGCCACAGAACCTTAGCAGAATATCTCCGATCTTATGTAGCAAAAGATCCTCAAGACTGGGATATATGGATTCCTTATGCCATGTTTGTATATAATACGACCCCTCATTCTAGTACTAATTATACTCCTTGCGAACTTCTATACGGACTCCCAGCCGAAATGCTAAATAATTTAAAATCTTCTCCACCCGTTTGCTATAATTACGACAATTATGGAAACGAGTTAAAAGCGCGTCTACAGCATAGTTTCCAAATAGCTAAAGACATGGCCATGGCAAATAAAGAAAAATCCAAACTACATTATGACAAAAATTCCGTCCAAAAATCTTTTATGGTAGGCGATAAAGTCCTACTTAAGAGCAGAGTTCGAGAGAATAAATTCTCACCACTATGGTCAGGTCCGTATGAGATAATGGAGATTAATTCGCCCGAAAATTTCACTACTAAAATCAATAATAAAAGCAAAAGTGTCCATAACAATGACCTAAAGCTTTTCTCAGAGTAAAAATATCATCATCTTCAAATATCATTCAAAGATATTAACATAGTGTCATCTTCCAGGTTTCCAAAATGATGCTTATAGCATTCATTCTAATTTTCATCCCCATAATCTACGGCGCCGGAATAGAGGTAAAGCAGCTAAATGCTACTGCAGGCATTTAATTAGAAGAAATCGGCAGAGCCAATTTCTACACAAACGAATGGAAAATCGTAAACTACTACGATTTAGAAACTTCAAATCTGAATTCAGGAATATTCATCGCACACCAGATTACAGCAATCAGTCAAAAACTGAATAAAAATTCAGAGATGGCCAGCACTTGTAGCAGTATGTTGCTGCAAATCAATCTTATATTAGTAAATATAGCATATAAAAATATGCCCCTAGTAACACAAAATAGGAAGCAGAGAGTCTTATTTAATGCGATAGTTTCAAAGCTCTTTTCAGTACATTAGACGAAGATGAGGCCAAGATTTATGACGAGCAAATCCGTAACCTCACCCTTAAGCAAAACTCCCTCCTATCACTTAAAAAAAAGCCAAACTGCGATAGTGGAAGCAACCGCAAATGTTTTCAACAAAACTAAAGCCGCAATTGAAAAGGAATTCATGGTCATGCATAAAACATTACAAGATAACAAGATAACAAGATATCAGTTGAACTGGAATCACTCATTTCACTAGTCTCACAAATGGCATTCAGATACCAAAATACCCAGGCAGAATTAATAGATCTTCTAACGGACTCAAGGCAAAATATTTATTTATTTATTTATTTATTTATTTTATTTATTTATTCAATGTACCGATTTCAACAATCTTACAGACAGGAAATATTAAGTATACACATTAGGCAAGCATTAGAAATAATCATAGATCATACAATTATTAACATAATCATAGACATCATTATAATGAATCATTAATTAAGAAATTATTTCCATTAATTAATGGCAATTCTTCCTTAGAAATATAACATAGACATATGTCAATTACAAAGTTATATCGAATATATCCTTAGCAAATACAATTAAATGTCGATTGAAGAATTAATTAATAGCAAGGGTTAAGGAATAATGCAGAAAATTGAAGGTTCGATACCCACGATCCCAGGGATGGTAGCCAGCGCGCTTACCAACTGAGCTACCGAGCCACACCAAAATAGAAGAATTGTTATCAAATATCAGGCAAGAAATACCAAATGCAATAATCCTTCCCATAAATCCCAGAGAAAACACATCATCACAAATTTATAAATTAAGTACAAAATCTGCGAATATTTTCAACAACAAAATAATCATAGAATTCAGAATCCCCATTCCTTTTAAGGAACCATATCAAATCTTTAAAACAATACCATTGCTTACTATCCTAAAAGAATCGATCGTATATATTGAACCATCAAAGGAATATATACTAATCGACTACATGCGCGAACACTATCTCGAACTAACAGTCCAAGACATTCACAATTGCGCAACGTTGGATCATACGCACTTTTACTGCCAGATCACATCCCCAATCTTAAGTGCAAATACTAGGGTAAATCAGTGCGAGATAAATTTAATACATAAATATGAATAATAAATTTAATATATGAATATCATGTCACCCCCTATGGAAACACACATAGAAACAAATCCTCTAAATCTTCCTAACAACAGGGACATAGAAAAACTTCTGGAATCCAGTCGTTTCCCTTTAAATCCCTTTAAATCCTATAAAAAATCACCAGATTCACCACTATGCAATATCATATGCGACAATTGCGATAGTCATCTCAATTCTCTGTATTTACCTGTATATTAAATACAAAACAAATGCACGTAAATCAAAAGAGATACTCTCCGAACAGGGACTAGAAAATGTGCAGAGACCTGCACCAAGAAAACTGAATTTCAAAATAACCCCAGCAACCTGAAAACGCCTGAAAACATCTAACCTACGGACGTTAACAAACAGACACAGTCTCTTTTTTTCTAATTTCCATCATCCTGATAATCCACATCCCCATTGAAAAAACAAATTAATAAATAAAAAAAAAAAAAAAAGCATTGAGAAACTTTTACATCTCACATCCTATTAATGTACATGTATGTAAAGAAAAATAAATAAAACCTGATAATAGATAGAAAAAATTTTTGTTTAAAATTTATAAATAAATTAATAAAATAAGTGTAGTTATTATAACAATTATAAAAACAAAATGTAATTATATAGTTAATAATATTCATTTATATTCAATCCTTGTTTATTTATTACATATAAATATTAATAGGGTCTTTTAAATTATAGTTACTAAAATCAATTTTGTAAAAAAAAAAATAGCTGTTTAATCATAAAAATCAGCCTTATATTGTATGCTTTGCCTATACTAAGTTTATTATATTTATGCATGTAAACAGGTATACGGTTTAATTACCTATAAAATATTTACTCAGCATTGCGCTCAAAGTCCACTTCTTCTGGAACGTTAACAAACAGACACAGTCTCTTTTTTTCTAATTTCCATCATCCTGATAATCCACATCCCCATTGAAAAAACAAATTAATAAATAAAATAAAAAAAAAAAAGCATTGAGAAATTTTTACATCTCACATCCTATTAATGTACATGTATGTAAATAAAAATAAATAAAACCTGATAATAGATAGAAAAAATTTTTGTTTAAAATTTATAAATAAATTAATAAAATAAGTGTAGTTATTATAACAATTATAAAAACAAAATGTAATTATATAGTTAATAATATTCATTTATATTCAATCCTAGTTTATTTATTACATATAAATATTAATAGGGTCTTTTAAATTATAGTTACTAAAATCAATTTTGTAAAAAAAAAAATAGCTTGTTTAATCATAAAAATCAGCCTTATATTGTATGCTTTACCTATACTAAGTTTATTATATTTATGCATGTAAACAGGTATACGGTTTAATTACCTATAAAATATCTACTCAGCATTGCGCTCAAAGTCCACTTCTTCTGGAAAAACAAAGTTTTCTTCCCGAAGAGAATAAAACTTTATTTTCCCCAGGGGGGAGGTTTGTTGGGACTCAGGTACCCAATGCCCCGAATCACAACCATAAGGTCCATGCACCAATATATTGCCCTATGCGATATATCGATGCATTGCAAAGTTGACCCTGAAGATTAATTTTAATTTAATTCATTCAAAATTCAATTTCGAATGCATTAAAATTCATTTTCCCTTATTATAACAAAATACAATTTAGCATAAATTGCATTTTCTTATCAGACACATATTCCACTCACACGATATGCACACTTACCTACAGACAGTGTCTTCTTACCTTTTTTCCGCTTGTACACTCTACATACCTACGTACCTATTTTCTTCAATCTAGTTGTATGTACATACATACATACAATTATCAGAATTATTCGCGCCCTATTTAAATTAATATTTCAAGACGGCCGCACAAGTGCATATTGGATTACAATTTTCATTGATGCATATAGCTCTCATCAAAAACTTTTGCATTTTCTCACGTACGGTTTTTCAACGTCGTGAGAAAGCAATCAAACAAAAAAAAGCTTACTGAAGTTTTAGTGGGTTCCTGGGTGCAAGATCGCCAAACCTCGAGGGGTCGTTTTTTCAACCACCGAGGAAGAAGTCTAATCGCGATTTTCTAAAAAATTAAATAAAAATTTAGTGTGATCAGTGGAAACCCCCATATATTTACATAATATATAAATTATACGTAGATTACTCCGTTTAATAGTTTTATTAAACTTTTGTGAAAAATAAAAATAAAAAAAAATATGACAACTAAAAACACCTCCGAGTTTTCTTGTTCTACGTTTTCACAAATAACTTGTCAAAAAGGGACTCTGTGTGCTCTCTGTCTAGAACACGGCACACAGCATATAACACCTTTACCTTCTTAGCCCCATCTGATGTGTGTTGCCCTTCACGCGATCCGCCAACCCGCCGCCATCATGAAACGTATCCTAGCCGATCATTGTCATTCTCCCTGTACAACAATTCAAAATGTTCAAGACTCAGCTGCACACATCCGTTAATGTATTTCGAGTGATCAGAGAAGAGGAAAAGAACAAACTATACGCACGACTATATTTTATGTGTGCGCGAATAAAGGTCGTTAACAATTCAGATTCATTTCATTTACAATTTCTTATTCCGATTAACTTGCCTATCAGTTATAGAGCTGGGAATTCAAATTGTCGCTGGTAAATTAGGTGCCAAGGATCCATCTGAACTCAAAGTCACTTATAGCGCAAACGCAATAAAACAAAAATTAGGAAAAGGAAGCTGTCCGCGGTGACATGACGGTGTAACCAAGTTCTTTGCGGAACGATTTCAGTAGACTAAATTTGACGTATTCTTTTCTTTGTTTTTCCTTTTTACTTTTTTTTTAGAGATGCTTTTAAATGGTGGTTAAATTCAAACTATTCGGGGTGTAACGTGAAAAGAAAAAAACAATCGATAAAAGAACTTGAAAGCTCTGCATTCTAAACTCAACGTAGGTAGACTGCGTTCATCCCTCCGTCACAAATATGTGCCTTAGATTTATTTATTTATTTAGTGCAGCCTAATACATAATTCAAATTCTATATGTAATCTATAAGCTAATAATCTAGGCTAACCGCTCACAAAAGCCGAAGCTTGTGTGCGAGGGTTGTGACTAATTTCTTACTAATTTTCTACTTACTAACATTATAAAATAAATTAAAATAAAATTTTAAAATTATTACATAAATAATACATGTCCGGTATAGTATAGTGTGCAATGCAACCAATTCATTCAGTCCAAAAATTATATATATTATGTATAATACCTGAGAGAAAGTAAGCATAATTCTAAATCTCTAAATTAAAAAACTAATGGACAATGTTATTAAAGACATCTTGGTTGTTAAATACAGAGTTTTTCAACACAGTTTTATAATTGGAAACATTTAGAGTCTATTTACTTCTGCAGGTCAGGCAACTACTATGTCTATCTGTAATATGTACATTTACTAGTTCTAGGGATTTCTAAAGGTTTCAACATTTGCCTGCGTGTATGATAATTCGTTTGGAAGATAGTGAACTTTGATAAATTTGTGTATTCGAATTTTAATAGGGTAAATATATATAGTTGTCTTACAGTCATTACCTTAAATTCATTGTATGCTTGTGTGGTGGAGTAGTATTTAGATTTCTTTAAGCAAATCTTAATTATTTTGCTTTGAAGATTTGATAATGGTTTTATCAAGAGAGTATATGTAGCTCATCAACTAAGGATTCCATACTGAATGACTGACTGTATTAAAGCAAAATAAACCATTCTCAAAAAATCAAATTTTAAGATATTTCGTAATAGGAGTATTTTATATATTGTTTTCCTCAGCCGCTTACATAAGCTCAAGATATGTTTTTCCCACATAAGCTTCTAATCTATAAGAACACCTAAATATTTCACTTCACTCACGCACTGGAGGACATTACCCTGCAACTCTATCTTAAGATTAACGTTTGAATGTGCATTTTTATGCCCAAATTTTACGAAAGATGTTTTATTTAGGTTCAAATCTAACTTGTGACATACCAACCAATCATACATTGATTTAATGCCTCTTTGCGCTAGTGATAAAGTAAAGGACCAATTTTCTCCACTAAATAACAAGACCGTGTCATCTGCAAACGCTACAATATGCTCCCTTCTTGACTGTTCAAATAATTTAACACACTCATTTATGTATGTTAGATAGAGGATTGGACCCAAACCGTACCCTGTGGAACCCCACACTTAATACGAAGAGGATCACTTGTTACCTGCCTGTATTCTGTTGGTAAGATAGGAATGAAAAAACGAAAGAGCAGTACCTGTAATCCCTATAAATGTTAGTTTCTGTAATAGGAGTTCATGATTAACCGTATCAAAAGCCTTTTTCAGATCCAAGAATATCGCGATAACTTTCTCCTTTTTGTCAACTGCCAAGTTTATAAAATTGGTAACATCGTAAATTGCATCACTTGTGCTACTTTTATTTTTGAAAGCATACTGATTACTTGCAATGATGTTGTATTGGTCCAGATAATCAACCAACCTAGTCTTAATGCAATTCTCAAAAATCTTCGCGATATTAGAAATTAGAGATATCGGTCTATAGTTATCTGGATCACGTTTATCATTTGCCTTATGTATTGGAACAACGATGACATGTTTAAATTTACATGGAAATATGCCCTGAGTTAGACATAGGTTCAATGAGTACGCTAATGGAGGAGCTATATAATGTGCTACAATTTTTAAAATTCTCGGTGTAAGCTTATCGATACCTGGCGTTTTGTCGATCTTTAACTGAGCTATATGATAGAGTAGTTCTTCAGAAGATATGGAATTAAACGTAAAGGTCATCATAGGATTAGTTTGAGAAACAGCAGATCTAATTTGATTCCTGTACTCGCAGCGGTAACAGAATTTGAAATCTGCTCTCCCACACCAATGAAATGCTCATTAATTGTAGCAGAAATTAAATATGGATCAGTTAAATCAGTACCATCACTCCCTTTGATTTCTGCTATCATTTTACTAGGCTTATTTTTCAATGTTATTTCGTTAATTTTGTTCCATACTTTCTTCGGATCATTTATAACTTTTGATATTTCATTTCGATAGAATTGTTCTTTAGAGACTTTAATAATGGAGTTAAGCTTATTCCTGTATCGTTTATATTCGAGAATCACATAAACATGGAAGGGCTGTTGTCTACAAATCTTAGCTAACTTTTTCCTATTTCGTATAAAAATCATTATACCCTTTGTTACCCATGGTTTCATAGGCCTAAGATTAGAACTATAGTTACTTTCCCTCACTTCAGTAACCTTTGTTAAGATTTTATTCAGTTTCTCATAAAAACTTTCTACACATTGTTCTGCTTTCATGCATTCGTAAACTTGATTCCAGTCTTCATTATGAATAATCCCGACCAACCGTTTCGTATTGATAAAAAAACTAGAAGAAATCTGTGGATACTTGTTGGATTCTGCGGATACATGGCTATCATAACATATGTGTGGTAATATACTGAAATGATCAGTTATATCGGTGTCATATATATCTGGGCAAAATAGAAAACTTTTACTTGATTTTAAAAGCATATGATCAATACATGACCCCCTTCCACCTACAGCTCGAGTTGTACCTGTCAAGAATTTATGGGTTGAAAGCAGAGTTGTTAAAGAATGCAGCCTTTTTTGGTTTTAATTCAAAGGAATGAAAAATGCATATTTAGCATTCTTTCATTCCTCTTCAGTATTACAAATTAGGAAATACAACTCCACATTCCTCAAAAAATATTGCCGAATGCATTCTTTTCCTTTTAGAAAAAGAATGCATCACTTTGAGCTGCATTACTTTGGAATGCATTGCATTCATTGAAGTCTGTGTGAATTCACTTGCATTCATTTGCATCCAGCATTCACTTGAATTCAGTGAAATTATTCCATGAAATTATTTTGTGATTCAGAATGAAAGAACAAATAAAGCACTGTTCAGCGATGAATAAATCTAAAAAGAAAAAAAAACAATTAAACCAAGTCAAACCAACCTAAAGTACTTAATTTAAGTACCAGCCAGGGAAATCTACTGGCATACTGTCCTCCCACGTAGAATTGATACCTACGTACCTACATCCGTGGAGAATTAGCTGAAATGAAAAGAAAATATGTATTAATTAATGCAATAAACCATGAATTATTTAGAGAATAAGAAAAATTAATTGAATTTACAAAAAAATACAAAATTTCCAATTTTTCCCCATACATATAACATGTAAACAGATGTACGTGAACACAACAACAACACTGTGGGAAATGGAATTTATGTAATAATTAGATAAATTTCAATTTCTATCACTCGAAATTTATACTAATCATTAAAAAGGAGTCATAGAACACAATAGCTATAACAAAACACCTTCCCGCGAACTATTTCAAGGAAAATTACGCGCAAATTTTCACCTTTTACAGTTCTCGCAAGGGAAAGTAACTTGTTTAAATATCGAGTTTTCACAAGGTTTTAAAGTGTAATAACTCAATAGAACCGAAGTTCATGAGTTCTTAAATAGATTTTCTACATAAAATTAACTTCCCGCGAGGTTTTTCCGCGGAAAACAATGAATGAAAATCTCACCTGAAGACAGGTTAAGATTGCTAATTATAAAATAATAGAACTTTCGTACAAAATAAACACACACAAACACTAATTATTGAGCACAATACAATTAGCACAACTTACCTTGGTCTTAAGTAGCACTACACACAGGAAAAACACCACTGAAAACTCGTGACCGCGGAACCGCGAAAAGAAAACTATAAACAGCGCGGAACTGTCAAATTTCATGTATTGCCAACATATGGCACATGAATTTAGGGTATTTTTTAATGAGGAATCCGATGGAGGTATTTAAAAAGTCCTAAATTATCTCAGTAAAAAGATATTTGCTAATTTATGATTTCTCATATAACTAATGAGAAGAAAAGAGATAGCAAGTGGAAGTGAGATGAAGAAAAATACGTTCCACATCAATTTTTCTCAACATGGATGACAAGAATTTAATTGCGCCATGTTATAGCACAATTTGGATATTTAATTTTCATTCAGTTAAATTAAATTATGATGGAGATCTTTTTGTGAGGAAATATAGATGACTAAATTCCACATCGAATTAAATTAATTTATGTTGATGAAAACCAAGGCATTCTGAGTAATTAGCATTATGGTTGCGGGTTCCACACACAAAAATGGCGGTTCAAACCCTATATAAAGCCGAGCATTTGCATGGATCGCTCTCTTATATTTTTCCAAATCAAGCAGTCTAGATCGTGGTATAGTGTTCAAGTTTAGTTTTTTTTTTTTGAGTTTATTCACTTGTGCAAATCGTGAAATTAGCTTATAATCTACCTATGGTAAGCATAAGCTCTCATGCTATTTTTGGTGAAGGGAAACAATCATGTTAAATTTATTGTGCGTTAACAACAACATTTGTTAAGAAGGTTAATTAAATATTTTTCATTTTCTTTCATTTCTTAATTAAAATTAGATTTCAGTGATAATACTTATTTATTAATAACGTAAATTACCTTGTACAGAACAATCCAAGACAGTTATTCCTATACTTCTCAGTCAGAGTCAAGCTGGAACATACCTGCGAATTGTTCTCTTGTTTGCAGAAACTGTATTTGCATAAATATTTTATTAGAAATAAATTAAATTTATCTTCTTTAAAACATATTTCAAGGCAGTATTCCTACACTACTCAGTTGAGTCAAGTTGGAATATATATGCGGAATTGTTTTTTGCTCATGTTGAAATTTATAAACCTAGATTTAGTAATATATTATTGAAATATCATAGACTAATCATAGATAAGTGTCTCGCTTTAATTTGGAGTGCTTAAGTTAACTTCAAATGAATTACAAATTATATCGAATGTATCTCTAATTATATGCGTTCTGATTTTAATATATCGCTACACTAACGTAATCCACCAATTTAGCATCACCACATGTGGCTTGTGAACGGTTCTACAGCAACTGTTCCGTTACACACGTGCCGAAATTGCAGTATTAATAAATAATACGGGAATTTTACATCAGCCTAGTATACGGCCATATGGTGTGACCTTTCCCCATATCGTTTTATAGTTTCAGGAACTAATTATTGCAATTTAAATTGTTTGGTGTTCCTACAGGAACCAAGCTACTTGCATAAACAATTTTGTGGTTCCATCCAGGAACCAAGATACCCGTGCATAAACAAGCACTTTTAAGCATTTTTTTTAAAGAATTTCAAATTAAATCAAAAAGTGTTTATTCCAGAGACCGAAAATAATGGTTATTTTTCATTTCTTATGTGAAAAAATCATTTAAGAAGGAGAAGCAGATGAATTAAATTATGCGAACAAAATACATCTACTTTCATTATGTGGTAGAATTCGAAAAATTAATTAATATTTGAAATTCTTTAAAAAAATGCTTAAAAGTGCTTCATTTGTTCTTTCATTCTTAATCACAAAATAATTTCATGGAATAATTTCACTGAATTCAAGTGAATGCTGAATGCAAGTGAATGCAAGTGAATTCACACAGACTTCAATGAATGCAATGCATTCCAGAGTAATGCAGCTCAAAGTAATGCATTCTTTTTCTGAAAGGAAAAAGAATGCATTCGGCACTATTTTTTTGGGGAATAGAATTCATTTAATTCCATTCCAATTCTTCAAACATACTTTGACTGCAGCTTCCAATTCGTTCATTTGAATGAAAAAATATATAGGAAAGCAGCTCAGAAATAATGTTATCTTTAACAACCCTGGTTGAAAGCTTGGGGATCTATATATAGCTGTCATGATAATTCTTTCGTTATTTTCCAAGCATAATACCAATCAGAGCGCATTTGCTTCAATTAGTTCGCAAGTAAAAAGTTTTGGTTGCGATACTATTTTCACATAAATAACCACTCCACCGCACTTATTGTATAAATTAGGCTTATTAAACATGGTATAACCATTTAAATTAAAGCAATCCATATCGTTTAACTAGGTTTCAGTTAGGACTATAACATCGAAATCTATACACAAATTTTCCAATAATATAGTGACTTCATCCAAGTGTTTAGCTAAACTTCTAATATTCATATGGAATACATTGAGTGCCGATTTCATATTATTTTATATTATACATATATATATATTATATTATTAAGTAATTCAGTATTAACATTTTTTAACTGATTTAAAGAATTAATGAATTCAGACATACCGATAGAAAAAGATAACAAATTTAAACTATATTTAATTTATATTACTTAGATCCTCAAGGTTTCTGATATGTATGGCTCGCTGTTATTCAATTTTTCTAGCATATATTTTACCTTCTTTTATCCAGACAAATTTAAAACTTTTTGCTTTTAGCGCCAATTTCACTTCCTTAAATAATGCAGCCAACTGTGGAGCGAGATGATCATTCAAGTACACACAACCTTGTCCAATGTATTTATTTATATTTGTCGCCGGAATACCAGGCCCATTATTGATATTTCTCACAGCTTATCTGAATGCAGCAATCCAATCATCTTTTGTATTTTTCCTGATAAAGCGTACCACTATGTTCCCCGTTGCAGCTGGGTGCATTGCCCTCGTAGGCTGACGATATACATAGTTCAGTTCTTGCTCATCAAAGGCTACATCAATGCTTGCAGCAACAGATTTAATGATCGTCATGAGATTTTCATTCTTGGTTTGCTTTATACCGCTGATTACCAAATCTTCTTTCCTAAGTGTTTGCTGCAGTGTATCGTTTTGTTCTTGTAGGATATTAATTTTAATTTTCAAATTTTCATTCTCATCTTTTAGTTCGAAAGAAATCACTGAGTTTAGTGTTACACTCATCAAATTTATCTGATATGAATTGCAAAGATTTCTTCATTTCTAATATTTCACTGTTAGTGCTTTTGTTAGCATTCTTTATTTCGGTTTTAAACTTTTCAAAAAGACGATTAGTCACTGCTTCGAATTCATTTGATTTTGATATTGTGCAAGAGTCACACTTCCAGCAGTTCTAATGTTGCAACAAGCAGAGTGAAAAAGTTTTTCCTATTGACGCACATAATTACACCTTTAGGGTCTCTAAAGACTTCTGCACAGATATATATAAAATAAACAACGAAACCAAGAAAAATGAACTTACTTAAGTGGTGGTATATTACATACTATTCTAGATGGAGAACTCCCTCGCTGGACTGTGTTGGCGTTGGTAGGGTGCATCCTTTGACGAAATCCGTGTATGGCCTCAGAACGACAGCGTCCTTCTTTTTCTTTTTTACGATATGAGTGGGTGCATTGATCTCTTTATTTTGATCCTTTTCACCTCTTTGGTCTTTTTCGGATATCCAGTCTTGACTGGTTGTTTGCTAACGCTGTTTCATTGACTTACAATATCTTACGTATACCATTACGAGAGATGAGGGAGAGCTCTCGATAATAGTTCGGAACAACAAAACTACCATGAATTCAAATGAACAATTTAATGTGCATCGATGGAAAGCTCTATCTTGCCTGTGAGGCGGTCACGGTAAAAGCACATTTTCAAATAGACAAGTCCAAATTTATCTAATTAATAGAATAGTCAAATATATTATTATTATTTTTTATTATTCGGGGGACACGCACTCAAAACACAAAAGTCACAGGCGAGGCACTGCTTTTCACAGGTAAGTAAAAATATTTCACGAGATTTAATTATAGTGTTCATAAATTCGTTAAAAGTTTTCCAATCCTTTTGCGCGGAAAGATGCGCACAAACTAAGCTTATCTTCACTGCTTCTGCAGGTAAGTAAAAAAGAAATATTTCACGAATTTTAACTACATTGTTCATAACTTCATTAAAAATTTCTTATCTTTTTGCAAGAAAAGATGCGCACAAAACTAAACTAATCTTCACTGCTTTTCGCAGGTAAGTAAAAATATTTCACGCAATTTAATTATATTGTTCATAAATTTTAAAAAGATTTTCTTACTTTTTCCAGGCAAAACTGCGCACCAACAAGACGAATATTCACTGCTTTTCGTTGGTAAGTTAACATGTTTCACGAAATATAGTTCATAACTTTTAAAAGCATTTTCTAACCTTTCCAGAACAAAACTAATATAAAAAAATATTCACTGTTCGAGAAAAACTGCGCAACAACTACACGAATATTCACTGCTTTTCGCAGGTAAGTGAAAATGCTTCACGAAATCTGCTAATGTAGTTCATAAATTAACAAAAAAACTGTTCTACTTTTCTTCATAGCAAATTCTTTTTAATATGCGGAGTCCGCAGGTAAGACTTTTCGCAAAATATTTAATTATATTAAATGAAATATTTTCCACTTTTCTTTACAGGAAACTTATAATGCGCTGTCTCCGCAGGTAAGAATTTTCGCAGAAACTACATATTTAATTATATTAAATGAAATGTGTTCCACTTTTCTTTACAGGAAACATTTAATACGCTGACTACGCTGATAAGAATTTTCGCAGAAACTATTTAATTATACTAAATGAAATGTTTTCCACTTTTCTTTTAATATGGGGAAATTTTAATATGCTGACTCCGCAGATAACAATTTTCGCACAAAAAAAACTATTTAATTATATTAAATCAAACGTTTTCCACTTTTCTTAACAGGAAAATCTTTTAATTCAAACTGGCGTTTTTCGCTGAACCATAGTCGCCAAAATCTCAAAACAGACTCTCCGAGTTCACTCCGCTCGCCCACATCACAGCCGCTACTAACACAACCGACAGACAAGCCGTTCTTCGTCGGTCGCGATTAGAAATTTTCACTGACGACCGCACTACTGGCTATATGAGTGGTTGTGTGTGTATTCTTTTCAGGCAAAAATTTTTGCCACAGAATATCTGCAGTGTAGCAACATTTTTTTGATAATTTCGGGCGGCTTGCTGTAATGCATTGCGTGATGGTATCGCATAATGCTTTAAAGCTAGGCGAACTACCGTTTCGGAATGCGTGATATGAACGAAAAATTGTAATTTGTGCGTATTCTATGCAAATTAAAAATTTTCGTTTGAAGAAAAAAATATTGTTTTCCTTTCTTTATCATTTCAGGTTTTATATTTCTCTCTTCTTGGATCCCTGGAAAAGATTGTAATTTGTACATGTTCTGCACAATTTGCAATTTTGTCCTGTTTTATTTCTATTATCTTTTTTTTTTCTTTGTATATGTATACTTCAATTTTTCTTACAGGTTTTTATGCTTGTCGATGGAGAAGTAGCAGAGGGCTACTTTTCGAAAATTTTCCCCCTTTTCAGGTACCTTGGGAAATGATGGAGTGCATAGAGGCTAAGTTAATAAGAAAAACAGATGGGTATGGAAGGGAAAAGTGTTGCGTATGGGGAATACACTACAGCATGGGGACGACCCATAGAGAAAAGGTTCTCAAGTCTGGCTTTGACAAGAGGCATAGACCAGAAGATACCATAAAAGCACAGAGATTCACCCACAACGCGCCCAGCTTGGGGACGACCCACAAGAGTTTTAAGCCGGGCATGCGATAGACCGTGGCTTGTTGAGAAATAAGAACTCATCTGCGGCCATGATAATGAGCTGACTAGGAAGAGGTGCAGCGATCGATATATTGAGTGCGGGAATATTCGGCTCGAGACTACGACTTCGGCGGTGAAGCGCCGCTACTTAACGTTCTGTGTTCTGCTGAATCCGGTCGCAGCACCCAGAAAATCCCCCAGTCCCAAGGGAGGATATCGCTTCGAAAACAGATAGAATTCATCTATCAACTCACTCAGGACGACAGAAATCCCGCGGGGTGCAGAAAGCGGGTTCAAGCTCCATGGAAATTGAAGAAGGGGCAGGAAAGTGAAATCTTTTAGAAGGGGTCAGTAAAAAAGAGACTCAAACCACCTAAACTCAATAGTTTAGAGATAACATACTCGCCCAATTCGTTCTACGATTGTCGGTTTTACGACCTTAGGTGCCAATTTGGCAACAAAGCGATCGACTGAGCTATTTTGCACAAAGTTTCCGACATACAAAGTCTGTCCAGTTACAAAGGCTCTTTCCCGAGTTCGCAAGTTGTAATCAGCGGCGTGCTTTCCGTACGCCTCCGTCAGGTGAACCTTTACTTCATCGCTCAACAGCTGAAGCTTTTGGTTGACAGGTATACACTGTATGTCGCCGTCGGAATCAGCATTTAGCTCTCGAAGAAGTTGATATGACCCCCCGCCTGTTACTGGATGTCGACCGAAGAGCAGGAAATATGGCGTGCACTTATATGACTCATGCGCAACGTTGCGGATGGCGGAGCTGATCTCGTTCAGATGCTCTGTACCGACATAGGCGGGGATTGCTGCCAGGACCGGCAGACTAACACGCTCGGAGGCGTTTGAATGAGGGGAATAAGCTGGTGAGAAGATGTGTTTGACCCAGTACCGAACTAACAGTTGAGCGAATTTTTTTCACTGAAGGGACTACCACTATCTGAGTGTGCCCTTTCTGGAACTCCAAACATTAATAAGACCTTTTGCTCCAGGAATTTGACGACCCGCGAGGCAGTGGCCTCTGGCATTGCTTCCGACATCACAAACTTAGACAAGTGATCCAGTACGATGAAGATGTTCCTATTACCACCTCGACTACGCGGGTGAGGACCTAGAAAATCTCAGAAGATGCATTGCCAAGGCAGATCGGTAGACCGTATCATGCCCAGAGTAGATCTTGAAGACACATTGGTCGGCTTGATCGGCTGACAAGTTTCGCAGGCGCTTATGAACTGTCATACCTTTGAAGCCTTGCTCAGCCAGTAGTACTGACGGCGTAGCTATTCTAGAGTTTGTGCGAAACCGAAATCTGCTATCACAGAAGGACTATATTCCACTGTATCCGCCCCTCTTATACGTTGTTATTTGGAAACGAGAACGAGATATATACTTTACCACCGCTAATTTGTAAGTTCCGAAAACAGCATGGATTAGAAGTGATTCGCTGGATTCTCTCTACGTACGTTTTTTCTTGGAATGCGTGTGGTTTCAGATCAAGCGAACTGACTTGAGCGGTATAAACTAACTCGTCATTGTGATGTTCTACTGCCTCGCCAGCAAATGAAATAGGAAGATCGTCAGCCACAACATTGTCCTTACCTTTACGGTATTCAAATTTGAAGGCCTGAGGTTTGAGGCTCCAACGTTTGTCTTTGAGCCATTTGAAGCTAGCGTTGATGTTTTTCTTCAGAAGATCTTTCAGAGGACTTCCAATTTTAGCGAACTGTGGAATGAACCTCCTATACCTGCCGCACACTCCGAGGGAGCTTCGAATTTTCTTGAAACTGGTTGGACTTGGAAAGCTCTGTAAAGCAGTGACCTTTTCGGGATCAGTTCGCAAGCACCCAACCCCAACTACAAAGCTGAAATATCTAACGTCTCTCATAGAAAACTTGATTTTCTCCACGTTGATCATCAGTCCGGCGGCGCGAAGCAACGCGGCGACTCCAGCCAGAAGCCTTAGGTGTTCCGCGAACGTGGAGGAAATAATGAGTATTTCGTCAAGATCCACAGACACTCGCTCATGCAGTTGGTAAGGGATGACTTTACACATCAACTTGCACATTGTTTGAGGAGCGTTGCAAATGCCAAAAGGAAGCATCCTGAACGCGGGAAGACCGGACTGCGAAAGCAGTTGCGAGAGCGATTTTTCAGAACGCATGCTTCAGATATATGGCAGAGATAAACTTTCTCCTGGAGACTATAGGGGAGTCCATCTATAACAGGTAACGGAAAGGCATCTGGAACTGTTACGGAGTTCAATATTCGGGCATTCAGGCAGAGGCGCACTTTACCGTTAGCCTATTTAACTAAAGTCACTGGTGACGGCCACGAACGTTGACTCTCCTCGATTACTCCTAGCAACAGCATCCGGGCGTGCTCCTCATATAAAGATTTCTGCACCGACGAAGACACTGATTAAAATCGCTGCTTAATGGGTTTCATGCCCTACTAAGATGGTGATACCCAAGCCTTGCAGGCTGAATGATGGAAAAGAGGTGATCACCCCATCCAAACGCGGCGAGTCGCATTCTGAAAGGTTGTGCTGTTGCGAAAAAGAAGGTGAAGCTTTTGCAAGGAGTGAAGCTCAGTTACCATGACGGGTCTTAATCCTGTAACGAAGTCACATGCCTGTTACCTACACTACTATCCCAGACAGAGTATCATATACTCAATGCCACTGCGCCTGCGCACCACACAGATGCTGATCGAAGAAGCCAGTCGACCAGCAGTGGGAGAATAGAAAAATCTAGCACCGCCCGGTCTATTGACTGCGCATATATAAACGGGCCCGCCGCTGCCAGAAAGAAGCAGTTTTGATCGACATCTCGAGCAGAGCAGAGCTCCAGTACCAGCACCAGCCAGAGACCAGGAGAAATAGGGTCCAGTAAACTCCAGCACAGTATAAGAGAAGACGCAAAATTAACCAGCCCGGTCCATCCGAGTAGACCAGACCAGATCAGAGGAAGTGTTAGTCAACAACTGTCGACTAACCGTTTTGTTTCTGCCAAAGACGTGCGTACGATTTTCGTATTGGTCTAGGACAGAAAATTCGCACACTATTTTACCGTCTATCGGTCCCCGTGCTGTTTCTGCCCAAAATCGTGCGTATGATTTTCCTATTGGTCTAGGACAGAATATTCGCACCCTATTTCCTCGTCTATCTGTCCCCGTGCTGTTTCTGCCCAAATACGTGCGTACGATTTTCGTATTGGTTTATGATAGAATACGCGCACACTAATCTACCGTCTGTCCATCCCCGTGATATTTCTGCCCAAAGACGTGCGTATGATTTTCGTATTGGTCTGGGTCAGAATACTCGCATACAACTACCAGCTATCCGTCTCCGTGCTGTTTCTGCTTATGGCATGCGTACACCTTCGTACTGATCTAAGAAAGTATATCCGCACTTAGAGTCATACCAAAGCACCCATCCTCGTTACATACCCACTAGGGTATACTATGTGTGACTAAAGTATTGAGGTGCAATACTGAATACCCTACAGATAACATATTAGTTTACAGTGATAATAGTGTAGTAGATTTAGTAATAGTAGCCGGGAATTTTACTTGTAACTAACAAACTAGAGTTACATAGTAGTGAAGGAATAATGAATTACAATCTAAAATACATGAAGTTAACAAAATAAGACTTAGTGCTGAAATTGAATTATTAGGAATAAAAAACAGTGAATAAAGAAATTATAGAAAACACCCGAATATATTATTAATAACATAAATGTCGAGGAACCCATCCCTGGACTACTCCCGAGCTATCCGCACACTAAGGCACCCGACGTTACATAAATTGGCTCCCCAGCAGGGACCATGATTCAATCGCTGAGGGAAATACCAGCAAGCCATAAGTGAAAGGAAAATAGTACCACCGAAATTCCGATACAATCCAGACCAGGAAAAGGAGACATAAAATGTGTGAAGCCGAGGATTTAACTACAAGTACTGTTTACTTGCTGAAGAAGGAATACCTGTGCATCGAGTTGGAAAAGAGAGGTTTGAGTATTCAAGGGACCGTAAATGAATTTAGAAAACGGCTGAGCAAGAAGATGAGAGAAGAGTAACAAATTAGAGATATTCTAAATAATATTATACCTGTGATAACGACCGCCATAGTAACTAAAGCTACTATGACTACCACCCCAGCTACTATGACTACCGCTACGATAACGTCAACCAGCCACATACTAATACCAGCCGTTCCTTCCTCGATATACAACAACGCTTGTTCTAAGGAAACAACGCTCCCGTCATCAGTGTATACAACACCTACAGACTCGAGGCCACAAATAGCTAACAATCCGAGTACCGCCCAGCAATTACCGCCAGCCAGTCATATAAGGAGTGCCGAACACCTACCGGATTCTGAAATAATGGATAAGGTACGTAAATGGCACCTAAAGTTCGACCATGGTAACGAACCATTGAACTTTTTGGAAAGAGTAGAAGAGCTGGCAGAGTGTTATCAGATACCAACTGATCGGCTTTTACGAGTATTTCCTGAGCTCTTACAAAAAACCGCACTCACGTTGTACAGAAAAAACCGACAGAGTTGGTTAGAATGGGACGATTTCGTAGAAGATTTTAAATCGTTCTTTCTCCCACCACGATTCGAAGTCAAATTAGCAAACGATATCCAAGCTAGATTCTAAAACCGACAAAAAAAGCCAAAACAAGTATTACGGCAATCAAGTCACTAACTCGTTGGCAAGTAAAGTTATGCCGAATATACGAGAAATTTCTGGCCGAATACGGACTATATATCCGCCCAGAGATTCCAGTGGTCTAGCCGAGTTAGTCAAGCTAGCTGAAGAGTACGAATTGTTAAAAGAATAGGAAAGAAAGGCAAAACCATCAAAATCTAACATATGGGAAGAGAATCCCCCTTCCAGAA
This sequence comes from Dioctria rufipes, assembly GCA_963924295.1. Lineage (NCBI taxonomy): Eukaryota > Metazoa > Arthropoda > Insecta > Diptera > Asilidae > Dioctria > Dioctria rufipes. Next base: position 138,278,403 of record OZ002740.1, read on the forward strand.
GGCAAAATACACAAAACACAATACTCAAGAACCGAGTGTTGCTGGAAATGTAGACACCGTGGACATACCAGACTAAATTGCAGAAATCCATCAAAATTATACTGCTCACGATATGGTCAGCCTGAAGTATTGTCGCGAGATTGCTCATGCAACCAGACCCAGCAATTTCAGGGAAATGCAAGCGGGGTGCAAGAGAGACAAGGCAGCCATGTACCCCCGTCATCAATGCCTGAGAAAACCAGGAAGAAAAATAACGCTACGTTATCACTCTCAGCATACTCAAGAGGAACTTTAGAGCCCAAATTGATACCGGAGCCAGCAAATCATTCATTGGAGAAGAAATAGCCCACATGCTAAACACATCCAATATACCCATGACTAAATGTAAGTTTCATACGGTACTAGCCGATGGCACAGAAGTAAATATAAATGTGTCATACGAATTAAACGTTCTGTGGGAAGAATTCCGAGTAAAACATAGATTTTACTATATGTCCCACTTAACCGAGCCAATCATATTAGGAGTAGACTTCCTACAGAAAGCCCAAGTAAATATGTCTTTATGAGGAAACACAATTTCAGCCGATCAATTACACTCCAAAAGAATAAATGTGAGCAAGGTGTCTACAAAACAAAGCCACCCCGGCATTCTCCGCCGCAGAACCTGGGAACAAATATTAAGAAAAAAAAAACGCCCCATGCAAATCATGAACTACGAAACCAGCACCAATCTACAGATCACTGGTTGCAACCAAATCTATTTCGCCAGAAATTTTGCAGCTGCAAAATAAGGCAACAAGAAAAACAAAAGAGCACACACAAAAAAAAACACCCTAAAAATATATCGCATTCGAGCAAGTACCGCTAACTCTCAGATAACAAATAATCGAATGCACATGGCAAATTCATCATTAGGCTAAAAAAAGACAACAAGTCAAATCAAAGTGCGTTAAATTGCCGGACAAACAAAATTGCAGCGATCCGACATCGAGAATCAAGACTCGACCAATCAATCCCGTCATCGCAGTAGCAGAGAAAAATGTGACGGTGACGAATAGCCTACCTATCTTGCAACCTACCCGAGAGGACTCCGGCACCGCGAAGAAGGGGGCCTATGTTACATGAGAACTGGACAAGCAATTGATCCCCAGACTCTGCCGTCGTGCTGAAGCCTACACCCGAGAATAACTAGGGATCCAAATTACCGAGACTACAGCGCGGCCAGCTCCAGGAAAACTCCAAGTGTTAATAAGAGGTTCCAGCACCATCCTTGGGAACCTGTCCACTCCAGCCATCAAGAAAAGCGATCCTCCGATCAATACAACCATTCCTACGCTCCCCCCAAAACGAAACCGTCATCCGATAAACGACAAGTGGTAATAAGAAAACCAACATCACTCCAGGAAATCCGTCTACCCCAGCTACCAAGAAGAGCTATCTTCCTATCAATACAGTCTTTCCTACGCTGCCAAAGGGACAAAGTACTCAGACTACAAAACCATCGCCAGAGCAACAGCATGTGGTTTTTAGAAATACCGGCACCCCTCTCAGAAACTTGTCTACACTCACCACAAGGAAGAGCTATCCACTAACCGAAATAGACACGTTGCAGAGATTCCATGATGAAAATAGATCACAGATCCCCCATATTCTACGTGTAGGTAGAAAATTTCTACGCACATCAAGAAATACCGGCTTAATTCGAATTCTCCGCCGAGAAGATGACAGCTTCCTCATTAAATTCCAGGGCATCAAGCAGATCCGCAGATTACACTAATAAAAATGTAATTCTGATACCAAATATTGTATAATTCAACTTTTCGAAGAAAAGGGGGGATGTAACGAAGTCATATGCCTGTCACCTACATCCCTATCTATATGCAATAATGCAAGAACCTATCCAAATTATTATCATCTAGATGATTTACTTCTCTATTTACGAGAAATAAAACATAACAAAAATAAGTCAAAGATATCAGAGCCGATCACGCGGCCAGGGTATGACAAAGTATTATATACTCAATGCCACTGCGCCTGCGTGCCACACAGATGCTGATCGAAGAAGCCAGTCGACCAGCAGTGGGAGAATAGACAAAGCGACAAAGCTAGCACCGCCAGGTCTATTGCCGTGAATATATGAAGGGCCCGCCACTGCCAGAAGTCAGTCTTGATCGACAGCTCGAAAAGAGCAGAGGTGGAGTACCAGCACCAGCCAGAGACCAATAGAAATAGGGTCCAGTCAACTCCAGCCCAATATATGGGAAGACGCAAAATCAACCAGCCCAGTCCATCCGAGTTGACCAGACCAGACCAGAGGAAGTGTAAGTAGAACCAGATCACGAAGAATCAGTCAGTTGCAGCAATCAGACTGTCAAGAACTGTCGACCACCCGTTTTGTTTCAGCCTAAGACGTGCGTACGATTTTCGTATTGGTCTAGGACAGAATATTCACACACTATTTTACCGTATATCCGTCCCCGTGCTGTTTCTGCCCAAAGACGTGCGTACGATTTTCATATTCGTCTAGGACATAATGTTCGCACACTATTTCCTCGTCTATCCGTCCCCGTGCTGTTTCTGCGCAAAGACGTACGTACGATTTTCGTATGGGTTTGGGACAGAATATTCGCAGACTAATTTACCGTCTATCCATCCCCGTGTTGTTTCTGCCCAAAGACGTGCGTACGATTTTCGTATTGGTCTGGATCAGAATATCCGCACACAAACTTACCGCCTATCCGTCGCCGTGATGTTTCTGCCTAACGACGTGAGTACGCTTTTCGAATTGGTCTGGGTTAGAATATTCGTACACAGCTACCAGCTATCCGTCCTCGTGCTGTTTCCGCTTACGACATGCGTACGATTTTCGTATTGGTCTGGGTCAGAATACTCGCACACAGCTCCCAGTTATCCGTTCCCGTGCTGTTTCTGCTTATGATATGCGTACGCCTTCGTACTGGTCTAAGCTAGAATATCCGCACTAATACTCATACTAAGGCACCGGACCACGTTACATACCCACTAGGGTATACTATATGTGATTAAAGTATTGAAGGGAAATACTGAATAATCTACAGAGAACATATTAGATTACAGTGACAATAGTGAACGAGATTTAGTAACAGTAACCGTGAAATATGTAAGTAAATAGCAAACTAGAGTAAATAGTAAGGGAATAATGAATTACAATCTAAAATATATAAACTTAACAAAATAAGACTTAGTGCTGAAATAGAATTGTTAGGAATAAGAAACAGTGAATAAAGAAAATATAAAAAAACAACCGAATATATTATTCATAACGACGGATTTTTTTGGAAAGGTTATTTTCAGGAATACACCGATCGTTTGTTGAAAAAATATTTTAATTTTCTAAAAACATTGCTCGACGTTTCGGGTCCAAGTGCGGCCCTTCTTCAGGAGCTCTATACATATGTTCACATGAGTTAATTTTTTAAAATTTTAAATATAAATATTTTAAATACCTTATTTTTGTCTACGGCGCGTATAAATAGTTCTTAAAAATAAATAACACTTAAGCAACATGGAAAATAAATTACAGTAAAAGAAAAGTACATTGTTAATAAATTGAAATAGACTTAGAACAGAAAAGACAATTAACTGGCTACGAGGACAATATATAACTAAGTGGTCGTTGAGAAAAATGTTTAAAATTTTATGACTAATACTACGGTTTTAGTTTGTTCAGTATATATTTGTAGTCTTTATTTATTAGTTCTGTGTCCTGCCTTAAGTTTATAACTTTGTTTTTGTTCAGGTATATGTGGCATGCTTCATTTAGTTCACGTTTTTTTCTGTTATTTTCCATGTCGATTATTTTTGTATTGTCGAAGGAAAATACATGCCCTGTGTCTATTGTGTGGGATGCTAGTGCGGATCGTGGTGCTTGTTTATTAACATATGTTTTATGTTGTGATAATCTGGTTGTAAGCTTTTTCGATGTTTGTCCAATGTATGCCGTATTGCAGTTCTCACATTTGACCTTGTATATAACACTGTTTTTTTCTTGTGTGGGTATCGGATCCTTGGTTTTTGTGTAATTGTTGTTTAGTTTAGTTATTGGCTTGAATGCTATTTTTATGTGATTATTCTCGTTTTTAATGATTTTCGCGATTTTTAGCGATAAAGGATGTATGAACGGGATTGATGTGTAAATAGGATTAGTGTTACCAGTCTTATTGTGTTGTTCGGGGTGTGTGTTAAATTGTTGAAATGATTGTTTCTTACCGCTCTTTTTATTATTTTGTCGGTTACATGCAATGGATAGTTATTTTTTATTAATATGTCTGTAACGATTGTGATGTTTTTTTGTGAAAATTTGTTGTGACTGATTTTAAAGATTTTGTTTGCGAGGGTTTGGGCTGTATTTATTTTAATATTATGTGGGTGGTTTGAGTAATAATTTAAAATCCTATTAGAGCTACAAGGTTTGCAATACCAGTCTGTTATAATGCTCTGATTTCTTGTTCTGTGTAATCGCATGTCAAGAAACGGGATGCTATTATTAATTTCTTTTTCCACTGTAAATTTGAATCGATGGTGTATATTATTGAAGGTATTGGCAAAGATAGCTTCTAAGTCTTTGGGTATAGCGCAGATGATGTCGTCCACATATTTTCTTAGAAATGTTGGTACTATTTCGGATTTCTTTAAGGCTTCCTCAATTATATGATCTAATGCCATTTCTGCCAAGATTCCTGAGAGCGGGTTACCCATCGCTAAACCATATTTTTGTTTGTAGAATTTGCTATTGTATGAGAAGTAGTTACATTCCATTACACAGAAGATGACTATTTCTTTAAACAGATCTTTGTCTATTGGTGTCAAGGTTTCTATTGTTGACCATTTCATTTCGATGGTTTTTAGTGCTAGTTCTATGTCGACATTTGTGTACAATGATTCAACATCTAGTGAGATAAGAATATCGTTTGGATTAAGTGATACATTGTCTATAAATTCCTTAAAGTCATCTGTATTTTTTATATTGCGTGTATTGTCAGAGATCGTTTTCTGCAATATGTTGCAAATGTACTTGGAGAGATTATAACTTGGGCTGTTGATTGTTGATATTACAGGTCTCATCGGTATGTGTGGTTTATGAATTTTTGGGAGTCCGTAAAGACGGGGGCATGTACTTGTATCGGTAGAGAGCTGTTTTCGTTTTAATTTGTTGATATAGTGTTTGTTTTCCATATTTAGAACGAGTCTATTGTTTTTTCTTTGAAGTTTTAAGGTCGGGTCATTTTCTATGGACATATATGTGCTATCGTCATTTAACAGCTGTTCTATTTTGCTTATGTAGTCTTCTTTCGTCATTATTACCGTCATATTACCTTTGTCAGATTTAGTTTTATATAGGTTTGGGTTCTCTTTGAAAAATGTATTTGTAACTCTTTCACAGTGTTTTAGGAATGTATTTATTTTATTATTTTTGTGGTTTTTTATGTGTCTGTGGATCTCATTAGTTACTAGCTTTCGAGTTTCATCTCTGTCTGCAATGTTTGGAATTTCGTTAATTGCATTCTCGGTCGCTGCGATTAAATCAAGAGCATTTTTCTTGTTATTGATGTCGGTGGGCATGTTAAATTTTGGGCCGAGACTAAGTAGTATAGTTGCTTCTGTCGGTAACGTTGTATTAGATAAATTTTTAACGCAGTTTTCGTCGAAAATGAATTCCGGTGTTTGTGTTTGAGTGTTTTGCAGTATTGCGATTTTATGTTTTAGTGAATTGTTGTACTTGGTGCTTATGTTTTTAAAGTGTTTATTTTGTGTGTAAATAAATTTTTGGAGTTCGTTCTGAGGAATGATAGAGGATAAGTTCCTGTTTAGTTGAGCGATATGATTGGTCATATTATTAATCATGCAATGACATTCTTTAATCTCGAGGTTTAGCAGTGACTTTTCAGTCTTAGTTTGTAAGTTATTGAATTTGTGTGTGAGTGGTGAATTGTCTGTATTAGTTCTAATGTGTTTACAAGTGTCTTTAATGTGAGTTGGTGTGATGTTCAGTGTTTTGCATCGAAGTAAAAAAATTCTTTTCGAAATTAATTTGGCAAGTTTCTTAGTTTGAGACATATACCTGGTCAAAGTGTTCTTAGCATATGATCCATACTGCCGTGATACACGTTCGGTGAAGCTATTAGGTGAGTTTTGTTGCCGTGTATTAGTCATGCTCATCTTGTTGTAGGTTGATGGTGGTTGTTAAGAGTATCAAATATTTTGTAGTGTGTGTCTCCTATTTCTCCCTGGAGCTGATAGATGAATTTACAGCTGATAGGTTTCCAGCTGGCCTTATGTTTTTGATCGGGTTACTTAAAATGACGGATTTTTTTGGAAAGGTTATTTTCAGGAATACACCGATCGTTTGTTGAAAAAATATTTTAATTTTCTAAAAACATTGCTCGACGTTTCGGGTCCAAGTGCGGCCCTTCTTCAGGAGCTCTATACATATATTCGCATGAGTTAATTTTTTAAAATTTTAAATATAAATATTTTAAATACCTTATTTTTGTCTACGGCGCGTATAAATAGTTCTTAAAAATAAATAACACTTAAGCAACATGGAAAATAAATTACAGTAAAAGAAAAGTACATTGTTAATAAATTAAAATAGACTTAGAACAGAAAAGACAATTAACTGGCTACGAGGACAATATATAACTAAGTGGTCGTTGAGAAAAATGTTTAAAATTTTATGACTAATACTACGGTTTTAGTTTGTTCAGTATATATTTGTAGTCTTTATTTATTAGTTCTGTGTCCTGCCTTAAGTTTATAACTTTGTTTTTGTTCAGGTATATGTGGCATGCTTCTTTTAAGGTATTTAAAATATTTATATTTAAAATTTTAAAAAATTAACTCATGTGAATATATGTATAGAGCTCCTGAAGAAGGGCCGCACTTGGACCCGAAACGTCGAGCAATGTTTTTAGAAAATTAAAATATTTTTTCAACAAACGATCGGTGTATTCCTGAAAATAACCTTTCCAAAAAAATCCGTCATTTTAAGTAACCCGATCAAAAACATAAGGCCAGCTGGAAACCTATCAGCTGTAAATTCATCTATCAGCTCCAGGGAGAAATAGGAGACACACACTACAAAATATTTGATACTCTTAACAACCACCATCAACCTACAACAACAAGATGAGCATGACTAATACACGGCAACAAAACTCACCTAATAGCTTCACCGAACGTGTATCACGGCAGTATGGATCATATGCTAAGAACACTTTGACCAGGTATATGTCTCAAACTAAGAAACTTGCCAAATTAATTTCGAAAAGAATTTTTTTACTTCGATGCAAAACACTGAACATCACACCAACTCACATTAAAGACACTTGTAAACACATTAGAACTAATACAGACAATTCACCACTCACACACAAATTCAATAACTTACAAACTAAGACTGAAAAGTCACTGCTAAACCTCGAGATTAAAGAATGTCATTGCATGATTAATAATATGACCAATCATATCACTCAACTAAACAGGAACTTATCCTCTATCATTCCTCAGAACGAACTCCAAAAATTTATTTACACACAAAATAAACACTTTAAAAACATAAGCACCAAGTACAACAATTCACTAAAACATAAAATCGCAATACTGCAAAACACTCAAACACAAACACCGGAATTCATTTTCGACGAAAACTGCGTTAAAAATTTATCTAATACAACGTTACCGACAGAAGCAACTATACTACTTAGTCTCGGCCCAAAATTTAACATGCCCACCGACATCAATAACAAGAAAAATGCTCTTGATTTAATCGCAGCGACCGAGAATGCAATTAACGAAATTCCAAACATTGCAGACAGAGATGAAACTCGAAAGCTAGTAACTAATGAGATCCACAGACACATAAAAAACCACAAAAATAATAAAATAAATACATTCCTAAAACACTGTGAAAGAGTTACAAATACATTTTTCAAAGAGAACCCAAACCTATATAAAACTAAATCTGACAAAGGTAATATGACGGTAATAATGACGAAAGAAGACTACATAAGCAAAATAGAACAGCTGTTAAATGACGATAGCACATATATGTCCATAGAAAATGACCCGACCTTAAAACTTCAAAGAAAAAACAATAGACTCGTTCTAAATATGGAAAACAAACACTATATCAACAAATTAAAACGAAAACAGCTCTCTACCGATACAAGTACATGCCCCCGTCTGTACGGACTCCCAAAAATTCATAAACCACACATACCGATGAGACCTGTAATATCAACAATCAACAGCCCAAGTTATAATCTCTCCAAGTACATTTGCAACATATTGCAGAAAACGATCTCTGACAGTACACGCAATATAAAAAATACAGATGACTTTAAGGAATTTATAGACAATGTATCACTTAATCCAAACGATATTCTTATCTCACTAGATGTTGAATCATTGTACACAAATGTCGACATAGAACTAGCACTAAAAACCATCGAAATGAAATGGTCAACAATAGAAACCTTGACACCAATAGACAAAGATCTGTTTAAAGAAATAGTCATCTTCTGTGTAATGGAATGTAACTACTTCTCATACAATAGCAAATTCTACAAACAAAAATATGGTTTAGCGATGGGTAACCCGCTCTCAGGAATCTTGGCAGAAATGGCATTAGATCATATAATTGAGGAAGCCTTAAAGAAATCCGAAATAGTACCAACATTTCTAAGAAAATATGTGGACGACATCATCTGCGCTATACCCAAAGACTTAGAAGCTATCTTTGCCAATACCTTCAATAATATACACCATCGATTCAAATTTACAGTGGAAAAAGAAATTAATAATAGCATCCCGTTTCTTGACATGCGATTACACAGAACAAGAAATCAGAGCATTATAACAGACTGGTATTGCAAACCTTGTAGCTCTAATAGGATTTTAAATTATTACTCAAACCACCCACATAATATTAAAATAAATACAGCCCAAACCCTCGCAAACAAAATCTTTAAAATCAGTCACAACAAATTTTCACAAAAAAACATCACAATCGTTACAGACATATTAATAAAAAATAACTATCCATTGCATGTAACCGACAAAATAATAAAAAGAGCGGTAAGAAACAATCATTTCAACAATTTAACACACACCCCGAACAACACAATAAGACTGGTAACACTAATCCTATTTACACATCAATCCCGTTCATACATCCTTTATCGCTAAAAATCGCGAAAATCATTAAAAACGAGAATAATCACATAAAAATAGCATTCAAGCCAATAACTAAACTAAACAACAATTACACAAAAACCAAGGATCCGATACCCACACAAGAAAAAAACAGTGTTATATACAAGGTCAAATGTGAGAACTGCAATACGGCATACATTGGACAAACATCGAAAAAGCTTACAACCAGATTATCACAACATAAAACATATGTTAATAAACAAGCACCACGATCCGCACTAGCATCCCACACAATAGACACAGGGCATGTATTTTCCTTCGACAATACAAAAATAATCGACATGGAAAATAACAGAAAAAAACGTGAACTAGAAGAAGCATGCCACATATACCTGAACAAAAACAAAGTTATAAACTTAAGGCAGGACACAGAACTAATAAATAAAGACTACAAATATATACTGAACAAACTAAAACCGTAGTATTAGTCATAAAATTTTAAACATTTTTCTCAACGACCACTTAGTTATATATTGTCCTCGTAGCCAGTTAATTGTCTTTTCTGTTCTAAGTCTATTTTAATTTATTAACAATGTACTTTTCTTTTACTGTAATTTATTTTCCATGTTGCTTAAGTGTTATTTATTTTTAAGAACTATTTATACGCGCCGTAGACAAAAATAAGGTATTTAAAATATTTATATTTAAAATTTTAAAAAATTAACTCATGTGAATATATGTATAGAGCTCCTGAAGAAGGGCCGCACTTGGACCCGAAACGTCGAGCAATGTTTTTAGAAAATTAAAATATTTTTTCAACAAACGATCGGTGTATTCCTGAAAATAACCTTTCCAAAAAAATCCGTCATTTTAAGTAACCCGATCAAAAACATAAGGCCAGCTGGAAACCTATCAGCTGTAAATTCATCTATCAGCTCCAGGGAGAAATAGGAGACACACACTACAAAATATTTGATACTCTTAACAACCACCATCAACCTACAACAAGATGAGCATGACTAATACACGGCAACAAAACTCACCTAATAGCTTCACCGAACGTGTATCACGGTAGTATGGATCATATGCTAAGAACACTTTGACCAGGTATATGTCTCAAACTAAGAAACTTGCCAAATTAATTTCGAAAAGAATTTTTTTACTTCGATGCAAAACACTGAACATCACACCAACTCACATTAAAGACACTTGTAAACACATTAGAACTAATACAGACAATTCACCACTCACACACAAATTCAATAACTTACAAACTAAGACTGAAAAGTCACTGCTAAACCTCGAGATTAAAGAATGTCATTGCATGATTAATAATATGACCAATCATATCACTCAACTAAACAGGAACTTATCCTCTATCATTCCTCAGAACGAACTCCAAAAATTTATTTACACACAAAATAAACACTTTAAAAACATAAGCACCAAGTACAACAATTCACTAAAACATAAAATCGCAATACTGCAAAACACTCAAACACAAACACCGGAATTCATTTTCGACGAAAACTGCGTTAAAAATTTATCTAATACAACGTTACCGACAGAAGCAACTATACTACTTAGTCTCGGCCCAAAATTTAACATGCCCACCGACATCAATAACAAGAAAAATGCTCTTGATTTAATCGCAGCGACCGAGAATGCAATTAACGAAATTCCAAACATTGCAGGCAGAGATGAAACTCGAAAGCTAGTAACTAATGAGATCCACAGACACATAAAAAACCACAAAAATAATAAAATAAATACATTCCTAAAATACTGTGAAAGAGTTACAAATACATTTTTCAAAGAGAACCCAAACCTATATAAAACTAAATCTGACAAAGGTAATATGACGGTAATAATGACGAAAGAAGACTACATAAGCAAAATAGAACAGCTGTTAAATGACGATAGCACATATATGTCCATAGAAAATGACCCGACCTTAAAACTTCAAAGAAAAAACAATAGACTCGTTCTAAATATATAAAACAAACACTATATCAACAAATTAAAACGAAAACAGCTCTCTACCGATACAAGTACATGCCCCCGTCTGTACGGACTCCCAAAAATTCATAAACCACACATACCGATGAGACCTGTAATATCAACAATCAACAGCCCAAGTTATAATCTCTCCAAGTACATTTGCAACATATTGCAGAAAACGATCTCTGACAGTACACGCAATATAACAAATACAGATGACTTTAACCTTCGTATACCCGCGTCAAAAAGTATAACATGTATACCCGCGCACGGTCTGTAAGACCGAGATTCCTAGGTCCATTTTAGAATGTTTTTAGTAACATATCATCACAAAATTTAGTTTGCTATTCGTTGAGAATGTGTTAAAACATATCAAACAAAGTTTTAAAGAAAATATTTATTTTTATTAGCTAATAACAGTCTTTTATTACAGCCATTGGTAAGACACAATATTCTTATGGGCTACGTAAACTTGAACAAAAATATACTTCTTATCGTATCAAACTAAAAGAAACTCTGAAATCTGAAAGAACAGTTAATAAAATAATAAAAAAAAAACAAAAAATTACTTAACATTGCTCAACATAGCAGTCGGAGCATATCATAGTAGCATGTTCCATACAAAAATATTTTTTACAAGAAGCGCAGTTGTAGCGAGTCTTGCGATTTTTTTTGGCTGTGCAATAATAACAACGACCTATTTTGTTATTATTTGCTGTCGCAATAGACTCGGGACCATCTAATTTGCAAATTTCAGCAAGCCTTTGCCGTGTCAATCTTGGTAGACCAGTGTTCACAGCACGTCTCCTCAGATGTGGGTTTATGAGATCATAAGATAAAGCTTCCAAAAACGAACGACGTTTTATTTTTTTGTTGGTATTGTTTTGCGCATATATTATGTACGAATTTATTGCTGTTACATTCATTAGGCTGTAAAATACCACCATTGGCCATCTGTTAGTACCCCTTGCGACATTGTAGGTTTCACACAATTTATCCACCGTATCAACGCCTCCCTTAGTTGCATTGTAGTCCATAATAATGTCCGGTTTTCCAGTTTCTTCATTTATTTTCGCATCATCATGCATACTAGACACTAATAGAACATTCTTTTTTTTTTTTGATATATAGGAAACCAGAGTGCAATTGCTTCGGTGTCCAAATAAGCTTGACTTTTCCTCACGGCCTCTAGTCTCGGTGAATTGCTTAGGCAGTTCTTTTTTATTTTTTCGAATAGTTCCAATGACGGTCAATCTGTATTCTTGCAGTAATATATCGATCAAAGGAATACTTGTAAAAAAATTATCAAATGTAATATTGCGGCCGGTATTACGAATAATATCACTAAGGCGTAAAACCAAAGCCATGGATGAATTATCCACCGAATGAGGACCTTCAGGCTGTTTTCCAACATATACTTCCATCTTTAGTGTATAAAAGAGTTTAGCGTCTGTCAAAGCATAGATCTTTATACCGTACTTATTAGGTTTAGATGGAATGTACTGCCTAAAACTGCAACGACCTCTGAACGCTTCCAACTTCTCGTCAATTGTGACAAACTCTGATGGACTGTAATATTTTTTGAATGACGCTACAATCTCTTCGAACAAGTCACGAATCGGAGCTAGCTTGTCTATAGAAGCGCGTGCATCTCGGGAATCTTTATCGTCAAATCTTAGACAACGTAAAAGTAAGTAAAAACGATTCCAGCTCATAGTCAGACGAAAGATCTCTGGTGAAGAGCCATCAGTCTTGAATAAATCTTTGGCATTCAAACGGCTGTTTCTTCTAACACCAGCAAAATATAAAAGACCTAGAAAAGCTCGAATTTCAATTTCATCAGTTAGTATGCAGTCTCTTTCTCTTTCAAACTGAGGTGATATACGTTGTATTTGTTGGTTGGTGTACTTTGCAATCGAGCTTATTATATGTTCGGAGAAAAATAAGTTCCATATATCTCCTGGTTCCTTCAAATTTTTAGCTTCGCCTTTTACACCCGGTAATTGACTCACAATATTTCTAGCACGTCTTCTTACTGTCATCGACGCAGCATTTTTATTCCATTTTGTTTGGGAATCTTTTCCAAGGTAGTAGTTACTAGAAGTTTGTTGTAACTGCTCCTCAATCTCCGAATCACCTTCTTGCTCTGTATCACTTCCTTCTTGCTGTAATTCAATATTATCCTCAAAGTCACTGTCGTTTTCATCCTCATAGTTAGAATCAGAGTCATCCTCTTCCAAAACGCTTCTGATGGGTTCCTCGTCCATTTTGAGGTTATAAATGTACCCTAAAATATAATAATATATAATATTATAAATTTAATATATATTTAAAACTAAATAATATTAAAAAAAAAAAATAATTATAGATTTTACTCAAAATATTGCTTACCTAAAACTGTGACACCTATACTCGCGTCGGTCTAACAGACCGATCGGCGTCGTGTACGACTACATGTGTTGTATGCACGAATGCTCGCGCCGCACTGAATTGAAGCTAGCCATGAATCATGCAGCTACCAGTGAGCACGAAGCGCTGACGTCTTTTGTTAAAAAAATAATAAGCAAAATGTAATTCGTCGGTCTGAGAGACCAATGCGCGGGTATACGAAGGTTAAGGAATTTATAGACAATGTATCACTTAATCCAAACGATATTCTTATCTCACTAGATGTTGAATCATTGTACACAAATGTCGACATAGAACTAGCACTAAAAACCATCGAAATGAAATGGTCAACAATAGAAACCTTGACACCAATAGACAAAGATCTGTTTAAAGAAATAGTCATCTTCTGTGTAATGGAATGTAACTACTTCTCATACAATAGCAAATTCTACAAACAAAAATATGGTTTAGCGATGGGTAACCCGCTCTCAGGAATCTTGGCAGAAATGGCATTAGATCATATAATTGAGGAAGCCTTAAAGAAATCCGAAATAGTACCAACATTTCTAAGAAAATATGTGGACGACATCATCTGCGCTATACCCAAAGACTTAGAAGCTATCTTTGCCAATACCTTCAATAATATACACCATCGATTCAAATTTACAGTGGAAAAAGAAATTAATAATAGCATCCCGTTTCTTGACATGCGATTACACAGAACAAGAAATCAGAGCATTATAACAGACTGGTATTGCAAACCTTGTAGCTCTAATAGGATTTTAAATTATTACTCAAACCACCCACATAATATTAAAATAAATACAGCCCAAACCCTCGCAAACAAAATCTTTAAAATCAGTCACAACAAATTTTCACAAAAAAACATCACAATCGTTACAGACATATTAATAAAAAATAACTATCCATTGCATGTAACCGACAAAATAATAAAAAGAGCGGTAAGACACAATCATTTCAACAATTTAACACACACCCCGAACAACACAATAAGACTGGATAACACTAATCCTTTTTACACATCAATCCCGTTCATGCATCCTTTATCGCTAAAAATCGCGAAAATCATTAAAAACGAGAATAATCACATAAAAATAGCATTCAAGCCGATAACTAAACTAAACAACAATTACACAAAAACCAAGGATCCGATACCCACACAAGAAAAAAACAGTGTTATATACAAGGTCAAATGTGAGAACTGCAATACGGCATACATTGGACAAACATCGAAAAAGCTTACAACCAGATTATCACAACATAAAACATATGTTAATAAACAAGCACCACGATTCGCACTAGCATCCCACACAATAGACACAGGGCATGTATTTTCCTTCGACAATACAAAAATAATCGACATGGAAAATAACAGAAAAAAACTTGAACTAAAAGAAGCATGCCACATATACCTGAACAAAAACAAAGTTATAAACTTAAGGCAGGACACAGAACTAATAAATAAAGACTACAAATATATACTGAACAAACTAAAACCGTAGTATTAGTCATAAAATTTTAAACATTTTTCTCAACGACCACTTAGTTATATATTGTCCTCGTAGCCAGTTAATTGTCTTTTCTGTTCTAAGTCTATTTTAATTTATTAACAATGTACTTTTCTTTTACTGTAATTTATTTTCCATGTTGCTTAAGTGTTATTTATTTTTAAGAACTATTTATACGCGCCGTAGACAAAAATAAGGTATTTAAAATATTCATATTTAAAATTTTAAAAAATTAACTCATGTGAATATATGTATTGAGCTCCTGAAGAAGGGCCGCACTTGGACCCGAAACGTCGAGCAATGTTTTTAGAAAATTAAAATATTTTTTCAACAAATGATCGGTGTATTCCTGAAAATAACCTTTCCAAAAAAATCCGTCATTTTAAGTAACCCGATCAAAAACATAAGGCCAGCTGGAAACCTATCAGCTGTAAATTCATTATTCATAACATATACGTCGAGGAACCCAACCCTGGACTACTCACGAGCTATCCGCACACTAAGACACACGACGTTAGAAACCGGGTGCTTTAAAAAAGTTGATTCCCAGGTACAAGGGTTGCTGAAGAGAGGGAACTATGTGTAGTCTCATCATACGCGTCTTTTGGCCACAAAATATTTTCCCACAAAACGACTTGGGAAAAATAAAAGTTTTAAGTTTCATCCCAAGTCGTTTCAATAGAAAAAAACCCCACGACAAATTTTACCTTCAGTAAGATTTGTCGTAAATACGATATATATGTACATATATCCATACA
Organism: Dioctria rufipes; assembly: GCA_963924295.1. NCBI lineage: Eukaryota > Metazoa > Arthropoda > Insecta > Diptera > Asilidae > Dioctria > Dioctria rufipes. Next base: position 138,294,274 of record OZ002740.1, read on the forward strand.
CACATGTCGGGCGCATGAAATTTTACGTCGGTGAAGACTGAAACGATCAAGTCTTCACCGAATTAAGCTCTTATCAGCAAATTGTCGCGAGCTGCATACATTGTGATCGCAACAATGTATGCACGAAAGTAAGACGATGGATTGATATTTATGAAAATATAAATTTCATTTTCTACCGTCGTCCGTCGCGATAATTCTGGGCATGTTTAAACATGTCCAGCGGCAAATAATTTTCTCAGGATTGGAATGCTAATTAAGCACTATCTTATCCGGGTAGATACCATGTTTAGGCGCCTCTGCTCCAGGCGGGCAAGCGTTCACCCTAACTAGTGCAAAAGCACCACCGAGGGATACAAGTGAACAGCCCACAGAAGGAAGAGGAGAAATATTTCAAATTCCCCCAGAAGGACGAATACAGATTAGCCAGGACACAGCTCATAAAACAGCCTGAAGTTTCAGCCAAGGCAATAAAACGCCAACAGTCAACGACCCTGAGTTGAAGAGGAAATCGAAGACGGCTCATAAGCCCCCTTTTCAACTAGATCCAGGTGAAGTTAAGACGGCCCAAGGCCCCGCCCCAGCTGCAAAAAGTAACCCGAAATCAACCGACAGAGGATTCAGAGGGAACTCGAAGGCGGTTAAAGTAACCCCCCTCTCAATCACAGCAAAGGGACTTAAGCAGGCAACGAGCCCCCCTTTCACCGAACAGCGCATAATATGCCAGCCGACAGTCCTGCTATAACTCAACAGGAAACAGACGCAGCAACGAGGGAAAACTCTCCATATTTAGCCTACGCGGGATCAACACCAGGTGCCAATACACAGCACCCCGGTGAAGGTACTTCGTCTGCTTCATGAGACAAAACTCCACAGTTAGCGCCAACAGGACCTCGACACAGAAGCGGGACCATTCTGCCAGGTCCTAATAGACAAGTAAGTTTAGATAACTTTTTAAATAAATTATACGAAAGAGAGCGGGAATCGGATAAACTGACGATTACCAATTGTGACGCATTAGATCACAATCTAAAAACAGAGCGCCAGGCCAGGCTCGCCAAGTTAAAAACCTTAAAGGAAAATACAATAAAGTTCCGAAAGAAACTAGAACAGTTTTCTGAATCTCGGCGCTCTCTGCCGACAGTGATAGTGACGGTGAGGTAACTGAACCAACTCCCGAAGACCTGCTGCTCGATTGGCTCGAAGAATTTTGAACGGAATTCAGCCCAGAAACAAGCCCAGTTAGTCCACCCAAATTTAAATTTCCAGTCAATAGACTACACACAATGGTGGACTACGCTAAACTAGCTAATCTAACAGCTCAACTCGTTCCCTTTTTTTCGGGTGAAAGTACCCCAAAATAATGAAGAAAAAGTGGCTTTCATTCAGATCGTTCCTACAAGGCTCAGAAGTGGAGCCTATCAATTATTCGCTTCAGACGTCTCTGCGCTATTTAGTGAAGGAGAGGAAAATTTAAATGGAACATACCTTCCCCGTGAGACATACCAAGAATTAATGAATTATTAATCACTACTAGACAAGACCCGTTAGAGTCTCTCACTGTGTTCATTACAAGATTGAAATAGTTGTTGACGATTTGCAACGAGGCAGGAATACAGAAGTATGGAGCTGAGGCAGTCCCTGCTGTGAAAACACAGCTCCCGGATTTTGCCAAAAATGCTATAATAAGTGGAGTCACTAACCCTCATCTGTGTCAGTATTTGCTCACGCAGGGAGAAGGTGATTTAGAAGCTCTCATACAAAAAGCCCTGGACATGGAGATGTTACAGCAAAGTGCTACATTCGTCCAGATTTCTCTGGTACAAACTCCTCCAGTGGCTCTAGTAGACCCAGATTTACGAGCGAGAGCATTATCTAATGCCATCAACACCTATATTCGGATCACCTCGAGCTCCAAATCCAAATCAGTGAATGTGAATAACCCAGGTTCATCACAGTCACGACAACGAACATTTACAGACACTGATGCCAGAAATTCGGACACAGATGCATTGGTCCGTAACATCACGTGTAACTTCTGCCAGCGAAAGGGTCATACGTACTCAGATTGCCTTAAGCGCAAGATCATCCCTTTCCCCCTTTCTGCTCAAACTACAAAATCTATGGACATGACATCCGTGATTGCAGAAAAACACAACAAAGAAACAGATTGTTACTCCACGCCTCTCAAATAGATCTACACAGGATCAACACAACACAAAAAGTCCTCAAATCTTCAATATAAAACTCAAATGCACCTTTTGCGGTCGCCGAGGACATGCAGACGAAGATTGCCGCCAGAAGCAAAAATGGGAAGCCCGGAGTCAGCGAAACGACATGTAGTCGACCCAAAACTCCCAGGCTCGACTATAAACCCACAAATTGTAGCGTATTCCCCATACGCTACCCTTTTCCTCCCCCTCTTCGGTCTCTTTACCTTTTTTCGGATTCTCTACCTTCTGTGGAGAACCCCCCCCCCCCCTAACTTCCGCAGGGTTCCTGAAAAGAATAAAAAAAAGGAAAAAAAAAAGAGAAAATAAAATGAAAGCGAAATATTTTCGAGAAGTAGCCCTATGCTACTTCTCTATACAAACTAAAAACCCTGAAAATAAAAGCTAAATATTTTCGAGAAGTAGCCCTATGCTACTTCTCCATACAAATTAAAAATCCTGAAAACAAAATTTATATATATACCTATGCACATTTCTAAGAAGTAGCCCTCTGCTACTTCTCCATATTTTAAAAATCCTGAAAAGAAAAGCTAAAGAAAACATATCCATACTTACCCGCATATAAATCCAGATCATAAACAAACGAAAAGGAAAAAGTAAAAAGAACAAAATATTCAAAAACGTTAAAACTCCAAATTGGACAAAACACGCACAATTTACAATTTCTTTTTACATAGAAATTACCGCTAGTCACCAACCTCCAGGAGACGAAAAAACGGCAATTCGCCTAGCCGTAAAATATCGCGTGATACCCACACACAATAGACTCTTGCACGCCCGACCGAAAAAGAATTCCAAGTAAATTCCATATAAAATAATCGGTAGCAACAATTTTGCCTAAAAATGATACACGCACACCCGTACTTAGCTAGCAGCACCGCTGCCCGGAAAGATTTCGGCAGTCGACCGATCGAAAACAAAAGAAACGAAAAACGCTCGCCTGTCGGTGGCGATGAAGTGAAGAACGACGGAATCTGAGGAGACTGCTGGAATCGAGGCAGTCTAGTTTAAAACGCCGAGGTGGATAACTGAAAAAAATAAAGTGTCGATTATTACTTTTCATTGCTGGAAACTGTAAAGCGAATATAAAATTAGTAAAGTTTTCTTTGATTAAACATTTCAAAATTACAGAAAGTGTCGATTATTAAATTTCATTACGAAAAACTGTAAAGAAAATATGAAATTAGTAAAGTTTTCTTCGATTAAATTAATTCGTAACTAAAAATGGATTACCTGTATATTGTGCCAGAGTGCCGCTTCGTAATTTTCATTTCGGAAAAGCTGTGAAGAAAATATGAAATTATTAAAGTTTTCTTTGACAAAATTAATTCGTAGTCAAAAATTAATTACCTGTGTATTGTGCCATAGTGCCGCTTATTAAATTTCATTACGGAAAACTGTAAAGAGAATAGGAAATTAATAAAGTTTTCTTCGATTAAATTAATTCGTAACTAAAAATGGATTACCTGTATATTGTGCCAGAGTGTCGCTTCGTCATTTTCATTGCGGAAAACTGTAAAGAAAATATGAAATTATTAAAGTTTTCCTTAATAAATTAATTCGTAGTTAAAGATTAATTACCTGTGTATTGTGCCAAATTTCATTGCGGAAAACTGTGAAGAAAATATGAAATTATTAAAGTTTTCTTTGACAAAATTAATTCGTAATTAAAAATTGTATTGTGCCATAGTGCCGCTTATTAATTTTCATTGCAAAAAAAAAAAAACTGTAAAGAGAATATGAAATTATTAAAGTTTTCCTTAATAAATTAATTCGTAATTAAAAATTAATTACCTGTGTATTGTGCCAAATTTCATTGCGGAAAACTGTGAAGAAAATATGAAATTATTAAAGTTTTCTTTGACAAAATTAATTCGTAATTAAAAATTAATTACCTGTGTATTGTGCCAAATTTCATTGCGGAAAACTGTGAAGAAAATATGAAATTATTAAAGTTTTCCTTAATAAATTAATTCGTAGTTAAAGATTAATTACCTGTGTATTGTGCCAAATTTCATTGCGGAAAACTATAAAGAAAATATGAAATTATTAAAGTTTTCCTTAATAAATTAATTCGTAGTTAAAGATTAATTACCTGTGTATTGTGCCAAATTTCATTGCGGAAAACTGTGAAGAAAATACGAAATTATTAAAGTTTTCTTTGACAAAATTAATTCGTAGTTAAAAATTAATTACCTGTGTATTGTGCCATAGTGCCGCTTATTAAATTTCATTACGGAAAACTGTAAAGAGAATAGGAAATTGATAAAGTTTTCTTCGATTAAATTAATTCGTAACTAAAAATGGATTACCTGTATATTGTGCCAGAGTGTCGCTTCGTCATTTTCATTGCGGAAAACTATAAAGAAAATATGAAATTATTAAAGTTTTCCTTAATAAATTAATTCGTAGTTAAGGATTAATTACCTGTGTATTGTGCCAAATTTCATTGCGGAAAACTGTGAAGAAAATATGAAATTATTAAAGTTTTCTTTGACAAAATTAATTCGTAGTTAAAAATTAATTACCTGTGTATTGTGCCATAGTGCCGCTTATTAAATTTCATTACGGAAAACTGTAAAGAGAATAGGAAATTAATAAAGTTTTCTTCGATTAAATTAATTCGTAACTAAAAATGGATTACCTGTATATTGTGCCAGAGTGTCGCTTCGTCATTTTCATTGCGGAAAACTATAAAGAAAATATGAAATTATTAAAGTTTTCTTAATAAATTAATTCGTAGTTAAAGATTAATTACCTGTGTATTGTGCCAAATTTCATTGCGGAAAACTGTGAAGAAAATATGAAATTATTAAAGTTTTCTTTGACAAAATTAATTCGTAGTTAAAAATTAATTACCTGTGTATTGTGCCATAGTGCCGCTTATTAAATTTCATTACGGAAAACTGTAAAGAGAATAGGAAATTAATAAAGTTTTCTTCGATTAAATTAATTCGTAACTAAAAATGGATTACCTGTATATTGTGCCAGGTTGTCGCTTCGTCATTTTCATTGCGGAAAACTATAAAGAAAATATGAAATTATTAAAGTTTTCCTTAATAAATTAATTCGTAATTAAAAATTAATTACCTGTGTATTGTGCCATAGTGCCGCTTATTAATTTTCATTGCGGAAAACTGTAAAGAAAATATGAAATTAGTAAAGTTTTTCTTCGATTAAATTAATTCGTTATTAAAAATTAATTACCTGTGTATTGTGCCATAGTGCCGCTTATTAATGTTCATTGCTGGAAACTGTAAAGAGGACATGAAATTAGTAAAAATTTTCTTCGATTAAATTAATTCGTAATTAAAAATTAATTACATGTGTATTGTGCCATAGTGCCGCTTATTAATTTTCATTGCTGGAAACTGTAAAGAGAATATAAAATTAGCAAAGTTTTCTTCGACTAAATATTTCAAAACCAGATCAAGTGTCGCCTATTACTTTTCATTGCGGAAAACTGTAATGAAAATATGAAATTATTCAAGTTACCGTTGATTAAACTAATTCGAATTCAAAATTGAATTACCTGCATATTAGGGAGAACATTAACACTCTGTGAAAGAAAAAAAAAAAAAAAGCAAGATAAAATTAGTGAAGTTTATAAATTTTAAATTCGATACGATACTCTCCTCTTATGGGTATCATACAAATTAGTTGCATATTGGTGACCCGGCGATAATCTGTAGAATAACTCCAGGAAGCCATGCGACGTTCAGAAGTAAGTTTATAAGGATCAAGTCCTGTTTGGTGCAAAGATTTACACGGCTACGTCTGTATACGGTGCTGAACATAACATGCTAATTGGTAAGAAGCCAGGGGGAACACCCGTAAATAGTCCTCACTACATGGTGGTCAGTAGCAAAAGGTGGCGGTCAGTGGCAGGCAACTTATTCGCCCTTTCACTTTGGCGCTTGGCAGATTTTGACTGGAAGCTGTAAAATGATCTGAAGAACACTCGTAAGTCATGTGTTGCAATGTAAGTTTTATTTTGAATTTTCTTTATATCGAGTGTATACATACGTTTGCTTAGATTGTTTTTTTTTTGGTCATAATTATCTATTTACATTTATGTTAGGAAGTTTCTCTGTACGAAAATTCTATAATCATTAGATGCTTAGTTTTAGGTGCAGTTTAGTAGGGCCTAGTCCTTAGTTAAGAATACCCGGTGAAGAAAAGTATAATAAAAAGTCTTATTCTAGGCAGTTTCTTATTTCTCCATTTTTCCGCTCAAACATAAATGCAACACATTGAGAATCTTTCTTAAGGCAATGAAATTCTTGGGCGAAACTCACTCGTTCTGAGATATACGTACATATATATATAAATATTGTAAACTTTTGCGAATTTTAGGTATAGCAACATTGAAACTACTTTGTATAATAAAAAATATACACTTCGTATCAAAAATCTAAACATTAATTTTTTTAAATTTAGAAATTCCTAGCAGAACACCATATAGCTAAATCACTTTTTGAGGATTTCCATAAATGATCTATTTATGTAGTAACAAACCATTCGTCTAATCTGTGCATATGCATATGATGTAAGGATAAAAATATAATATGTGTACATATGTGAGAGTGGATTGATAAAAATAGAAAATAGAAAACTTGAGCCGTATATGTATATATGTACATCTAGTATTAAATCAAGAGTACCATTATTTCAAGGTACATACATGTAAATATATCAGTAGTAGATGGACACTTTGGATACCAAATAACGTTGCGTCTGTAAGGGACAGAAGACCCTTGCCCCACTATAGTGTAAATCATATGAGAAATGGGCGTATGCACGGGAAAATGAAAGTTGATGAGACTAAAGTTGCTTTATGTACCTGAAAAAGGTCAGGCGAAGAAATAAAAGACGTGGTTAATAGCAGTCAAGTCTTTTTATTACAATCGATGAACATTTTTTCATAGTTTCTGTTTGAAGTATTCGTAAAAATAATAAATTTCACAAAACAGTACAAGAACAAGTATACCACCCGCTAAAAACTTCAAAGTGTTGAAAGCATAAATTAAAGTCTTTGATGGAGTCGGCTTAGTGAGCGGTTTATTGTATAGTCCACATACATCTCGACCATTGGTATACGTGTAGTTTGGAGATCGATGAATGTGTTCTGATTCAACGTCTTCTGGGCAGTTCATAGCATACATTTCCAGGGAGCAAAAGTAACATTTTATTTTATCTTTAAGGTTTGTGTAAAAGAATCCACTTCTTGCTAGTTTGCAACACTTTTTGTCATCTAAAGGAAGATTATGAAACATTTTTAAGCGGTCAGATTCTCTTTTCAAGAGTAGCATGACGACTATGTTTTAAAAATATTACACGACGTCTTTTATATCAATCCAGGCGTTCTTCTTATGGGAAAATCCTAACCATTTAACTAATACTTTATTTCCGCGTCTTTTTAAAACTTTTTCTACAAGGTAAAGATCCGGATGTTTGACTGGAGCCAACTCAAGCTCATAAAACTTTCCCTGAATCACATTTTGTTCATAATCCTCGAGAACATAGATTGTTGGAAATGTGCTTTTCACTTTATTTATAACAAATATTTCGGTAGACCAATTAGGGGTATAGCCTTTTTCAAATACATCCTTATGCTTACTTATACGAACAAAATCACCTACTTTATATTTCGGTTTGGGTTTTACCTTTGGATATTTATACACAGTCGACAATAAACGTTTCTCGTTGCGTGCGCCAACATCTGCAGGGTGCATTTTAATAGTGCGATGCTTTGTTCAATTATACGCTTCTGTTAACTTAGTTAACATACTAATCCAGTGATAGTTTCCGTTCATACTGAATTCTTTCCACATCATGCTTTTTAATGTTCTGTTAAACCTTTCTACAATTGAAGCTTTTAAAGCGCTGTAAGTGGAATAATGGTTAATATCATAGCGATTCATAAGCTGTCGAAACGATTTATTAAAAAACTCCTTTCCATCATCTGTTTGTAAATTTCTTGGAATGCGACCTTGATTTAAAAGAGACTGCATCACTTTAACAACTTCTGATGCCTTTTTACTTTTAATTGGTGAGGCCCATGCATATTTTGAAAACGTATCAATTACAGTGAGAAGAAAACGAAAGCCTTGGTTTTCTGAAGCGGACGAACCCATATCGACCAAGTCTGACTGTCACAAATCATCAATACCCTTGATAGTAACACTCTGTCGCTTAAAGTTTTTGCGAGCAGGTTTATGCAGTTCATTCACGACTTGTCTTCTACTCATTTTACCGAATGTATAAATACAACCCTATGAATAACAGTTTTTTATAAAATATTTTAAAACCAGCAATGATCAAGTTTAATTATCCGTTTACAATGATGGTTGCTGGACCTTCAGGCTGTGGAAAAACAACATTTATAAAAGACCTTATCAATAGTATATTTTTAACAAGGCCGCAAATAACAAGAGTTATCTGGTGTAATACAGAACATGGGGCTCTGCCCTCAGATACCACATTCACTAATATCGAATTTATTGATAGTATTCCTGAAGAGTTTGTAATTTATACACAGGAACCTATATTAATTGTATTGGACGATATGATGTTAAATGCTTTTAGCAGACAAGTATGTGACCTCTTTACAAAAGGATCACACCATCGCAATCTTTCAGCAATCCTTGTAACACAAAATGTATTTCATCAAGGCAAGTTTTGCCGAGATATATCACTTAACTGTAAATACCTCGTTGTGTTTAACAACCCTCGATATAAGAGCCAGTTTATTCATTTAGCGAGACAGATTTATCCAGAAAACAGTTCAGAGCTGCTAAAAATATATAAAGAGATTACACGGCTGCCCCATGGATATTTACTGGTAGATTCCACTCAAGATATCAACGAGGTGTTAAGATTCCGTACTGATATTTTTAACAAGACATTTACATCTTGTTTCTGTCCACCTTTAATCAGTAAAAATGGTGTCACGAATGAATCGATTAAGGGACAACAAGCATATGCTATATGTTCTTAGAACAGCGAGACCGAAATTAAGGCAGGCAATTATTAAAAACGCCGAACCCGAGGTCATTAAAACTCTTTGCGAAATTACTCTTAATACTTTGAAGGGAAACCATATCCCTCATGGAAAAATGTACAATTCGCTCTGTAAGTATAAAAATGATTTGCGAAAATTAGTTGTTGCAAAAAGATCTGTACCCAGACAACGTAAAATACTGATACAGCGAGGAGGCTTCTTACCAGTGTTGTTAGAAAGTGTATTATCAGGTGTAATTGGTTCATTAATCGAGAAATATGTTTAAAAAAAAATAATCTATGTAAAATGTTACTTCTTTCACCAGAAGTTTATGAAAAATTGAAAAACGAGATTGAGGATTCCCTGAATCAATCTAGGTTCGATAAGACTATGGATAAAATATTAAAAAACAAGAATTTATCTGATAGGGAAAAATGGTATAACTACCGAAATGAGTTAATAAAGTTTTCAAACTTAAGACGGAAAGCTGTGCATGTGTCAGACGAAAAACAAAATATTCACATACCGCAAAAAAAGCAGAAAAACTGGCGGGATAGTACTACTCAAACTAAATTCATTCGTATACCACAAGATAAGCAGAAAAGCTTGCGGGATAGTACTACTCAAACTAAGTTTATTTTTAAAGATGAAATATCAACACAAACATCACCCTTAAAAGAAAATACACCTGAAAGAATGGAAGAGGATTTCTTCGAACTTGCTGAAATATCACCACCAAGACAACCGTTATCACCTGCTTCCAAACGCCGCTTGTCAGCTAGTGGTATAGAAAAAAGTCTGAAACTACCTTCAAAAATACCGAAGACGGTTTCTGAAACCAAGTCTCGCGATAAAGATTATAAGGTAATCACGGCTGAGGATGGTATAACACAGTAACACTGTGCCTGCAGAAATGAGTATTGATGAAGCTGCGAACTTATTAGCAGGACACGACACGGAAAGCACTACAGTTGACAAAGGTAGAAAGCCATCCAAAAATCAGTCTATATTAAAGCCGAAGTGCCAGCGTACCAGCAATTGTTTGGGAAAACGTGTAATAATAATAAGCAGCAATTCTGAAGTGTACCGAACATTGCTTGTGAAAGAATTTAAAAATGCCTGTAGATATAAAAGATAATGACTTTTACGTATGCCTTTTAAGTAACAATTCCATGCAGTTTTATCCCGAAAATACGTTATCAGCTTTTACAAATGCAATACCTAGAACATGCAAGTTTACTGATAACTGCTGTGTCGGAATAACTGAAATTTCATTGCCCGACCGTGCCATAAAAGTAGGAGTCAAACGAAATACAGATGAAGAAGTAAATCAGAGTAATGTTAAAAGGGTAAGACGTGATGCATCTGATCCGTTGAAAGAAATAAGAGAGCAGCATAGAAAAAAAATCAAATCACTTAGCATCAAAATAAATGAAACCGTTAAACTTGAGTGGACTAAAGAGAATCTTGAGCAAGCTAGTTACAGAGCAGGAGAAGTAAATTTTTCTGCATTCCTACTAACATTTTATAACGCTATAACACCATCATGGAATACAATGTACTTGGATGATGTTAAGAAAAAGATGTGGGATCGGTTAGAAGCTGACTTTTTTGATGGTGTTATACCTAAGCTACAAACGGGATCCAGATGAGTTTACATTACACATATATCAGGGTAAAAGGCCTTCAGAAAATGTTGTTTTAAAATATAAAAACTATGAGTGGGTTGAAGCCTTTGTTGATGACGTATTTGGACAAATTCCTAGACAGAAGAGAAAGTATGCTATCATACAAGATTCGATAGACAACTACACACATCCAGCGCTTAGCATCAAAAGAGCTCGTGAGACAGAAAAAAATACTGGTGGCAAAAGGGTACATTATGTACTTGAACTGCGGTTGGAAGATTTGAGAGTCACAATCAAAATAAAAAAACCACTTCCATCTCATCTTAATGTCAGAGATCTTACTACGCTTTTTATATCAAATGTACACTTTGATGATCAAACTCTTAGCGAGCAAGAAAAACAAAAGATAATTATTCAAATTAAGGATACGATTTTTAACATCTTGAATAGATTGAATAAAGATTCGATTAATGCTAAACCGTCCGAACAGCGAAAAATTATTAAAGGTAGCAATATTTTGGATGTTCCATACGAAAAACAGAGTTCCGGTGAATATTTAACTACACCAGTGCCTATTGATACTAATATAGACAATCTGTCCAACTTCTTTACGGATATATTTCTCCACCTGAAAATAAGCGTGAGCCTGACGCCATATTGTCAGAAATAAAAGAATCTTTTAATACGGCAGGATTACGTCAGGAGCATATGTCAATAATAGACATACTTAATAGCCTGGAAAGATCAGTTACGGACTGGGCAATAAGGTTACCGCAAGAGTCTCAGCAAACATCAAAGGACTGTTATGAAAAATACATAATTTATGTCTACACTGATATTATTCAGCCCAGAGTTATAGGTGATCAGTTAGTACGATACTTACGTATAATACCTTTAAAAGAATGTGAAAGTACAATAAGATTTCAACACGTAGATTACTGTCCTATTGAAAAAACCTTTATCGAAAGTATTTCTATAAAAATAACTAATCAGCAAGGGTAGTTAATTGATTTCAAGTCAGGCTATATTCCGACATTTATAATGCTCCATTTTGAAAGAATACAAGTAAAAAAGCTAGAATTGGTCTAAGACCAATTCTTATGATACCCTAGATGAATGCCCGTATTAAATTCCGTATGGTCACCGATCTATTCAAGTATTGATTTTGAAGTGGTTTTTCGCATATATGTATTTCTAGAACAGTTTGTCGCACAGAAAAATTGGATATAACAAATTTTATAGGATTTCGTATTCTGCAGAAGTTTTTAGTACAATAAAAATGTCTTGGACTGATCGTTTTCAAAGTATACGTAAAAAAATTGAAATTTTTATATGGCAACACCAAGAAGGAGTTGCCCGATTTAGTCCATTTTTGACATTTTATTTGCTGATGTAGCAAAAACATCATGTACGAAATTTCAGCTCTCTACGTCAATGCGTTCTCAGGCTGTATCCAAATATATAGCGGAAAACGAAATTTTTATATGGTAACCCCACGAAGGAGTTGCCCGATTTGTCTCATTTTCGAACTTAATTTTACTTTTTTGTGAAAGTCGGTGTACAAAATTTCAGCTCTCTAAGTATACGCGTTCTCGAGTTATCGTGCGCACAGTCGGACGGTCGGACGGACGGACGGACGGACGGACATGCAAAAATCGAAATAACTTTTAATATTATGAATGTGTGTCCAATCCATTTTGCTCTACCATAATTATTTCGAGGTGTTACAAACGGAATGACAAACTTAGTATACCAATATGATTTCATCTAGGGTATAATAAACTATATATACTCATACAAGAAATAATTTAACATAGTGTGGAGGTAATAGCATTTTGTATAACTTCGAAAATGAATTCATATTATAGTAAGTATTACGCAATCCAAAGTGGCGGTGGTTTAGCGGATATTGGAGAATTATATCGAGCTCCTATTATTTACCAGCGTGGAAGAGGAATTGGTAGTTTTTTCAGCGGATTATTACGATATTTACAAGCTTTGGTTACATCTGGGGCAAAAGCTTTGAAGCAACAAGCAATTAAAACAGGAAAAGCTATTTTAGAAGAAGCGGGTAGTAAATCTTTAATAGATATTTTAAAAGAACAAGGAAAATCGGCTGCCGAAGAGCTATCACAGAAAGGTATAAATATGCTGTTTGGAAGCATGGCCGGTTCAGGAAATAGCAGTCGCATGCTTATAAAAAGACGCAACCCATTTGCAGCTTTACATTTCGCTCCAACTTCTAAACGTAAAAAGCGTTCAAAATCACAAAAATCCGTTAAAAGAGGTTCAAAAACAAAAAAGACAGCTAAAAGAGCATCTATTAAAGGCAAACGTAAGATACGTAAACGTGTGTTAGATATTTTTGATAAATAGACAGCATGCCTTCATACAACGAACGCATGAAATCTGAATTAGACCTTTTCTCTACACCACCTATACAAAGTAGCATCTTAAAAACTGAAGAAGTATCTTATAAACCTATAGCTTCTTTGGATAACTCGTCGGTATTGGAATTTGTATCGCTAGGTTATGGTGACACATATCGAGACTTATCAAGCATATACCTTCGATTGAAATAACAACTGGTTAAAATCAAGGATGGAAAAGAAGAACTTTACACAGGCGAAGATATCGAAATAACTAAACCGGATAAAACCAAAGACACTGTTAGTGATGAACGCCCTGGCCTTGTAAATAACATATTCCATTCACTTTTCCGTCAATGTGCAATTTACTTAAATGGAAAACCAGTTGCTCAAACTGATAACAATTACAACTATAGAGCCCATATTGAGAATTTATTAAATTACGGAAAAGATGCCGCTTCAACACATTTGGAATCGGTTGGTTGGTATCTTGATCAAAATAATATGGAGGTAGTTGAAAACGCTGAGCTAAATGAAGGTTATTTGGCAAGACAAAAGCTGTTTGATAAAAGTAATGTTGTTGAGCTGATGGGAAAGATTCCCGGCGATATGTTTAATCAAGATAAATTATTAATGAACGGTGTTGATTTACGGGTAGTTTTAGCACTCGAAAAACCCGAATTTCACCTTTGCTCAAAAGATGATGACAATTCCCCACGAGTTAAGATAGTAGAAGCAACTAAGTACAACGCTATATATCCGTATAAACGACTTGAAGTTAAGACGTATACAATACCCGCAAATACATTTACATTATCATAGGACAATGTGGTTATAGGACAATTGCCAAATCTACTAGTCTTTGGCATGGTTGACAACGATGCATATACCGGAAAACGAACAAAAAATTCTTACAACTTCAAGCACAACAACATCACCAGGTTTAACTTATCGGTGAACGGCGTATAGGTGCCAAATCAACCTCTAGAATTTGATTATTCAAAAGAAAATCCTGCCAGCACTCGAGGATATATTACATTGTTTAAAGGAACCGGTATACATTATTTCGATAAAGGACACCAAATTTCAAAAAAATTCTTTGACAACTGATGTTTTCTACTTGCTTTTGATTTAACAACAGATCTCTCATATAATTCAACATGTGGAAATCTATTGAACCAGGGAACGGTTAGAATTAAAGGAAGATTTAAAGAAGCACTAAAAACAACCGTGACATGTATTGTATATGCAGAATATGATAGCAGCCTTGATATAGCTAAATAAAAAATGTGTACACCAGCTTCTAAAAACCTATATAAGGCAGGTTAAATGATCATTGTTCTTAAATACGTAATCTATAATAACCTACTGTTTGGTCAATGTGGAGTACTTCTCCAGAGGTCACTTAACCTTCTTAAAAAAAAGTTTCTTTTGCTGGATTCGCTGCGCAGAATAAGTCTTTTGTGAAAGAAATAATTTTCAAGTATCCTACATCTAGTACAGAATGTACTGAACAATTAAGTAAATTTGGCAATCTTGAGCTCAAGCGTTTGGATGAAGATCTTATAAAAACTCTATCAACATTTAATATCGTATTTGTTCGTGGAGATACAAATAAAACATTTATAAATAACTACGTTACATCTCACACAAAAGTCATTCACGTGGAAGCCGTCATTTCTGCTGAACAAGAATGAACACGATTGAGCTTGCAAAGGCGTTAACAAATAACCGCACGACAAACAGGTTTTTCAGAGGTGTTTTTCCATGCAGTCATCTACCACAAAAAATAAAAAATCCTGCATGTGTTATAGCTAACACTGATCCTGCACATAAAGGCGGAACTCATAGGGTCGCCTTTTATTTCCCAAAACAAGGCCCTGCAGAGTACTTTGACTCTTTTGGAAAGTATCCCACCAACAGGTTTTTTCGAAAATTTTTATTAGCTAATTCAAGCTGTTTTTGTAGCAATGAAAAACGACTGCAAAGCCAGTTTTCAGCAACCTGTGGACATTATTGTTTTATATTTCTATATTCTCGATGCAGAGGACGGAGCTTTAAGACTTTTTTAAAACAGTTTGATTCGAACGAACTAAGTTTAAATGATAACAAAATTGTTAATTTATGCCGTTGCATATATCTAAAAAAAAAAGCATCCACAATCTGGAGGGGATTTTTGTAGCCAGTCTTGCAAGCCTGAGATCAAAACTATAAAATCCTAAACCCTAGCTGTTTTTGTATTCAGCGTAACAGTGTGATTTGATTAAGATGCAACCATCACGTAAAAAACAAAGGACTCCCACAAAAGGTAAAAAGAAGTTGTCCAAAGGTGAAACAGCCGTAAAAGAAAAAAGGAAGTTGTCTAAATATGCAGCAGAAGTAGGCGGTGAAAATCTCTTGTTAAATTACACGTACCATTTGGACGATTGCCATAACCGGAAAGTAATACTGGGGTTTGACCCTTTATCGTTCAAAGCGAAAATAGTGTTTCATCGGCATGGCCTCTTTCCGATATCAACAACTTATTCCGGATGGTTGGCAGTTTACGAGAATCTCAACGATTTAAAAATCAAAATGGAAGGAACGCTTCCAGCCAATCAGACCGAATTAAAAAACGAATACACGATCCCCGTCAATAATGGTAGCATTATACTATCGTAAGCGGAGCTTTATAAAATATTTGAAATGATGAAATTCTTCAATATTGTCATGTTTCACAATACCAACGCTTCTGAAACTTTTAAGGAATATTATAAAAAGTATGCTGACAAATGTAAAGAAAAAAATGTATTAAAATTACCATGTGAAGTTTTTTTTATTCCCAGTCGAACTTCTTATGTACACTTAAATTATTCCAGACTTTTTTATGAAATACCAATGTATTGTATTGGAAATCTAATTTTTGATGCAATGAATTTCGATTACAAATAAATGAAATAAAATAAATATAAAAAGTATTTTATTTAATTATTTTATTCACTAACAAATATATATAAAAATTAATACAATTTTTAACAGCACAACGTACAGCAGATAAATTTCCATGAATTTCACAATATACTTTAAATTGTATAAGGTTGTTTAGTTTTGGTATTTCAAGTTGTTTTATTTTAGCTTGAGGAATGTATTGCTGAATAAATTTTTCCTTTTCAAGTCCTTTTACATAAATTGTTGAATTTGATAATTTCGTCAATATGTCAGGTAGATTGTTGTAATTAATAGTACCAGCGTTCCATCTTAACCCGTTTATTCGGTTGAAATTGTAATCATCCTGACAACGAGCTTTTACTGACAATTGATTATACGGGTATGGAGGTTTGAAATAATATAAGGTTGGATTAAGGGATCCGTGTTGTAAGAACGACAATTCCTTAGCAAACAGCTGGCCTTTAACTCCGGTGACAAATTGTATATCTAAAACAACACTGTCCGAACTCATGACTTTTACTGCGGAAAGGAAATACCAAACAGATATTTAAATATACGTTTTAAGGCCTTATATATGTAGGTTTCTCGGAAATGATATAACATTTTTCAACACCATTTAACAAATACAATTACTATCATAAACTATGTACGTATAACAGTTGTCATATTTATGATTATTTTAATTTTTGCAATTACTAAAAATATTCTATTTGCCTAATTACAATAAATTGTTCAAATTTTATAAATATTACATTCTGGTGCTCTTAAAACCGTAAGGATAAGAAAAACCATTCTGCCTAATTACTCTTTTATCAATCTAATTCTTTTTGTTTCCGGTTCAGATACAATCACACCAGATAATTTTCGTTTAATTTTACATTTATTTTCTATTTTTACAGGCTCGGTTTCTTCAAAAACAGTTTTCTTCATTTTATCAAAATTTATCATTTGAGAATTTTCAAAGTTTAACGAAACCCCTTTACATTTGGTGACGTACTCAAAACCAATGCTTACAAACTCAGATATGTACGCTTTTTTTCCATAACATTCCAGCTCATTTGTGAGTCCACCCAAAAATTCAGATGTTTCAAACGTGTTTTCATTCGTTTTTTCAGTGAAAATCAGTGAATCAGTGTCGCAGTATAAAACACGATTTTGGATTTTTTCTAGTACTCCATATAATTTCATACGAGCATAAGATGTCGTATATGCCCCTATAGGAATATTCACATGACCAACTACATCTAGATCTTGCTGAATATGACGCCAGTTAACCCATAATGTATCATTATTTATCACATAAATGGATGATAACTCAATTCCCGGACTTTCAATAAAATCAGAAAGATCTTTAAAACTAGTTAGAACAGTTGTTTGCATTTTTTCCCCTCTTTGAGCAAATTTTCCCCACAAAGAATTAAGACATACTTTTGCTTCGTGTCTCTGTCCGGAATTTTTTCCGATTTTTGTTTTATCTAAAAGAATATTTTCGTATTTTTCATTCTGCTGAATATACAGCTCTCTTTCATCTTCAGTAGTATATGTACTAGGCCAACCGCTAGCTTCTTGTTTTAGCTTTAAAAACGTATTAACATATTCGGAGAATAAACCTCCCTGTCCTGTTTCACGAGCATATTGAGTATAGCCATAATGCCAAACTTCAAAAACATCTCTTATTTCATACCCTTCCTTAACTGCTAGGGTAACTTCAGGAATTACCCAAGTACCTAATAACATTATTTCAGTTTCAGTGTATGGGCATTGATGAAGAATATTAAGTTCGCTGCATGTTTTGCAAAGAGGAAAATATAATTTGTTGTTTATTTTAAGAGGAAGAATAGGAATAGTAATATTTTGTGGGGGCAAAATTCTACATTTAACAAACCCATGCATTTTTATCAAATCTTCCGCGGAAGGTACATCCCCATGTTTTAATATTTTTGGATGCCCAACAGGATAAGGTGCATATTTATTTAGGTACGGATAGAGACTTGTAAAGTCCAAATATTTAATTTTCTCATCAGCCTTTGCTTCATAATAAACAGCAAATAGCTCAGTACGCCCTACTGTTATAGCTTCCCGCGGATTAAGGGAAAGTACATGACTTTTTAAATCGTTATCTAAAGATTGGTTTATTTCCGGATTTTCTTTTAAAAACTGCTTGAAATAACACTCCCACATAGTTATTATTTTAAACCCTGCACGTTTGATTAGTTCAATTCTTTTACACGTGCCTTCATATCGATGATCAAGATTATGGAATTGAAGCTTATTTGCAGTCCGGTTTTTGAAACACAGTATACAGCCATGGAAGAAACATCCAAAAAATTCATAAACAGTATTTTGGTAGTTTTACTTCACCATAATTTTCTACGTGTTTAATTTTCCCCCCAACTTTGCTGTATTCTAATGTAAGCCATTTTAGACCAATAATTGACTGATTCGAATTTCTAATATACCCGTTTTTAGGCATAATACCTAACAAATTTTCTTTTAAAAAGTTTTTTCTGTATACTAGCATTACTGTTGATGCAATTGTGAGAGCTTCAGTAAACGGATTTATTTGTGTTATTTTTAAAAAATCCTTCATAAAAGTTAAACAAATCTCTCGTAAAATGTTGACGTCATTTCGACAATAACTTATTAATTCGACCTGATTATTAAATTCTACCTTGGATTTAATTTGATTATCGTACCATTTGCAGAAGTTTTCCCTTTTATCTGTCTTCATTGCGTCAATGGCATACATTTCTGTAGATGGAATTTGTCCTACATAGTTCCAGTTATCTAAAGTATTAAAAAAATTAGGGTAGTATCCTTTTTGGATATTTGGAATATTAAAAACTTTGGGTAGTTTTGATAATGCAAACGGTAGAAAATTTCAATAAAAATTAAACGCCCACAAGTAATTTTCATAATTTTTGACCCATTCATGACTGGTACAACTTTTAGTTTTCTTTTTATCAGTTCTGATATAATTAAGTGTCCGTCGTAAGATTGCAAATTGTGCGCAATACTAATAATTTGCGTTGCAAAAGTCTATGCAAAAAACAGTAATCTACAAATTTTTCTACTATATTTTCAGATCCGTTTTGATATTTAACAAGTAAAAAAGCTAGAATTGGTCTAAGACCAATTCTTATGATACCCTAGATGAATGCCCGTATTAAATTTCGTATGGTCACCGATCTATTCAAGTATTGATTTTGAAGTTGTTTTTCGCATATATTTCTAGAACAGTTTGTCGCACAGAAAAAATGGTAATAACCAATTTTATAGGATTTCGTATTCTGCAGAAGTTCTTAGTACAATAAAAATGTCTTGGACTGATCGTTTTCAAAGTATACGTAAAAAACCGAAATTTTTATATGGCAACACCAAGAAGGAGTTGCCCGATTTAGTCCATTTTTGATATTTTATTTGGTATTATGTAAAAACATCATGTACAAAATTTGAGCTCTTTACGTCAATGAGTTCTCAGGCAGTGTCCAAATATATAGCGGAAAACGAAATTTTTATATGGCAACCCCACGAAGGAGTTGCCCGATTTGTCTCATTTTCGAACTTAATTTTACTTTTTTGTTAAAGTCGGTGTACAAAATTTCAGCTCTTTAAGTATACGCGTTCTCGAGTTATCGTGCGCACAGACGGTCAGACGGACGGACGGACGGACAGACGGACGGACGGACATGCAAAAATCGAAATAACTTTTAATATTATGATTGGGTGTCCAATCCATTTTGCTCTACCATCATTATTTCGAGGTGTTACAAACGGAATGACAAACTTAGTATACCCCTATGATTTCATCTAGGGTATAAAAATATGTTCGCGTTTGCCGCATTTAATACAATCACCATCGTCTCTAGTATCCGAAATATAACATTCATTGCAATTCTGCTGGGCTATTATTAAGTTTACATTGTGTACAAATGAATCAGATTTTTCTTGATATTGTTTGTTTTGAGTGCTTTCACAATCAAAAAATATGAAAAAAAAAATTTGTATTTTTCTTTTTTTTGTAAACTTTTGTAAAACACAAGTGATCTTCTGGAACGTATTTAAAACAATTCTGACAATAAAACTCACCACAAATGTGAATTTCCTGCCTTTTAGAATAATCGACAAATTTACTACAATCTTTACAAACTTGTAAAATTTTGAAAATAGTTCCTTTATTCAATATATTTTTTAAGTGATTATTGTAACACACAGTACCCCTAAAGGATCTTTTACATTTTTCACAATTTATTACTTCTTGCACAAATAAAGACGGGGGAGATACATAACAATATGTACACTGCATTTCACATTTGTGGTAAAACTTATGATCATATAAATTATCACAGAAAACACAAAGATATTTCTTATTAAAAAACCCCGTCGGAGATTTAACAACATAAAAATGGGTTTCAGCTTCAGAAAAATAAAGATAAATTTTCTTATTCCGCTCAAAAAGGGTTGGCCCCTGAAAATGTATATTTCCCTTTAACGAATTAAAGACCACAATTTAAAAATCTTTTAATTTTTTTTGAAATCTATATAGATCTGATAATAAACAACCTTTATTTTCCGTTACTTGAACTAAAGCATTCTTACACAACACTTTTGAAAGGCTAAGAAGTTTGTTTTCAAACTTACGTGAAAATTTTTTCGGTAGGGTGATAACATTTGATATTTCTACTGAATAACACAAACATTTTGGAAGACATAAAAAACCGCTTTGACTAACATTTGTTAGACTTTTCTTGTTTTTCAAGTAAGCGGCTTCATTCTCAATGTTACTAAATTTTCCTCCTCCATATGGAAAATTCACTATATTGGCTTCGACCTGCAATATTTCATAAAAAAAAATACGGAGTTTGACTGATTAACATCAGAGATCAGATTTACGATCAATTTACCGTTTATCTTATCTACTGGTCTCATGCTAACCTATATCGGTTTAACTTCCGGATTATTTGGCAATGAAAGTGACAAGGCTATTTGACTCCCCTCATTGCTGTTTAAAACTAATTCTTTAATCATTTCAGAAAATGCACTTTCCATCCATTCACTTAAATTATTAATGTCTTGATGTGAGGAATCTTCTAGTTGAAAAGTCATCCTTACGCCATCCATTTTCAATTTCCTGAAATGTGTATTTTCTTTAGATAATATTTTAATAAAGTCTCCACCACCTGACTGCACTATTTCACTGAGTTTGATACTAGAAGAAGGTATAGCCACATCATCCGTATTTCCTAATACGTTGGTGATAACAGTAGACTCACAAATAACCACTATGCCGGAATTGTGTGGTTTGTTTTGGCTGGATGAAACGCTTACCTTTTTTAAGGTAGAAAGAGCTTCTTGAACAGAAAGGTTTTGGAAGCAGTCCTTATTAGAAAATGCGTATTTAAAAATAATTTTATGTACATTTAAAATATCTTTTGTTGTTAAAGCAACATTATTATCAAACATTTGGTTTAACCCTGATCTCAAAAAGCATGGGAAAAACTCTGCTCCCTTTTCTACAACTAGTTCTAAAATATTTAAAAACTTATCTGTTGACATGACGCCGTTATTTTATTAATCTATTAAGGTACCTAGGATTAATAAAACTACAGCTTTCGATTTTAAAATACGCACAAGATTTCGTGATAAAGACAACGTCTGCTTATAAAAGTTCGCTTTCAATAAAAATGGCGGTATTTTCGTGTACCTTTTATATACCCTAGTCTCCCCTGTTTAAGTGTATGTCTTACTTACAAAGTAATAAAATCCAATCCGTTTGTTGGTTATTGTTTTTACTTTTGCCATTGAGAAACTATTAACTATTAAACGCAAAATTGTCGCTAACTTCTCTTATGTCAAGTAAAAGTATGATAATAAATATCCGGATGGTTAACTGATACCCTGTGGAATTTTAAGTTATTGAAATATGTTGTATATTTTAAGATATCAATACTCTGCCTGTACAAAAGTAGGTAAAGTGTTAGAAAGTATTTTGCGATTTCGACCAAAAAATTGTATATAAATCCGAATTTTTCGCATATATTTCACAGTTTTATATCAACAATTGATAGAAAAGTTCTCGATCAAAAAATATTATTGTATAATATGGTAAGTCAAAAATAATAGTTTTAAAACTTTTTACGTCAATAAAATAATATGATTAACCAATTCAGGCAAACTCCACATCGGAATTGTTGACGACAATCGGAAACGAGCCAGCGTATAAACTTTTGAGACTTGCAGACCTGGAAACTGATAAGTAATATAAAATCAACTATTTCAAGTACGTGAAAACGCAGTACGGCCAGAAATTAACGGTTTACCTGGATGGTACATATACCTTCCAAATCGATTCTCCAAAAAATTGAAACGCAAAAACAGCTGGATGAAATCAACTCTATTCAAAACTATTTTATTGTTTTAACGAATAGCGACGAGGAGAACAAGTTTCTTCAGTTTTCATTCATTTAAAAATGAAAAAATGTTCATCGATTGTAATAAAAATGCTTGGCTGCTATTAACTACGTCTTTTATTTCTTCGCCTGGCCTTTTTTCAGATCATCGCATTAATTGGAAACGACGCAAAAACTTACGTTACCCAACATTTATACACCGCTTCTCTCTATAACCAGCCACTTTCGCTTTAAAAAAAAAAAAAATATATAAACAACAACTTTGCCCCGATCGTCCCCCCACGTAAACAAAAACCTTGCCCTGATCGTACCCCACGTAAACAAAAACTTAGCCCCCCATGGTTCCCACACGGAAACAAAACCTTGCCACTGAAAAAACAAGTTTCATTTGAAATTCGAACGCGAAAATATAATCAAATATAATATAATCTGAGCAGGTACACTGCATGCATTCACATGTGTCCGAACATAACAACTCTACTCTCATTTTTCAGATCAATAGTGTCACACGGATTAAACACACCTCCATATTCTGGAAGTTGTTTCCAATTCCGCGATTTACTTTACACACAAGTGGTACAAAAAGCAACTTTAGTCTCATCAACTTTCATTTTCCCGTGCATACGCCCGTTTCTCATATGATATACAATAGAGTGGGAGAAGAGTCTTCTGTCCCTTACAGACGCAACGTTATTTGGTATCCAAAGTGTCCATATACTACTTATGTCAAAAACTTAAGCCAAATAAATATATATATATAGTATTAAATCGAAGTTATATATACATAGCTACATGAAAAGAATATCAATAAAAGGGAAGTCCTACATGTGTAATGCGCTACAGAAGCCGAAGTATGCGAATACCAAAAGAAAATGTGTAATATATCAATAATACTGACGGTGAAAATTCCACGGGATGATGAAGCGCTTCAGCATCCGCCATCTAGTTAAAAGAATTAAATTGGAATTTAATGTTTCGACTTGCTGTCTGTAGGCTCTATGCAAAAGTAATTTTTGTTGACTTAAAAGAATATTGCCCAGCGGCACTTGTCTCTACACATATGTATATAACTTCATTCTATAGTTGTCGACTGTATCTATGTTGTGCAACTGAAAGATTAAAATCTGGCGGTGAAGGAATATCAGCATTTTTCACTGTAGTAAAATCTATTGACCATTTATACTTTGTGTGCTGGATTTTGTTGACATTTTGGAGCACAAGTCCAAAAAAAACGATTGTTGGAATTTTGACAATTGCCAATCCATATTGCTGCGTGTTCACAAAACTCTTCGTTTCTATTAAATTTCTTAGAATGAGACCGGGCAATTGAATCCGTATGAGGTTTCCCCCATGTATTTTTTCGGTATTGTCGGGATGAATTTGGACGATCCTGATTTCTTTCAATTGCAGGTTTTAAAAAGCAGGCGTATATGATCTTGAATATTCTCCAAGGCTCCTGTTCAAACGTTCAATTATACTACTACGATTTCAAGCGAAACCTAGTGAAAGATTATCGATCTTGTCAGATTAATTTTATCCTGTCCTTCACCACTCGGAAATTCCTAGGGTATTTGAGTTATTTGATTTGTCCTAGCGATGTGAATGCGAAAATTTTATCGTTTTTTGGCAGGATGTCTTCGCAGATTTTCGATGATGAAAAAGTTTCTCCTGGATGTCACACACGTACTTGTTCGAGCAATATGACAGGAAAAGTGGTCTTCTTCTTCCTTGTAATCACCAGCCTGTCATTTGCAGCTTGAGGAAATGCATTTCTTTAGGTCGGGGTGCGTTCATTTTTTTTATGCGTGACGCAGCCGGCCTACACGCTTCAATAATTTTTGTAGCAGATTGGTATATGCAACACGCTACGACCATAACAGGGTCTGATAACAGCTTAACAGCTTTTCAAATAGGTCTGATAACAGCTTAACAGCCTTTGAAACAACTCTGATAACAGCTTAGCAGCTTTTCAAACGGGTCTGATAACAGCTTAACAGCTTTTAAACAGGTCTGATAACAGCTTAACAGCTTTTCAAACTGATTTGATAACAGGTGAACAGCTTTAATTTACTCAGCAGCTCCACAGGCTTCGATGTGCTTTCGGCTGAGTTACAGCTTCGACTTATGAAGATTCCGCATCTTTCATCCTTTTATAGTACAATGAAGGTATCAAATCGTTTACGGTAGCGTGCGTTGTTTAATGAGCTGTCCTTATCAATCATCAATAAACCATATTCATCCTTCCAAGGAAATTTAATAAAAAGAAGGCCATATATAAAATATCATTTATTAAAAATTAAAAAGTATTAATTCTTATAATCATTTATTAAAAATTAAAAAGTATTAATTCTTATAATCTTATGGTATATACCTGTATGTAATCAAAATTTCCTCTGTTTGATGAATCTGTTGTTGAAATCAACATCTGCATACAGCGTAAGTTTCCATGATGCTTTATGAGCTCTCCAAGTAAGCAAAATGAGAATTTCTAGTGCTAAGTTAAATCGCATGCCTCGCAATAACTTTGTATTAATGATTGTTAGAATTTATATAGCTTCACAACTTCTTTTATTAGTCTACCATATCCACAACATTCACATGTATCTGGTCCATACGTTGAATCATCACTTGACCAAGGGCAGCTTATATAGTGCTCACCAAATTTTGACTCAACTTTTTCAATATTTTCATATAATTTTAAAAAGTTATAGAATTCTTGAATTTTTTTCTTATGCTCATCGAGTAAGATGTTATTATGTTCTTTTAAAAACTCCTCAATATCCATCTTAACAGTCCAACATTCGGGAAGACACTAACCACAAACCAAATTCCCATGCAATTTTCTTTTCCATTTTTAGATTTTGTATAGAACATACCAGATTCTTATAAAATTGCCTCTTACCTGGTAGATATTGGATAGAATATACTGTTACCAAATTCTTATAAAATTGTTGCAGTTACTAGATTTTTATAAAATTTTCTTCCACCTGTATGATTATGTATGGAACATACAGTTAACAGAAATCTTCTTCTTTACTGTTTACTCACAGTTAATTATAATCCTTCATACAACTTGCAATACTCATCATCCAAGTGATTTATTGACAAGACTTGTTTATTCACTGTATGATATACTTTCATTAATAGTAAGAAACATTAGGCCCATCACACCAATATTAATAAGATAAAATTACCATATTCTTGTCGAAGCTGAATCATGGCCAAATTGTAGCCTCCAAGATTCGACACTGTTGGTTTCAAAAGGTTACCCAAGAGCAGACACTTTCGGTTTCAAAGGATAAGGTGACGTCAGAGGTCAAGGACAAATTGCTGCCTCCAAGATCATGTGTCAAATGCATATAAATAATAGTTTCATAACTTGTTTTTCATTTGATGTTATTGTACTATAAAAGGATGAAAGATGCGGAATCTTCATAAGTCGAAGCTGTAACTCAGCCGAAAGCACATCGAAGCCTGTGGAGCTGCTGAGTAAACTAAAGCTGTTCACCTGTTATCAAATCAGTTTGAAAAGCTGTTAAGCTGTTACCAGACCTGTTTAAAAGCTGTTAAGCTGTTATCAGACCAGTTTGAAAAGCTGTTAAGCTGTTATCAGAGCTGTTTCAAAGGCTGTTAAGCTGTTATCAGACCTGTTTGAAAAGCTGTTAAGCCGTTATCATTATCATCATCATCATCCTTCTCATAGTTATTTTGTATCATTAATAGATTCACATGTCGCTTCATCTTGTGTTTCGTTGGTCTAACTAGAACAGTGGTGAAGGAACGCTCTTTCTTTATGATGAATACGTTTATTGATATATCGTTCTGGTCTTCAAATGATTTAATCTGTTTAAGCGTCATAGGAAATGTTATTCCAGATAAATTTAGCGTTGAATAATGTGGATATGATGATGTCCTAGAGGAGTTAATATTTCCAGGATATAGTGCTGATGTCACGGCCCAAGCGAAGCATGCTTTATCAATATTTTTTACATTAATGCAAGCTTGCTTTAAAGCAATCTCCTTCGGTAGAGGTATGTACGAAGATCCTCGGTGCTGTTCAAATTTGTTGATATGTACTGCTAAATATATAATGGAGTCCAATGTCCAGCCGCTATCTTTTTCTCGAAACTCATTCAGTTGAGTGAGTATTGAATCCAAAATGTTAGCTTTATACCACTCAATTAAATTATCGTGCACATTGATTGGAGCAGTTCTTGCTTGTAAATATTTAATATCTTTTATAACTTCATTGTCACCTATATCCTTAACAAAATCAGCACACAACTTTGTATTAATTTAGTATTGAGATGGCGTTTTAAAATATTCTTAATACGGTGTATAAATAAATCACCAGCATCCTGTATAAATAGCTTGGGATCTGTATGGTTTATATTTACAATAATTCCAGCTCTACTTCTGTCTGTGAATACTTATTTTCTTTCCTCCCACTTTACAAAATCACTTTTTTTTTTACACGCTGAGTAATTCCTCCACCTTGACTGGTGGCTTTCAATAACACTCTCGGCGATTTAGTCTGTCCAATACAGCTCTCCATATGCCGTTTTGTACCACTCTTTTTATTAAAAAAAAAACGTTCATTTATAAGCGCGGTTGAAATTTTTTCGACCTATCGCTGAGGCTCACCAAAATTGACTGATGCCTCCTATCATTTTACATTAATATCTACTACCGCCTTCTTTCACCAAAGCCTTAAATTGAACGCACTCTCAACCTAATGCTTTCATGTTTTTTTTACTACCACAATAACCTTCAGGTGGTATATTTATAGATATTGAGTTTCATAACATGCTGCAATGATCTCGATTTCCACTGCTCATGCTCAAAACAAGTATTAACATGTTCTCGACATCGATTCAACATTTTTATGAATTTCAACTATATTTAAGGCTTGGTAAGGTAGTCGTGAAACTATTTGCTTCAATTCAATCAAATAAGAACATATACCACCAATCTAATGCATAATATAAATCGATTCAATCCCCATATCACCCATGAAAGTTTTGCTTTTACACTACACAACATTACATTAATTCATCTCAGTGTTACATACATACATATCCACAGCCGGCATATGACCAAGTTCCGAGTGAAATATTCACTAAAGCTTCCTACTGTGTTAGGGCAAGATAGATGATAAGAAATAACATGGGATTTTGCTGCCGAACTCTCATAACCTAACACAGAAAAGGATGATGAGAGACATTTGCTCTGGATGTGAAATACAGAGAAAAAAGTTTATAACTTAAGATATAAAAATAAATAATGAATTTGAGGTGGGTAAATATTGTGTGAAAAATTGATTTGGTATATATTATTTACAGTTGTTGTTGTTGTTTTCCAGTAAAGAAATTGGGAATCTTACATTTTCAACTTTCACTACTCATCTACAACATATTCCACATATTACTCACAGCTCTCAAGTACTCATCTAAGGCAACATATTATACTATGTTAATATAATAAATCAACCTTCTTTCATTAAAACTTTTAATTTAATCAACTCCCAACCTACTTTCATGGTAAGATTTAAAGATGAATAAATAATGCTTCCATATCCTACTAGAATTATATCATTCCAAATACCCACTCTCAACATCGAGGTCTTCACTATTGAACTTGAAGCATTATCAAGTTTTTTCCGACCTTCCTGATATTCGTACAACACCATTTCGAGGAGATAAATACCAAATAACATCCATCAAAACTTTTAACTTAATACATAACTTACGGTACCTACTCTAAACCCCCTAATACGATCTTCACTATGGACTTGGAAAATTATCAATTATTTCTTTCTTCATACTCCACCATTCGGGCAATACTTTAGAGGAGATAAATATCAAGCGAGATTAGGATTTTACTGCTTATTGATAGCTACCATATAACTTCCACTACTCGCCTCAGACAACATATCGTACTACATTAATATCATAACATAGCGTTCATCTATCAAAGCTTTTAATTTAACCCACTCTCAACTTAATGGTAAGTAAACAATGTACCTGCCTCAACAGTATATCAGCTTCATGTGAACTATTTTTTAGATATAGGAGTCAATCAAATCTCATAATAGCATACCTGCTTGATTTATAAAATACTCTGCTACCTTCATATGCTCACCACAAGATGAAAGTATAAACATGAAATCAACGTGCTCTTATCTAGTCACCGAGTCAACTGAAAGAAAACATTCTTGTTAGAGGCTAAAACTATAAACCTTAAGATTTAAAGGTAAACAAATAACCCTCTCCTCTTCCACGCTCTTCACTGAAGCTTTCATATCCTACTAGATTAATATTATGTCAAAAACCATCCACAAAACTTTCAATTTAATCCACAACTTACAGCACCCACTCACAACCTCCACCACGGTCTTCACTATTGTCTTGATGAATTATCAGTTTTTCCTCTTTCATACAACACCATTTGGATGATGCTTTAGACAGATAAATATGAAGCGACCTCGCTGATAAGGTTTTTATTCCTTACTCACAGCTCGCAAACAACTTCCATTACTCATCTAAGACAAGATATCATACTACACTGATATGATAACACCACCTTATTTCATCAAAACATTTAATTAAACCCACTCTCAACCTAATGATAAGAAAATAATGTGATCACCCCAATAGTATGAAGTTAAAATTATCATATTCTTATCAGCTTCATGTGAACTATGATATCGGGGTCAATCAAATCTCATAACAGCGGGACTGATTCAGAAATTTTATTGAAAATAAAAAAACAATTCGTCATAAAATTTAAGACTTTTCAATACAAACTCCTAGATACAAAAAAACATTAATCGCTCAATTTGTCTGCTTTACTCAGACGTATTTGTTTACTCAAGATATCAAATTACCAGCCGCCTGACCACCTTTTCTAATGCTTTAATTTCCATTTCGTCTAATGATTTCATATGTCGTACCATCCCAAGCAGCCGTGATCTCTTTTTACACATCGAATATCATAACATGATCATATAAAAGACACCTACAGACCACAACTGACGTTATAGTTGTTGTTATTTTCAGCAAAAGAAATTTTCAATTATAACTTCCACTACTCATCCAAGACATCATATCCTACAGATTAATATCAGTTGTTGCTTTGAGCTACAGAAATTGGGAATCTTACATTAAAAAACATAAATCGCTCAATTTGTTTACTTTACTTGGCTGCTGTGCGAATTTGTTTACATTATTTGACTGCGAATTTGTTTACTTTACTGGACTGTGCGAATTTGTTTATGCAAGGAATCAAATAAGAAGCATTCCACCTGAAGAGCAAAATTAGGCATTTACTAATTTCCATTACTTGTCTAAGTGAACATATCTACCAACATTCGCTCCAATCGGCTTTGCCTGATCTATTTTGAGATATATCATCACATAGTGCAATGTTTATAAAAGACACCTACAGATTAAGATCATCAAATATTTAATTCACAACTTCGATTACAGTTGTTGTTATTTTTGTTTTTCAACTACTAATATTAATTATACCTGAGAAGATGAGATCGCTCATATCTCGAACCATAGAGCGTAGGGAATTTGTGATGAAAATTTTATCCCTAGTTCTAATACTATACTATTGACATGAACAAAAATATGAATTAGTATTAATACTTATTACACTAATTTTCTTAGGGGATTTCACATTTATTATCTACATAAATACACAGCTGCACACATCCACCCACGCCTTAGATAACGTTTCCTCAGCCACCAAGTAGCTCAGCCCAACATACCACAGGCACTCATACTAAAGTAAATAACTAAAACCAAACTCAAGCTGACAAGTATATAGCCCCGATATAAATTCGGTTAGGGTATTTCACATCATTACTTAATACACATTCTACTCAAGACTTGGTACAGGTAACATGGCCCAGTCCAAGACACTTCAGGCAGTCCTAGCCATAGTATCAGATATTACCCAGACACATGTGGGGGCACCTCAAGGTCAAATTGCAGCCTCCAAGATCAGATCAAACTTAACCAGCAACCTCCACCAATAAAGATTCCCACCACTTCACAAATATTTAGAGCTACGATCTCCGAGATGAAAAATAAGCGAGCTCCAGAAACAAAGTCACACACCTATGCTATTTTCCTATGCTGGAGAGTGCTAAGAGTGATCTCGTATGCCCAAATTGATCTCGTATCCCAAAAACTCGAGATGAAAAACTTAATGTCGAGAATTTTCACGTCTTTACTGATTCTTGCGATGGCATGCAATTTGATGTGGTCAAGGTTTTTACCATTCTTATTAATTTCCGAGAGGAGGGTTTAGACACTATTGGGAATCTATTTTCGTATTAAGTGCGACAACGTATGTTTGAGAGGGAATAGCAGGCTTCTTAATATTTTTGCCAGGATCGACCGAATCCACTAAGTTACAGTTTAAGTTGGATTTTGCTTTATTAAGAGAGACCATTCGTACCCAGTTGACACTCTTGCTTTGATAGACAGCCCTGTAATCTGCCACAGAGTTATTCACACAGACTGAGTGGAACCACACCTCATAGGAGCCACTGGAAATCCATGCAACATTTTTCTCGCTATTACGCTTGGTAGGCTCAACTTCAGCATAGACACCACAACGATAGTCTAGGGGCCGCTGGCAGCATTTGCTTTGACCTTAAGCTTAGGTGAAGATGCAGTAGCAATGGTGCGGATCACAACCTGACAGAGCACTTAGTTAATGGGCCTTTACTGAAGGTGTTGCCCAGAGAGACTGATCTGGACAATAATTTCATAGGACCTTTGAGTGATGGGGCTCCACCAATTGATCTAATTTTGGGAGCAGTTTTAGAGTTGAAGGGTCCCTTGGCCACCTTATAGAGAGTGGAGATGCCAGTCATACTTGAGATAAATGTAGAGATGTAAAAGGATCCGAGGCCCATACGCGCATATGCAAAGTGAATATATGTAGATAGCTACATGTGAACATAAATTAATTTAGGGATAGATGCTACAATAACGTGCAAACCAAGATGTATGTAAAGATATGCAGACCTTCAAAAGGAAATTTCAAAGTTCAATAAAATATTCAAAAAGATATATACTTAAAGATAAATACTGACATAGAGAACCTAACTAAGATAAATGTAGATATAAACAAGTGTTCATGGAAAGAGTTCGAAAAACAGCATTCAAAGCATTACACTCAGGGATAAATAGATCAGATCCTCATAAGAGAGTCAGAACTCAAACTAACTAGTAGTAATATGATCTAAGGTAAACACTCGCACATGCCCTGAAAGATAAGGTAAGGCAAGAGGTTCAAGATATCTAAGATGAATAAATTCTAATGAAACGGCTAACTAATAAGATACGGAAGATAATTTATAATTCGCAAATTCAAGTGAAATGGTTAAATATATATATAAAGGTTAACTTCTCATGTCGGCCGCGGATAGTTGATATATATATGTGGCTAATGCCACAAAATGATTCCATATGTATCTTCCGGAATATAGTATATAGTCTATAATTCACTCCATATATACCGACTCAATTCGAATAGTGTTATTAAGCTGATGGGGATAGTTGACACCACTATAAATCAACTTCGCTGCAAATGATTAAATATTAATAAGATATGAAAATGATTAAAGGTATACATATAGTGATGAGATTCTAAAGAAACGGCACTCGATGGACGGAGTTGGTTGCCGAAAATATACAATTTAATATATGCATGAAGATTAAGATCTAATATGATGCTTAAATATGTCTGCAGATATTTGTCACCAATTATAATCAGCCTCACGGCAAATGATTGAAATCTAATGAAGGTGGAAAAGATGCTGGGGGGGGGGAGAGGGGGGTACACTTCAGCTAGCATATCAATAGTCACAGAGGTGTGATGCCCAGATGCAGCGGGTCAACCAGAGATGGAGATTAAGTAATTTCAGCCTCCAGCAGTCACTTTATTACCAGCGAGTAAACTTTAAACAATCAAAACTTGAGTTATATAGATTACGCACTATCACTTCTCCTTATATGTACTCGATACTAATAATTAGCAATTAGCGGAAAACTTGAGACAGCCTTAAAAATAAAAAGACCACCAGCAGATTTACTCCTATTCACTAAATTCTGTAACTCTCAATCTCTCATTCTCTTTTAATTAAAACATATTATCTATCGAAATTGTTCAGCATGATCTGGTATACCTATTTCAGATAAAGCCATCTCCGTCTGTATGGGTCTTGCAATACTTTCAAATAGATTTTGAAAGTTTCCTTTCACAGCAATCATCAGGCCTTATCCCTTATTCTATTTAAAAACAAAATATTTCTTCCCATAAAATATATTACTAATATGAATTCACTTTTTTATTTATTCGCGTAAAATAGCAGTTTTGTACTGTACTATATATAGATGTTATTCAAGACACTCTGCTCTCAACTATTGCTGATTTCTTTAGTAGTTTTAGTACATGGGGTATATTATTGTCGATTTCGATGGGACTTCAGTGCAACACCAGTATTGCACTTTTTCCAGCAGTGCAACACTGAAAATGTTCGATGGGACAATTTTTGTAGCAGAAGTGCAACGCGAGGTTTGCACTGACTTTCCCAACTTGGCACTGCATATTTTGTCGGTGTTGTGGCCGAATTACATTAACAACGCTGACATCGGTCGTCGTTTAATGTCAAAAATATTTAGAGACAGTACTGAATGTATGAAATGCATTACATTACCCACGCCGGCGTCGTTGTCGTAATCGTCGGCGTGGTCGTCGCCCATCTTTAATCTTAATTTTAACGCTGGCTCTCCATTGCTGCCAATATGGAAGATCTAAATCTATTATGAAACAAGTAAAAAAGCTAGAATTGGTCTAAGACCAATTCTTATGATACCCTAGATGAATGCCTGTATTAAATTTCGTATGGTCACCGATCTATTCAAGTATTGATTTTGAAGTGGTTTTTCACATATATTTCTAGAACGGTTTGTCGCACAGAAAAAATGATTATAGCCAATTTTATAGGATCTCGTATTCTGCAGAAGTTTTTAGTACAATAAAAATGTCTTGGACTGATCGTTTTTAAAGTGTTCGTAAAAAACCAAAATTTTTATATGGCAACACCAAGAAGCAGTTGCCCGATTTAGTCCATTTTTGACATTTTATTTGCTAATGTAGTAAAAACATCATATACGAAATTTCAGCTCTCTAAATCAATGCGTTCTCAGGCAGTGTCCAAATATATAGCGGAAAACGAAATTTTTATATGGCAACCGCACGAAGGAGTTGCCAGATTTGTCTCACTTTCGAACTTAATTTTACTTTTTTTTCTAAAGTCCGCGTACAAAATATCAGCTATCTAAATAAACGCGTTCTCGAGTTATCGTGCGCACAGACAGACGGACAGACGGACGGACGGACGGACGGACGGACGGACAGACGGAAGGACGGACGGACAGACGGACAGACGGACGGACAGACGGACAGACGGACGGACGGACGGACAGACGGACGGACGGACATGCAAAAATCGAAGTAACTTTTAATATTATGAATGGGTGTCCAATCCATTTTGCTCTACCATCATTATTTCGAGGTGTTACAAACGGAATGACAAACTTAATATACGCCTATGATTTCATCTACGGTATAAAAACATGAGAAAACTAAACTATATTTGAATTTCTGAAAATAAATGATTTTATATTATAAAAATGTGGACTTGAAAAATTTTATTGCAAACCGGTAGAAGTTACAAGGAAATGACTGAACTGTAAAATGTAAGGAAAATTAAGGTTTGGCGCTACCGCCTAGTGCTAATTTAACTTGCCCGGCATTTTGTTCGGCGTTTGTCGCGATTAATTGTGAAATTTTCGAGTTAAATGAATTAAAAAATTTTATTTTGGTAATTGGCATGAAGCTAGGAAGAAATTTGTTTCTGTATATCAATAAAGAACATTTATTACGTTTGACAGTTCTGCGTATATTATACGTGTGCCCACCATTGAATAAATAGCTAATAAGGAAACAGCATATCGGGTGTAAACCTAAGCCACTCGGTGAAATGTATTAGTGTGCTGTGTTTGTATTCGTTTCGTCATCGCAGTAGTTAAACCGTGAAATTTTGTAGGGGGGCATTTTTTATAATTCAAAATGCTATGTAAAAGAAACAAGTTTTTGGCGCCCCCCTGTCTTCACATAATATTCCTTGGCGTTGCCTATGACAATTTAAGTGACTTGTTAAGCAGAATTTTCAAATAAGTTACCAGTCTTCTTGTCATTTCTCCCCCCGCTCCATGGCTTTGACTGTCGTTGAATTGCCTACTCACGTACAACGTATTCACACGAAACCCTGCTACCTTATTAGCTATTTATTCAATGGTGCCCACAAATACAAGGAATATGATAGAAAAATGTTCCATGGACTTCAGTGCTCCCAGTTCTACGTTGCCAGAAAAAGTGCAACACTGAAATGGTCCCATCGAAATCGTATTATGGTCGTAGCGTATTGCATGTAGCAATATGCTTCGCTGATCTAGGTACAAGTCTAAGCGACCCGTAGCAGCATGAGGTGTGTGCGGACTGTGTCCTATATGGATGTAGAGCCTTACGCGCTAAACGTACTCGAAAAAGAAAAAGAAAAAGAAAAATGTCGACATCTGTCTTGTTGTTCAAGTGAATCACGCGAGTATAAGTCCTACAGAGAAGAAAATCGGAATTTTTTTGTAACATCGGCAGCGGAAATATAATTCCTCACGTGATTTGAAATTTAATTTGGACTCAACTTTAAACGGCATATTGTTACAGTTGTCAGCATTACATTTTCGGCATTATTCGTTCTTGACTTTGCATTCTTTTGAATGTTCATCAGATAAGCGGCCTCGAAACATATTACGGATCATATTATGAATCATGAATAAGAAAGTATCTGTCATCTTTTACATAGTAGAGACATGAGGAACTTTAATTATAACTCTTCATGGGAGAAGAACTGATAGATAGGGTTTGCAATCAAATGTTACGTATGTAATAGGCACATAGATTCAAATTGTCAAATGGATATCCCACCAAATAGCTTGATTAAAGATTTCCGAGATTTTCCAGTTAGAGATAATGGAACAATGTGATACTAAGAACGGATTAAGTTAGTTAGATTATATAATAGTAAACCTAATTCTCGATTATCCGTTTAAATATTAGGAGAAAAAAAAAACGCTACAGTAATTGCTAGATTGAGTATGTACTAGCAAGAATCCAAAGGTAATCATTCAAATAATGTAAAAAGCTGATTAGGTAAATAATTGGGTGACAGCAACTTACATAAATTTTGTTGATGCGGATCCCTCGCCGAGGCGCCTCCGAGAAGTTTCATTATGGCACTGGATTATATGTCATACTTTAGATTTTTGGTACTAATGCATGCAAAAACAAAAATTAAATTTATGCAAAGTAACATACCCTACCTACGTCACAGATACAATTCTAAAAATTTACTTATTTAAACCGAAATATAGCGCATTCCTTGTAACTTAATCAAACACAATCTGCATACAAAACAATTGACTGAATGAGTTGATGTTATCCGCATGGTGCGTATTTTCGAGCTTTTGCCATATGCAAGAGTAGTTTCTATATCTCTAGTTGCTACCTATCTAGTTTCAATACGGTGTATGGTCCAGCTTATTATGTGGTTTCTTTGTATATCATTTAAATGCTGTACGTAGTTCTATAATGCGATATGATCTCCTACATTGAGGTTATGGTTTATCTTGCTATCGTTGTGCCAAACTATTTAATGTATTAGATTCAAACGTTTTATGTTGCCCTAAGCAAGGGTTTGTAGATAAATTCTCTTTCAATTTGAGAATTCTTCGTAATCAGAACATATGGATATGCTAGAACTTAGCCGACAATGATACAGTCCCCACGTAATGCCAAATAACCGCAGTTAAATCCGTCGTCAAATTTCTTACAGTTATGAATTCTGCAGCCTTATGATGCTGCTATTTACTTTGCGGATCTGGATACAACGCAATTAAGCCCGAAATATCTGAATACCTTTTAGCTGAACGAAATGAAAGTGGCGGATCATTTGATGAGCTGAATTTTCAGCCCAAGGTAGGCTCCCTTCAGTTGCTGATATCTGCTTTAGGGACCTCCACAAAGCATTTCTGAAAGTTCGTCGTGTTTTATTTTAGCTATTTCCCACTTTAACAGAGCGGATAAAATAAACAGAACATTTTTTTCTCAACTACGAAATTTATCGCAAAGACTTTACATGCCACTAGACTTGTCTACCTCGTTGATTTCTACTCCTTTTTCGTTATATTATACTATCGATACTTTTGGATTTTTTCTGTCACTTTTTTACAATTACACTTTTTTTTTGCTCCTTCTATCAGAATCTTCTTCTTCTTCTTCTCTCGTCACATTCGTTCTATCTGGAAGCGCTGCCCTGTCAATTAGGTGGCGTTCAGTGCGTACAGACGCTCCGTCCATACAGAAAGCAGTGCGCGTATACATGACTCAGCTACCCTCAGTGTAGTATACTGCTGCATGCAATATCCTACGACCATAACATTGGCATGAACAGCTGCAGCGACTGAGACATGAGAGTGCCTCCTAAGCCGATGAATGTACCCCACGCAGGATTTGAGCAGATTTCATTCCAGTGAGTGTAGGTAATATCAGGAACCTGTCACAGCAAGAACACGTCGTGTCTGCAGAATATTTTGACACTTGGGCACATAACCCGGGCTGTTTTGGGGGGGGGGGGGGGAGTGTTGCTGTGGAACACTGCTGCGATTGAATTCTAAAAGCGAAAAGCCGCATCCTCTGTGTCGGCAGCACTATAGATGTAGGACCATTCTCTGTTATTAATATCGGTCTGAAGGGCGTCAGGTTGGATTGCGGGGCAATTGCGATAGGTGCGTCCAGCAAATAAAAGTTCGTGATTATGTCGTGGCCCAATATACGGAAGATTCTTCCAACAGCCGAAGGCACATCTGGTAAAATTATCAGCGATTGCTAAACAATTACCTCGCACGGAATTTTTCTGCAACCGTAGAATGTAGTACATGGGGTATATTATTGTTGATTTCGCTGGGACTTCAGTAGTTGTTCTATGTTCATTCTGGCCCAATTTTTGAGCCTCCAGGATTTTGCCACAGATGGCGCCACCGTCGCTAGGTGGTTTGAGCCCATACTAATGTAGGGTTGTGTCTCGGCTGTATTGGTTTGTGTCTTGGCTGTATTGGTTTGTACCATGGTTACACCATTGTACCTTGGATGCACCATTGAGAGTCGACTGCGCCCTAGCGGGATTAATCGGTACTACCGGGATGTGTCATTTGGTCTTGACTGCACCCTAGCGACATTAGCCGGTACTACTAGCATGCTCCGGTACTACGGTTTTCTTGGATATGTGGTGCGCCTAAATGTAGGCTTTTGGTTTTGAACTAATATTAGTAATAATTAAAGTTAACGCTAGGAAATTTTTGTTTATGCCAATGGATTCTAGATGGTTGGGGTGTTGGTATTAAGGGGGACGAAATTTTCATCAGAAATCCTCTACGGGCTCTGGTTTTCGAGATATTAGCTATTTTACCTTTTCAGATATAGTTAATATTATTAATAATTCAAGCTACCTAGGATAGTTTTGTTCATGCCAATAGATTCTAGAAGGTGTTATAGGGGCGGGTGTTAGAGGGGGAACGAAATTTTTAGAAATCCTCTACGGGCTATGGTTTTCGAGATATTAGCGATTTTATCTTTTTAGATATACTTAATATTAGTAATAATTAAAGTTTTTTTGCTAATGGGGGTGCTGCGTCTAAATTTAGGCTTTTTTATTATGATTGTTCTTGAGCGCCTAAATGTAGGCTTTTGGTTTTGAACTAATATTAGTGTTCGACCAACCTAAAATTAAAAGAAAAATTAGACTAAATGTTAAGGAAACAAATCTTACCAGCATCTGGGAAGACACAGATGCTAAGGGTCCCACGATAACCTGAAATAAAGAAAAAAAGAATTAAAAGATGAACTCAAAAGATAAACATTAAGGTAATAAATGAATTATTTACACAAAAAAAGTGTGTTTACATACATAGTACCTCACCATGCATGCAAACAACAAGAACAAAAAAATGCACTAAACTTTATGTTCAGCAACATAGAACATAAAGGTAACTCAAGTACCCACGTACGGGCACATAATAAACCCATTTTCAAGGTATTCGTGAATACCTGAGATGAGACTTTTGCAAACAAAAACTCACCTTGACAAGTAATAACGGTATTTGAAAATGTTGATATTTTACACGAAATCTACATATAAATTAAATAAAATTACATACTAACCTGTGGTAAATGGATTATTCCCTCGCTGAATGCTGGTTCACCACACAAAACACTATTTGTTACATAAAAATTAACAAAAAAACAAACCCGCGCGTGGTGACATTTCACGAACAAAATTACATATCGAACTTTGAGTTCCCGCGACGTTTAAACTGTCACGTCAGGGGGAAATTTGATGGCGAATACAATGGGCGCGTTCGCGTCGCGATATTTTTCACGAATTACGGATAATTCGCGATTTTATAAATTTCCCTTTGCACCAATAAGTGCGAAAGAGACACAAAGGTGTGAAAGGGACAAGGATGAAGATGAACAGAATGAATTTTGAGAGGAATTTCGTAAATTGAACTAAAAGATGGCGTATCGATAAGTTATAGCACAGATTCGGAAAACTTATCATAATTACGTGAAATTAAAAGGGGTTTCTATGGGAAAGATGTCAAAAAATGCAATTTGTAATTTGACATCAAATGACTACAACAAATTTACATATTGTAGTCAAATTAAGCCTAAAATTTGCATAATTCATTTTTATGGATATGAAATCGGAACGAAATTCTCTATAAAAAGGGGGTTCATTCTTCATTCTGGCTTCTTATTTTCAAAGTTGTCAAAGTGCGAGCACATGCAGTAGTATTCCTCCCACAATTTACAAATAGTCATCAGTAAAGGAAACAGAAATTTCAGCAACCTTAGTGTATTTTTTCAACAAGGAAAAGTAGCAACAGCAAAAATTTCAAGTGAATTTATTGGTAAAATTTAATAGCAACAAATTTAAATTAAATTAAAGGTAAATATGCATATTAGTTATTATTTTCAATTTGGGTTAAATTTCATTGTGTTTGCATGCCAGGTGTTGGTTATACACACATGTATGAATTTAACAAGAACGATTGAAGTTTTTATTCTTAATCTTTTCCTTTCAGCCATTTTAACTAATTCACTCAAGTAAATCGACATTTCTAACAATTATTTATCGTGTGAAACATATGCCATTAGGTCAGTTTTGCACAACATAATAATTAAGAAATTAGATCTACCTTGAGTTCTAATTATTATTTACTTTCAGCCACTAGTAGATATATTAGTTAAGAATCAGAAAGAAAAATTTATTTATATATGAAATTGTGAAGTAGCAAAATAGCCAAAATATAATGGTGATTATGATGGCTGGCGTTCTTTTCATGATCTTTACGTCGCTGTAGTACACAATAATACAAGTTTGAAAGACGTTCAAAAACTGTATTATTTGAAAGGTTCTTAATGAAATTGTGAAGTAGCATAATTTTCTAAGTTATTATTATTGAAAAGAAAGAGATAAATTCGAGTAAAGTATAATTCTTTTGTACATTTGAATTTCCTTTAATTATTAAATACATAGAACAATACAGTGAATCAGTGAATTCCAAGTGAAGTTTCTAAGCTTGTACGTCTAAGTTGAGGGAAGTAAATTTTTCATAGTGATAGAATTTGTGCAAGTAATTAATTTCCTCATAAAATTAATATTTGTTTAGTCATTAGTATTATTTGTGGCAATAAATAATTGATTGAATAATAGAATGACAAATTATCCTTTTTTATTTAACCGCTATACTCCACCAGAATATTTTCTTTCAGCATACGTGGATTCTCGTTTGTAATTACAGTTTTCTTTCGAAAGTCAATTATAGGAATTGACAGATTTCATTAAACTGTACTTTGCGAACGCAGTCTATTCGTATTTGTCAATTAGTGGAATTGACATCAGCTGTGGGAAAACATTTTGGTGGTTCCATCCAGGAGTCGCTCTACTCACTTAATTATTGAGCTACGTTTATACGCGAGAACGTCAGAATTCGGTAGTCTACGTTTATAAGCAAGAAATTTCAATTAGTTTAATTCATTTATTCACACAGAGATAGCGTAGCAAAATAAGATTTATTTTCATTTCTTTACTCGAATTTGATTTCAATCAATAATGGCAGACGTAAAAGGGTTATTAAATAAGGAACGGGCAATAAGAAATCGCCTGATTAAATCTATTGATAATGGCAAACAAACAATATCAGAGACCCGATCAAAGGGTTTCTACGAAGCAAAACTCTCAGAGATAAGGAGAACATGACTCGAGTATGAGAAAATCGACCAATTGATCAACGAATTTATCCTCGAAACCCTACCAGAAGGCACGCTGAAATATATTTCCGATGACATATTTAGCAACTTAGAGACAATTTATTGCAATTATATAGGTACATTATATGATGCAATTAATCCTACAACAGAGCTGACAGATTCCACACTCTTGTTGACACAACAAACACGTGTGGAACAACAACAAAACATTCTTCCTAAGATCACATTGCCAAAATATAATGGTGATTATGATGGCTGGCGTTCTTTTCATGATCTTTACGTCGCTGTAGTACACAATAATACAAGAGACGTTCAAAAACTGTATTATTTGAAAGGTTCTTTAATAGGAGATGCGGAAAAACTACTACGACATACTCCTATAACAAATGAGGACTACTTACCTGCCTGGAACAAACTAAAGGCAAGGTACGAAAACAAAAAGATATTGGTCAATCATCAACTAAAGATACTGACAAGTCAGTCAAAATTAAATATAGAGACTACAGCTGGTTTAAAATCCTTAACCGATACTTCAGAGGAATGCCTGCAACAGCTAAAGAGCCTACAAGTAGAGATATCAACATAGGATGTGCTACTTATTTATTTAATAGTTCAGAAGCTGTCCTTCATAACATTGAGACTTTGGGAAGAACATC
Source organism: Dioctria rufipes (assembly GCA_963924295.1). Taxonomy (NCBI): domain Eukaryota; kingdom Metazoa; phylum Arthropoda; class Insecta; order Diptera; family Asilidae; genus Dioctria; species Dioctria rufipes. The sequence continues at coordinate 138,335,973 of OZ002740.1, forward strand.
AGGGAGCATCACAAGAGCTTCCTAAATACAGACAGTTCAGCTCGTTCCTAGACAATCGTTTGAAAATATTAGAAGCACTTACGGATACTCTGGCGCCCAGAACAAGTCATGCCAAAAGTGGATCCAAACCAACTACGACCAAGACATACCATGTAGTTGAATCAACAAAGCCATTATACGTACTGAATATGAAATGTTCAGCGTGTAATGACAAGCATCTTCTTCAAAACTGCAAGAAGTATCAGAAAATGGACATCAAAAGTAGAAAGTGGTTCATCAAGTCAAATGGCCACTGCTATAATTGTTTGTCTAAGAAACATTCACTTAAAGAATGCTCCAGTCGTCATCGATGTCTTAAGTGCAAACAAAGACACCATACGACAATTCATGAGGATGTAACTGCAAACAGGTTACACCAAGACGTAACTGCAAACAGGTTACACCAGAAGGATGGAGATGCAAAAAATCTTCATTCTAGATCAGTTGAAAGCGAAGACAAGGTAAATCGAGTTCAACAAAACAACAGCGATAGTAATGACTGCATACAAGAAAAGTCATGCAACAGACAAGGCACTGGAGGCTCACAAATCACTCAGACCTATATGAATAGGGAGCGATCGTCGGCATTACTATCCACAGCGTTGGTGAAGGCTCAAGGAGCAAATGGAAAACCACTGATATTGCGATGTTTAATTGATCCTGGATCAGAGTGTTCATTCATAACACAATCTGCATCCCATAGGTTACAAGCGAATTGTAAGGAAACATTAGTAGTTGTAACAGGGTTGAACAAAAGCCCAATGAGTAACGTGAACAAGCAAACAGAAGCTTAAGTTACAATCTTGCGGATCAAATGAGACAGCAATAGAAGAAAACTTCCTGATCATCAACAAAGTCACTGATAGTTTACCAACAACACCAATCACAAAGGAAAGCTATCAACACTTAGACAACTTAGAGCTAGCAGATCCCTCTTACTGGAAGCCTGGCAAAATAGGCGCTTTATTAGGTGCCAAGGTTTATGCTAGAATCGTACAAGAAGGTATTGTACATGGTTCAAACAAAGGTCCAACAGCAATCAATACAATGTTTGGTTGGATACTAATTGGAACAACTGAAGATGTAGTAAATGATGATTCAGTACAGACATTCATGGCTACTACAGATAATATAGAAGACAACATTCTTCTGAAGTATTCTTCATTTACACGTCTAGTGCGTATTACAGCACTCATACAACGCTTCATCCACAACTGCAGGAATCCTAACAATAAAAGAGTCAATGTGCTAACTAGCAGTGAGCACACTAAGGCACAAAAGACAATATTCAAACTGGTGCAACAGACAGCATTCACAAAGGAGTATCAGGACCTAGTGCAACACCGACCACTATCAAAACAGAGCAAAATTATTAGACTCAATCCCATGCTCGATAGAGATGGATTGATCCGAGTAGGTGGACGATTAGAGCACGCCTTGATCTCATACGATAGAAAACATCCAGTTATACTACCTCGTGATCATCATGTTACGTGGATATACATTGATAAAGTACACTTAGAAACATTAAATGGCAATACGTCATTAGTGTTAAATACTACACGCAATTCTGTATGGATTTTGGATGGAAGACGTCGCATCACATCTCGATTGCATAGATGTATTACATGTCTTAAACAGCGTCAAGCATCTATGACACAACAAATGGGCAATCTACCATCAGCAAGAGTGAATATAACGAGACCATTCTCAAGGATTGGGATTGATTATGCTGGACCTGTAATGGTCAAATCATCAAAGTTAAGAAATGCCAAAGTCCAAAAGGCATATTTTTGTATTTTTATATGTATGGCAACGAAGGCTGAACATATTGAGCTGGTGTCTGCAGCTTTGAAGAGGTTCGTTAGCAGAAGAGGTTTGTGCACAGAAATCTATTCAGATTTTGGCACTAATTTCGTTGGCGGCAAAATAATATTAAATAAAGAGCTGCAACAAGCAATCAAGCAAACATGGCCACAAGCTGCTGAATATTTGGCAGACAAATCCATTTCATGGCACATGAATCCACCAGCAGCTCCTCATTTTGGAGGATTGTGGGAATCAGGTGTCAAATTTATCAAATACCACCTACGAAGATCTATTGGCAACTCGAACCTCACATTTGAGGAATATGTTACACTATTACCCCAGATAGAAGCCTGCTTAAATTCAAGGCCCTTATGCCGAGTTAACAATGATCCAAGTGATCAACTTGTTCTGTCATTCCAGAGCCAAATCTTAATATGGACAATGTAACACACTCCAGTCGATGGAAAAGTGTGCAACACATGGTCCAAAGTTCTGGAACCATTGGTCTATGGATTACTTGAACCAACTCCAGAATAGACCAAAATGGTTTCAACCAGAACTTAACATCTGCAAAGGAGATGTGGTGTTATTGAAAGTTGATAATGCTGCCCCAACCACTTGGCCATTAGGTATTATTGAAGAAGTCCACCCTGGAGCTGATGGACTAGTTCGTGTCGTCAGAATCAAAACACAGACAAGTACATTTGTCAGGCCTATCAACAAAATTTGTAGGTTACCCTTGAATAATTAACAAATATGTGTAAAACTAACACATTTGTTAAATGTTGTGCTGTCCCCCTAAAACAAAAAAACATTTACTTATTAGTTTTATTTACAGATGTCTGAATTTACAGTCGACCAAGACATTTTGGACATTTATGATGATCTCAACTTCAACTTTTCTCTGCCTGGTAGTCCTCTCAATGCTCCTGCATATGACCTACGCGAATATAACAGCTTACGGTCCGATATTGTCGAGGCCACTGCAGATTCGGAACCAGATGTTCAAGGAACAGCTGCTTCAACCACACAAGGTACTCAGGATCCAGAAAGACCAGCTACGTCATCAATGACTGGCGAGCAGGACTTGTCCAGGATGGCAAAGCCCTACAAGGCTGTGGAGGGAGATACTCCACAAACTAAACCAGTTACCCAGGGACCTATCATAATTAACGGCGCTCAGATCAACGATCTACAGAGACTTCTAGTCACTACCACAATTGACGAGGCGAAGATGAGAATTGAAAACTCATTTCAACGATTTCTAACTCGGGAGAAGGTGGACATCTTCCTATCAAAAGATACGATCAAACAAATTAATTTGTACGACATCCAAAAACGTCGGAATAGAGAGAAGACGATTAACCTACCAGATCGTTATCAGGTACGCCTGCGAGTGCGTGCTGATCGAGAGCTGCGATTCTTCAAGTACCACAAACGAGGTATACAACAAATCAAAAAACGGTTGAACATGGCTGTTCAACAGGGGGGAGAATGTTCGACCAACCTAAAATTAAAAGAAAAATTAGACTAAAGGTTAAGGAAAAAAATCTTACCAGCATCTGGGAAGACACAGATGCTAAGGGTCCCACGATGACCTGAAATAAAGAAAAAAAGAATTAAAAGATGAACTCAAAAGATAAACATTAAGGTAATAAATGAATTTTTTACACAAAAAAAGTGTGTTTACATACATAGTACCTCACCATGCATGCAAACAACAAGAACAAAAAAATGTACTAAACTTTATGTTCAGCAACATAGAACATAAAGGTAACTCAAGTACCCACGTACGGGCACATAATAAACCCATTTTCAAGGCATTCGTGAATACCTGAGATGAGACTTCTGCAAACAAAAACTCACCTTGACAGGTAATCACGGTATTTGAAAATGTTGATATTTTACACGAAATCTACATATAAATTAAATAAAATTACATACTAACCTGTGGTAAATGGATTATTCCCTCGCTGAATGCTGGTTCACCACACAAAACACTATTTGTTACATAAAAATTAACAAAAAAACAAACCCGCGCGCGGTGACATTTCACGAACAAAATTACATATCGAACTTTGAGTTCCCGCGACGTTTAAACTGTCACGTCAGGGGGAAATTTGATGGCGAATACAATGGGCGCGTTCGCGTCGCGATATTTTTCACGAATTACGGATAATTCGCGATTTTATAAATTTCCCTTTGAACCAATAAGTGCGAAAGAGACACAAAGGTGTGAAAGGGACAAGGATGAAGATGAACAGAATGAATTTTGAGAGGAATTTCGTAAATTGAACTAAAAGATGGCGTATCGATAAGTTATAGCACAGATTCGGAAAACTTATCATAATTACGTGAAATTAAAAGGGGTTTCTATGGGAAAGATGTCAAAAAATGCAATTTGTAATTTGACATCAAATGACTACAACAAATTTACATATTGTAGTCAAATTAAGCCTAAAATTTGCATAATTCATTTTTATGGATATGAAATCGGAACGAAATTCTCTATAAAAAGGGGGTTCATTCTTCATTCTGGCTTCTTATTTTCAACGTTGTCAAAGTGCGAGCACATGCAGTAGTATTCCTCCCACAATTTACAAATAGTCATCAGTAAAGGAAACAGAAATTTCAGCAACCTTAGTGTATTTTTTCAACAATAGAATCGTTAAAGTTTTTGTTCAAGGAAAAGTAGCAACAGCAAAAATTTCAAGTGAATTTATTGGTAAAATTTAATAGCAACAAATTTAAATTAAATTAAAGGTAAATATGCATATTAGTTATTATTTTCAATTTGGGTTAAATTTCATTGTGTTTGCATGCCAGGTGTTGGTTATACACACATGTATGAATTTAACAAGAACGATTGAAGTTTTTATTCTTAATCTTTTCCTTTCAGCCATTTTAACTAATTCACTCAAGTAAATCGACATTTCTAACAATTATTTATCGTGTGAAACATGTGCCATTAGGTCAGTTTTGCACAACATAATAATTAAGAAATTAGATCTACCTTGAGTTCTAATTATTATTTACTTTCAGCCACTAGTAGATATATTAGTTAAGAATCAGAAAGAAAAATTTATTTATATATGAAATTGTGAAGTAGCATAATTTTCTAAGTTATTATTATTGAAAAGAAAGAGATAAATTCGAGTAAAGTATAATTCTTTTGTACATTTGAAATTCCTGTAATTATTAAACACATAGAACAATACAGTGAATCAGTGAATTCCAAGTGAAGTTTCTAAGCTTGTACGTCTAGGTTGAGGGAAGTAAATTTTTCATAATGATAGAATTTGTGCAAGTAATTAATTTCCTCATAAAATTAATATTTGTTTAGTCATTAGTATTATTTGTGGCAATAAATAATTGATTGAATAATAGAGTGACAAATTATCCTTTTTTATTTAACCGCTACACTCCACCAGAATATTTTCTTTCAGCATACGTGGATTCTCGTTTCTAATTGCAGTTTTCTTTCGAAAGTCAATTATAGGAATTGACAGATTTCATTAAACTGTACTTTGCGAACGCAGTCTATTCGTATTTGTCAATTAGTGGAATTCACATCAGCTGTGGGAAAACAATTAGTAATAATTAAAGTTAACGCTAGGAAATTTTTGTTCATGCCAATAGTTTTTGGGTGGTGTGGGAGGGGGACGAAATTCTCATCAGAAATCCTCTCCGGGCTTGCCATATCTTGAGTAAGGTTACCTAGAGGCATTAGCCGGAACTACTAGCATGCCTTGGTTTTGCTGTTTTCTTTTATTAGCGGGGAAGTTCTAGATATCAGCATGACGTCATCTTGGTTTTGTTGTTTTCAAGTGCTGTTGTAGATATCAGCATCATTCGAATTTCACAACATGATATCTCCTTGGCTTGATGTTTTCTTAGCAAATTATTATTATTATTGGGTCCTGGGGGTGCGTGTATTGAAAAGTCACAGTTGCTCTTTCGAGTGCAAGCACCATTTCTTGAGCAAGGTCCCCTAGCGGCATTAGTCGGTACTATATATGTTGTTCATCTCGTGCTTGGTGATACGAGATTACTTTCAGCACTCTCCAGCATAGGGAAATATCATAGGATTCCGATTTTGTTTCTGGAGTTCGCTTATTTTTCAACTCGAGTTTTAGGGTACGAGATGACCTTCAGCACACTCTAGCATAGGGAAATAGCATAGGTTTTCGATTTTATTTCTGGAGTTCACTTATTTGCCATCTCGGAGATCGTAGCTGTAAATATTATAAACAAGGGTGATCATGCTATGATATTCAATATCTAAAAATAGATCACGGTTGCTTGGGATGTGAAGAAATGTGAAGTAATAGAAATTAAATTTTCGATGTTGGTGTGTGTGTGTGTGTATTGAAAAGTCGCTATGGGTTTCGAGATATGAGCGATCTTACCTTATCGGGTATAATTAATAGGAGTAGTAATAATTCAAGTTAACCCTATGATATTTTTTTGTTCATGTCAATAGTATTAGTACTAGGGGGGGGGGGGTAAAATTTTCATCAGTAATTCTCTACGGGCTGTGGTTCGAGATATAAGCGATCTTACCTCCTCAGGTGTAATTAATATTAGTAGCTGAAAAACGGAAACACAACAACAACTATAACCTAAGTTGTGGATTAAAGATTTGATTATATTTATCTGTAGGTGTCTTTTATAAACACGATTGCATCATGTAATCATATATCTAAAAATAGATTAGGCGAAGCTGCTCGGGGCGAATGTAGGTAGATATGTTCACTTGGATAAGTAATGGAAATTTGTAAATGCCTAATTTTCCTCTTCGTAATGCTTCTAATTTTGATTCCTTGCATAAACAAATTCGCATAGTCCAGTAAAGTAAACAAATTCGCAGTCGAATAATGTAAACAAATTCACACAGCAGACGAGTAAAGTATACACATTGAGCGATTTATGAAAGATTCCTAATTTCTTTAGCAGAAAACAACAACAACAATTGATATTAATCTGTAGGATGTGATGTTGTAGATGAGTAGTGGAAGTTATAATTGAAAATGCCTTTTGCTGAAAAAAACAACAACAACTAAAACGTAAGTTGTGGTCTGCAGGTATCTTTATAAACAAGACTGATCATGCTATGATATTCGATATCTAAAAATAGATCACGGCTGCTTGGGATGGTAAGACACATGAAATCATTAGACGTAATGGGAATAGGTGGTAATAGGTTGCCAGGTGGCTGGTAATTTGATATCTTGCGTAAACAAATATAGCCAAGTAAAGCAGACAAATTGAGTGATTAATGTTTTTTTATATCTGGCAGTTTGTATTGAAAAGTATTACATTTTACGAAAAATTGTTTTTTATTTTCAATAAAATTTCTCAATCAGTCACACTGTTATGAGATTTGATTGATCGCCGATATCATAGTTCACATGAAGCTGATAAGAATATGATAGTTTTATCTTCATACTATTGGGGTGATCACATTATTTTCTTACCATTAAATTGAGAGTTGGTTTAATTAAATGTTTTGATGAAAGAAGGTGATGCTATGATATCAATGTAGTATGATATCTTGTCATAGATGAGTAATGGAAGTTGTTTGGGTATAGTAAAAGATCTTTTATCGAATTTTTGGTGATAAGGTGCAATGGCATGACCAGTGTTACCACACGAAATCTTTCTAGAGGAACTTGTTAGCCTAGCCTGAAAGTGGTTTGAGTAGCCACATCTGAAAAAATTACATATTATCAATAGCTTGAGAATGGGTTAATTAAACGCATTAACGAGCTATCATATTAATGTAGGATGATATGCCGACTTAGATGAGTAATACAAATTAGTAAAATTTTCGGTGACCAGGTGTAATGGGCTTGAAATATAATATAACTTTTTGCCTAAACAAATACATTCGAATTAAATAAACAAACTGATTTATGTTTTTTTGTGTCTAGGGCTGGCGAGCATAGGAAGGTAGCAGAGTTATTTACCATGATATCATAGTTCACATGAAGCTGATAAGAATACGATAATTTTATCTTCATATTATTAGATTGAGTACATATTTTCTAACCATTACGTTGAGCGTGGGTTTAATTAAAAGTTTTGATGAAAGAAGGTAGTGTTATGATATTAATGTAGTATGATATGTTGTCTTAGATGAGTAGTGGAAGTTATGACCAAGGTCGCACCTTATTTATCTCTCTAAAGTATCATCCAAATGGTGTTGTAAGAAGGAAGAAAAATTTGATAATTCTTCAAGCCTATAGTGAAGACCGTGGTGGAGGTTGAGAGTGGGTGCTGTAAGTTCTGGATTAAATTGCAAGTTTTGATGAATGGTTTTTGACATAATATTAATCTAGTAGGTATGAAAGCTTCAGTGAAGAGTGTGGAAGAGGATAGTGTTATTTGTATACCTTTAAATCTTAAGGTTTAAACTTTTTAGCCTCCAGCAGCAATGTTTTCTTTAAGTTGACTCGGTGGCTAGATAAGAACTTGTTAATTTCATCTTGTGGTGAGCTTATGAAGGTAGCAGGGTTTTTGTTTTATAAATCAAGCAGTTACGCTGTTATGAGATTTGATTGACATCTATATCTAAAAAATAGTTCACATGAAGCTGATAAGATTATGATATTTTTAACTTCATACTATTGGGGCAGGTGCATTGTTTACTTAACATTAAGTTGAGATTGGGTCAAATTAAAAGCTTTGATAGAAGAACGCTGTGTTATAATATTAATGTGGTATGATATGTTGTCTGAGGTGAGTAGTGGAAGTTGTATGGGAGCTATGAATAAGCAGTAAAATCCTAATCAGCAATCTCGCTGGATATTTGATAATTCTCCAAGTCCATAGTGATTATCGTGGTGGGGGGTTGAGAGTAGGTACTGTAAGCTATGTATTACGTTAAAAGTTTTGATGGGTGGTATTTGGAATTTATCTCCTCGAAATAGTGTTGTATGAGTATCAGAAAGGTCGAAAAAAAGTTGATAATGCTTCAAGTTCAATAGTGTAGACCCCGATGTTGAGAGTGGGTATTTGGAATGATATAATTCTAGTAGGATATGGAAGTATTATTTATTCATGATGATGATATATATCAAAAGTGATACCATACATAAGAAAAGTAGGTTCACTTCATCTACAAACAACAAATATGGCTGAAAGCGACACACGGTGTGAGCAATAATCATTCTTGCTTCAATTATCACTATTAAGCAATGTGTCCCGCAGAAAATATATTAAGTCTAGCCTAGTCTAAAATATGTATTGTAAATAAAAATTGTATCATGGTTATAATGCCATTTATTGAAATAATTTGTTTTAATTGTATTATAGCTTAAGTCTAAAGTCCTTTTTCGTTAGTTCACAAGGCCAAGATTTCATAGATATAGATTGATCCTTATAATGAATATTCCTTATGAATTTACACCAATGTGGCTTTAAAAGGTTCGTGGTGCACCACTTTCACAAATAACATCTCTCCATCTTTACTTTTTGCGATATTTGTCGGAATATCCTGATTTTTCGACCTGTTGGTAGGGGACGGTCAACTCGTTTTTGGATTAAAAACTTTCTTCTTTATTTCTGGAAAGCATCGATTTCATAGATGTAGACTGAGTCTCATATGAACATTCTTTACTCCTTTCATCCGTAGGCTTTAGAAGGTTTGTAGTGTCCTTAGAGCTCATGTTGAAATTATTGTGTAATTAGCTTGCCAAGAAACAGTGATCTGTTTGGGTAAAGAGCAAAATATCAATTGAAAAAACAAGTTATGAAACTACTATTTATATGTATTTGGCACATTGTCTTGACCTCTGACGTCACCTTAACTTTTGAAACCGAAAGTGTCTGCTCTTGGGCTCACTTGGATGATGAGTAGTGCAAGTTGTATGGGAGATTATAATTAGCTGTGAGTAAACTGTAAAGAAGAAGATTTCTGGTAACAGTATGTTCCATACATAATCTAACAGGTGGAAGAAAAGTTTATAAGAATCTGGATTTCATAGATATAGATTGATCCTTATAATGAATATTCCTTATGCCTTCACACCAATGTGGCTTTAAAAGGTTCGTGGTGCACCACTTTCACAAATAACATCGCTCCATCTTTACTTTTTGCGATCTTTGTCGGAATATCCTCACTTTTCGACCTGTTGGTAGCGGACAGTCGATTCGTTTTTGGATGAAAAACTTTCTTCTTTATTCCTGGAAAGCATCGATTTCATAGATGTAGCCTGAGCCTTATATGAATATTCTTTACTCCTTTCATACGTAGGCTTTAGAAGGTTTGTAGTGTCCTTAGAGCTCATGTTGAAATTATTGCGTAATTGCAACTGAAGGTCACATAAAGACTCTCGGTTTAACTTGGCTTCCGAAATCTGATGTGTTTTCCATAAACACAACATGGAGTGACAGTAAAAGGGTTACAAAACGATCAGTATTATCGGACACTGCTCACATTTTTGATCCCCTCGGATTGGTAAATCCTGTTACAGTGACTGCAAAATTATTCATACAAAAGCTGTGGACACTTAAGCTGGACTGGGACGCAGCCTTACCACTAGAAATGCACACTAACTGGCTCATATTTCGTGAAGGCCTCAAGGCGCTTAATGATATAAAGGTTCCGCGACATGTATTTTCAAATCAACAGCCGCGGTCTACACAGATCCATGCCTTTTCCGACTCATCTGAAAAGGCATATGGCTCCGCGATCTACATCAGGTCGACATCTCAAGATGGTGTTGTAATTGTACGACTATTATGTGCAAGATCCAAGGTAGCACCCATCAAAACTGTAACACTTCCTCGGCTGGAATTATGTGCCGCAAAATTATCTGCTCAGTTAGTTCAACGGGTTACAAGAGACCTAAGACTGCACAACATACCAACATACTTCTGGACAGACTCAGAAATTGTGCTTGCTTGGATCTATTCTGAGTCTTCATCTTACAACACTTTTGTGGCTAACAGGGTTGCCAGCATTCAAAGGTTATCGGATATAGAGCAATGGCGTCATGTTAAGTCCAGTGATAATCCTGCCGACATTGTGTCACGCGGAATGCTTGCAGAAAAATTAGCAAATTGCAGTATGTGGTTCTATGGCCCTCCGTTCCTGCATGGATCAGAGGTTTATTGGCCCCCCAAATATTCGAAGGTGAGTGTTGATTTAGAGAGAAAAAGGTCCAAAGTCGTACTCACTACAAGCAACATATGGTCACCATTCATTAGTACCATCAATCATGGTAATTCATTCAAAAGGCTCCAAAGGGTGATCGGATATACGCTGAGATTCGCTCATAATGCAAGACAACGTGAGCGACAAATGAGACACAATGGCTCCTTAAGAATCGAAGAATTGGACAGAGCACTCATCATCATTCTGAAGGAAATACAACATGAAGGGTTCACAGAAGACCTGAGGCAATTGAATCAAACTGGAACCATTAATAATGGAAGCCCCTTAAGTAGCCTAGCTCCTTTTCTTGACGACGAAACCGGAATCATCAGAGTAGGGGGCAGATTAGAGCACTCTGGCTTGTCGTACGATGCAAAACATCCTATGCTCCTGCCTTATTCTCATCATTTAACGAAGTTAATAATGACCGACATCCACATCAACAATCTACATGCTGGTCCACAAACACTACTTGCAATCACCCGACAAAGGTACTGGCCAGTCAAGGGAAAGACAATTGCTAGATCAATTGTACAGAATTGCATTCGCTGCAACAGAGTGAAACCTAAGCTACTGACCCAGCTCATGGGAAACCTTCCTTCAGCCCGAGTCCAACCCGCAAGACCGTTCATAAGATCTGGAGTAGACTTCTGTGGTCCAATTTGGACACATTATAAGTTAAGGGGAAAACGTCCTCAAAAGACTTATTTGGCAGTATTCTGCTGCTTTGCCACAAAGGCAACTCACCTTGAAGTTGTCAGTGACTTAACCACGGATGGGTTTCTTGGCGCACTTAAACGTTTCATCGCCAGACGAGGTTATTGCAAGGATTTGTACTGTGATAACGCCACCAATTTTGTGGGAGCAAGAAATCGAATCGAGGAGCTCCAACACATATTATATCCCAGTGAAGCTCAAGAAAAGATTTCGTCATTATGTCACAAAAAAGGAATAGAATTTCATTTTATTCCACCACGTGCCCCACATTTTGGTGGTCTGTGGGAAGCTGCAATAAAGTCGGCAAAGACTCTGCTACAAAAATCGCTATCATCAGCCTCTCTGACTTACGAGGAGTTGTCAACAGCAGCAACTGAAATCGAGGCAATTTTAAATTCGAGGCCAATTACTCCATTATAAGCAGATCCTAACGACTTGACGGCATTAACACCAGGACATTTTCTTATCGGAGAGCCTCTAACAGCAATCGTCGACCCACATTCAAGCGAGCATAAATTGAGTTTAGTGCAAAGATGGAAGCTAGTCTCACACGTTAAACAGGAATTTTGGCGTAGATGGTCAAATGAGTACCTATGCGACTTGCAACACAGACATAAGTGGAAGCGGCCATCCCAGAATGCTCATCCCGGAATGATGGTGCTCGTAAAAGAAGACAATTTGCCACCTCTCAAATGGCAGATCGGACGAATTACTCAGATTGTCAAGGGAAATGACGGCCTTGTGCGAGTTGCTGATGTTAAAACTACGTCTGGAATCATGAGAAGGCCAATACACAAACTAGCACCACTACCAATAGACACTGAGGATAATCAACAATCGAACCCGTGTACGGAAGAACCATCAAGACCGTCAAGAGACAGTGAGAGAGATCAGCATCCTGAGTCCACTCCTGCCAAAAAAAGACGATCATCTCAAAGCTCAGCATTGAGCGCATTTTTACTAACATGCCTTATTATGCCCATACTTGGAAGTCCACCAGTAGAAATAATACCATTCGTATCGCAGCCGGGAATCTACTTCGAGAGTCTAGGATCAACCCATCTAATCTCCAATGAGTGGGACCTAGTCGTATACTATGACATGAAAGGCTATTGGAAGGAGTACCAATCTATAAAAGGCGGCATTCATAAGCTACATACCACATGCGACCGTTTAGTAGACAAAACCTACTGCTCGGTGATCACAAGGCAGGCGACACTACTACAGGAGGAGCTTGGCAACAGCAATGAGCTACTAGTCGCAACACCTCGGAATAGAATTGCACGAGCACCGTTAAATATTGTGGGTAATTTGGCTAGCTCTCTGTTCGGGGTACTCGACTCCGAATATGCGGAAAAAATGGCTCTCACTATTGACAAGGTCAGAATTAATGAAGAACATCTGTTAAATTTAGTCAAAAATCAGACTTCCATAATTGAATCAACTACAAATATACTGAAAAGAGATGAGGACCGTATCCAAAATCAATTTAAAGAAGTAGACGCTCATCTTGATCAAATAACAAACTATGTCCACAATATTACCGAAGCGCTACATCAGCAGAAATTATCCGAGCTGTTCACATCACTAGCTTTACAGATAACCTTAATGTCTTCAAGCTTTCGATACGCACAGAATGCCATTGTTGATGTATTGATGGATACCCACCACGGAAAAATCAACCCTCAACTTCTCACTCCGAAGCAATTAAAGGAAGCTTTGACTACGGTAAAAGATCACTTGCCATCCAGCCTCAGGTTACCTGGACAACGTGACAATCTGCTTAAACTCTATAGCCTGATGACAGTAGAAGGCCGGATGACTTCAAGATATGCTATATTTAGAATAAAATTACCGTTGTTCGCATTTGAAGAATTCGAATTATTCCGCATCATTCCCGTTCCCGTAGCAATAAACAATACCATTGTGGCTATCAAGCCTTCAACTGATTTCATGGTAGTTAACTTGCACCGCGATCAATACTACCCACTCAGCGAACAAGAGCTGAACACTTGCGTATGTTTTGGCGAAGCTTCCCACAAATGCAAACAGAAACATCCAATCTACCGAAAGGGGGCAAATATCACATCCTGCGAAATGAGCTTCATGAATCATCTGCCACCATCACCTAGTTGTCGAACAATGAATGCTGAAAATATCCCCAAGTGGATTCAACTATATAATCCAAATCAATGGATTTACGCAATGAAGGATAAAACCACTATAAACGTCTGTGGAACAGATGTAATTCAACAAATCCTGGAAGGTTCCGGAATTTTGAAAATTCAAGCCAACTGTGCAGTGAAGCAAGAACTTGTTACTCTCCAATCGCACAATGTCTACCCCAGCACACTTCGAGCCTCATTCATGCCAACTGTAAATCTCACGGATTTCATGTCATCAGATCAACTGGCGGACCTATCCTACACACCAATTCAATTTCAAAATCATCAGGCCGAGTTTACCCAATTACAGCAAAGGATCACCGAACTAAAGGAGACCCAAAAGCTACCAAAGGACTTAAAATCAACAGATATTCATCAATTCGCCTTAGGATACATAGCCCTAATTCTGGGAACCAGTATTGGTGTCAGCATATCATACAGATATGTGAAGAAAAGACTCAACCGCCATAAAGTAAATAGACCAACTCCGAGACCGCGTCAAACAACCCCTCAGATGTTCACGGTCAGCATAAACGAAGACGATGGTTGAACTAATAGTCCAACGAGGGGGAGGATGTTTAGACTCATCATCGATAGCCGGAGACACATTTAAAGAAATCATACAATATTCATAATTTAAAATATTTACGATAGTCAAACATAAGTAATTCACACAAAATAATAAAATTCTGCTGAAACATTGTTTTTCCATAGATCTAATTACGAGCACACAATTTTTACCTGCAAAAGCTTTTGTTACCGGAGCCGCCCGACTCGCGGTGTGAAAATTTCTGCATTAAAAACAACAAATGCTTACGCAGGTGAAAATTTGTGCTCGTAAATAAAAATGTGAATTAAAAACATAAAAATATTATATAATTTCCTGTTTTGTTCCCAACTCGATTTTGAGTGTGGGAATATGGTCATCATACCTGTGCGATGGCTGTATAATCTATATAAACAATAAACTGAACCCCGATGGGGTCATAAGTGAAAAATAAGTCAAATTGAAAAGTGCGTTTTTATTTTCTTCTCCATACATCATTTTAGCTGGATGCATAGGTATTGTACCTAAGCATCACTTTCATCAGTGTCACGGTATTGTACCCTGACAAATCAACATCCACAGCGGCTGATAAAAGAATCGGTCGCTTAATAAACAAGTATTACATGTTATGAAGAATTGTTTTTTATTTTCAATAAAATTTCTCAATCAGTCACACTGTTATGAGATTTGATGGGTGGTATTTGGAATTTATCTCCTCGAAATAGTGTTGTATGAGTATCAGAAAGGTCGAAAAAAAGTTGATAATGCTTCAAGTTCAATAGTGTAGACCCCGATGTTGAGAGTGGGTATTTGGAATGATATAATTCTAGTAGGATATGGAAGTATTATTTATTCATCTTTAAATCTTACCAAGTCTGAAAAAATTGCATAATATGATTAAGAAAGCTGCATGATATATATCAAAAGTGATACCATACATAAGAAAAGTAGGTTCACTTCATCTACAAACAACAAATATGGCTGAAAGCGACACACGGTGTGAGCAATAATCATTCTTGCTTCAATTATCACTATTAAGCAATGTGTCCCGCAGTAAATATATTAAGTCTAGCCTAGTCTAAAATATGTATTGTAAATAAAAATTGTATCATGGTTATAATGCCATTTATTGAAATAATTTGTTTTAATTGTATTATAGCTTAAGTCTAAAGTCCTTTTTCTTTAGTTCACAAGGCCAAGATTTCATAGATATAGATTGATCCTTATAATGAATATTCCTTATGAATTTACACCAATGTGGCTTTAAAAGGTTCGTGGTGCACCACTTTCACAAATAACATCTCTCCATCTTTACTTTTTGCGATATTTGTCGGAATATCCTGATTTTTCGACCTGTTGGTAGGGGACGGTCAACTCGTTTTTGGATTAAAAACTTTCTTCTTTATTTCTGGAAAGCATCGATTTCATAGATGTAGACTGAGTCTCATATGAACATTCTTTACTCCTTTCATCCGTAGGCTTTAGAAGGTTTGTAGTGTCCTTAGAGCTCATGTTGAAATTATTGTGTAATTAGCTTGCCAAGAAACAGTGATCTGTTTGGGTAAAGAGCAAAATATCAATTGAAAAAACAAGTTATGAAACTACTATTTATATGTATTTGGCACATTGTCTTGACCTCTGACGTCACCTTAACTTTTGAAACCGAAAGTGTCTGCTCTTGGGCTCACTTGGATGATGAGTAGTGCAAGTTGTATGGGAGATTATAATTAGCTGTGAGTAAACTGTAAAGAAGAAGATTTCTGGTAACAGTATGTTCCATACATAATCTAACAGGTGGAAGAAAAGTTTATAAGAATCTGGATTTCATAGATATAGATTGATCCTTATAATGAATATTCCTTATGCCTTCACACCAATGTGGCTTTAAAAGGTTCGTGGTGCACCACTTTCACAAATAACATCGCTCCATCTTTACTTTTTGCGATCTTTGTCGGAATATCCTCACTTTTCGACCTGTTGGTAGCGGACAGTCGATTCGTTTTTGGATGAAAAACTTTCTTCTTTATTCCTGGAAAGCATCGATTTCATAGATGTAGCCTGAGCCTTATATGAATATTCTTTACTCCTTTCATACGTAGGCTTTAGAAGGTTTGTAGTGTCCTTAGAGCTCATGTTGAAATTATTGCGTAATTAGCTTGCCAAGAAACAGTGATCTGTTTGGGTAAAGAGCAAAATATCAATTGAAAAAACAAGTTATGAAACTACTATTTATATGTATTTGGCACATTGTCTTGACCTCTGACGTCACCTTTACTTTTGAAACCAAAAGTGTCTGCTCTTGGGTTTACTTGGATGATGAGTAGTGCAAGTTGTATGGGAGATTATAATTAGCTGTGAGTAAACTGTAAAGAAGAAGATTTCTGGTAACAGTATGTTCCATACATAATCTTACAGGTGGAAGAAAAGTTTATAAGAATCTGGTAACTGCATTTCCTTATAAACCTTATATAAATTCATATGTGACCAAACCGAGCTTTAGATTTTTGTTCTAGATGAATGCACATTATATAATATCTGAAAATAGATAGCAGCAAAATGAAAGGCTATAAGAATTTGGTTGCAGTATATTCTATACAAAATCTAATAACCATAAGAAAATTTTATAAGAATCTGGTACCATGTTCAGTTGACAATTTAAAAAGTAAAAGAAAATTGTTTAAGAATCTGGTAATAGTATATTCTGTAAAAAATCTAACAAGCGAAAGAAAATTTTATAAGAATCTGGTAAGAATCCGGTAACAGTATGTTCCATACAAAATCTAACAGGCAGAAGAAAATTTTATTAGAATCTTGTAACAGTATGTTCCAAAGAAAAATCCAAGATTTTATGCATTTCCTGATGTGTAAGCCTTATATAAATCCATATGTTCTATTTAAAAAATCGGTATATAAATATCTGTTCAAAAATTAGTTAGGGTATATAGTGATTTAAAAAAATTCATATCTCCAAAACGGTGCCGAGAACCAAAATCCAAAATCTACTAGGTAGCAGACAATTTTATAAGAATCTGGTATGTTCTATACAAAATCTAAAAGGGGAAGGGAAAGTTGCACGAGAGTTTGGTTAGTGGTTAGTTTATTTCCGAATGCTGAACTGTTAAGATGGATATTGAAGAGTTTTTAGGAGAATATAATAACATTTTACTCGATGAGCATAAGAAGCAAATTCAAGAATGCCATAACTTTTTAAAATTATATGAAAATATTGAAAAAGTCGAGTCAAAATTTGGTGAACACTATATAAGCTACCCTTGGTCAAGAGATGATTCAACGGATGGATCAGATACATGTGAATGTTGTGGTGTAGCTAGATGCCTAAAACAAGTTGTGAAGCTATATCAATTCTACCAAACATTGACAAAAAGAAGTTACGAGGCATGCCTTAAAAAGTGCGATTTAACTTAGCACTAGAAATTCCCATTTTGTATACTTGGAGAGCTTATAAAGGATCATGTAAACTTACACTGTATGCAGATGTTGATTTCAACAACAGACAAACACTGGAAATTTTGATTACATACAGCTTTGTACCATAAGATTATAAGAATAAATACTTTTTAATTTTTAATAAATGATATTATATATATGGCCTTCTTTTTATTAAATTTCCCATACTAAGTCCGGAACTCCCAAATAATGTTTGACCACTACAACGGATGGTGGAGGCGGTGGGTGGTGGTTTCCTTGCTGAACTAAAGAAAAAAGACTTTAGACTTAAGCTATAATACAATTAAAAAAAAAATCATTTCAATAAGTGGCATTATAACCATGATACAATTTTTATTTACAATACATATTTGAGACTAGACTAGACTTAATATATTTTCTGCGGCACACATTGCTTAGTAGTGATAATTGAAGCAAGAATGATTATTGCTCACACCGTGTGTCGCTTTCAGCCATATTTGTTGTTTGCAGATGAAGTGAACCTACTTTCTTTATGTAATCCATTGGTATCACTTTTGATATATATCATGAAGCTTTCTTAATCATATTATGTAATTTTTTAGACTTGGTAAGATTTAAAGATGAATAAATAATACTTCCATATGCTACTAGAATTATATCATTCCAAATACCCACTCTCAACATCGGGGTCTACACTATTGAACTTGAAGCATTATCAACTTTTTTTTCGACCTTTATGATACTCATACAACACTATTTCGAGGAGATAAATACCAAATACCATCCATCAAAACTTTTAACGTAACACATATCTTACAGTACCTACTCTCAACCCCCCACCACGATCATCGCTATGGACTTGGAGAATTATCAAATATCCAGCGAGATTTCTGATTACGATTTCACTGCTTATTCATAGCTCCCATACAACTTCCACTACTCACCTCAGACAACACATCATACCACATTAATATTATAACACAGCGTTCTTCTATCAAAGCTTTTAATTTGACCCAATCTCAACTTAATGTTAAGTAAACAATGCACCTGCCCCAATAGTATGAAGTTAAAAATATCATAATCTTATCAGCTTCATGTGAACTATTTTTTAGATATAGATGTCAATCAAATCTCATAACAGCGTAACTGCTTGATTTATAAAAAAACCTGCTACCTTCATATGCTCACCACAAGACGAAATTAACAAGTTCTTATCTAGCCACCGAGTCAACTTAAAGAAAACATTGCTGCTGGAGGCTAAAAAGTTTAAACCTTAAGATTTAAAGGTATACAAATAACACTATCCTCTTCCACACTCTTCACTGAAGCTTTCATACCTACTAGATTAATATTATGTCAAAAACCATCCATCAAAACTAGCAATTTAATCCAGAACTTACAGCACCCACTCTCAACCTCCACCATGGTCTTCACTATAGGCTTGAAGAATTATCAAATTTTTCTTCCTTCTTACAACACCATTTGGATGATACCATAGAGAGATAAATAAGGTGCGACCTTGGTGATAACTTCCACTACTCATGTAAGACAACATATCGTACTACATTAATATCATAACACTACCTTCTTTCATCAAAACTTTTAATTAAACCCACGCTCAACGTAATGGTTAGAAAATATGTACTCAATCTAATAATATGAAGATAAAATTATTATATTCTTATCAGCTTAATGTGAACTATGATATCATGGTAAATAACTCTGCTACCTTCCTATGCTCGCCAGCCCTAGACACAAAAAAACATAAATCAGTTGTTTATTTTAATTCGAATGTATTTGTTTAGGCAAGAAGTTATATTATATTTCAAGCTCATTACACCTGGTCACCGAAAATTTTACTAATTTATAATTACTCATCTAAGTCGGCATATCATCCTATATTAATATGATAGCTCGTTAATGCGTTTAATTAACCTATTCTCAAGCTAATGATAATATGTAATTTTTTCAGATGTGGCTTCTCAAACCACTTTCAGGCTAGGCTAACAAGACAACACATCATACCACATTAATATTATAACACAGCGTTCTTCTATCAAAGCTTTTAATTTGACCCAAATCTCAACTTAATGTTAAGTAAACAATGCACCTTCCCCAATAGTATGAAGTTAAAAATATCATAATCTTATCAGCTTCATGTGAACTATTTTTTAGATATAGATGTCAATCAAATCTCATAACAGCGTAACTGCTTGATTTATAAAAAAACCTGCTACCTTCATATGCTCACCACAAGATGAAATTAAAAAGTTCTCATCTAGCCACCGAGTCAACTTAAAGAAAACATTGCTGCTGGAGGCTAAAAAGTTTAAACCTTAAGATTTAAAGGTATACAAATAACACTATCCTCTTCCACACTCTTCACTGAAGCTTTCATACCTACTAGATTAATATTATATCAAAAACCATCCATCAAAACTTGCAATTTAATCCAGAACTTACAGCACCCACTCTCAACCTCCACCACGGTCTTCACTATAGGCTTGAAGAATTATCAAATTTTTCTTCCTTCTTACAACACCATTTGGATGATACTGTAGAGAGATAAATAAGGTGCGACCTTGGTGATAACTTCCACTACTCATCTAAGACAACATATCGTACTACATTAATATCATTACACTACCTTCTTTCATCAAAACTTTTAATTAAACCCACGCTCAACGTAATGGTTAGAAAATATGTACTCAATCTAATAATATGAAGATAAAATTATTACATTCTTATCAGCTTAATGTGAACTATGATATCATGGTAAATAACTCTGCTACCTTCCTATGCTCGCCAGCCCTAGACACAAAAAAACATAAATCAGTTTGTTTATTTAATTCGAATGTATTTGTTTAGGCAAGAAGTTATATTATATTTCAAGCTCATTACACCTGGTCACCGAAAATTTTACTAATTTATATTACTCATCTAAGTCGGCATATCATCCTACATTAATATGATAGCTCGTTAATGCGTTTAATTAACCTATTCTCAAGCTAATGATAATATGTAATTTTTTCAGATGTGGCTACTCAAACCACTTTCAGGCTAGGCTAACAAGTTCCTCTAGAAAGATTTCGTGTAGTAACACTGGTCATACCATTGCACCTTATCACCAAAAATTCGATAAAAGGTCTTTTACTATACCCAAACAACTTCCATTACTCATCTATGACAAGATATCATACTACATTGATATCATAGCATCACCTTCTTTCATCAAAACATTTAATTAAACCCACTCTCAATTTAATGGTAAGAAAATAATGTGATCACCCCAATAGTATGAAGATAAAACTATCATATTCTTATCAGCTTCATGTGAACTATGATATCGGCGATCAATCAAATCTCATAACAGTGTGACTGATTGAGAAATTTTATTGAAAATAAAAAACAATTCTTCATAACATGTAATACTTGTTTATTAAGCGACCGATTCTTTTATCAGCCGCTGTGGATGTTGATTTGTCAGGGTACAATACCGTGACACTGATGAAAGTGATGCTTAGGTACAATACCTATGCATCCAGCTAAAATGATGTATGGAGAAGAAAATAAAAACGCACTTTTCAATTTGACTTATTTTTCACTTATGACCCCATCGGGGTTCAGTTTATTGTTTATATAGATTATACAGCCATCGCACAGGTATGATGACCATATTCCCACACTCAAAATCGAGTTGGGAACAAAACAGGAAATTATATAATATTTTTATGTTTTTAATTCACATTTTTATTTACGAGCACAAATTTTCACCTGCGTAAGCATTTGTTGTTTTTAATGCAGAAATTTTCACACCGCGAGTCGGGCGGCTCCGGTAACAAAAGCTTTTGCAGGTAAAAATTGTGTGCTCGTAATTAGATCTATGGAAAAACAATGTTTCAGCAGAATTTTATTATTTTGTGTGAATTACTTATGTTTGACTATCGTAAATATTTTAAATTATGAATATTGTATGATTTCTTTAAATGTGTCTCCGGCTATCGATGATGAGTCTAAACATCTTTCAATACAAACTCCTAGATATAAAAAAAACATTAATCACTCAATTTGTCTGCTTTACTCGGCTATATTTGTTTACGCAAGATATAAAATTACCAGCCACCTGGAAACCTTTTCTAATGTTTTAATTCCCATTACGTCTAATGATTTCATGTGTCTTACCATCCCAAGCAGCCGTGATCTATTTTTAGATATCGAATATCATAGCATGATCACTCTTGTTTATAAAGATACCTGCAGACCACAACTTACGTTATAGTTGTTGTTGTTTTTTTCAGCAAAAGGCATTTTCAATTATAACTTCCACTACTCATCTACAACATCACATCCTACAGATTAATATCAGTTGTTGTTGTTGTTTTCTGCTATAGAAATTAGGAATCTTTCATAAATCGCTCAATTTGTATACTTTACTCGTCTGCTGTGTGAGTTTGTTTACATTATTCGATTGCGAATTTGTTAACTTTACTGGACTATGCGAATTTGTTTATGCAAGGAATCAAAATTAGAAGCATTACACCTGAAGAGGAAAATTAGGCATTTACAAATTTCCATTACTTATCTAAGTGAACATATCTACCTACATTCGCCTGATCTATTTTTAGATATATGATTACATGATGCAATCGTATTTATAAAAGACACCTACAGATAAATATAATCAAATCTTTAATCCACAACTTAGGTTATAGTTGTTGTTGTTTTTCCGTTTTTCAACTAGTAATATTAATTACACCTGAGGAGGTAAGATCGCTTATATCTCGAACCACAGCCCGTAGAGAATTACTGATGAAAATTTTACCCCCCCCCCCCCCCTAGTACTAATACTATTGACATGAACAAAAAAATATCATAGGGTTAACTTGAATTATTACTACTACTATTAATTATACCCGAAAAGGTAAGATCGCTCATATCTCGAAACCCATAACAAAACTATCCTACGTAGCTTGAATTATTAATAATATTAACTATATCTGAGAAGGTAAAATCGCTAATATCTCGAAAACCAGAGCCCGTAGAGGATTTCTGATGAAAATTTCGATCCCCAAATACCGCTACCCCAACCATCTAGAATCCATTGGCATGAACAAAAATTTCCTAGCGTTAACTTTAATTATTACTAATATTAGTTCAAAACCAAAAGCCTACATTTAGGCGCACCACATATCTATCCAAGAAAGCCGTAGTACCGGAGCATGCTAGTAGTACCGGCTAATGTCGCTAGGGTGCAGTCAAGACCAAATGACACATCCCGGTAGTACCGATTAATCCCGCTAGGGCGCAGTCGAGACTCAATGGTGCATCCAAGGTACAATGGTGTAACCATGATACAAACCAATACAGCCAAGACATAACCCAACACAGCCGAGACACAAACCTACATTAGTATGGGCTCAAACCACCCAGCGACGGTGGCGCCATCTGTGGCAAAGTCCTGGAGGCTCAAAAAGTGGGCCAGAATGAGCATAGAACAACTACTGACTTCAGTGCAATACCAGTATTGGACTTTTTCCACCAGTGCAACACTGAAAATGTTCGATGCGACAATTTTTATAGCAGAAGTGCAACACGAGGTTTGCACTGAATTTCCCTACTTGGCACTGGATATTTTGGCGGTGTTGTGGCCGGATTACATTAACAACGTCCAAAATATTTAGAGACAGTACTGAATGTGTAAAATGCATTACATTACCCACGCCGGCATCGTCGTCGTAATCGTCGGCGTGGTCGTCGACCCATCTTAAATCTTAATTTTAACGCTGGCGCTCCATTGCTGCCAATATGGAAAATCTAAATATATTATGAAAAAACAAGAGAAAACTAAACTTGTTGAGCACAGCTAAAAAGAAAATAAAGAACCATTAGCATTGGATAAAAAATTGTATTTTATACTTCCCTTGATGTTTACCAGGTAATTCCCGCCAGGTCATCCCACAGTGTCAGGAACTGATCTGAAAATAAAAAAAATTGCATAAATTAGTTTTTAAATGCATCAAACAGAACAAGAATGAATTCTACAAATCACATGCGAAACTGCCAAGAAACCAATTTCTTGGCAGTACAACAACAAAAACATGCAAATATAAATAATGTAATTTCGTTGCAAAATTCATATGCTCTGCATAATAAACATTTGCAAAACATGCAAATATGCTTAAATATGCAAAACATAAAAACTTGCAACACGCACATATATTATAATAGATAAAAATCAACAATTTGCACCATTGTTGACATTTCACAAATCATTTTTCAGGATAAATAATTTAGCAGAATTTGCTTATTTCCTGCAAATTATTTATGCTGGAACTGACACATAATTAAAAATAAACACTTAAATAGTGATAAAAGACACTTACCTGGATAATTAATCCATAATTGGACGCACAAAACAACACGGCACTTTCACATAAAAATATCACGATCGCGACTGTCAAATAGACTCGTAAGAAAGTCAATTATACGAAGTTGGCTACGCGCTACCTGTTGGTAATACTTAAAAACCGCGAAAGTTACCAGGTAAGCAAATATTCTCGAAAAAAGGTAAATTAAATTCCCATAATAAGTTAGAAAGAGAAAGATGCGAAAACGAGATGCAAGAAAAATGAGAAATATTTGCGTTCCTCATTGGAAATTGTCATAATATGGCAGGAAGCCGCCATCTTGATAAATTTCAGAAAAATTAAAATATTTAATAAAATAAATTACGAAAATTCATGGATAATTTAAAATAAATTAGTTGAAGGAAATTGGCACATTTTGACATAAGCATACAAGTCAAGCAAAGTCGAAAAATATGCTTAATTTGCATTTTTCTTGTGGAACATATGTCAAAATGGCCGCTTAGAGCCTATAAAAAGGGGACAATTTCTAAGATCTCGCTCAGTTTTTTGACAGCGATCACAAGTGTAGTTTCAAGCAAGTTTTTCTCAGCAAATAGTTTTTTTTTCATTTTTCAGCAAATAAGCATAAAATAAAACGTGCCATTAAAGGTACAATATTTTTACATGCTTAAAATTCGTGTGCAGTGGGTGTTGGCAGAGGACAGGAAGTTCTTGGGTTCTAGTATTCTACAGATAAGTATTGTATCAATTAATTTAGTAAATAAGTTTCTTGCATAAAAATTAAATACATGCCAGCTTTCGGCATTTTAATGATACATGCAACGAAACAAATTAGTTAAGCAATTAAGTTAAAATAAGCAAAGTGAATTAAAATAAGTGTATAACGCGTAAAACTAGAAAGGGCTACAAATTGCATTTAGTTAAATATATGCCAAAATACGGCATAATAACTACATATGCAATCGAACAATTAATCAACAGAATTAAATTAGTGAAACAATTAAGTTGTAGTGAATTTATAAATTGAAGTGTTTCACATTAGAATTATTTAATAAATACAGCATTAAACATAAGCACACATATCTTTTTTTTCATACCGCTACACTGTCCACCTAAATGCCGTAATATAGCTGTAGATATCGGTTGCAGCTACATTGCAAAACATTTATTGGTGGTTCCATCCAGGAATGTGTGCCTGTTTACTGTTGTGATTGCAAATAATTCTAGTACACTCAATTTAGTGATAAACATTTTTAAAAATTATTTTTCTGAGTTAAAAAAACATCGAAAATTAAGTTATAACCGTGCTTAGACGTGGCAGTTCTAATTAAAAACTACAAAAATTAATTTATAAACGTGTATAGACGTAAAACTTCAGGGTGCTCAGACGAGGCAGCTCGAATATTATAATTGCTGAACTTACATGTCAGTAAATCGCGATAAATAGTTAACTGCTGAACTGACGTGTCAGTAACTCTTAATAAGTAGTTGATTAATTAAATTAATTAGAATTAGTAACAAAAATTTATTTAAAGATTTTTCACGTCAATTTGTCATACACGGCATCAATTTACGTTCTTCGACTAAATTACCATTTATCCCACACGTGGCATTAAATTGCTTCTTTCAATTATTTTCATCATTTAACCCACACGGTTAATTAACTATAATAGTAGAATATCAATCAACATGGATTCAGTAGATAAACTAATCCTTACGGAAAGCATATTGCGTGCGCGAATTGAAAGGTTAATCGAAAATGGAAAGAAAACGAACACAAGGCTTTTATGAAACTAAAATGACAGAGCATAAGAAACTATGGGAAATATATAGCGATACAGATATGGCAATAATTCAGGCTTTATTAGAAAGTTCTGATGAAAAGCAACATGATTATTTAGCCCAAGATAATCATAGCTCAACAGAGTTAAAATATTCCGAATATATGGGAGAATTAGTAGAAAGATTGCGGAAATTCGGCCCCACTACTGAAGCATCAAGCTCAGGATAAGTACCAATTCATTCGACAACTGTTGTTCAACAGGAATCATTCCTTCCGCGCATTCAGTTGCCCAAGTATAACGGCAACCAGGATTTATGGCGATCATTTCATGATCTATTCATTTCTCTTGTTCATTACAATACAAAGCTAACACCAGTTCAAAAGCTGCATCATCTGAAACCTTTTTTAGTGGGTGATGCCGAGAAATTGTTGCGGCACACCCCAGTAACAAATGAAGATTACATGCCAGCATGGAACAAGTTGAAGGCTAGATATAAGAACAAGAGAATTTTAGTTAATCATCAATTAAAGGTTTTGGTAAACTAAGCCAAACTAAATTCAGAGTCTGCTAAAGGACTCAAGTCAATAATTGATACAACAGACGAATGTATCCAACAATTACAAAGTTTAGAAGTTGATACGACATCGTGGGATGTACTTCTAATACATCTGTTAGTACAGAAATTACCCTTCATTACCCTCAAACTGTGGGAAGAAGAGCAGGGAGGTACACAAGAACTCCCAACATTCAAGTCATTTAAGCAGTTTTTAAGTACGCGTTTAAGAATTTTAGAATCGTAAGTAGATAGTCTAGTTAAGTCCACACAACCCAAATCAAGCTGCACACCTGAAACAACCAAATCATATCATATTACAAAGGGAATCAAATGCCCAGCATGCAATGCAAGTCACTTTTTACAAAGATGCCCGAACTATCGTAGGATGGACATACCATCTAGATATCAGATAATCAAGGCATCAAGCCGTTGTACCAATTGTTTAGGCCTGCATCATGTCAACAATTGCACTAGCAAATATAGCTGTCAAAGATGCAACAAAAAGCATCATAGCACCCTGCATGAAGAACACAACCGGGACAAACCCAATCAATCAATGGTCGGAACTGAGCATAGGTCAAATACTAACAACGTTAGCTCGAACTCAAGTGAAGTCTATCAAGCTAGCAATACTATTCACAAACGCTCTCCACGGTTACAGTCAGTAAACGACACTGACGACTTAAACACTAGTCAAAACTTTGTAACTAGAGAGGACCATAATGCACTACTATCAACAGCGTTAGTAGTGGCACAAAAAAAAGCGGGAACTCACATATTCTAAGATGTCTCATAGATAGTGGCTCGCAATCATCCTTTATTACAGAGGAAGCCTGCAGGAAACTGGGAGCATGTCGCAGCCCAACTGCAGTATCAATTACTGGCTTAAACACTAGCCATACAGCAATCTCAAAGTAGCAAACCACACTTACACTTCGATCCCGAAAAACGAAGTCTACAAGAATATTAGAAGAAAATTTTCTGATATTAAACAAAATCACAGATCCTTTACCTTCCAGAATAATCTCTAAAAGGGAATGTTTACATCTCAATAAACTGCCACCAGCTGATCCCACATTTTGGAAGCCTGGAAAGGTAGATGCTTTACTAGGAGCAAGAGTTTATGCTCAGATAGTCTTAAACGGCATTAAACAAGGATCTAATACTACCCCTACAGCCATTAAAACAATATTTGGTTGGATTTTACTAGGATCAACAACAAATGTTGTAGAAAACAATACATCAGCGTTTACCGTCAAAACTGATGACTTAGCTGAACAACTTAAAATGTTTTGGGAAACAAAAGAGTTTCCCACAAATCCGATTCTCAACAAAGAAGACAGAGAATGTCAACGGAGATATCAACTCACCCATCAACGTCTTCACAATGGTACTTACCAGGTGAAATTACCATTTGTGAATGATGAAGTGCCTGACCTAGGGCAATCAAGACAACAAGCAATTAAACGCTTTCAAGGAATACAACGTCAACTTGAAAGAAATCAAGCTTTAAAGTCCGAATATGAGAAATGTTTAGATGAATATCTCGAATTGGGTCACATGGAGGAAATACCTCCACCCAACAACAACGAGGCCACACTACTACATACCTCACCATGCAGTTGTCAAAGAAAGCACGACAACAAAGGTGAGAGTAGTATTTGACGCTTCAGCGAAAACGTCAAATGGCAGCTCACTCAATGAGTTCCTATTAAAAAGACCAGTTTTACAACCTAAATTATTCGCCACGTTGCTCAACTGGCGTAAATACAAGATTGCTCTGAACGCGGACATTGAAAAGATGTACCGTATGATAACCATGCATCCGAATCATCGTACCTTTCAGCGAATCATTTGGAGACATCCTAAAACCAAGGAGATCCAAGATTTTCAGCTGAATACAGTGACCTTTGGAACGTCTTCTGCGCCATACTTAGCCATTCAGACGCTTCAACAACTAGCATGTGACGAACAACAAAGATGGCCTCTGGCTTCAACGGTCACAGCCACAGATTTCTATATGGACGACCTATTCACTGGAGCTGAGAGCATAGAAGATGCGAAGGATCTATTAGATGAACTAATTAGCATGTTGAAAGCAGGAGGATTCAATCTGAGGAAATGGACAAGTAACAATTCGTACTTGTTGAAACATCTTCCTCCAGAACAGCGCGAATTCAAGGATACGTTGATGATTTCCGACACGGAATCCGTAAAAACGTTAGGAATTCGTTGGCATCCTAAATCAGATAAATTTTCGTTCTTGAACAAATCTTGGAAAACGCATGCCAAGGTAACCAAACGAACCATTTTGTCAGATATTGCATCACTGTACGATCCTTTGGGTTGGTTGGCACCAGTTGTAATTACAGCAAAGGTGCTTATGCAATCATTGTGGGTCACGGGATGCGCATGGGACAATAAGGTTTCCGAAGCCATTGAACATCAATGGGATAGTTTCAAAAATAATTTGAAGTCTATCGACAACTTACAAATTCCTAGATGGATTAACTATTCATCAAATGCACATATCCAAATACATGGCTTCTGTGATGCATCAACAAAGACATTCGCTGCTGCAGTCTATCTACGTGTAGGAGATAAGGATGGCATGTTTAAAACTACTTTGCTTACTGCCAAAACGAGGGTAGCTCCCATAAAGCCAACGACCATACCACGTTTGGAGCTAAACGGAGCTCTATTATTAGGAAGACTGCTTCAAGCTACAATGAAGGACATGCGCTTACAACAGGTTCCAGTTTTTGCTTGGACAGATTCTACGATTGTCCTGCAATGGATAAAGGAACATCCCTCACGATGGAAAACCTACGTTGCAAATCGTGTAGTAGAGATTCTGGACTTCGTACGCTTTGAGCAATGGCGTCATGTGTCAACGAATCATAATCCTGCGGATGTGGCCTCAAGAGGAGTGCCTGCTGCGGATGTAATAAATAATCAGCTATGGTGGCACGGCCCATCATGGCTATCGGAGGAACAAGATGCATGGCCAAAATTTAAGGATATTTCGGAACAAAGCAATCTAGAAGCTAAAGAAACTATTGCGATATATCTTTTAGCAAAAGTAGATAACCAGTTCCTTCTACGATATTCATCATATACTCGTCTTGTTCGCATAGTAGCTATGATGCAACGATTCATACACAATTGTCGGCATCCTCATAATAAACGATCACAGTATATCGATTCGCTCGGATGGAGCCAGGCAGAAATAACAATATTTAAACTGGTACAACACACTGCGTTCGCAGATGAGTACAAAAGTATATTGAACAAGAATCCGTTGTCGCAAAATAGCACGTTGATTAAACTTAATCCTTTTATGGACGACAATGGCTTGTTACGAGTGGGTGGTAGACTCGATAATGCTTCAATTCCATACAATAGGAAACACCCACTCATCTTACCACGTGATCATCATGTCACATTAACTTTAATTGACAAACTACATGTAGAAACTCTACATGGCGGTCCCTCACTGGTTCTCAGCACTAGTCGAAATCGATTCTGGATATTAGATGCTAGACGTTGCATTACCAGTCGATTACATAAGTGCATTACATGTTTCAAATATTGCACTACGACTAGAAGCCAGTTGATGGGAAATTTACCGACCCCGCGAGTAAATGAAACGAAGCCATTTACTAAAGTGGGAATCGATTATGCCGGACCTGTAACAATAAGAAGCTCGAAGTTACGCAACGCCAAGTTACAAAAGGCATATTTCTGTATTTTTGTTTGTATGGCTACAAAGGCTGTACATTTAGAATTGGTGTCAGATCTCACATCTGAAGCATTCCTCGCAGCACTAAAGAGATTTGTAGCTAGAAGAGGATTCTGCACTGACATATATTCAGATTGTGGCACTAACTTCATTGGTGGAAAATCTCTTCCGGAAAAGGATTTACGACAAGCCATTCATGCCTCAACACGAGAAGCAGCAAAATATTTGTCCTCCAAGCAAATCAACTGGCACTTTAACCCTCCAGCCCCACCACATTTCGGAGGAATCTGGGAAGGGGGTGTAAAGTCAGTGAAATATCATCTCCGCAGAACACTACAATACTCCAAATGTACGTTTGAAGAGTATGCAACCCTATTAGCTCAGGTCGAAGCGTGTTTAAATTCTAGGCCACTATGCTATGTTCGAAATGATCCAGCGGATTTATTTATCCTTACACCTGGACATTTCTTAATTGGCCAAGCACTAAACGCGATTCCAGAACCTGATTATACAAATGAACCTGTAGTATTGTCCAAAAGATGGCAGTACATTCAACAATTGAATAAACAATTTTGGGATAAGTGGTCAAAGGACTACCTTAACCTTAACACATAATTAAAAATAAACACTTAAATAGTGATAAAAGACACTTACCTGGATAATTAATCCATAATTGGACGAGAAAAACACACAAAACAACACGGCACTTTCACATAAAAATATCGCGATCGCGACTGTCAAATTGACTCGCGAGAAAGTTAATTATACGAAGTTGGCTACGCGCTACCTGTTGGTAATACTTAAAAACCGCGAAAGTTACCAGGTAAGCAAATATTCGCGAAAAAAGGTAAATTAAATTCCCATAACAAGTGGGAAAGAGAAAGATGCGAAAACGAGATGCAAGAAAAATGAGAAATATTTGCGTTCCACATTGGAAATTGTCATAATATGGCAGGAAGCCGCCATCTTGATAAATTTCAGAAAAATTAAAATATTTGATAAAATAAATTACGAAAATTCATGGATAATTTAAAATAAATTAGTTGAAGGAAATTGGCACATTTTGACATAAGCATACAAGTCAAGCAAAGTCGAAAAATATGCTTAATTTGCATTTTTCTTGTGAAATATATGTCAAAATGGCGGCTTAGAGCCTATAAAAAGGGGGCAATTTCTAAGATCTCGCTCAGTTTTTTGACAGCGATCACAAGTGTAGTTTCAAGCAAGTTTTTCTCAGCAAATAGTTTTTTTTCATTTTTCAGCAAATAAGCATAAAATAAAACGTGCCATTAAAGGTACAATATTTTTACATGCTTAAAATTCGTGTGCAGTGGGTGTTGGCAGAGGACAGGAAGTTCTTGGGTTCTAGTATTCTACAGATAAGTATTGTGTCAATTAATTTAGTAAATAAGTTTCTTGCATAAAAATTAAATACATGCCAGCTTTCGGCATTTTAATGATACATGCAACGAAACAAATTAGTTAAGTAATTAAGTTAAAATAAGCAAAGTGAATTAAAATAAGTGTATAACGCGTAAAACTAGAAAGGGCTACAAATTGCATTTAGTTAAATATATGCCAAAATACGGCATAATAACTACATATGCAATCGAACAATTAATCAACAGAATTAAATTAGTGAAACAATTAAGTTGTAGTGAATTTATAAATTGAAGTGTTTCACATTAGAATTATTTAATAAATACAGCATTAAACATAAGCACACATATCTTTTTTTTCATACCGCTACACTGTCCACCTAAATGCCGTAATAAAGCTGTAGTTATTGATTGCAGCTACATTACAAAACAAATCTGTATTTGAATTTCTGAAAATAAATGATTTTACATTATAAAAATGTGGACTTGAAAAATTTTATTGCAAACCGGGAGAAATTACCAGGGAATAACTGAACTGTAAAATGTAAGGAAAATTAAGGTATGGCGCTACAGCCTAGTGCTAATTTAATTTGCTCGGCATTTTGTTCGGCGTTTGTCGCGATTATTTGTGAAATTTTCGAGGTAAATGAATTAAAAAATTTTATTTGGGTAATTGGCATGAAGTTAAGAAGGAATTTGTTTCTATATATCAATAAAGATCATTTATTACGTTTGACAATTCCGCGTGTATTATACCTGTGCCAACCATTGAATAAATAACTAATAACGAAACAGCATATCGCGTGAAAACCTAAGCCACTCGGTGAAATGTATTAGTGTGCTGTGTTTGTATTCGTTTCGTCATCGCAGTAGTGAAACCGTGAAATTTTGAAGGCGGACATTTTTCATAATTCAAATTGCTATGTAAAAGAAACAAGTATTTTGCGCCCCCTTATCTTCAGATAATATTCCTTGGCGTTGCCTATGATAATTTAAATGAATTGTTAAGCAGGATTCTCAAATAACTGACTAGTCTTCTTGTCATTTCTCCCCCCGCTCCATGGCTTTGACTGTCATTGAATTGCCTACTTACGTATAATGTATTCGCACGAAACCCCGCGTCCTTATTAGTTATTTATTCAATGGTGCCCGCAAATACAAGGAATATGACAGAAAAATGTTTCGTGGACTTCAGTGCTCCCAGTTCTACGTTGCCAGAAAAAGTGCAACACTGAAATGGTCCCATCGAAATCGTGTTATGGTCGTAGCGTATTGCATGTAGCAATATGCTTCGCTGATCTAGGTACAATTCTAAGCGACCTGTAGCAGCATAGGTGTGTGCGGACTGTGTCCTATATGGATGTAGAGCCTTACGCGCTGAACGTACTCGAAAAAGAAAAAGAAGAAGAAGAATGTCGACATATGTCTTTTTGTTCAAGTGAATCACGCGAGTATAAGTCCTACAGAGAAGAAAATCGGAATTTTTTTGTAACATCGGCAGCGAAAATATAATTCCTCACGTGATTTGAAATTTAATTTGGACTCAACTTTAAACGGCATATTGTTACAGTTGTCAGCATTACATTTTCGGCATTATTCGTTCTTGACTTTGCATTCTTTTGAATGTTCATCAGATAAACGGCCTCGTATCATATTAACTGTATCCTCCTTTGAATAAGCAAAACATTTGTCATCTTTTACATAGTGGAGACATGAGGAACTTTGATTATAACTCTTCATGGGAGAAGAACCGATAGATAGGCTTTGCAATCAAATGTTACGTATGTGATAGGCACATAGATTCAAATTGTCAAATGGACATCCCACCAGATAGCTTGATTAAAGATTTCCGAGATTTTCAAGTTAGAGATAAGAAACTTCCGTACACCTATTGCGCGCAAAAAGTAGCACGTAACTATCATTGGAACAATGTAATACTAAGAACTGATTAAGTTAGTTAGATTATATAATAGTAAACCTAATTCTTGATTATCCGTTTAAATATTAGGAGAAAAAAAAACGCTACAGTAAATGCTAGATTGAGTATGTACTAGCAAGAATCCAAAGGTAATCATTCAAATAATGTAAAAAGCTGATTAGGTAAATAATTGGGTGACAGCAACTTACATAAATTTTGTTGATGCGGATCCCTCGCCGAGGCGCCTCCGAGAAGTTTCATTATGGCACTGGATTATATGTCATACTTTAGATTTTTGGTACTAATGCATGCAAAAGCGAAAATTAAATTTATGCAAAGTAACATACCCTACCTACGTCACAGATACTATTCTAAAAATTTACTTATTTAAACCGAAATATAGCGCATTGCTTGTAACTTAATCAAACACAATCTGCATACAAAACATTTGACTGAATGAGTTGATGTTATCCGCATGTTGCGTATTTTCGAGCTTTTGCCATATGCAGGAGTTGTTTCTTTATCTCTAGTTGTGCGAACGCACACTAAAATTAAATAACTTTGCTTCAACAAATCAGAGCAGGCATTCTCAATAACTTACTCGGAATGTACAAATCAAAGCAGGCATTCCCGGTAACCTGCTTACCCTAAAATGCCTGTGAAGCACAGGGATTTTTGTCAGTCGTATCTGATCACTTGAGTGCAACACAATAAATTGCATTCTTGACATGACAGTCGTGACGCATTAACTTGCGACTGTGACACTACACTATAAGGAGCACACATATAAAAATAATAAATTGCAATAAGATTAATTATATTTATACATTACTGAACTACAGTAACATTCATTATCAAGTAGAGCATATTAAGCTGGTACTATCAAGCTAAATCCTAACCAAAGGATTCACTACACCAAACAACACTTGTATGCTACATTAAGGCATACAATTATCGCATGTATAAATATAATAAACTACAGTAAGGTCTATTATATTTGTATACTACTAAATTACAGTAAAGTTCAGACCACATGACACTATGAGAAAACCAGTATATGTCTGAGTACTAATTCTTCTTTTTTCTCGTTACAGCATCACGACCATCAATATTAGTTTAAGTGATTTTTGTTGAAGTTCATGTCATTATCTTTGTTGTTGTGTTAATTTAATTTGTTAATTATTCTTGTTCATATCGTTGCGTTGCTAAAATAAAGCACATTATTCTGAATTTGTTTAATTGGTCTATTTGTTTTTTGATCTGGCACCCCTGTTATTAGTTTAGACAAACCTAGAGTTTGTACACTAGTTGCTACCTATCTAGTTTCAATACGGTGTATGGTCCAGGTTATTAAGTGGTTTCTTTGTATATCATTTAAATGCTGTACGTAGTTCTATAATGTGATATGATCTCCTACATTGAGGTTATGGTTTATCTTGCTATTGTTGTGCCAAACTATTTAGTGTATTAGATTCAAACGATTTATGTTGCCCTAAGCAAGGGTTTGTAGATAAATACTCTTTCAATTTGAGAATTCTTCGTAATCAGAAAATATGGATATGCTAGAACTTAGCCGACAATGATAGAGTCCCCACGTAATGTCAAACAACTGCAGTTAAATCCGTCGGAAAATTTCTTACAGTTATGAAAACTTCAGCCTTATGATGCTGCTATTTACTTTGCGGTTCTGGATACAACACAATTATGCCCGAAATATCTGAATACCTTTTAGCTGGACGAAATGAAAGTGGCGGATCATTTGATGAGCAGGTTACTGAATTTTCAGCCCAAGGTAGGCTCTTTTCAGTTGCTGATATCTGCTTTAGGGACCTCCACATCCGCTTTTATTAGCCTGCGCCCAATTTACAGAGCATTTCTGAAAGTTCGTCCTGTTTTCTTCTAGCTATTTCCCACCTTAACAGAGCGGATAAAATAAACAGAATATTTTTTTATTTTTTTTTTCTCAACGACGAAATTTATCGCAAAGACTTTACACGCAACTAGACTTGTCTACCACGTTGATTTCTACTCCTTTTTCGTTATATTTTACTCGCGATACTTTTGGATTTTTTCTGTCACGTTTTTACAATTACACCTTTTTTTTTGCTCCTTCTATCAGAATCTTCTTCTTCTTCTCTCGTCATATTCGTTCTATCTGGAAGCGCTGCCCTGTCAATTAGGTGGAGTTCGGTGCGTACAGACGCTCCGTCTATACAGAAAACAGTCCGCGTATAAATGACGCAGCCAGCCTCAGTGTAGTATACTGCTGCATGCAATATGCTACGACCATAACATTGGCATGAACAGCTGCAGCGACTGAGACATGAGAGTGCTTCCTAAGTCGATGAATGTACCGCATGTAGGATTTGAGAGGATTTCATTCCAGTGAGTGTAGTTAATATCAGGGACCTGGCACAGAAAGAACACGTCTTGTCTGCAGAATATTTTGACACTTGGGCACATAACCCGGGCTGTTTTGAGGGGAATGTTGCTGTGGAACACTACTGCTATTGAATTCAAAAAGCGATGAGCCGCATCGTTTGTGTCGGCATCACTATAGATGTAGGACCATTCTCTGTTATTAGTATCGGTCTGAAGGGCGTCAGATCGGATTGCGGGGCAATTGCGATAGGTGCGTCCAGCAAATAAAAGTTCGTGATTATTTTGTGGCCCAATATACGGAAGATTCTTCCAACAGCCGAAGAATGTTTTGCTGGTTAGCCCAACAGCTGGTGGCGATGAGCGCTTAGTGGAGGAATCGACGATTACAATAATAATTAACCCCGCATTGTAATTAATATGTAAGGCGATTGGTTACCACTAAGCAACAAGCATATGTCGTTTGTTTGCATCCGCGTTGTAAGCAAAGAAAGCTTACTTCCGAATATTAGGGAATAAGAGACCAATGACTGGTCTGGAGAGTGCCTTTTAACGTTCAGTCAAATTATAGCTGCGTTTAGAACGCCTCAAGTTTCACGTCTGTTCAGGTTACCTTAGCGCCGGTAGCTGGTATTAAGTAAGATAGGTCAGTTCGCGTAATTAAAAGTTTATCAGTAAATTGATTTAATGCGTTTTTATTGAAGAAGTTTGCGAGTTTGTTTGATTTCCGTTATTTGATTGCTTTTGGGGCACGACAATTGGCGCAGCCGGAAAATGTTAAAGTGAGTTTCTGTTTAAATTGGATACAGGTAATGTGAAAGTATTTAATTGCATATTTTATCTTTTGTTTTGTTTGGTTTCTAGGTACAG
Source organism: Dioctria rufipes (assembly GCA_963924295.1). Lineage (NCBI taxonomy): Eukaryota > Metazoa > Arthropoda > Insecta > Diptera > Asilidae > Dioctria > Dioctria rufipes. Next base: position 138,372,835 of record OZ002740.1, read on the forward strand.
AAAAAAAAATTTTTATTGGTAGCTTTTATTTTCATGAGATCGGTTTTCATTTTTTTAGTTATGCTGTGGTTACATTTTTTTTATTATTACTTGGTGAATCCATAGATAATAATTTGATAATAATTTCAGTGGAGTGTAATTAAGTCTCGTTTTCGTAGGGTTGTTAATCGTAGCAGTGGGTATACCTTGTAAGGTAGTAATTCAGTTACACAGATACATACACTGGGAGCAAAGCTAATTTAGCTAGTCCAAATACGCAAACTGGGGGCAAAGCTAATTTAGCTACTCCAAATACACACATTGGGAGAAAAGCTAATTTAGCTACTTCACACACACACACTGGGAGCAAAGCTAATTTTAGCTACTCCAACTAACACTAGGAGCTGAGCTATATTAGCTACTCCAACATATATTGACGCGATCGAGGAGTTGTGCTTTTACAAGCTACTCCCGCAGCATCATCATAATACATACACACATATACCTACATTAGCGGTGATCGAGGAGCTGTGCTTTTACAAGTTACTCCCGCATCCCGAATAAACACTATTCACCATTTTCAGATAAAAAGCTACGTCCGCGTCTTCATCATTATACACAATAGATAGTGACGAACTTTCAGGTAACAGATGTCAATTTTAGCATGGAATGGAGTTCGAGAGTAATTTGTAAATTGTGATGTAAAGATAAGAAAATATAATCTTTTAGCTTTGTATATAAGAGTATCGGTTAGTGAAATATACATGTAGCTATTAGATGGAAGATGCAAAATATTCTTCTGAAATGAGGCGGTAACGAATAGCCTTAAGAAATAACGTAGCCAATAGAGACTTTTAAATAGATCGTTTTAGTTTAGTATCCACATCGTTTTATGAAAAACAGCATTGAATTGAGAAACTTTCAAATGAAGAAGAACTTCTGCCATCAGCAGAAGTGAATTAACTGATTTATTTAAAATAGAGTTAAATAATATCCTTACTCTATAGACTTATGGATGAATTCTTTTTGTGTTGGTTGTTTAAGATTACTGCCGTCGGCAGTAGCTTCTGCAAGCTTGTATTTTTCCGCCTTATGCAATCTAAGGTTAATAAAGAAAAACAATTTCCGTTATAACGAAATGGCGCACTTCACTTTCCTGTAGCCCTCTTAGCGTGAAGTTCGTCTGGGTCCGCCACTCTCCTCCTTTCAGGTCAGCATAGGGACACTGACAACTATTTACCGTCAGTGTCGATTGGGTGGTTGGGGTGAGCAGAGAAGGCGAACCATCAGCGCCTTCCCAATGGATGTAGGTAAGTGGTGTAACCTTAAGGACTGAATGTGTGCTAAAGCCATTTGTATAGGCAGACACGATTTTTTTTTGTATATGGCTCCGTCAGTAGCCGAGGCGAGCTAGCGTGCTGCCCTGCAGTCAACGCTGTCCACCGAGTGATCTGTCAGCTCATGCTGACGGTCTGGAAGACACGTCCAAGTCAAGTCACTTTCAACATACTTCCATAACAAAATTGGCGCCCAACGTGGGGCCACCTCAGTTAGACTTCGGTGGTCTAATTATGACTTTTACTGGGGAACATCATTTGGTACTCGCTACTTGATTGACCTAAATTCTCATATCCAGTGGAAATTATATGTGGACCTGAGTCTAATTGGTTTGTTAGTTGAAGATTTTTGTAGAGTAACGTTAGAGTTTTTAAAGTTTTGCTATTTTGTTTTTGAGATATCTGAGTAATGCAAAGTTTGTTTTTTGAAAGTTTTTCTGTAAATTCGAGTTTAGGTTTGACTTTAGTCAACCCTCAAGTCTTGTGTGTTTTTTTTTCAAATTTTTGCATTGATCTTTCCCCTTGGCCTTCTGCTATGGTAATAGTTGGTGGCCTCACAATATTTTTTTGGATAAAGAAGAATTTGTAAGAACTTTTATTTTAAACGATTCTAAATCAAATTGATAAATACAAGAAGAAAAACAACCGCCTTTCTTCTTGTATTTATGAATTTGATTTAGAATCGTTAAAAATAAAAGTTCTTAAAAACTCTTCTTTATCCATCATTGACTGAGTCTAACAAGTCTAGGTTCGATTCCCGCCCGCGGAAAAATAAATAAAATATTTTGTTTGTTATGTTCTCACGGATGCATGTCTTTGTCGGCCGACTGGCTGGACAGGGTCATGAGTCTGTGAGACGACTTTTTGCTTTTAGCAATCTAGTTGACCAGACGTATGACTTTGCCCAGCTGCAAGGTTAGCTAGATTTGATAATCAGGTGAAGAGGAAGGAAAGAGTTTCTAGAGGATGGAAGTGATGTTGGAGACCTTCAGTAATCAGGAGTTGGCATACTGCTAACTGCCTGACTGAAGAATCTCTAGCAACATTTCCAGGCTTTGACATCTCCGACCCTACTTTTCCCAGATCTTGGTGAGAGCCCAACTCCTTTTCAAGCACACATTCACATAATTTGCTTGTATCGTGCTGTTTCTGAACTGATTGGAGGTAGAGGATCTGATATCCTGCGTGTTGAGAGTTAGCTCTTAGAGAGAGAAGGAGAACGTTGTTAGATTTTGGACTTCGGATTTTTTTTATATATATAGATTGAATTTAGCTATTATAATCTGTTTGATACTGTAAAGTGCAGTGTATTTTTGAATTTAAGCGTCGTCCTTCAGTACGACTTCGACAATTTAGCTGGAGTACAACGTATATCCGGTTTGGATTTCTTTTTATACCTTGTTGATAGTCCTAAGGACTTTCTTTGCGTTATTTTTGAGAATTTTTTTTTTTTAATTTGATCCGAAAATATGTCTGACTTTTGTCGAGACATACGTGTCGTTTAACCACACTACGACGAACCTCTGCAGATCTAATCAGACTTAACTTTCGGCTATATGTACAATTTCTTTAACCTCTTTGGACACTGAGAGATTGACAATGGCTATAGTGCGAGCACACCTCCAGTAACTGTTATACCGCTAAAGGTGTCCGAGAAGTGCTCTATCTGTCAGGAGGGAGACTGGTTAGGCAAGAGGAAGATAGTTGAGACAGTATGTGGATTTGTGTTTCACAAGGCGTGTCTACCGACGTGTATCGGACGGCAGTCAAACTGCCCGAACTGCAGGCGCTATCTCACTCAGAACGATTTTACTGAGGACACAGATGCCGTTCCGAAAAAAAAACTCTTACGAAGCCTGCCAGTCAGAGTACTCGACCGGCAGCACCAGTGTTCAATTTACCACCTCCAACGATCCCACCAGTTGGTAGAGAATCCCTGTCACGTGGAATGCCAGATCCGCGTTCCATGAATTTTTCACACAGCAGTTCACATGGGCTCAACCTAAAAAAGTACAACGGATCTTGCAATTCAACCAATCAGTTTGGCTTAAACCATACATTGACTTGAATACCTCCAAACGGAAAGAGGCTACCAGCGATCATAAAAAAGACAGCTTTAAAAAGGTGACTAATGCTGCCTTTGGTAAAACCATAGAAAATGTACGCAAGTGTAGCGACATCTAGCTTTGTGTAAAGCGGAAAGGCCGCCATGGTGCCAAAGCTCTGATTGCAGCTCCCAACTTCCACAGATCGAAAATATCAGATGAGAAACTAATTGCTGTGGAATTAAGGAGATTGAAATGTTGTTTAATAAGCCACTCTATATTGGAATGGCAGTGTTATAAATTTCAAAAATATGCCTTTACGACTTTGATTACAGTTTTATTTAGTGCGAGTTTGGATATGAATGTAAAGTCATGTATACCGACACAGACTCTCTAATATACGAAATTGAAGAGAGAAACATATATTACTTTATGGCTGAAAATATTGATAAATTCGATACAAGTGATTAACCTGTAAATAATCTGTTCAATATAGCGCTCATGAATAAAAATATTCCTGGTCTTATGAAGGATGAGCTGAACGGGAAAATTATGTGCGAATTTGTAGGCCTGCGCTCGAAAATGCATAGCTTACGCATAACTGATGGGAAAACTGTAAAGGAAGCGGAGGGAATAAAAAAAATTTTGTCCAGAGGCATATCAAGTTCCAGACTACGTTGAATGCCTGAATAACAAGCGGCTTTTAACTGCAAATCAGAGCTGCATACGATCGCATAACCACAATGTCTACACAGCTTTGAGGCCACATGATAACAAGCGATATATTATTAATGGTATAACGGATACTCTACCATAGGGACATCACTCAATTCCACCACAGAAATAAGAAACAAGCACAGAAAGCTCAGTTCCACCAGAGCAACAATTAACAAGCACAGAAAGTGTAGAAATCTAAGCACATTATTGTACACAAAAATATGTATATTATAGTTTTGTTTAATAAAGTATTTTGTTTTAATTGTATTACAGTATAAGATATTATGTAATTGTGAAACATAGAACATATTATAATTATAATTATATTTTTGAAATAATTTATATAGTTATAGTTTGTTTTGTTTTTTTCAAAAATTATAAAATATCTTTGTTATTAATCCAAGAGCTGTGTTGTGTTGAAAATCCGAGCCATTTAACGTAAGCTTTATCTCCACTCTTCTTTAAGATTTTCTCTACGAGATATAGGTTGGGTGTTTAATTTTCAGCAGCTCTTATTTGTGAAAGCCTCCTGTTATTGGATTTCATTGATAATCTTCCAGCCGATATGTGATGGGGTTTGCGTTTTGAACTGTAATAATTTTAAAACTCTCAGCTGTCTAATTTTGTGTATAGCCTTTGTCAAATATATGCTTGTTTTTGCTGATGCGTACAAAATCTCCAACTCTATACTTTGCAGGAACAACAATTTTTATGTGATTGTATACAGGTGAATGCAGTTGTTTCTCATTGGAAGCGTTGATATCACGTGGACTAATTTTTGAAGTCCGATGTATTCTTGAGTTGTATTTAGTGAACAGTTTCTTCACCATATCAATCCACTGATAAGTTTCATTAAAGCTGAATTCCTTCCACATCATGTCCTTCATAGCTCGGTTAAATCGTTCCACTATTGATGCTTTGAGGAAACTGTACGTAGAGTAATGATTAATTGCATGCTTCATCATCAGATTTTTAAAGAGGCTGTTGTAGAGTTCCTTTTCATCATCAGTCTGCAGGTTTTTAGGTATTCGTCTCTCGCTTAATATAGATTGCATGGCATCTCTTACTTCTACACCAGTTTTCCTTTTAATTGGAATTGCCCATGCGTATTTGGAGAGGCTATCAATTACTGTCAGTAAATAGCGGTAACCGTTGTTCACATACTTGTAGGGATCCATTTCAACCAAGTCTGCCTGACACAAGTTATATAGTCCTTTGATAATCACACGACGCCGCTAAAGTTTCGCTGGTTTATATAGCTCATTTACCACTTGTCTCTTACTCATCGTAATTATAAATGAAACAGATTTCTCTAGAATTTTTACTGATATACACCATCTCTTGGTGTCAAGTCTTTCTTATTTATTACTGAAGTAAACAAATAGTTTTTAATCTTCGCGATCATCATTGATATATAGCGTTAAATTTGCAACCTCTATATTAATAGTTTTTCGTATTTCTTCAACACTTATTTTAATTTTCTTGTCAACGTAATCTTTGGTAGTAGCATCATCATTTTTAAGGGGTTCACCAAGTCGTTTTATACACTTTGAGTTTGGATCGTAGTCTCCGGTTATCGTTAAATTAAATTCAATACCCCGCTCTGCTTGTTCACCAGGTGGATCCTAAGCTCCTTGTTTACCAGCTGGTCTTTCAGTTCCTTGATCACCGTTCACCGGCTGGTCCCTGAGCTCCTGTTGGTCCAAGTTTACCTGCTTTACCAAGATATACTCGCTTAGAGAAATATTAAAACTTGGAAACGCTCATCTGTAGATTGTGTAGAAGTATAAGAATGGAGTAGTATTTAATCTATGATATCTGCTTCTCGCAACTCCTCCAGGATAGACACAATTTCATTGTCGTGACTGGTGTTTCCACTCTGTTTTGATGCCATTAGAAAGCGCAGCTATCCACTAATTCATTTAGGTCTTCCCAGTAAATGTGATCAATGTTTTCCTTAGGTAGACGCATTAGTGCCATGCCTTTATTCTGTATAAGTTTACTGATTATAGCTTTATACTTGGGCGGTCTTTGTCCATCTTCAGCATAGTCACGTTTATATGCATTGGTATCTCTCAAAATAGATCCATAATTAGTTAAATTCTCTTTAGTATGTAGACTTTTTACAGGATCTTTCATAAATAGCAGTTCACATAACCCCGAAGTGGTTTTATAGCTCTTCCCTTTGATAAAAATACTTCCTACATCGTCAACATCAAACGTTGAATTACCAATTCTCCACGCGTTGTCATCATAGTAAACTCCATAGGTCGGGTCTACTTTAGGGCTATTATCAGGGAATAGCTTCAAATAGTTTGAAACTATGTATCCAGACGTATCGGGGGAGGTCACAGGAGACCTTCCTATCAATGTTCTTGAATGTTTGGGTGCTGCGAATTCTTCTTAAGATTTTAAGTAATAATTTCCATAATTTATAGGTGTACTACTAGCCTAGGCTTTCACATATTTTCGTTTTGGAGGGATAAAAGGTTCCACAATTTCGTTGTCTTCTTCATCTGCTTTTTCATCCCTTGGCTCCAATTTGACTGGTGGCTCGTTTTTGACTCTTGTAACAAACTGTTTTAGGGGTTTGCTGATTGACTGAAAAGTTACTTCAAGTTGAGCTTATGCTTCAATCCTTCCCGTCTTTAGAGCTTTAAATTTCCTTCGCACTCCACTTCTTATCTTGATGATTTCTTTTAATTGGATTTTCATTCATCTTCGATATTAACTGAATAACGGCTTTTCAAACAGTTCTGATAAAACCTTTGCAAACAGCTCTGATAAGAGCGTAAGAGCTTTTGAAATAGCTCTGATAACAGGTAAACACATTTCTAAACTGCTCGGATAGCATCTTAAAAGCTTTTAAAACAGCTCTGCTAACAGCTTAACAGCTTTTCAACAGCTCTGATAACAGATTAACAGCTTTCCAAACAGCTCTGATAACATCTTTTCAAACAGCTCTGATAACAGCTTAACAGCTTTTAAACAGCTCTTATAACAGCTTAACAGCTTTTCAAAAAACTCTGATAACAGCTTAAGTGCTTTTAAACAGCTCTTATAACAGCTTAACAGCTTTTCAAACAGCTCTGATAACAGGTGAACAGCTTTAATCTACTCAGCAGTTCCACAGTATTCGGTGTGCTTTCCGCTGAGTTATAACTTCAACTTATGAATATTTCGCATGTTTCATCCTTTTATAGTACAATGAAAGTGTCAAATCGTTAACGGTAGCGTCATTTGTTTAATGAGCTGTCCTTATCAGTCATCAGGATACCATATTCATACTTCCAATGTATAATACCCCAATCCTGATATGGCAGTCATCACTCGCTTCAAGAATTCATACCTTGGTTGATGTAGCGATTTTGAATATATGTAAATATTTTCATATCTCAGACCATTGTGATGTTCCATAAAACTTGTCATAACATGAGTTTTTCCACAATTGGATGGTCCAATAATGATGCTGCTTATACTATTAGGCAGTAGGGGTGAATGAATAAATGAGCCTTTTCGTTTATTTATTAGTATTAAATTTATTGCACTTAATAAACTCAATACAAATTTCCGTGACTACTTTCTTAATATTTTATTTATTTTTCAATTAATACATATTTTTTCCTTTTGTTTTTCTTGACATCCTTCCGCCCTGGTTCCTAAGTTTTTCTTTCTTGATCGAATTGAGTTAGATCATCGCCGTGACTGTACCGGTCTGTACCATAAAGTTATTAATTATAATATTTCTAGGTTACATGTTGATAGGCATGGGAGACTGTAATTCATAGTTATTTATATTTAGGTTTATCTAGATAGTTCAAGTTAAATGTTTTTATGTTTTAAACAGGGGGCCATTCTTGTTTTTCACCTTCATAACAGCTACATAAGCATTTCGAACAGAAAAAGCTTGTTGTTGTTTAATGAACTGCATATTGAAGATTAGCGTGATTCCTCTTTATATTACATTTCAACAGTATTGTCGGAGCCTTATAAGATGTCATAAATTGAAACGCTCCAGTAAATGCTAAGCTTTGAAAGGTGCAGAGGACTATTAAATTCAATTATCAACAAATTACCTGTAGAATTACATCTTACCGAGATACCAGTACTGTGGGCCAGGAACAAAGTTACAACAAAGATTGGCGGGAGGAGATATGGGCATTAATCCACTGGACGCAGCCTGCAAGGAGCACGATATAGCATACTCGCGATATAAAAATACAAGTGATAAACATATAGCTGATAAAATATTAGCTGAAAAAGCCTGGCAGCGTGCAAAATCTAAGGATGCAAATTTGAGTGAACGTGCCAACGCCTGGCTTATAACAAACGCAATGAAGGCTAAAATTAAGCTGGGTATGGGTCTTAAGACTAAAAATAACGCCAACCCACATTCCGACAAGCAGTATGAAATACTCGCAAGATTTTAAAAGTCAAAAAACCAAAAGAATTGATGGAAGCTACAAAAATAGCTCTTAGTGAAGCTAAAAATATTGTGAAAAGAAACAAGAAATCAATTAAAACTCCACGAATGATACCTGTACCAAAGGTTGGTGGGGCACTTCCGTTCCTCTTCCCGTGGTTTGCTGGGTTTTCTGCATTGGGAACGCTATCAGGAAGAACAGCAGGCATAGCAAAAGTAGTAAATGATACCAGTACAGCAAAGGCAAAATTGGAAGAAAGCAATCGTCATAACCAAGCAATGGAAACTATAGTGGTTTGTAAAGATGGAAACGGGCTGTTCCTGAAACCGTATAGAGAAAGGACTTTGTTCTGGTCGTAGCATACTGCATGCAGCAGTACGATACACTGAGACTAGATACATCATGTTTACCCGGCCTACAGGCGACGAGTGTGTATGAAAAAAGTAACTAGTAAATCTAAAAACATCGCGGATAAAAATTAATAATCGCAGTCCAGCTTGGAGGAACAAAAAAGGGAAAAATTTACAAGTTTCCACTATTCGAGCATCAACGTACTTAAATCGGCATTGTCTGAAGGAAACAAAAGGAAAAGGCAAGGTTCCACAACGAAATAAAGTGTAATTGGTTGACCTCTCGCATTGACTGATAGGTTATAATTGCGAGGATTTGTCCCGATAAGACGCTCCTTATCATAATAAAAGCGCGGAAGGCGTAGTTGGCAGGATTTCTGCACGGGAAGTCTATCAGGATAGTTGCGGTGAGCAACCAAATTAAAAATCTTCTTTAAAATCTGGACATATCCAAACTAGAGCTGAGTCTAGAAGTCATGAGGTAATTCACTCGGACGCTTAATCGATGGAAATAGCAGTCTTCCAAAACTCATTGCTTTGAAGAACTTGACAAAGTAATAATTAGTTAGAATATGCTAAAATAACAAAAATTACAAATAAATTTAGAAGAAAGATTTTTAGTTGCTAACCTAAAAATTTTGATAGAATGTTAGTTCCTTAAAATACGAGACAAAGTGCAAATGTTTAGTAGGCTAGTCTTGTAACAATGTAACTAAAATCGCATTTTAGAAGAAATAATTTACTATGACAGGATGATTTGATGAAAATTTGATTCGTGGAATTAGTTCAAATTCGTTTTTGAATGCAATTTATGAGGATAATAGATGCTACTTTAATACGTTCATTAGCTAGTAGCTGTAAATGAACAGTTTTATATGTTCCCACTTTGGGTACAAATAGCAACGTCATGTCGAGATCAGAATTTCACATAAAGTCCCAAGCAAGTTGTCATGGAAGTATGTCAGATTGAATGGTTTCGACATGAAGTCCAGAATGTCACCATGAACTGACAGATCACTCGGTGGACACCGTTGACTGCAGAGCGGCACGCTTGATCGCCTCGGCTATTGTCGGAGAGTGCGGGGAGGCCTTAGACAAAATAAATTCGTGCCTGGTTAAACGAAAGGCCGTAGCAAACATTCAGTCCTTAAGGGACATTTACACCACTTACCAATATCCTTGTGAAGGCGCAGATGTCTTGCCTTCCTCTGCTTGCCTCAACCACCCAATCGAGACTGAGGGCAGATCATTTACAGTGTCCCTGTTGACCTGAAAAGGGAAGACGAGGGCGGTCCTAGTCAACCTTCATATTAAGAGGGCTCCAGGAGAGTGATTATTAAAGGAACTAACCCACCATCACGTCATAAGAGTCTTCATATGTGTTGATAAACTTAAATAGTTCAGCGATAAAAAAACAATTAGCTTAAGTATTCACAAGTGGTATCGAACGAATATAGTTAACGTAATTACATTAGCGGACACAGAATACAAGGTTATATAGCATGAAAATCAATTTTACTTACTCAAGCATGACAATAATAAGATATACTCAATTTAATTAAATCAGGTAGTAACAAAGTCTCAACGCTAATCGTTTGAGCAGCGTACTAGTACTATTGGATCAAGCTGATTAGACTCCATGATGAAAAAAATTCAATTGTCACCATGTACTAATAATAAATACGAATAGAACTTCAAATTTAATCGTTGACACGTACTGGTACGGTGTGCTCAAGCTAATAATAAGAATGTATATAAATGAGACTTCAATTTTAATCGCTAACAGGTACTTGTACTTTATGTTCAAGTTAATAATAAGAATGTATATAAATAAAACTTCAGATTTAATCGTTACCATTTACTAGTACAAGCTACTCAGGTTAATAATTATAATACATATGAATAAAATTTCAATTTTAATCGTTAATAGGTACTAGTACGTTATGTCCAAGCTAATAATAAGAATGTGTATGAATAAAATTTCAAATTGAATCCGACATACAGTATAAGTATACAACAGAAAGAAAACGGTAATTGCGTGACACAACCTACATACTTTGTTGGTGCGGATACTTCGCAGATGCGCTTCCGTGACAGGCCACTAGGCAACTGTATTAGTACTACCCTGTATTCGTAATAGTACTGTTAAAGAGAATAAGATTTCGCTTAACAAATCTTAAAATTTATATACAAACAATCTTTCAATATAATTTTTTTTTTGCTGAAGCTATGTCCGCCTTGAAGTCCTTTCGCGAACAGTCGACTCTTATCGTCCTGATGATACTCTCTGGATAATGTGACAAAACAGCTGCCTGATGCCGGGTATTTTCGATTCTGGATCTCCCTCTTTGCGAAGGAATTTCATAGAGGTTCGATGGCATAAATTTCACCGCAAGACTTTTTCGGGAATTTCCAAGAAATTCACTTGCCTCCTGTTCTACAATGTTTGTAGGGCAATGCTAAACTCCGATCGGGATGTGCGACTTTTATCCTAACAAGCGTGGATGACATAAAAAAGTCCGATCTTAATGGATCTCGCGACGTATTGGGATTTTTTTTTCCTTTGATTTTATGACGGGGCTGACGAGATAAAATATCTTCCGAAAAGTTATGAGCCCACAACGTTTGCGAGTGAAATTATTTGTCAAGCGCGTCGATTTATCTAATACTTTTATTGATAATTATCTTGATTTTCTCGGACTATTTTGTCACCTCGTTAATTACACCGTGTCTTTTTTTCTGTCTTTCTTCCCAACGAAATAAGTCAGATGTCTACCCTCTTCTTCTTTTTTTTGTTCGTCGGTCTTCAGCGCGTCTTTCTTCGCCGTTCACGTGGCTATCGGTCAGCCATATAAGTGCAACTCATCTCAGTGTAGCATATTGCTGCATGCAGTATGCTACGACCATAATACAGTAAGCAAATTTACTCATTGGACAAAAATAACAGAACGGTGAATGAACTAAAAATTGTTTTGAGACAAGTATTTAACAACTAAAATAACATTTATACAACACTAATAACGTCAAGATAACACTTCAAATAAATAGAAAGGAAATGAGGAGTTCTTTTTGGTTTTCAATGGAAACCAAGATTATATTACTTTGCGATCTACTTATCATTCATTAGGTTATAGGACTTATCATAGTGTACACGCTTTAAAAACATACATATAACTCTTTGTAGAATACATTGAATTTATAACGTAATGCAGACTTAGGTTTTCCATTTCTCCTTCCACTCTCCTGGAGCCCCCTCAATGTAAAGGTTGACAAGTTCCGCTCGTCTGCTCTCTTTTCAGGTCAACAGGGACACTGAAATTAGATTGCTGCCCTCAGTGTCGTATGGGTGGATGGGGCAAAGCAGCTGACGATACAGAACCTGGACTTCACATGAGTATTTGGTAAGTAGTGTAAAGGTCCCTTCAGGACTGGGTGTGTGCGACGGCCTGTGTTTTTTCTGACACGAATATTTTCTGTATATGGCAGGTAGCAGCGGCAGGTTTTCGTGGAACCTCCCCACACTTTCCACCAATAGCGGAGGTGAGCTAGCGTGCCGCCATACATGTCAACGCTGTCTACCGTGTAATCTGTCTGCTCATGCTGGCAGTTGGGACTTGACGTCCAAATCAATCACTCTACATACTACCATAACAACAAATTCTATTGGGGACTGGGACTGTGAGTGATACGATCATCTGGTATTCGCTTGTTGATCGAACTCAAATCTCATATCCAGTAGAAGTAACATGCAGACCTGAGTCTACCTGTTGTTGTTATCGAAAGTTTTTGCAGATAAAGTTAAAGTTTCGAGAAAGCTAAGAATTTTTGAAATTTTTGTCATTAAAGTAAAGTTTTTTATTTTTGGAAGTTTAAAGTTGTTGTGTTCTTGTTGTACCTGAAGATCGACTTTAGGTTTGTCTTTGGACAAGCCTCAAGTCTTGAAAGTTTTTTTAAAGTTTTTGAGTTTTGTGAGTCTTTTTGAAGTAATATGCTTCCTGCTGGCCTTCTGCTAAGGAAATAGTAGGTGGCTTCATCAATGAAATTTCGGTTGTGTTCTCACGGACGCATGTCTTTGTTGGCCAACTGGCTGGACAGAGACATGAGTTTGTGAGATGACCTTTTGGCTTTTAGCTAACTAGTTGACCAGACTCATGGCTTCGCTCTGCTGGAAGGTTAGTTGGACATAGCATCAAACGAAGGGAAAGGAAAGAGTTGTTAGATGATGGAAGTTATGCTGGAGACCTTCAGTAATCAGGAGCTGGTATACTGCTAACTACCTGGCTGAAGGATCTCTAGTATCATTTTCAGTCTTTGACATTTCAAACTCGACTGTTCCAAGATTCCTGTGAGAATTTCGTTTTTTTCATGCATATATCCACACTACTTACCTGTTACACTTTTTGATCTGAAATTTTTGGTGAGTGGGCCTGGGAGACCCTTGGCTTGAGTGTAAGCTCTTGGAGAGAGAGAGAGAGAGAAACTCTATTGATTTTTTTTATTATTTGCTTTTTGAATAATAGTGAGTTTAGCTCATCGTTGTTCTTTTGTTAGTTGGAGTTTGCCTCCGTGTATATTTTCCGTAATATTGAGATATTGCGCTCTGGAGCAGAGGTGTGAAATTTTGATCTGTCTATAGTGTGTTTTACCTTTGATCAACCTAGATGTAACTTTTGAAATAAAATCTTTCACAGTTATCCTTTCCGGCTTGAATGATTATCCTGGTTAAGCATCAGCCTTCGGTTGAGAAAGTCTATTTTTGATTCTTTGAAGCAGTCTCTTGTGTGGGTCTGATTCTAGTTTTAATAATATCTGCTCGTCTCGCGGAGATTTCGTCATCTTCCTATATTCCCGTCAGCCCTTTCTGATTTGTTGGTTTGAGATAAAATCACATTTTTTATAATTATCATGGCCACTCTGCGAACATCACCTACCGGTGAAGTTCCCGTATCTAGACCAAACCAGTGAACTATCTGTCAAGACGGAGACTGGTCTGCTCGCAGCAAACCGGCCCTGACCATCTGTGGACACCTATTCCATAAAGCGTGTTTGCGGACATGGATAGGCGAGCCAGCGAACTGCCCAAACTGGACGTGTACCCTCATACAAAAAGATTTTACCACGCACACAGGTACAGTTCCGAAAAGAAGCCATACCCGAGATGATAGCCAGATTAATACGTCTCATCAGCTTCCGCAGCTCAATTTGCCACCACAGACAGCTCCACCTTCAATTCGTAGATCCTTATCTCGTGGCTTACAGTCAGTAAACATGTCTCACATTAGTTTACGCATGAATAGTCCAATGCCTGCTACGAATGGTCAAGGCTTGGTATTGTCCGAAGCTTTGGTGGCTGGCTTAAGAATACAGATGCAGGATCTGATACGAGAAGGAATCTCACACAGTATGAGTACACTGCGAGATGAACTCTTTAATACTTCTATTTGGCAAGCTCCTGCTTCGCCCATTCCGCCAGTAGATACTATTAGACCACCACCGCTTCTGGGTGCACTTAGAATACAACAAAGTTTAGATAGTTCACGTGAATCGGTGGCTAATATTGACATTCCTCAGGCACAAGCATACCAAAATGTTAGATCTCAACGAAATTCGTGGTCTTCGACGATCAGGAAGTCCGATAAGCAGATGGAACATCTCATATAGCGGCGACAGTTCCAAACTTTCGGTGGTTGACTTTGTTTTCCGAGTGGATGCACTCTCATACTCGGCCTTGGACGGAGACTTTGATCTCTTGATCCGACATATGACAACCTTGCTTTCTGGTCCAGCTATGGACTGGTACTGGTCTCTCCTGAGACAAGACTCCACGTCTTCGTGGGAGTACGTAAAAGCAGCTTTGTTAGGTGAATGGGGAGTACCAAAGGATTATCTTAAGTTCAAAGTACAGCTGATGCCCAGAAAGCAGAAATAAGGGGAATTATTCGCATGTATCATCAACACCTGGTACATTTACGTGACCAATTACGGAACCCCTTGCCAGATGTAGAGTTTCTTGAGATAGTAAAATCAAACCTGTTTCCAGACATTTAACAGAAAATTTGTCTACATCCTGCAAATACGATAGATCAACTGCCTGCGATGTCACGTTACTCAAATACAGGCTACACGGCAGCAAATCGCGACTGCGTGGAGCTGGAACTCCTACCGCAGGCCAACAGCTAGCGAGGTAGGGGACTATTGGCCGATGTGTCCAGATCAGCTGTATCGCCTGAAGAGAGTGAGGAAGCAAAGTCACTTTTATGAGACTGTTTGCGAGAACAGCAGCAGGTATTCTGTTATAGATGTGGACGCAGGAATGTATTCCATTCAAACTGCAGACAGCGGCTACCGAAAAACTCGAAGCGGGTCGGGAATCACAACACCTTTTCTCGACCGAGTGTCACATCCCGGATGGCAACAGATTCAACAACCCCAGATCAACCACTGAGCAAGGAAAACAGTTTGCTCAATCAGCCGACCGGATCGAACTGATATCAGACTGTCCGTTAATATCACTCAGTGATTCTGGTGAAAGTAATAATCCCTTAGACGATCATAATGTTAGTGATAGTTCCTTGATGGAAGCAGAGAACCTAATTGATTTCTCTGCAGATTTTCAAGCTCTCTTTTCCACCTGTAGGGAGCCCACGACACTCTTGATGGACACTTCCCTGGAAAAGTCTTTAATTTTTGACGTTCCGTTAAAACCAACAGCATTTTATTCTTGCAATGTTATTGAGCAAGAGGTTCGGTCTCCTGGCGTTTCGATATTAAAACAGCCACCAAGCTCTCCTATAATGAGTGGGCGTGAGCCTATTTTATATCCGCTATCGCCGTATTATACGCGTCTGCAGAACTACTATACAGTACGAGACCGCATCTTCTCCTCAGTACCTGAGATAGTAGGAATCATGTATCCTGACTTAAACCTTGGACGAAGAAAGAAACGATCGACCGTTCGTTGGCGAGAATACTGTCGACGAATGAAGCATGAAAGAAAGAAACTGACGAACTGAGACTGGGTTACTTGATGCCACTGTCAGTATCCTAGGCCAGGGAGCCCTAGGGAAGCTAGCTGAAGCACACGTTGGTTGGAGGAGGTATCGTACACAGGTACAAGTGGCTAATAGTGCCATGACGATAGTTTATAGTCATGTGAAATTGGACATCACTTTCCGTGGTTATACCCAAAACGTTCGTCTTTACGTGGTTCCTGGGCTCACACAGGCACTATATATACGATTAGAATTCTGGCGTCTATTTGGGTTGGCTCCAGATGTCCTGAATATAGCCGCAGAAGTGACACTAAGCCTAACAACGACGTCTGATAACGACTGTCATGTTCTCTCTGTTCTAGACCACCAACGTCTAGAAGCCACGGAACAGCTTTTCACATTTGTCGACTCTTTGAGCTTGGGAAAAACATCCACACATAGGGTCAAAATGAATGGCGCAACTCTGATAAAACAGAGATTTGATCCGATATTACCGGCAGTGCCGAGTGTGATGGATGCCGAATTAAGACGCATGCTATAGCTGGGTGTGATAGAGGGGAGCCAGGGTCCTTGGTGCACTCTAGTTGTACTGGTGAGGAAGCCTGGAAAGGTTCGGCTTTGTATTGACGCCAGGAAGGTCAACTGCGTTACTAAGAAGGACGCCTATCCGCTGCCGCAGATAGGTGCGCTTCTGAATCGACTTCCTCCGGCATATTAACTTTCAAGCCTGGACTTGAAAGGCGCTTTCAGGCAGATCCCACTGGACACTGATTCCATAGAGAAAACCTCTTTCACTGTACCTGGTCAACCTCTCTATCAGTACACAGTGCTGCCATTCGGCTTATGCAACGCTTCACAAACAATGTACCGCCTAATGGACAAAGTCATTCCGTTCGATATTCGTGAAAATGTTCTCGTCTACTTAGACGATTTACTAATACTGTCATTAGACGTTGACTCTCACCTCACTCTGCTATCCTGGGTAGCGGATTATTTGAGGAAAGCTGGCCTTACTATCAACCTTGAGAATAGTAAGTTCTGTATCAAGGAGACTAAACATTTGGGTTTTATTGTCGGAAAGGGCGGGATACGAACTGATTCTGACAAGACTTCAGCAATAGTTGACTATCCGTTATCTAAAACTGTTCGGCAAGCCCGACGCCTACTAGGTATGGCGGGATGGAATCGACGATTTATTCCGAACTAGGGTGATCTAACTGCGTTCATTACAGCCCCTTTGAAAAATCCCAGTCAGTTCCTATGGGCACCTGATGCGCAGACGTGTCTGGAATCGTTGAAGCAAAAAAACTTACCTCTACTCCGTTCTTAATGAGCCCAGATTGCACCAAACCATTCGTTATACAGTGGGATGCTAGTCAGCAAGGTATTGGTGGAATGCTGCTACAACTAGATGATGATGGCCACGAGAAGCCGATAGCCTACGTCTCGAAAAAGTTGAATGAATCCCAGCGAAATTACACAGTCACAGAGCAGGAATGCTTAGCAGCGATCTGAAGTGTACAGAAGTTCCAACCCTTCATAGAACTTTTGGCGTATAAGATAGTGACTGCTCATGCGAGTTTGAAATGGCTGATGCCTCAAAAGGACCGCAGCGGTAGACTTGTACGGTCGATTTTGAAGCTTCAAGGCTTCGACTTCACCATTGTATACCGTAAAGGAAGCCTAATCGTCATTGCTGATGTTCTGTCATGAATCCACTCTGACAGCTTCTCACCATCTGAAAATCCTAGTCCGGAAGTTGACCTAAGATCTGCTTATTTCAACCCGTTGGAATATGAGGAGTTGAGGCAGAAAGTTAAATCAACTTCTGATAAACTGCCAGATCTTTGTGTCAGGGTTTACTTCGTTTACATTCGAACTGTTCCGAGAACAGGCGATCTGATTCAGGAAGGAGAAGCTTGGAAACTTTGGATTCCACGAGGGCTTGTCTCCGACGTTGTTTCAAGAGTGCATCATTCGCCACTAGTTTCTCACGGGGGTATAGGGAAAAATAACCGGAACGATTAAGAAGACACTTATACTGGCCACCAATGACAGTTGATGTCAGAAACTGCGCACGCGCCTGTGACCTGTGTACAGAAACCAAGGCCCCCAATACCATTCTTAGACCACCTATGGGAGTACAGTCTGTGACAGAAAGACCATGGCAAAAGCTGTACGTCGAATTTCTGGGTCCGTATCCTCGGTCAGTGACAGGAAATGTCTACATACTAATAATTCTTGACCACTTTTCTAAATTCCCAATTCTCGAAACGATGAGAAAGGCATCTACTCTTAATGTATGTCAATTCATCGAGTCCGAAATATTCCACGTGTTCGTAGTGTCGGAGATGATAGTCTCTGCCAATGGAGTCCAGTTTTGCTCGGCTCAGTTCGCCAGATTACTGGATAAGTATGGGGTCAAACACTTGCGAACGGCAGTCTACTCGCCGCAATCAAACGCCTCAGTGCGATCGAAAAGGTGTCTATTGGCAGGGAATAGGGCATGCATCCGGAAGGAAAATACTAAGTGGGATCAGAAGTTAAGCCTCATAGCTAGCTCCCTCAGGAGATCAATCCACCATGCAACCGGCTTCTCACCCTACCGAATACTTTTCGTTCAGTAGACGATGGATCATGCGAGTTCCTCTCACCCCCTTAGGAACCTTGGAACTCTTAATGAACATATAAGAGTAGATTCTGAAGACAAACTAAGATTAATCCGTGCGAGAGTGCAGGAAAATATTAACTATGCGTTTGAACAGGGTTCAAAACTTTATAATCTCACAGCGAAGACTGTTAGTTTAAAAGTGGGTCAAGAAGTGTACAGACGGAATTTTGCGCAAAGCAATTTCTATCAGCAGACCGGTGCTAAATTAGGACGTAAAATTGTGAGGTGTCGGGTTAAGTCAAAGAAGCAAACTCCTTATATGAGCTTGAAGATCTGCAGGGAAGAACGTTAGGAGTCTATCACGCCAAATACATCAGGCCGTGATATCCATATTTCTGGGACGTTGTGGGTCCATTGAAAATTTCAATCCTGGTAGCCCTAACAACCTATCCAGCCAGCTTAACTGGTAAGCTATAGGATGCTACTGTGCCGCTTGGAACTCTCCCAGCCTAGCGGTCGGCATACCTTTTGGACAATAGACACGTTTTACCGCAAACCTTCGCCTGACAATGCGTCAGAACCCTCCTAGATGGTACCACCCTACAGATAGGTTGCCGTAGGAATTACATTTGCATAAAGCCTTTGCAAATTTAAGGAAAAATCTGGCACATCGCCATCTGAACGACGCCCTGGAGGGAGACACACCGTTGAAGAAGACTTGGTCTGAGGTCAGAATAAGATGTTCGGACTGGGGAAGCTTGGCGAAATCGGCCTGGACAATCCTGCTCATTGCTATGCATTGATGAAACCTATGTTTTAAGACCGGCTAGCTCAGTCGACCATTTTTCAGTATCGTCTGGACAACAGGTGATCCAGACAACCCTGCCATGTTATGGTCGTAGCGTATTGCATGTAGCAGTATGCTACACTGAGACTACATGCATCATGTATACTCGGCCTACTGTCGATGAACGGAGAGCAATACTCACCGAGACCCGGACTCGAGAGAAGAAGAAGAGTATTTCCTGGGTCTTGAGAGGAGGTAAAAGAAGGGTGATTGACAAGATAGCGATGGCGGGTGTTTTTGAAAAAAGTAACTAATAAATCTAAAAATATCGCGGCTAAAAATTTAATAATCGCGGTCCAGCTTGGTGGAACGAAAAAGGGAAAAATTAACAAGTTGCCACTGGTCGAGCATCAACGTACTTAAATCGGCATTGTCTGAAGAAAACAAAAGGAATAGGGGAGATTCCAGAACGAAGTAAAGTGTAATTGATTGACTTCACGCATTGACAGATTGGTTAGACTTGCGAGGATTTGTCCCGATGAGACGCTCCTTATGATAATAAGATCGCGGAAGGCGTCGTTGGCAGGATTTCTCCATGGGAAGTCTACCAGGATAGTTGCGGTGAGCAACCAAATTAAAAATTTTCTTTAAAATCTGGACATATCCAAACTAGAGCTGAGTCTAGGGGTCATGAGGTAATTCACTCGGACGCTAGTCGATGGAAATAGCTGTCTTCCAAAACTCATTGCTTTGATGAACTTGCCAAAGTAATAATTAGTTAGAATATTACTATAATAACATAAATTACAAATAATTTTAGAAGAAAAAATTTTAGTTGCTAACCTAAAAATTTTGATAGAATGTTAATTCCTGAAAATACGCGACAAAGTGCGATTGTTTAGTAGCCTAGTCTTGTAACAATGTAACTAAAATCGCATTTTAGAAGAAATAATTTACTAGGACAGGATGATTTGATGAAAGTCTGATTCGTGGAAATAGTTCGAATTCGTTTGTGAAAGTAATTTATGAGGATAATAGGTTCTAATTTAACGTTCATTATTATAATTCACTAGAAGAAAGTTGTTGAAGCTAGGGATAGTTAAGAAGAAATGAAGCTAAGGGCGCTAACCTTTAGACATAGTTCCCGACAAAACCATTGACCTTCAAAATGCAGTTTTTATTGTTGGAGTGATAAGTAATCTGAACTCATTTACGAAGGAAAATTGTTTCTGAAATAAGATAAAAAGGAAAGTAAATTTTCGCCGATATCGAGGAATTCGTAATTTTGTTCTCACATTTCGCAATCGTTCGGTTAAACTAGCAATAGTGGTTCTGCTTTCACATGTATATATATATGCAAGTATCCTGTGAATTATCCAAACAGCAGCAGTAAGCGAAACAACCACGGAGGAGCCTCCGCGGTGGATCCCAGCGCAATAATGTAAGTAACTGTATAAATGTGTCCTTTTTATTCGTATAGATCTACTAGTTTGATATATATATATATATATAAATATATTTCATATCTGTATCAGGTAGCTGTAAAGGAACAGTTTGTCATGTTCCCACTTGTGGGTACAAATAGTAACGTCATGTCTGGATCGGAATTTCACATGAAATCTCGAGCAAGTATGCATATTTACTCGTTGGACAAAAGTAACAGACCGGTGAATGAACTAAAAATTTGTTTGAGACATGTGTTTAACAACTAAAATAACATTTATGCAATACTAATAACGATAAGATAGCACCTCAAGTAAATAGAAAGGAAATAAGGAGTTCTTTCTGGTTTTTGAACCTCAATGGAAACCAAGACTATAGTACTTTGTGATCTGCTTATGATACATTAGGTTATAGGACTTTTCGTATTGTACACGCTTTATAAACATACATATAACTTTTTGTGGAATTTATTGAATTTATAACGTAATGCAGACTTATGTTTTTGATTTCTCTTTCCACTCTTCTGGAGCCCCCTCAATGTAGGGCTTGACAAGGTCCGCTCTTCTGCACACTTTTTGGGTCAACAGGGACGCTGAAATTAGATTGCTGCCCTCAGTGTGGTATGGGTGGATGGGGCAAAGCAGCTAAAGGTACACACCTTGGACTTCACGGAAGTATTGCTAAGTAGTGTAAAAGTCCCTTCAGGAGTGGTTGTCTCCGACGGCCTTTGTTTTTCAGATATGTGGCAGATAGCAGCACTTGCACCACATCAGAGGATTACTTAGGCGCGATAATATACCTAAAAAACCATGGAAACAAGAAAGGGGTATTGTCATCTTGGATATATCAACTGGAGCAGGTACACACTGGGCAGCATACTCTAAGAAAGGTGATTACATCGAATATTTTGATTGCCTTGGCAGTCTCCAACCACCAAGGGAGCTCATAAACTATTTGCGTAGGATTAAATCGTACAACAACAGTTCTTATAAGAGCTATGATGCAGTAATTTGTGCTCTCTAATGTTTAGGGTTTTTATATAATTGTTATAGCCATTAATTATTATCTATAATTGATTGAATTTCTTGATGGCACTTGTTTAGACTTTTTTAATAAATAGCTTAAAAGTTAACAAGTGTTTTCAATTAATCATTATTATCTATAAATAAATGTATCTATATTGAAATTGGGACAGTTCATTATCAACCGCCATGCCAATAACACTTGCTCTCACGGAGAATTCACCTCTACTCACTGCTGAATACTTTCCTCCGCTAGAGCCAGCAACGGATTATGTTAGAGTATTAATTGATTTTCCAACATATAACTCTATACCAAATATTGAAGTGCGAAATAATCTGGTTCATGTAGGGAATGAGGTCTTTAAAATACCTGCTGGATCCAATGAGATTGATGATATAGCAAAATATGTACAAGGATATTTGGATAAAGAAAGGAAAAGGATAAGGGTTGCGATAAAGGTTAACAATAATACATTGAAGAGTGAAGTTAACGTAACTGAAGAAATACATTTTGAAAAACAGATATCCATAGGTCCTCTGCTTGGATTCAGTAAAAGACACTTATCTGCTAATATAGTGCGTACATAAGAGTTGCCAGTCAACATCATTATGTCGTGTCCCAATGATAAAACTCACGAATCAATAAAACAATAAATCTTTAAACCAAAGAAAACACACGAATTGCATTTAAAGCAATTCTTTATTTATCCGAGAACTGACCTAACTTAATGACAATATAACTAAGCTACCTGGCGCTTAAGTAACCTGAACCGACTCTAATCACGATAAGACTGTACACTTTACGGCACTCGTCAGTCCAGTCATTGGTCTTTTATGCCCCAATATTCGGAAGTAGACTTTACTTAACAACGCGGATGTAAACAAACGACAACAAGCTTGCCGTTTTTTCTACCGGTTGCAGCACATGAGTCGCTCAGTAGTAAACAATCGCTTTACATAATAATTACCATGCGAGGTTAAGTATTATTGTAATCGTCGATTGCTCCACTAAGCGCTCATCGCAGCCAGCTGTTGAGCTAATAAGCAAAATAACCGACAGTTGCAGAACAGTACCATGCGAGGTTACTGTTTAGCAATTGCTAATTATTTCACTAAAATGCGCCCTTGGCTGCTGGAAGAATCTTCCGTATATTGGGCCATAACATCCATCCCCCCTTGGAAAAACTAGTTTCCGCCGGGAACTAGATCTAGAGAGTGCAACAATCTTAATTAAAAACTGAAAATGTCTTTATCCTCATTCGGCTCAGATTCTTTCCATTTTCCATTATATACCTACTATCTAAATTGTCTTATTTTTCTTTTTCATACCGTACATTTTACATTTTTACATCTTTTTACATCATTTCTCTTTTTATTTTCTTTTACGTTTAACTTCTTTATATTCAATATTTCATTTTCACATTTAATTCCTTTCTTTCATTTTAACATCTTTTTACATCATTTCTTTTATTTATTCTGATTTTACAACCTATCTATTTACGTTTTTTTTACTTCACATGTCCTTTTATTTATTCTCATTTTACAACATGTATATTTACTTTTTTTTTACTTCAGATGTCCTTTCTTGGAAACTTCCTCCACTTTTTAAATACCTTATTATACTAATAGTTTCCTACATTTGAATCTTATAACAATTAATCTATGATTGAATATTATAAACCATATATACATATTTTTATTTCTATATAACTTTACACGTTAATCTCTAACTATAGGTTGCCATTAAATTACTTCTACGTTATACAAGTGCAAAAATATATATATATACTTAACGAAACCTATGGCGGCTACTCTAGCTGTTGTTTCCCCACAATAGTTGACATATTGGTGGTTGGCAAGTTCGCTGTCGTGGGCAAGATTTTCTCAATGGGTATGTTTGAATTTTGTGCCTTGGGTTGCTGCTCTGATTTATGCACTATAGGTAGAATCACTCTGTTCGTGCCAGCTTGAGTATAGTTCGTCTTCCAGCGCTTCAAATGGCATAATACTCCTATCAGGATTACTAAGCTGATGATCGCTAAACATGCGGTAGTAATTGTCGCTGCTATATATACTGGATGTGGAATAGCACGTCTACTTGCCTCCTCCATGCTGATTTTGTCTTCAACCCTCTTTGTAGCTGCATCCTGCTCTCTCCATGCTTGATTAAAGTTGTCACTATCAGCAATCGTATTTCGTCCTTTTTTCCTTCTACTACCTCCTCTCTCTGCCTGTCTGTCTGTGTTGCGATGCTGCTCCAGGCTGGTAACTCCATTCGTCTGGGCTGCCATAGAGATATATTTCGTTGCGCGGCATCTTCAGCTTGTATTCGTAGGTCACCGATTTGTAGGTGATAATGTTCTTCGATGAATAATACCCCTGTTTGCTCCAGCTCACCGATGGAAGTTGGTGAATGTTGGCAGTTTACTTCCAGCTTGCTCTTCTCGGACATCACAAATAACCACTGGTTTCTTGTTACCATTCTCACTAAGCTGCTCCACTTTGCTGTAAGTTTTTCCATACAGGCCTTCGCATTTACATTGAAGCTCCGGAAAAGCTTCAGCACACAGTTTTCTCCAATAGCAGTAATAGTTGGGGCTAATTGTGGGCATACGATTTGCGGGTAGTCTGATGCGGTTAACAACCTCTGGCACTTCTGGTACTGTTGGTAGCTCAGCAAGACATACTGTCGTTCATGATTGTTGGCTGCCACAAATTCAGCGTCTAGATTATATACATGATATCCAAATTCATCTATAGATATCGGGATCGTGTATACCTTATGTAAGTCAAATGCAACTCGTTGGGGCTGTGGGATATCTACCCTGACTAGGATTTCTTGGCCTACCTGGAGTGCTTGTACCTTAATTTGTACCAGCAATTGGAAATTCTGGAATTTTTCATCTAAATCCAGTTTATTAGTTATATTCTTCATTATCTCGGTCATCTCTCGTTCATGAATTATTAGCGGGTGTAGCTTTCCTACGTTTAGGGAGATTAATATGCTCATCATTGTTTCTTGCACTTCGCTAATTTCTCTTAAGTGAAGGCTCATTAGCGTAATTACCTCACTAAATTCCATTCTTAGTTTTAATGACGATAATTCCCGATATTCACTTAACCTCTCACTCTTTGTAATTATTTGAAATTATTTAAACTTATACATAATTTAAAAGATGTGAATCTTAAATGTATAATTGAATTGATGACAATAATAAATAAAAAATAAATAAATAAATAAATAATAAAAATTGACCCTGCTGCTCCTTAACGATGATTGAAAGTTTATTTTGTAGTTCTTCTCTCTATTCTGCTGCCTGTACCCTTGAAGCATTAAACAAATCGAACGTAGATTTGACGACTGTAATTTGGTCCTTCAGTTGATTTAATGTTCAGCTCTCCTTCTCATTAAGGTCATCTATAGCTGCATGTATTTCTTCCGAGTCGGCATGGTACATGGTTCCGAACAGTGTCTTGGCCAGAGATCCCACTCCATCAAAAATTGAACACTTGTTTTTTTCCGGGCTTCTCACTTTGGGTATGATGCGAGAGTTCCTCATCCTGATGCTTAATTTTTTCCATCCAGCCTCATATCACTTTGACTGCCACCTTACACCTTGCAACGCCTCCAGTATCGGTCACGTTTGCGCATAATCCGCTTATCAAACCACTGCATTTTCTGAAGAATTTTAAGTCTACAGTGAGATCTGGTGTTTGGAACTTACACAGAATAGTTTCGTGTAGAAATTAACCACCTCGAGACGCTCGAACAACACTCCCGACTGTGGTATCGCCTTGATGTTACAACCTGCCTGCTCTGCTTGTATCCCAGCTACCAAAGCGAAGATTAAAATTATTGCCGTCTTCATTGCGAAGCTAAGCCTTACTTTATAACAATATAAATTTAGGGCAATCCTAGTATCCTTAGACAAAGTGAATTTTGTTTTTCTTTAATATAACTCCTAATTTATTCTACTATATTTCAATTCTCACTTATGTTTTACAATCTTTATTTCTCTTACACCCTCTTTCTTTAACAATTCTCTTTTCCCTTTACACAACTTATATATAAACTTCTCTTTCCTTTAAATTTCTGAACCTTTTTTTTTTAATCTTTTCATCTTTAACCTCTGATTTATGTTTTCTTTCAACGGCTCTTCTTATTTATTTTCCATTATTTCTTTCAAAATCTCTTATCTCTTTTTTTTAAACCTTTATATCTTGTTTTTTGTTTATTAAATTATTATTTCCTTTAAGTTCTCTAGGTTTTCTTTTTCACTCAATTAATCTTTGTATAATCTACTTTTTTTTTTTTTTTAATTATTATTTCCTTTAAATTCTCTAGGTCTTCTTTTTCATTCAATTAATCTTTGTATAATCTACCTTCTTTTCTTGTAAATCTCTCTTTTTTCTTTTCTATTTCAATATTTCCTTTTTTTTTTTTTTTTAAATCTTCAATCATTCTTCTCCCTTTTTTTTTACATACACTTACTTACTTCCCTTTATTGGCAATCTTTTTGCATCTGCATAATCTTCTTTTTCCTTTCCTCTCAGCCTAAACGCTTTAATGAACATTGTTCTGCAAGAAAAACAAAGAAACTAAGAAAAAGACTAAATAAAATAAAATATTCAAATTGTAAAACTATTCTCTCGTGCTTCATTCCACTTAGGATATCGTTCTTATATGACGAACAAACTCTAATCTTAAAACTAATCATGATGCCTTCTCAAACCATTCGTATGAATCTGCTTTAGCTTTTTCCCTTGAAGTATAGTTACATTCTCAGGACTGTGAACGTAAATTACTTCATATGGACCTTTAAAAATGGATGCTAATTTCCCTGCCCTAGCTAAGTCTTTAACTAGAACCTTATCACCAATATGTAAAACTTCCGGCCTAGCTGAGTTGTCATGGTACTTCTTTGTCACTAGTTTGCTTTTAAGTAGGTTCTTCCTAGCTAGTTGAAACGCCCTCTGCAATTTGACCCGCAATATCGCATGGTACTTATCCATATTATATACCGGTTCAGGCTGACACTGTACGCTACTGGGGATTTCCGCTACAAATCCAAACAACGTTTCCATTGGCGTAAATTTTGTGCCTGTATGCACGGTGTTGTTGTACGCATGCGCTGCGGTTCTCAACAGCTCGTCCCAGTTTCGTGGCTCCCGATCAACGAAACTCCTCAAAGATAGTTGGCTAGCGTAGAATGCTGCCTCTCCACAGCGTTGGACTGGGGATGGTAGGCTGTTGTTTGCAGCTTCTTTATCTTCAACATTTTACAAAGAGCCTTTAAGAATTCTCCAGTGAAGTTTGCTCCCTGATCCGTTACTAGCTGTTTCAGTAGGGCTGAGGATTTGCTCATACAAGGCCTGGGCTACCGTGTTCGCTTCTTGGTCTGGTATCGCAACGAAATGTACAAATCTAGTCAGATCATCCATAATAGACAAGATGTACTTGTTACCCTTGTGACTGACTGGCAAAGGTCCAACTAAGTCAACATAGACTTTCTCAAAAGGTCTTTCGGCGATTTACGTCACTACTAATGGCATCTTGATGACTCTAGCGTGCTTATTTTTTTGGAAAATCGTACAACGTTTAACATACCGAGCTACATCAGCCTTAGTTCCCTTCCAACGGTAGAAGCGCTTCACTCTGTTGAACGTTTTGTTCCTCCCAAAGTGTCCTCTAAACCTAGAGTCATGATAATCTCTTAGAATTAGCTCAATCTCTTCTGGATTGGTCACCAGTTTTGTGTCTGGTTTCTTCAGTTTTTCTTCGGTGATTATCTCAGGCCCTTCAATAGAGTTACCTTCGTTTTCAGAATCTCGCAATGGTGTTTGCTTTGGTTGTTCCCTTTCTTTCTGTGCCCTAGCTTGAGCACGAGTTATTGCAAGGCATGGGTACTACTCGTTATGATAGGACTCAGCTTCTTCAACGTGTCTTGGAATTCTGCTTAGGGTATCGGCATTACCATTTTCCTTTCCAGTATTATATATAATCTCAAATTCATACTCCGATAGTTTTTGGTGAAATCTGAGCATGCGTGAAGTAGTGTCCTTCACCTTGAAAACTCCCCGTAGCGGTTGGTGATCCGTTATTATTTTGAAAGGTTTGCCCAGAAGGTACCACCTATAGTTCCATACTGCCCACACAATGGCCAAAATCTCACGCTCTGTAGTGGAGTAGTTCCTTTCTGTCACGTTCAAAGTACGACTAGCGTAACTAATTGGCTTGCCCTCTTGCTCCAGAACTGCCTCTAAAGATTCTCCACTTGCATCAGTGATTACCGTAAATTCCTTTATGAAATCGGGATATATCAAGAGTGGTGGTGTAGTAAGAATTTCCTTGACACGACTGAAAGCCTTTTCACACTCGAGTCCCCATGTGAACTAAACGATTTTCTTTAATAAACTATTAATGGGTGTCAATATTTTTGAAAAATTCGGAACAAATTCCCGATAATAATTGGCTAGCCCTAAAAAAGATTGAACCTGACGAACAGTTTTTGGTTTTGGGAAATTTTGCACTACTTCTAATAATCGTTTATCAGGCTTTACCCCTTGTTCTGAACAAATATGGCCCAGATACACTACCTCTTTCCTTAAAAACTGACATTTTGAAGGCTGCAACTGAAGGTTGTGTTCTCTGAAGCGCTGAAAAACTTCTCGTAGTTTGCTGTTATGGTCGTCCAAACTCTTAGCAAATATCACTGCATCGTCCAGATACCCGAAGCACTTAATCCCTTGAAGTCCCGTAAGAATTCCATTCAGTAGGGACTGAAAAAATGGGGGGGCGGGCGTTTTTAAACCAAACGGTAAACGTTTATAATGAAAATGATTAAAATTGGTACTAAACGCCGTTTTTTCTCTGTCTTTTGGGTCGATTAATACTTGAAGGTAGTATATAGAATGACCCAAACGATCTAAGATGTCATCAATTCGGGGAAGGGGATAAGAAAAGGGGATGCAGACTTTGTTTAGTTCTCTGAAGTCTACACATAGCCGATACTTTCTTTTACCGTTATCATCTACTCACTCCTTTCTTAGGAATTAGAAGTACGGGGAAATTAAATGGTTCGATGATATCGTCCTCGAGTAATTTTTTGAGTTGTTCCTGACACTCTTCTCGATGGGCTTCTGGCATGTGATATTGCTTTTTGTGTATGGGGGCCGTATTAGCCATTAACGTTAATTTAAAGGTCTTCGTCGGGGTGTATGACAATTTATCGCCTGGCAAATGAAAGATATCACTGTATTCGTTGCAAATATGGGTTACTGCTTCCCTTTCTTCGAAGTTAAGGTCTTCTCCCAGCACCAGTGATTCCTTCATTAGCTTGAGCCGTTGTTGGCGATTATCAATCTTACACTTATACCATCCTAGTGGATGCACAGTATACTTACTCAATTTTTCAAGCCTCGGCCTGAAATTCACTAATTCCCTTCCTGCGTTAATAATACCTACCCACGCTTTACCGTTCCTTGCCTTAATTATAGCATTCCCACAATACACTCCTAGCTTAATTTCTTCCGCCATGCACACTAAATCTTCCTCACCTATGACAGGAATTTCCAATAGCCGCTCTGTTCTTGGGTTCAACTGAATTCTTGTTCGCTGAGTGCTTTTACTCTTTCCTAAGTAATGCTTTTCCTTTCACTGAGTAAGATGTGCCTTTTCCCTCTGAGCCTCTTCGTAAGCTGTAGCTTTAGAGGGGTCGCGCTGGACTTCCATGCGAGGAATTTCCAGCTCCTTTTCCCTTCTTCCTGCTTCACCTTCTTGTTCTCTGCTCCCCATCGGTTTAGTCTTATTGATGGGTGCTTCTTAAGAATTTTTTGGATGCGTTCCCGTGCTAAGGGACTCTACTAATTGTACGAAAGGCCACTTCTCAGCTGTTAGAGCTGGCTGTACATCATCTTCTTTTGGAAAAGTCATCTTTCTTTCTTTTATTTCACCATCTTGGTAAGATTCTACTTCTGAAAGATACTTTGTGAGGCTATCTGATACCACGCCCGCTTTGGATATAATGTCGCGCAAGGCTGCGACTCGATTCTTCATTCGTTGCTGAATCTCTTTTGGGGAAGAATACACTGACTCTTCTTTCTGGACAAACTGGTGATGATTGTCCTGGGTGCTTTCCCTCAACTCTATTATCTCGATCTTTTCGTTTCCAGTGATGCATCCAAAAAGAGGTTTTTCTTCCTTTATTTTCTCCATGCCCTTCACTGACAGTTTTCCACTTATACAATCAATGACTGCTTTGTCCTTCAGGAACTCGATCCCCAGAATACCGTCAGCTGGAATCGAATTAGTGTCATAAATGGTGTTAAATTCGCATGGCTGTTCTACTCCACCTATGCGTAGTGTGGTTTTCCAAGTTCCAATTGAGCTTTCTTGTACCCCAAACAACCCTCCAATCATTATTTTCTTGAGTGTTTGTATAGGTGTGTTTCCTTTAATACGATTTACCTTAATTATATTACATGTTGCACCTGTATCTACTAATAATGTTAATTTACCCGTGTTACCTATATCCGATTCTAGCGAGATAATGCAGTTATTTAACAAACTTAACTCTATGACACTGGCTTCTTTCTGTGAGGTCTTCATGGTCTTGAATTCCGTTAATTGAAGGCAGCTGCGGATAATTCCCCCAACTGCCGCTCCCCGTTACCCTTCTTTAGAGCCTCTTTTTCCGCTAGATATTTCTTCAAGCAGTTTGCGGTATTATGATCGCGGGTTCTACAAAATTGGCAATAAAGGATTTCTGGGTCTGTTTGTAGCTGTCCTGGAGGACCAATTGAAGTATCCGCGAACGTTATGCTTTGTCTTCGTCAACTAGTAGTATCGTGACAATAGTTTCGGCATTTTACACAGTATGGTGGCTGTTTTCTAGCAATATGCCCTCTTTGCCCACACTGGAAGCACTGGATAGGCCTAGGTGGCGTTGCCCTAGCCTGTGATCCACGATATATTCCTGCTGCTGCTGGAGATGGGCCCTTCTGTACGGCTTCTCTGAATGGTCTGCTGGTATTATTGCTGAGACGATTAGTCCCCCAGCTATCTCGCATTGTTTCGGAATTCAGTTTTCGCCCACTTCCCCAGACTTCTGGTTCTCTACTCTGGAGCCTCGTTGCATCCTTCTCGAAATAACTAGCTTCTTCTTGTACTTCATCTAGAGATTGGAATCTCCTTCCCGTCAGATGTACTTGCGTTGCTTTATTCCCTATGCCTGCCTTAAAAGTAGCCACTACGTCAGCTTCCATTTCTGCTATTAGTCCACCTTCCTTATTTGGGTACTTAGCTGTGACTGCTGTTTTAATTTTGTCCAGAATCTCTTTCATTCTGTCAGTGAATTCACGAATGTCCTCTCCAGGTCGTTGTTTATACTCCAGCATTTCCGTACGTAGCTCACTGAACGGTTTTCGTGGCGTATATGCAGTTGCAATAACCTGCTGCAGAGTTTCAAAATTCTTCGGCTCCTGGGAATACACTAGATAATAAGCGTCATCTGTTAGCCGAAATTTCACACATTTGATAAAGATAGCTTTTTCTTCAATATTCAATTGATCGTAGAGTTCCTTGCTGCAATTCAGGAAACGGTACAGTTCTTTGCCCCGCTTCGATGACCTTTCCCCAGAAAATAATGGTATATATTTGTATACCATATCCATAACTTTCCCATGTGCTTCCGCCATACTGTTCTTGAGCAAGCCGTATGATTTACTGCTTCCTGGTTCTTTTGTCTTTCCCTTCGATGAGCTACTCTTAGCTGGAATATCTTGCCTATCTTTCGTTTCTCGTGGTTTATCCCAGAACAATAATTTCCTTGGTGTCCACTTCTTACTGACTTCTTGCTTGTATATTTCTCTTGCGGCTGTGGACCCTCGGCTCTTAATTCTGTCTCCAGTTCCTCCGCTGCCTCTTCTGCTTCCTTCAGTTGCTGTTCCAAAGACAGTATTTTCTTTACTAGACCCTTGTTCTTTCTTTTATTTCCTTCTAACAATTGTTCTGCTTGGATCTCACCCCTTTCTATCACCTCGAGTGTAGCCGTTACCAGCAAGTCTAAAACTTCGCCCTTCGTACAGGACTTGGCAGCTGTATTCCATTCCGGAATCAATTTTGTCGATTCTTCACTTGATGTTCGTTTTTGCAACTCTGCCGTGAGATGCTCTCCGATATACTTCCAGTTTTGCTCGTAGCTTTCTAACTTCTCCTTACACTCTTTTAGCTCCTGCGATCTTTCCTCTAGTTCCTTCTCTTGAGTTTCGAACCGTAACAGTTAATCTCTTGTCAGTACATTACTTCAACCCACCGGCATTGAAGTCTGAACCAGAAGATCACCTAATTCTTCTCTCTTTTCCTACCAATCCAAGCCTAATTACCAATGACTCCCGATACCTTACTTTATTAAAACTTAACACCTAACCAAAACTTTGTAACATAAATGCTCCCTAGATTAACACTTTAATCACAATCGTTACAGTCGACTTGACTTTTTGTGTGAATCACGAAGACCTAAACCCAACACTCAGCAGATATCAATATCGAGATTCATAATCTCTGTTTCAAGTGTTGACGACTCAAACGAATATAGTATACTCTATCAAAATTACTACAAAAACGAGAGAGTTTCGATCAAACATGAGTGAAACTCAACTTTTAAGCGGCATAAAAGAAAATAACGTTATAATTACAAAAAAGTTCCCCTTCTTAATAACTACTTTTACACTATTTAACGTATAAGAAAAATTCACAGTTTCTCCTATCCCTATTCATTCACCAACACAAACGCTAAAAAAACTTATTACAAACAGAACAAAAATAAAATTCCAAGAGCCCCCGATGAATTAAATACTTAACCTATACGTTGAAATTTTTAATTTACGCACGGTATTCCAAAAAAAAAAAAACTTTCAAACGCGCATAACTATTAACACTTAACCCAAACTCTCACAGTCAGTATTATCATAACTCAATCAATCTCTATAGGTTGAAAACTTATATTTACCACTTATTCTAACACTTCTTAAATTTACCCTGAAGAGTAAATGGAGCAGCTAAAAGAAGCAGAACTCCCACAATTAACAAAATGGAGCAGCTAAAAAAGCATAACTCCCAAAAAATAAAAAAAAATGGAGCAGCTAAAACCGCATAACTACCGGAAAATAAAAAAAAAAATGGAGCAGCTAAAAAAGCATAACTCCCAAAAATGACAAGAAATGGAGCAGCTAAAAAAGCATAACTACCAATATATATAAATTTTAAAAACACAATACCTTTTTAAACCGGCTGTGCCAAATTGTCGTGTCCCAATGATAAAACTCACGAATGAATAAAACAATAAATCTTTAAACCAAAGAAAACACACGAATTGCATTTAAAACAATACTTTATTTATTCGAGAACTGACCTAACTTACTGACAATATAACTAAGCTACCTGGCGCTTAGGTAACATGAACCGAATCTAATCGCGATAAGACTGTACACCTTACGGCACTCGCCAGTCCAGTAATTGGTCTTTTATGCACCAATATTCGGAAATAAACTTTAATTAACCACGCGGATGAAAACAAACGACAACAACCTTGCCGTTTGTTCTACCGGTTGCAGCACCTGAGTCGCTCAGTAGTAAACAATCGCTTTACGTAATAATTACCATGCGAGGTTCAGTATTATTGTAAACGTCGATTGCTCCACTAAGCGTTCATCGCAGCCAGCTGTTGAGCTAATGTTGGGCAATTGTCATGTCCAAATGATAAAACTCACAAATCAATAAAACAATAAATCTTTAAAACAAAGAAAACACACGAATTGCATTTAAAACAATACTTTATTTATCCGAGAATTGAACTAAGTTAATGACCATATAACTAAACTACCTGGCGCTTAGGTAACCTGAACCGACTCTAATCATGATAAGACTGTACACTTTATTGCACTCGCCAGACCAGTCATTGGTCTTTTATTTCCGATACTCGGAAGTAAACTTTCTTTGCACACAACGCGGATGTAAACAAACGACAACAACCTTGTCGTTTGTTCTACCGGTTGCAGCACCTGAGTCGCTTAGTCGTAGACAATCGCTTTACATAATAATTACCATGCCAGGTTAGTTATTATTGTAATCGTCGATTGCTCCACTAAGCGCTCATCGCAGCCAGCTGTTGGGCTAATCAGCAATACAACCGACAGTTGCAGAATAATGTAATGCCAGGTTATTGTTCAGCAATTGCTGATTATTTCGCTGTAATGCCTTTGGCTGCTGGAAGAATCTTCCGTATACCGGGCCATAACAATTAAAGTAAATACTATACGCATCAAATGTAATATTATAACAGGATCATTCTTCAACAACACACAAGTACACACTCTCCACGAGTTTTCCGCGAATTTTGGGCCTGGGTATAAAATAGTGGAGGGACCCAGAAATGCAATCTATTTGCCTGTGAACACCAAACGTATAAGTTCTCTGACATTGAAGCTCCTTGACCAAGACGGTGACTTAATCAACTTCAGAGGATAGACTATAACCATCAGGTTACTTTTGAAGCATGTTGATATACAATAATGACAAATACGAATTCAGAGCACACAAGATCATAAGTGAGTGGACAACTTTGAAGCGGTCAAGACCTACATTAACACCTGCAAATACAGCATATTTACAATCGATTGGCTTAACGCTGAAACAATGAATAAAAGAATACTGGATATTACGCCAGACGTTCGCTTTGATAACAGTGTTACTAAATTTAAACATCACTCTTATTCACCATTTTTAAGATCATTTAAAAACAGCGATGAAATCCGTATCAATGTAGAACATTAGGACTTGATCCTTCTACCTAGCAGGAGTTTTCTTTACATTGAGGGGTCGCTAACAAAGCTGTATGGAACCGTTTCAGCAACCGCAAAATTAGCTAACAACGCTCTACCCTTTCTTTTTGAAGAAATACGCTATAAACTGAATGCAGTGGAAATAAGGCGAGCGTACAAGAAATCTTTGGATTGCAACAACATTAAAAAACTACGTATCGCTAAATGCAAATGTAAGTAGGATATTACTCAATGGCAGTTGATCGCCAGGTTCACCAATGGGCTGTTCAACTATTGTGTACCTCTGAAATATTTATGGGGATTCGCTGAAGATTACAAGAAAATTCTTATAAATTCCAAACATGAACTCATATTAATCCGGAGTAGGACAGACGATAATGCCATCATAAAACCCGCAGATGAAGTGAAAATTGAAATTACTAAACTTCAATAGAGCATTCCACATGTTACAGTGTCCGATGGTGAAAGGCAGCAACTATTTAAAATTATCGGGAGAGGTCGCCCGATACAAATACAATTCCGTAGCTGGGACATATATGAGTATCCAGTACTGGCGGAATCCACGCATCAAACCTGGTCAGTTAAGACTTCCACTCAACTGGAGAAACCTTGATTTATCATCTTTCAAACGAATCGAAGGAACGATAAAACCAAAGATGCTAGCAAGTTTGATCACTGCAAACTCACCGATCTTAGAGTTCATTTGAACTCAGAATCATATCCCTATGATGATTTGAATTTGTAATTTGATTTGAACAGATACGCATTGCTGTAAGACATGCATATAAAGTTTACACAACCGTACTATGACCATCAGTATCAGCCGTTCCTCACATGGGAGAAGTTCAAAACCGATGCTCCGATCGCTGTCATTAATTGCTCACATCAAAATAAAACAATAAAAACTGGACCTGTTGACATAAGGCTAGAATTCAAGACATCTGAAAATATACCGGCCAATACGACAGCATATTGCCTGCTTCTATACGATCGAATAGTGGAATAAAGTCCACTGACAAGTGAGGGTAGAAAGTTAAATTAAGAAGACGGCTGTCATCGTAGACGTTCAAGGAATTAAAATAAACCTCATTGAATTTATCATTTAAGATGTGGCAATTTTAACCAATGAAAACCAGATGCAGCACTTTATATTTCAACCCCCGTTCAGATACAAAGATTTGACTTCTGCAAAAAAGAGACAAGTACAATTGCTTCAACACAATTTTCATACATACCGTATCTCAATCTGTACACTATAGTTGAACCACTGCTTCGAAACAAAACCATATATGTAAAGGGAGCTGAAAAAGTTCATTGGATGCAGAAGATAGTTGGAGAGGGTGAAATCATTATCAACGTCGAAGATGAATACAACTGTGGAAAACTAATTGAGGTTAACACAAGTGCGCCATCTTGCCAAGTTCCTATTGGACAATGTGCTGTAAGAAATACTTTTATAATAAGAAATTTTATTGGAAATAAAACAAATGTTTACAAAACGTAATACTTTTCAATAAACATACCCTAGACTCAATAATAATTTGCTAGCAAAATATCAACCCAAGGTGCTTTGAAATTCGAATGATGCTGATATCTGCAACCCCCTGTTAAGAAAACTTGCAGCACTTGAAAACAGCAAAACCAAGATGACGTCATGCTGATATCTACAACTCTCTGCTAATATCCCGAAAATCTAAGCCTGTAGAGGATTTCTGATGAGAACTTCGTCTCCCTAGGACTAAAACTACACCCCACACCACCTACAATCCATTGGCATGAACAAAAATATCCTAGGGTAACTTGAATTATTAATACACTAATATCTCGTAAACCAAAACCCGTAGAGGATTTCTGATAAAAATTTCATTCCCCCCCCCCCCTTTAACCCATATTATAATATCCCTCGCCCCGCCGTTCAGAATCCATTGGCATGAACAAAAATTTCATCGTGTTAACTTTAATTATTACTAATATTAATTCAAAACCAAAGCCTAAATTTAGGCGCAACACTTGAAAACAGCAAAATCAAAATAAAAAAGCCTGCATTTAGGAGCACCGCATATCTAACCAAGAGAACCGTAGTACCGGAGCATGCTGGTAGTACCGGCTAATGCGCTAGGCCGCAGTCAAGACCAAATGACACATGCAACACATAAGCCAGTCAAGACTCAATGGGGTATCCAAGACATAAGCCAGTGAAAATGCAATGGTGCATCCAAGACATAAACCAGTACAGTGGAGACACAAACCCATATTTAGTATGGACTCAACCCAGCTAGCGACGGTGGCGCAATCTGTGGCGAAATCCTGGAAGCTGAAACTGTGTCGCCGTATCGGCATAGAACAACTACTGAAGCTTCGCTGTCAGTAACCCAACCAAATGATCGCAAAGCCTCCCCCACTCTTAACATCTCCCTCTGCTTGCAGACCAACACTCCTTCAAGGGTGTGCCCCGAAGTCATCGTAAAAGTATGGACATAAAATATTAAAATTTTGAAAAGGTGAATCTTTTACGAAGATGTATACCGACCGCTAGGCTGGAAAGGTCATAAGCGGCACATTGGCATCCTGTGGTTTATTTGTTAAGCTGGCTGGATGCCTTCTTAGGGCTACCAGGAATGAAGAGGCATGCATCAAGGTAAGTATAAGAATTAATCACGATCATGGTTTGATGTCTTTTGCGTCGTACACTCCTATTGACTTCCCCTGCAGATCCCCAAGCTCATAAGGGGAGTTTCCTTTCTTTGCTTTAATGCGACACTTCAAAAATTTTCTCCCTAATTTGGCACTAATCTGTTGCTGGAAATTACTCTGTGTTAAACTTCGTCTATATACCTCTTGACCAGTTCTAAAACTGACAGATTTCGCTCTAAGATCGTAAGCTTTTGAACCCTGTTCAAACGCGTAGCTCAAATTCTCCTGCGCTCTCGCATAGATCAATCTTAGCTTGTATTCAGAATCCACTCTTATAGGTTCATTCAGAGTTCCGGTGCTCCTAGTGATGGGATATGAGCTCGCGTGGTCAATAATCTGTTGGCCGAATAACACTCTGTAGGGTGAGAAGACAGTTTTTTGCTGAACAGAGCTCCTGAGGGAGCTAGCGATGTAGCTCAGCTTCTCATCCCACTTGGTGTGCTCCTCCTGAATAT
Source organism: Dioctria rufipes (assembly GCA_963924295.1). NCBI lineage: Eukaryota > Metazoa > Arthropoda > Insecta > Diptera > Asilidae > Dioctria > Dioctria rufipes. The sequence continues at coordinate 138,410,531 of OZ002740.1, forward strand.
GCGCTCTAATTTCTGATAACAGAAACCGATTCACTCGCTCTGATGCATTGGCTTGCAGTGAATAGATAGCTGGGCGCAGATGCTTAACACCAAACTTTTCCAAAAGTTTGGTAAACTAAACAGAACAAAACTGAACTCCATTGTTGGAGACTATCGACCCCGGAACTCTAAACGTGTGAAACACTTCCGCCTCGAACTGACACATATTAAGATTAGATGCTTTCCTTATCGGTTTAAGAATGTGGGATTTGGTGAAGCGGTCAAGAACTATCAGCATACAGACATTCCAACGTGTTGATCGGGGATATGGACCATTCTATGTACAACTTTTGCCACGGTCTCTCTGCCACAGACTGAGTTCCCATTGTTGGTCTAAGAATGGTATTCTGGGCTTTAATTTCTTTGCAAACGTCACAGACGCCTACGTAGTTTCTGACATCGACTGTCATTCTAGGCCAGTACAGATGTCTTGTTAACAGCAGCTATCTAATGGCCTTCTACCTTCTATCCTATCAATAATCGCTGTGTCAATATGGTCTCCAGTTTTCCATAATTTATTCTTCAGTTGCCTCACATCCTCCGGTCCCGGGCTTGGATTGTTTACCAGATATCCCTCATTCAGAAGCTTCAACTATCTGTGCTGCACCTTTGCACTTTGCACCTAGACTATGCAGTACATTAAGCTACTACTTCTATATTGTTATATTTTTATATTCTATATTTTATACTGTACTATATATTAAGTCTAATGTTATTTGCATTATTTTATTATTTGTTTTGCTAATATGTAAATCTACTATGTAACTTTCTAAGATGTGCCCAGCGCTATGCGTGTCTTTGGCAGGGGTACTCAGATAAATAAATGTTTATGTTTATGTTTTTAATCGTTCCAGTGTTTTCCTTATAGGTAGTGGCGGATCATCGCGCAATCCAAAGTTTAAAAGCGTTGCGTGACTACAGGCAACAGGACAAGGGAGTGCTTCTCTGAAATGGTGGTAGATCACCTGCCCTTCTTCTTCTCCTATTAGTTGCACTTCGCAATTCCTGATTAGTACAAGTAAAATATGATCTATTATTTTCCTTATATTCACTAAACTTATTGACAGTACCTCAAATTATCGTATCGTTTAAAATTCTTTAGTTATACAATTACTTTGTTTTTACTCGCTTATACCACTTTACTTTTTTAATTTGGCTGTTAAGATTCCTTAGCGTTGGTCGGAGGAATCTTAGCAGTTGTTCTGAGTTTAATAATTGAAAAAATACTGCCTCGATCATACAAATTGATCGGAAATTTTTGGTAATGCTTTCGCCGTCTTCTCACGATCAGTAGCTAAGAAAATTGTATTTACTAGAGACCACGGCCCCTTTACGTTAAGGTTATAGCGAATGGCAGACGCAGCAAGACATTTTCAGTTTTCTCCTCGAGAAATGCTAATAAGAATTAGCGAGTATTTGTTCGATGGTCGTACTTAATTCATCTTTGTTCCTATTTGAATTCAAATTTTCCCCTCAGAGCAAGCTTGAAAAGTTCTTGAGTACATATAATATTTTCGTTTAATTTTCAAGACATTCTCCTCTGAGAATGCTTGGGAAATACTTAAGTTCATGCGCATAATTGTTTCTGTAAGACACTCCCCTCTGAGAATGCTTGAAATGATCTCAAGTAAACAATTTCATGTATGTACATAATGCCTCAGTTGGCTGAACATATGTTGGGATTTTTAAGTGAAATGGTTTACTGCTCTCAGCTTTGAAATGCTTTGTTAGCAATTTGGTACGCCCGATTGCTTGCGTTGTTGCTGAGCGTTGTTACTCCCTCATTTTTGATAACGTGGCATAATTGATTATGTCACGCTACACAATTGGATTTCATTTTTGTGTTACTTCATGACAACAATTCCAAGATATTTTCATGTCCACCTTTTGGATATTCATTGTAATTTGGCTTGGCTCGTATTTTATGATATGTTTTATGCCTTGTCGTCTTTTCATATTTCTAAGAGAAAGTGTTTATTATTTCATCCTTTCTAGGGAATATAATGAATGGCCTTATCATACTATTAGTGTTTAAGCATTAAACATTAAAAACCAATCAGCAAATTCAGAAGTCAATAACTTTATTGAAGGAAAAAAAATGCAGCACAAATTCAATTTAATTAGGTAAATTTCATGCACTTTTGCTGCATCAGCAACACCTGCAGACAAATAACAATTTCGTGAGATCGAATTTCACGCATGAAATTTGTTGTCAATTAAATTTGTTAAATTGAATTTATTGATTCTGCATATTTGTCATATTAAAATTTGTATATAAATATCGAGCTTTGTAAATATAATTTTAGAATAAAGTTTTTATTAAATGAAAGCGTTGTTCTGTTGTTCTGGGTTTAATTAGGAAGCCTTCTTAAACCAACCAAATCTGAACTGTGTAGGAATCCTTCACGGCTCAAACAAAATTGGTGACCCCGACGTGATATTAATCGCTACTTGTGTAACATAAGTAGTACTATATCACGCACCACAAGCAGTCTAGACTCTCTTTTGGCATCCATTTGAGAGCTCAATAGTCAAACCTCGCTTTCTTAAGAAGCTGGAGCTTCCTTCGTGCCAACTTACAGCTTACCTTGTGTCAACAGGCGACACAATAGTCAACAGCAGTTGAAGCAATTACTACATAAGTAGTATACTGTGTCACGCAGTAGCACCTTCTTGAATTCGACATTCCCTTTGGCATTCCAGAGTTCAGCAGTCGCCCTTTTAAGAAGCTAGGTCTTCCGTTGTGGCTACTTACAGCAAAAGAGTACATCATGAAATAGCTCAGGAGCTCACTTTGTGTCAACAGGCGACACAATATCCAGCAGTATCCGGACTCCGCTTGCATCCATAAGCAACCATAATCAGCTCACCATTCTACGATTCATACGATAAGTTTGTTTTGTGTTGTTCAGCGATGAATAAATCTAAAAAGAAAAAAAAACAATTAAACCAAGTCAAACCAACCTAAAGTACTTAACTTAAGTTCCAGCCAGGGAAATCTAGTGGCATACTGTCCTCCCACGTAGAATTGATACCTACGTACCTACATCCATGGAGAATTAGCTGAAATGAAAAGAAAATATGAATTAATTAATGCAATAAACCATGAATTATTTTGAGAATAATAAAACTTAATTGAATTTACAAAAAAAAATACAAAATTTCCAATTTTTCCCCATACATATAACATGTAAACAGATGTACTTAAACACAACAACAACACTGTGGGAAATGGAATTTATGTAATAATTAGATAAATTTCAATTTCTATCACTCGAAATTTATACTAATCATTAAAAAGGAGTCATAGAACACAATAGCTATAACAAAACACCTTCCCGCGAACTATTTCAAGGAAAATTACGCGCAAATTTTCACCTTTGACAGTTCTCGCAAGGGAAAGTAACTTGTTTAAAAATCGAGTTTTGACAAGGTTTTAAAGTGTAATAACTCAATAGAACCGAAGTTCATGAGTTATTAAATAGATTTTCTACATAAAATTAACTTCCCGCGAGGTTTTTCCGCGGAAAAACAATGAATGAAAATCTCACCTGAAGACAGGTTAAGATTGCTAATTATGAAATAATAGAACTTTCGTAAAAATAAACACACACAAACACTAATTACTGAGCACAATATAATTAGCACAACTTACCTTGGTCTTAAGTAGCACTACACACAGAAAAAACACCACTGAAAACTCGCGACCGCGGAACCGCGAAAAGAAAACTATAAACATCGCGGAACTGTCAAATTTCATGTATTGCCAACATATGGCACATGAATTTAGGGTATTTTTTAATGAGGAATCCGATGGAGGTATTTAAAAAGTCCTAAAGTATCTCAGTAAAAAGATATTTGCTAATTTATGATTTCTCATATAACTAATGAGAAGAAAAGAGATAGCAAGTGGAAGTGAGATGAAGAAAAATACGTTCCACATCAATTTTTCTCAACATGGATGACAAGAATTTAATTGCGCCATGTTATAGCACAATTTGGATATTTAATTTTCATTCAGTTAAATTAAATTATGATGGAGATCTTTTTGTGAGGAAATATAGATGACTAAATTCCGCATCGAATTAAATTAATTTATGTTGATGAAAACCAAGGCATTCTGAGTAATTAGCATTATGGTTGCGGGTTCCACACACAAAAATGGCGGTTCAAACCCTATATAAAGCCGAGCATTTGCATGGATCGCTCTCTTATATTTTTCCAAGTCAAGCAGTCTAGATCGTGGTATAGTGTTCAAGTTTAGGTTTTTTTTTTTTTAGTTTATTCACTTGTGCAAATCGTGAAATTAGCTTATAATCTACCTATGGTAAGCATAAGCTCTCATGCGATTTTTGGTGAAGGGAAACAATTATAGTGACAATTGTGTTAAATTTATTGTGCGTTAACAACAACATTTGTTAAGAAGGTTAATTAAATATTTTTCATTTTCTTTCATTTTTTATTAAAATTAGATTTCAGTGATAACAGTTTTTTATTAATAACGTAAATTACCTTGTACACAACAATCCAAGACAGTTATTCCTATACTTCTCAGTCAGAGTCAAGCTGGAATATACCTGCGAATGTTCTCTTGTTTGCATAAATTGTATTTGCATAAATATTTTATTAGAAATAAATTAAATTTATCTTGTTTAAAACATATTTCAAGACAGTATTCCTACACTACTCAGTTGAGTCAAGTTGGAATATATATGCGGAATTGTTTTTTTCTCATGTTGAAATTTATAAACCTAGATTTAGTAATATATTATTGAAATATCAGAGACTAATCATAGATAAGGGTCTCGCTTTAATTTAGATTGCTTAAGTTAACTTCAAATGAATTACAAATTAAATCGAATGTATCTCTAATTATATGCGTTCTGATTTTAATATACCGCTACACTAACATAATCCACCAATTTAGCATCACCACATGTGGCTTGTGAAGGGTTCTACAGCAATTGTTCCGTTACACACGTGCCGAAATTGCAGTATTAATAAATAATACGGGAATTTTACATCAGCCTAGTATACGGGCATATGGTGTGACCTTTCCCCATATCGTTTTATAGTTTCAGGAACTAATTATTGCAATTTAAATTGTTTGGTGTTCCTACAGGAACCAAGCTACTTGCATAAAAAATTTTGTGGTTCCATCCAGGAACCAAGATACCCTTGCATAAACAGTGTGCCAAATGACAAATATTGCAGCACTCGCGTCAGCTCAATCAGAGCTTGGCCGTGCCATCAACCAACTCCTCGATAACTTTAAAAAGGAGAGGATTAGGCGGAGAACCAAGGAAGGCACTTTGAAGTACCAGACATCCCTGAATGAATTCATCATTCAATTCAATAAAAGACATCAAGGGCTAGAATGCATCCAGCATGTACATCCAGATCATGCGTACTTCACACAAGCATACCATAAACAAGTTCAAGAAATCTGCAAGGACTTCCTAGGTAAAATAGACCAGAGACTGAGGGAGTGTCCTGCGGATGCACCACAGTCAAGTGCTCCAGCGACCACACCCACTGACGCTAATCAAGATGACTCAGCCAAGACTCTAAGGATGCACGCCGCAACAATAAAGGCGTTGGACAGATTGATAAACTCAAGTAGAGAAGAGTTTAATGCACCTCGTTCAAGGGCTTACTATAATCAGAAGCTTAAGGCGATCAATGACTACTGGGCTCAAATAACTTGCCTCCATCAAGAAGTAATAGCAGAATTGCTCGACTCTACGAAGTCGCAAGAAGAATATAGAAGCATTGAAGATAAGTATCAAAACCTGGCGATTGAACTACATGAATGACTAGATGAACAATCCATAACGTGTAGTAATAGCATGAATGTAAAACTTCCTAAAATAGCTCTTCCGAACTTCGATGGGACGAATACACAATGGAAACCATTTATGGATCTTTTCGCTCAGCTAATTCATCATCAGTCTATAAGCGCAGCAGAAAAAATTTACTACCTGAAAGCTCATCTTACCAGTGAACCAAGCCGGCTGATAAGACATCTTCATGCCACGGAACAAAACTACACCGTGGCTTGGAAGATACTGACAGACAGGTACAATAACTCAAGAAGTGTAATAACTGCACTTCTAAATGAACTGCTGTCACAAAGTACGTTGACAGTTGAATCTGGAACTGGAATAAAGCGGATGCATGATGTCAGTAAAGAATGCCTTCTATCACTGCAGAACATGGGGGTTAAGATCAAAGAATGGAATGCCATATTGATCCATATATTACTTCAGAAGCTAGACAAAGAATCTCAGAAATTATACGAACAATCTCTCCCGCGTCCTCGTGAAATCCAAAACGTAGATGACTTCTTCAAGTTCTTAGAAACAAGATTACAGATGCTGGAGGCAATGCACACGAAAGATGAGGGCAAAGGGCCTGTTACATTTGTGACATCAACGCCAAGAACTCAGTGTCCCGTCTGTAAGGCAGAGCATAAGATTTACAGTTGCAACAAGTCCCTGAATTCATCTCTTGACAATAAGTTCCAGCTGGTGAAGCAATTCAAGCTATGCCCTAACTGCCTGAAACCTGGACATCAGATTCAAGGATGTACTTTAGGAAATTGCGCATATTTCAGGGGCCGACACAACAGTCTGCTTCACAATTAATGCCGCGACAAGCAAGAGACCGCCAAGCCCAATCATACAATACGACAGAATAACACGACACTGCAGTCAATTACTCCTTCAAAATTAATACAGCACACTTCGAACAAAGCTACCACCAGTCTTAAGGCATCAGCTGAATCACAAGTCTTACTGGCAACAGCTGTAGTGGACATCGTCAACGCAACAGGAGGTCTGGTTCCATATCGAATACTGCTTGATTCAGCGTCTCAATTATATTTCACCCGGGACAGTTTTGTTCAACTGCTGGGTTTAAAGAGACAGAAAATTAGCGTTCCGATCATTGGAATCGGTGGACACGAAACCATTGCCAAACACGAGACTAAATTAGCCTTACACTCTAGACACAAATGATTTTACTACAACATTTACAGCTGTTGTACTGCCGAAGATCAGCGACTATCAGCCAGCAACATATGTGTGTACCTCAAGATGGGAAATTCCAGCCAACATCCAGTTGGCAGAGCCAGATTTCTATCAGCCTCAAGCAATCGACATGCAGATAGGAGCTGACTTGTATTATGATCTCTTACATGGTGGCCAGATTAGAGTATCCAACAATCTGCCTCTCCTACAAAACACCCGCTTGGGCTGGATTGTAGCAGGGAGAACACCAAATACGTCGTCCATCAGTCGCTTCCAATTCTTCTCTGGAGAAACAATTAGTCAAATTTTGAGAAAAAGACCAACATGAAGCACCATCAAACCGGATGACAAAGGAAGAATACGAACGCGAGCAGCACTTTCAAGAGACATTTCAACGTTCTCCATCAGGTCAACTCATTGTCCAACTACCATTTCGCGAGCCACCACATAAGTTGGGATCCTCAATTGAGATGGCAACAAAACGATTCTATTGTCTAGAACGCAAATTAGACAAAAATCAAGAGCTAAAACGACAACATCAGGCCTTCATGCGAGAATACGAGCACCTGGGGCACATGCAAGTAATACCCAAGGAACTCATCCCATCCGAGAATTATTACTTACCACATCACTGTGTTGTTAAGCCTGAGAGTTCGAGCACGAAACTGCGTGTAGTGTTCGATGCGTCAGCCAAGACTACAACTGGCAAATCTCTCAACGACATCCTCAAAATTGGACCAACTGTACAATCAGACTTGTTTTCGCTTCTAATAAGTTTTAGAATGCACAAATATGTGATGACCGCAGATACATATATGCAAGATGTATCGGCAAATTCAAGTGGATCCCGAGCAAAGAAAATATCAACTTATTCTCTGGCTCAAACATAAAGATAGGCCTATTCAGACGTACCAGCTCAAAACAGTGACATATGGCACGGCTTCAGCACCATTTCTCGCTACAAGGTGTCTTAGTCAATTAGCACTTTTGGAAGTCGACAACTTTCCTCGAGCAGCTAAGGTCATACGAACTGATACTTATGTTGATGACATCCTAACTGGAACAGACTCCATTGATGATACCATCAAACTAAGAGAGGAGTTAGTAGCACTTCTAAAAAGTGGAAATTTCGAACTAAGGAAGTTCTGGTCAAATCACCCAGATATATTGCGTACCATTCATGAAGAATTAAGAGAAAAACTACTACTGTTCCAAGGAGACGAAGTCGTGAAAACCCTAGGAATGATTTGGCAACCAAAAGATGATGTCTTTCAATTTAAAACAACACACCATGAGTCAGATAAGATTACAAAGCGAACAGTTCTGTCAGATATCACTCGTATTTTTGACCCACTTGGACTAATTGGACCTGTGACAGTTCTTGGCAAACTATTTATACAGGATCTATGGAAATCAAGCATTTCGTGGGATGAAGAACTTCCAATACAGTTAAAAAAAAAGGTGGCAACTCTTTCAATGCCAATTGAAAGCAAAGTTTAGGTTAAGAGAAATTAAACGCTTCAATAAATTAACAAAACAATCTGAAAATTTTCAATTAAAATTAAATCTTTCAATAAATTCAAAAAAAAGCAAAACACAAGTGAAAATTGTCATAGAAACTGGAAATGTCACAATTTGCATTAAAATGGTCAGTAAAAGGAATGACGACTTACAAGACGCCATCTATCAAATAATAGAAAAAAACGGCACTTTTTACCAGCGAACTTCGTACTGGACTAGTAAAACCCTCAGAAAAATTGTTGCTTGGGATTTTGCCAGTGTTAAAATTTGTACGAAAATGTCACTTTTTACCTGAACTCCGTACTGTTTTACTCAAACTCCATACTAGGCTTAAGCTTCATTTTGCATTTGAATCAGAAAATCGGTTATTCCGTTCAGGACATATGAATTTTTGAAAATGAGGTTTCATCGTATTCATGTTTATAATATTTAGTTGAAATATAATTGTCTTTTTTCAAGTAAAATACCTACGCTAATTTTCCATTAATTAAATTTTCAACTGTATGACAATTTTTTCTAGTTACTTAAAGATCTAAATTTTTGGTGTTGCGCACCGCCTGATACACAATCAAATGCGAGCCACCGCTGATACGTGTCGCACGATTAAGGCACTCATGTGTGAGCCAGCCATCAGTGGTACGCGCCGCCCGATGAGTCAGTCTTGTGCGAGCCATCGTTGGTACGCACCGACGACGATAACGCCATAACGATCCTGGGGCTTATTCTTGAATTACGAATGGTTTTCACGAATTCGTTATGTATAACGATTAGTTGAATTCCATTCATTTTTTAACGAATGGTTTGCATACGAAAATAATGAATACGGATTTCAGCATACTACATACATACATGCGAATTCATTTCAAATGCCTTTGACAGCTTAACGTATACGGAATCTACCTTCGTTATTCAAGAATAGGGCCCCTATACGGATTATAAATTTCCGAAGGGGAACATGATGTAAACGCAGAAAGGCATGTAACGGTTTTATGCTTTACATTAGATGATCATAAAGTGCAATGTGTAATAAAATTAAGTATGTATGCGTTATTATTGCATTCAAGGTTAAATTTTAGTGCTTTGTATTTTTCGTTGGTTTTCAATTTACAACAGATTTACTAATTATAGTCCACGATAAGAAAAGTGATCTATCAATAATAGAAAAGCTAGAAATGGTCTAACACCAATTCTTATGATACCCTAGATGAATGTTCGTTGTAATTTCATATGGTCACCCATCTGTCAAGTTCGATTTTTGAACATGCAAAAATCAAAACCAGTTTTAATTTTATGCATGGGTGTCCAATCCATTTTGCTCTACCATCATTATTTCTAGGTGTTACAAACGGAATGACAAACTTAGTATACCTTTTAGATTTCATCTAGGGTATAAAAACACCGTGGTATTTTCTTGTAATTTTAATTAATATTTTTATAACTTCATAATATTTTCTTTGCCTTCATCCACAGCAGATACTTCTAAAATTCATTTTTATATCCGAGATGGAATCTATGGAGTATACTAAGTTTGTCATTCCGTTTGTAAAGCACAGAAATAATGATGGTAGAGCAAAATGGATTAGACACCCATGCATAATATTAAAAGTTATTTTGATTTTTTCATGTCCGTCCGTCCGTCCGTCTCTCCGTTTGTCCGTCTGTCCGTGTGCACGATAACTCGAGAGCGAGTTCACTTAGAAAGCTGAAATTTTGTACACAGACTTAAAAACAAAAAAGTAAAATTAAGTTCGAAAATGAGATAAATCGGGCAACTCATTCTTGGGGTTGCTATAAAAAACTTTCATTTTCCATTAGAATATTTGGACATTGCCTGAGAACGCGTCGACATAGAGAGCTGGGTGGTGTTTTTATATTAATAACAAATAAAATTTCACTGATGGACTAAATCGGGCAGCCCTTTCTTGGTGTTGCCATATAAAAATTTAGGTTTTTTACATATACTGTGAAAACGATCAGTCCTAGACATTTTTATTGTACTAAAAACTTCTTCAGAATATAAAATCCTATAAATTTGGTTATAGTCATTTTTTCTGTCGGACGAACTGTCTCCGAAATATATGCGAAAAACCACTTCAAAAATTAAACCTGCATAGATCGGCGACCATTTTATACGGACATTCATCTAGGTTCGTAGACTAATTCTAGCTTTTTTACTTGTTAATTCTGATTTACAACGAGTTGATATAAATTTTTGGACAAGTTTGGTCTGTGGGTGAAATAAATTGTGTAATGAATCTCAGTTCAAATACCTTAGAATGCCTTGTGTCTAAACTAAAATGCTTTCGGTTTAATGGCAAGTTTTAATTTATAAAATATTTACTAGATGGCACCGAAAAATGGCCGCGCCAATGATCAAGCGAAAAGTGCAGTTTATTTGAATGGGAAAACTGATTGATAATTGAAATCGAAGATTGGTAATGACAATTCAAACTTAATATTCGTACATTGAATTTTGAAAATAAATCCTAGACTTAAATATAAAATATTAAAATTGACATTTTTGAAAGTAATTTCAAAAACTTGAGATTGAAAACAGAGAATCATTGTAAATGAAAATCTCAAATCAATATTTTTAGAATTAAATATTGGAAATGAAAGATCAGAATGCTTCCACTTTGGCTATAATGATTTCATTCAAGATATTTTAAGAACATTTATTTCATATTAAAACAACTTTATTTAAGTACATTATAATATAATAAATATTGATTAATGTTTATTATTTATTTTGTGTTTATCTTAACGCTAAGTCATGAACAATATGTTTTGTTAGTCCATCAGTTTAATTAATCAAAACGTTTGATGGTTTTCCAATATATGAACATGTAACATATAATTGTCTAAGAGAAAAGCAGGAATTTTCTAGATGGGCATTGTTTGTCCTTCCTTTGTGGTCATCTCAAATGCTGAACGAATGGGAAATTGTAAGCGTTTGAGCTGAATTGATGAATCGTTGGATGACTGTATAACATTGTCTCCTCTGACGTTTCCATTTAATATGGTCGCTTCAAGGACATATTTTATTAATAACTAATCTTGTTCCATTGCAAAGTCTGGGTGTATTTAAGTTTCGAAGCAAAATCATATGTGAACCAATTTTGAAACGTACAAGTTATGTGGTCGAAGTCCCGGGAAATAGAGTGAATTCGAGATTCGGTGGAATAATTTACACTTTTATTTTCATTTATCATTTTGTCAATTCATTTAAGTGAAATAAACTCATCAAGCAGGCAATGTTTCTTGTATTTTAAAGTTGATTTCGTCAGCATCGATATTTTCAGCGGCCAAAATCTCTGGTTCACTAAGCCATTGATGGTTAGATTATTGTCGCGTATATTTGGAAGTTCTTTTTAATGCATTTTTCGAATCAACGAATCAACACTGTTGCAGAAACTTTTACGCAATTTAATTAATTATGTTTTTTTCAATAAAACCAATTTTTCCAGTTAATGCTTATGGGCCATTCATTGTACATTCATCAAAGATAATAATGTGACATTTTTGCAGTACTTTAGCCATGACTGAGTGTTTTTTATACTGCGTATGGAACTTTCATTGGTCTGTATGTTTAATGGTAGCTTTGGACCCAAATGGGCTATTCTTCCACCATTCAATAAAGTTGCAGCGATGCCAGATAAAGCAATTGCTAATACGATGTTAAATTGAGATCTAACTTTGGCAAGGATAAGCGAAATCATAAACGTTTTACTAGTTTCACCTAGCGCATCCAAAAACATAAAACCTCCTTCTTTTGACACAATCGTACATAACTCTATCATAAATGGCCTTTCGTTCGTTTAACAATAATTGTTCTTTTGTCGTAACAAAAGAAGCCAAATTGTTAGTATGATATTATGCTGTTCACTTTATATGCCACTATTAACTAACTCGTTTGCTGGTCGATTAGGTGAAGGAATTCCTAAATTTATGATGAGTATGCACATCTCTTTGATTATAACCAATGCTTCTGATGTGAATTGAAAACTTGCGTGCTGATTTGTTATTCGAATTCTGTGCAGTATACCTTCACTCAGTTGTCTCAAAATCTCAAGACACGTATCACTCACCGATCCAGTGGAGCTTCAATTGCACGCCTTTTCTGAGAGCATTGAATCGGCATATGGTGCATGCTGTTATATCAGGACGGTAGATGACTTCGGCCAAATACGAGTTCAATTGTTGTGTTTAAGGTGAAGACAACGCTAGCAAGACTAGAACTGTGCGCTGCTGTCCTCTTAGCAGAATTGGTGGAGCGGATACGTCAATGTCTACCGAAGAATTTATCAAAGGTTTACTACTACACGGATTCAACAATCGTTCTTTCATGGATTGCTGCACCGACCTACACTTGGAGCACATTTGTCGCAAATAGGGTGGAAAAATCCAACAATTAACGACTGAACATCGGTGGCATTATGTAGAAGGTACCCAAAATCCTGCTGACATCATGTCGCGGGGCATGCTTCAAGCTAGACTACACCAATCTAAACTATGGTTCAAGGGCCCAGACTTCTTATTTGAACCAGCATCAAGGTGGCCTAACCAAAAATTTCAACCACTGCAAGAGGTGCCTGAAGCTCGAGAAAGAAAATTCGCATTTTCAACAAGGTTAAAGACAGACAATTATACGGACATAATTGCATCTGTCAACCATAAGAACTCCTTCACGAGGCTTCAACGAATCTTCGCTTACTGCATACGTTTCTGGGAAAATTGCAGACTACCAAAGCAGCGTAGATCAACAGGCCTTCTAACGATAACAGAACTGGACATGGCGCAAAATGGCCTAGCCAGAAATGTACAACGCACAACGTTTAGCAAAGAGTTTCAAAATCTCAAGGATAACAAATCGCCCGACACCAACAGTTCAATCCAATCATTGAACCCATTCCTGGACGAAGCAACTAGCGTCATCGGAGATGGTGGCCGATTATAACATTCCCAACTGAACGCAGAGGCAAAACATCAAATGTTGCTTCCAAGGAATCATATACTAAGCGAGTTGTTGCTTAATCATCTTCACAGAAAGCACATGCATGCAGCTCCACAGGCCTTAACAGCAATCGCAAGACAAAGATTCTGGATCATAGACATCAGGACACTAGCACGACAGATAGTGCATAGGTGCATTCGCTGTTTTAAATGCAAACCACAGAGCATCGCTCAAATCATGGCCGATCTACCAGCCAGAAGAGTAACTCCTGCACAACCATTTCACACCACAGGAGTTGATTTTTGTGGACCGATTGTCATTCACCACAAGCTAAGACGAGCCATCTCAGACAAAGCATATATCGCAGTCTTTGTTTGCTTCGCAACAAAGGCGGTTCATGTAGAAATCATCAGCAATTTAAGCTCTATCGCCTTTATAAATGCACTAAAGCAATTCATTTCTCGAAGAGGACTTTGCGCGACAATTTTCTGTGATAATGCAACCAATTTTGTTGGTGCTAAATCCGGATTAAAGGAGCTTGATGACTTATTCAAATCACAGGAATCGAAGGAGTCCGTACACGAACTTTGCTCACAAGATCGTGTAGACTGGAAGCCAATACCTCCACGTTCACCGCATTTTGGAGGTCTCTGGGAAGCAGCAGTAAAATCTTCGAAGAAGCATCTTGTACGGCAAACTGGAAATGCGAGCTTGACGCAGGAAGAATTGCATACAGTCATCATTCAAATCGAAGCTATTCACAACTCACGGCCTTTAAAACCCATGTCATCCGATCCAAACGACTTAAACGCTCTGACCCCAGGACACTTTCTGATAGGCAGGCCACTAACAGCCTTTGCAGAACCAGATGTAAGTGCCCTAGATATAAACAATCTTACAAGATTTAGACGACTGCACCATATACAACAATCACTCTGGAAGAGATGGTCATTAGAATATCTACAGGAGCTTCAACTAAGATACAAGTGGAAAAAAAACAACATGACTTAAAGAAGGGCACCCTAGTACTGTTAAAGGATATGAACCTACCCCCTCTTAAATGGGCTCTTGGTCGCATTGTAGACACATTTAATGGACCGGATAATCACACCAGTGTTGTGAATGTAAAAACAGCATCTGGCATTTTTAAAAGAGCGATCCACAACCTGTGTCCACTACCAATGGAAGAGTACGACAATAACCATCAGGACGAAGATTCAAACAGTCAACAAGTTACCGAAACAATAACAAACGGAGCTACATGCCTCATACTGCAAGGACCACCAAGAACTAAGCCCGCGGCAACAGATGACATCACTGCTAGTCCTCCTCCCAAAAGGCGAAACCTGAGCTGTGGCAAGAAAGTCAATCATCCATTGAAAGGCAGATCCTTGCCTATAAACCCAAACTGGTCAAATTGGCTAACATTCTCAAAACAGGCAAAAACCACACAAACAAGCATAACGGCAGAAGGGAGCAAGGGTTTTGCGCAACAGACTCCAGTTTTAAGTAATCCACAACGAGGTAATTCGATGGCTGTCAGTTTTCTCCTGCTAACATCTTTGGTGCTGCCAATATTCGGAGCACCTTTTAATGAGCCAGTCTCAAATAATAAACAGTGAATGGAACTCGCTGGTTTACTATAACCTAACAAATTACTGGGCCGAATTTCAAGGTATAAGGAGTTGTATAGCGGCAATAGACCACCTTTGCAATGCAACAACAATCAGAAAGAATCATTGCCTAGAGATAATAAATCAGTTCGAGCATCAGCTTAGAGAACTAGAGGAAGCAAGTGACCTTTTATATAAACGAAGTGGTGGCCACAAAATGGTAAAAAGAGCACCTCTCAATATAATCGCAAATATTGCAAGCAAACTCTTTGGAGTACTCGACTCCGAGTACGCTGAATATATAACGGGTGAAATTAAAAAAACACGGATGAATGAAAATACCTCATGCAATTACTAAAAAATCAAACATCAGTTCTGGAATCTACTACAAATATTATGAAAGGCAGGGAAGAATCCATTCAACAGCAGTTCAACTCCATAAAGAATCACATAGAAACTTTACATAAGTACATAGGTAATGCCCAATACGAACAACAAAGTGCACAAACTTTCAACTCATTGTCCATACTAACCACGCTAGTCCTGCAAATTTTTCACATAATTCAAGGAGCATTACTTGATGTTTTAACGGATCTTCATCACGAGAAAATTAATCCTCTTTTGCTCTCTCCTATCCTGCTACAAGAACAAATCGCACAAATTAAAGAGCACCTTCCTTCCATGTTAACAATTCCTGGAAATGGAAAGGATGGCGGTTTGTTACTTTACAGCCTAATGACAGCCGCAGCAAGGGTGACAGAATCATATACCCTGTTCGGCATACGAATTCCACTACAACAAGATGAATACTTTCAACTCTTTAAAGTAATCCCAATTCCTACACTCCATAAAGGTAGCTTTATTTTAATTGAGCCATCTACCGAATATCTCATCGTTAATCTACCGAGAGACCGATACTATCCCTTAATGCAATTCGAACTAGACAAATGCAAAACCTTACACGATGAACGATAACTATGTGCTCAAAATCATCCGATCTACAACTTAAAATCCAGTGTGAGCCACTGTGAAATGGAGCTACTAAATCATCACCAAACATTATCACCAACGTGTCGATTCCGAACCACAAAGCTCTCGAAGATATGGATTCAGCTTCACACACCTAACAACTGGCTATTTTCATTGGATGCGGAAACTACACTCAATATTGTCTGTGGAACCGAAGTCCTACTCAAAACACTTAACGGAAGTGGAATCTTAAGGCTACGACCAGAGTGCGCAGTCAAACAGACTTCCATGACGATTAGCGGACACGGCCGGTATCAAAGTAACCTTACCTCCGCACTTATCCCACGGATAAACATCAGTGCTTTGATAGAAGACCACCTGAGCTTAAAACAAAGGACACCGCAACTCTCCTCAACCGAATTTCATCTGCAATCTAATGCACGAGAAATGAAGGAACTAACCTCTAGAATCAAGGGCCTCAAGGCAGCTTCAACCTTTCCCGAACAATTTAACGTCCATGATGTCCATCACAACCTATCTATCAGTGACGGCTTTGCTAGCAATCTTCACCTACTTAATGTATTTGTGGTGTAAGAAAACCAATACCTTTAAACTACCAGGAGCATCGCAAGGGGAGCAGCATCAACCTATCCCAAGAAAACGCAAGGGCCTGGAATAGAAATTTGTGTTGGACACCAACTCAAGGGGGAGGATGTTTAAGCATTAAACATTAAAAAACAATCAGCAAATTCAGAAGTCAATAACTTTATTGAAGGAAAAAAAATGCAGCACAAATTCAATTTAATTAGGTAAATTTCATGCACTTTTGCTGCATCAGCAACACCTGCAGACAAATAACAATTTCGTGAGATCGAATTTCACGCATGAAATTTGTTGTCAATTAAATTTGTTAAATTGAATTTGTTGATTCCGCATATTTGTCATATTAAAATTTGTATATAAATCGAGCTTTGTAAATAGAATTTTAGAATAAAGTTTTTATTAAATGAAAGCGTTGTTCTGTTGTTCTGGGTTTAATTAGGAAGCCTTCTTAAACCAACCAAATCTGAACTGTGTAGGAATCCTTCACGGCTCAAACAACTAGTATGACAAAAAGGGACTTTGGAGCCGCCAGTCATTACACCATTACACAAATTCAGGGAATTTTCGAAAAATAGATGAATTTTATGATGCCATTCTACGGGCTAATTGACCGGAGAAGGCGTTTCTTATTTATTAAATGTTGTTTACCTTCATAGTGGTAATTCATTTTCTTACTATTCTTATTAGCTCAACCATGATTTGTAATACTATGACAGACGTAAAAAAATATGATTAGGCGCTAACTTAATGTATTCTACAGTATTTAATATTTCAGTATCGTTACTCTATGCAAGTCTCATATTTTAAACTAAAGTTCTTATGTAAATTTTTAACTACGCTAACTTAGCCATTGAACATTGTGTTTGAAAATTTGTAAATTAAGCACTATCTTAAGTTTAGTTATTTTCTTATATAAAAGCATAATGTATGTATCTATATTATTTTACATATATTTAGTCGTATGGCCACATTTTTCTATACTTTAACAGTATAAGTATGCTAAGGCAAAGACGCTTAATATGAAGACATTCCAATACCAAAAGTTCGAGCAAAAATTAGTTTGTTTCAGTCGAAGTATGAGTCATAAGAAAGTAACGACTCTTGCGGAAGAGGAAAATTTTATTGTGCGAACAAATTTTTATTCACGGACGGATGTAAAATCTTCTAATGAAACAAAATTAGGAGAGACTGAGAGAACTATATCTTTATAAAGCTCTCCCCTTAAAATTACAGGAGGTAAAGGGTAATAAAACATATAGCTTAAATATAGCTTTTTATTAACCGAAGTGTGATATTTTGACAATTTGTTCTGTCATAAATTTGGCAGTTGCAAATGGTGAAAATTATATATGTTATGTTTTCATTTGGAAATAGTGATATATTTATAAATTTTATCGATAATTTATATAAAGTTAAGATATAAAGAACCTAAGGGAACAGAGTGAACAACTGTTTTCTGCACTTTTGAATAGCGTTAATGCGGATAACTGTGTAAACATTAAGCTTGATGTTGGAATCAATTTCATGCTGCCCACAAAGATTCTATTCATTCCTTTTATTTTATTATTATTATTATTCATAAATCTATGTGCCAATTTGTTTATCGACATGCACTTAAAAATTAAAATTGAATCTAAAAGAGTGTTCGAGGAATATTTAAAAATGAGACAGTTTCCAATCGCTGTTCATAGTTATAATTATAATTTACAATATATTTGGCTTAAATATCAAAGTTTTTGTTAGTTATAGAAATATGCTGATGAAATAACTCTGACAGATAGTGACATCCTCCCTCGTCTGTTAAAAATTATTTCAATTTTCAAACTTTATTTATTACATAACCTGGCAAGAGCACCACGTCACTGACATTGAGTAAAGCGATTTGCTGGTGGTTTAATAGTATAAATAGTTTACATAGTTTGCTAAAAGCTATTAGATATATTGTTCAGAGCTTAGTTAAAAATTAGCAAAGATCAGTTAATCGTTATTGCCAATTGTTACGCAAGTTACATGAAATGGGATGTCTAGATTTAGATCCGGCTACAGATCAGCAGATTATTTATTCATTTATTTGTTGCAGTTTACATAGCAGGCATGAAGATGGGGACATACATTTTTAGATAAAATTGTTTACTGACTATTACCAACGGACACGTTCGTCAACTGCATTGAGAGGTGCATTCAACCACGGGCTACTGGCAAAATCAAAATAGGACTAGTCTTTACACCGTAGATACATATCGAGTTAGTATACTCCATTTGCATGTAACCTGTGGAGCCAGGTACTGGGTATTGCACATTTATTATAGTATATATTAACTTAACAGTGGCATCACTGGCAGTTGCCTGTAATTATGACGTATGGCTAGCTAAAGCCAGACCGTAAAAACTATCCCATGAACCAAATATGACTAAAGGGTTGCAAGCTAATCATGGAGCAGTATCCTAAGGAAATATCACAAACAGTGGTCCAAAAATTTGAGCAGTGAAACAAAATAAACACCCATGAACATCAACATTCACATATCAAAATAGTGTCACAAATATTGTAGATGCGCTGGATTCACTCAGAGCTGATTACTGTGTGGAGATTACATGATTCAGGACCCCAATCTTGAAACTATCCAGGCTGGTATATTCCCTAATAAGAGTTGGCAAGGCATTCCAGCACAAGACCCCCTGCCCGTATACACTCTTGGGTCCATATTGGATCCTAGTTCGAGAATGCGTGACACGAGAGGTTCATACCTTACTCGAGCTGAATTTAGTGTGGACGTACTCAGGGAGCAGCTTGAGCTTAGAACGCATGATACAGGTGAGCACCCGCACTTTATACGGATTGGGAAGAGAGCTCGGGAGGAAAAGGCTCATGAATGGTGAGATGTGTTCAGAGCGACGAAGGCTAAACATAAACAGGGCACAAGCCTCGAGAGCGCGCATAAGTTTGTCCATTACGCCACTCTGCAAAGGAAATGCGGAATTATAAGCGCCTTCAATAGCCTCATCCGAAGGTCAGGAGACAGTTTGAGTGCCACCGCATACAGTGAACGAAGTCCACCATAGATCCTAGCACATATTGTTTTCACTTGTGGTCCCCACTTTAGATGAGTGTCCATCAGCAGGCCCAAATTCTTAACATGACCCACCGAGATGGGAATGACCGAGCCACGAAAGATCGGTGTGGTGATCAGATGAGTGGGGCAAGCGTTCTAGTATATGAGGATTATACCAGCGATTTGAGCGGATTGATGCTGAGCATATTAAACGCACACTATCGCGAAACATTGCCAAGTTTACTGTTGAGTGACGCAATTAGAGTAGGAAGATTGCTGACCGAAGACGCATCATAAATTTGTAGGTCTTCAGCATATAAGTGGAAGTGGTACCCGGCCGCAGAAGGAGACCCAGCCAAAATATGAGTCACATCGTTGATAACCATGGAGAAAAAAAGGGGGGCCATAACCGCTCCCTGTGGGACGCCGGAGCTCATGGCCACTGGTCGTGATCTCTTACCATTTGCACGAACGATGTAAAAACGATTTGATAGATAACTGCAATCATGGAGCCTGCAGACATGGAAAAGTCAAATATTCTTGCAAGCTTATTGTATATTATAGAGTGCGGAACAGAATCAAATACTCTACTCATGTCAAGGAGAATGTTAACCACATTGCCACCATCATCACAGAGCTCACGTATGTCCGATACCACCTTGGACAGCGCTGTCATGGTGGAATGTCTGTTTTGGAGGCCCGACTGAAACTCGGACAGCAGTTTATTGGCTTCAAGGTGTTGACTGATCTGTTCAAGGTAAAGTTTGCAATTTTAGAAGTTGCTTATCATTATTGAAAAAAAAAACAGTAATAGTTTTAATTTAGTGGTATTCGAAAAGGGTAGGTCAAAGAATTCTGTCTCTTACAGAAGTAGAAAACACAACAGTATCCTGGATTGTTCACAAGCAAGGTCTTGTGATCTTGGATTGTTATGAATCTAGAAAAAGTATATGAAATTCTTGTAGATAAAAGATCGGCAAGCAAACGAACATATAGCCTCACCATTTCGAGACTTCTTGGAAGAAAGGTTTCATCGCCGTGGATTTCCAGATAGTCATATAACATAAGCTTGCGTTTGGTGCCAATAGGATTTGTATTCAGCTACTGCAAAAACATTTTCAAATTGATGAAAGCAACCTATCAATTGAATCAGATTCATTTTGTTGGAGGAGTATTATATAGACGCTGAGAATGACACATTAGGCGTGATCAAAACTTGTAATAGTATAGGTCAATTTTGAGGTCTTTAGATAATCTACCTTGGGTCTACATTCTATCCAAGGCATTTGTTCAGTGTTTATCTACTGAGATTTTCTCCCAATCTTGGGACAATTTTCCAAGCATATTAAGACAAAATTTCGTCCACAAATAGCGCTTTTGATGCGAAAGCAATCTGATTTTGATGCAGACCAGCCACAAATTGGATTTATTCGATTCTTACATATTCTGGCTCCATAGATTGAATGAAAGAAATGTCTCTGTTAAAATTCAACGAAGAAACGAGTCGTAAGTCTTACGCCTGTAATACATTTTTCCCTTAATGAGACTTTATTTTCTTTTCAGAGAAATTAGCGACCTGGGAAACAAATTTAAAAAAGAACGTGATTTATCCCGCTACACTATTGCTACTCATAGTATGACACCGAAAAGTTGAAATTTGGAGTAGACATGCTACGCATGCATAGGTATTACCCCAGGTAACTTTGGTAGTGCGCCACACTTTAGAAATACCTGAACAGACATTTGCTGTAATCATACCGACAAAATCCCAGTCGGTTAATTTGTCTAAGAATGCGTCCATTCTGCTCGCTTCTGAGGGTAATACGAAGAGGGGTATTTTTATTAGTTTAAAGCAGTGCAATTACGAAGGGACAGCATACTTTAGCATATCGACCGGTGAGTAAGGATAGTTTGTGGAATACAGCCTACACCTTATCTCTAGACAGGGCATTTAGATGATTTGCAGGGCGCCAAGATTCTTAGATGAGGTAGATGAATGTTTATGATTAGTTGATGAAGAAGGTGATTCAGATTACCTGTGGGCTCGGAAGCGAGTTGATGCTCGTGGCAAGTCTTCGTGTTGTTAAATAAAATTAAGTTCTCAAGGTGGCGTCAAAACCTAAATTTATTCGTTGCTGTGAAAGTTTGAAAAGAATAGTAAATATTAGTGGATGTAAACAAAAAAATTATTATAAAATCTGATAACTGTGTTAAGACACGGAAGTGCGGCTCACTCGGGATAGGTATAAATCGGGAAGTGCCAAGTTAACGACATCGTAATTACACTTTATTACATACATACTATTATATTCCGAATTGAGTGTTTCCTATTTCGTTACTCTAAAAATGGATAAAGCGCAGGAAAAAAGAGTTTTAGTTGATACTATCAATAACAGTGTTGATCCTGGTGTAACGGGTGAGAAAATAATTCCCGACTTAATTACAACTCTTAGTCTGACCAATCAGGAAAGTATATTAGAAGAACTAAGTTTACTCCGATGGTAGAATGACTAATTCAAAATGGAGGCTCAGTTGAGTGTTCAACAACAAATACAAGGTGAAACTAGTGCAAGTGCTAATGGAAACATAAGAGTTGTTGTTGATGAGCTCAGCAAATTAGTGCCCGAGTTCAATCCAACATATACCCAGAACGAAAGGATGAAGAGTGGGTAAAAACGATGGTCTTAAAGGAACATATAGTTGGTCTGAAGAATCGACTATGTTTTACGCTTCACTGAGAATGGAAGGTGCAGCCTGGAACTGGTTTATTAGTAAAAGTGGTACTATAACAACAAATTCAAAAAGGAAATCATTGAAGATTTTCCCAACAGTCAGGATAATTCATCTATTTTATTGCAATTAATCTCCAAAAAACAGGAAAGAAGATTGAGGACTATTTTTACCAAGTAGTAGCTTTAGGAAAAAAAATTAATTTAAATGATAAGACTATAATAGATTATGTGATCTCTGGTGTACGCGATAAACATTTTAAAAATATGCTTATGGCTTCGAGGTGCCAGAATTTAACCGATTTATAGCGGAAGACATCACCTGTTTCAGCAGAAAGACGTAAACATCAGAAATTACCGACCTAATCTTCCACTCAATAATCCCAGATTCAGTCGGAAAACTCTTAAACATTGTTATAGGTGTAATAGTATTAGTCACTTAGCAAATAATTGTAAACTGGAACGAACAGATACACGAAAATGTTTTCAGTGTCATCAGACGGGACATTTTGCTCGTGAGTGTAATAATTATAAGAGAATGCGACAAGTTAGAATGAGGGGATTTTTCTCAACTGCAAGCGATGAATATCATAAATTGGTGCAGGTCGACGGGCAACAAATATTAGCATTTTTCGACCTGCGTTGTGATTGCACTACTCTCAAACATAGTGTCGCGATTTCAGCCTATGCCCTGTGAAAATGTACTCAGAGGTTTTGGTGGACAACAAACGCGCGCAATCGGTAAAATAC
Organism: Dioctria rufipes; assembly: GCA_963924295.1. Taxonomy (NCBI): domain Eukaryota; kingdom Metazoa; phylum Arthropoda; class Insecta; order Diptera; family Asilidae; genus Dioctria; species Dioctria rufipes. The sequence goes on from OZ002740.1 coordinate 138,433,793, forward strand.
GTAAGACAATAGTGATTTCAAACATTTCTCTAGAGACGGAAATTATAATAGTGGGCGACAGAGTACAGGAAACTCCAATGATTATCGGTAAAAACGTATTAGATCGACCAGAAATCAAATTAATTAAGACTTGGAAAACTTTAGATATAGTGAAGGAAACGGTTCAAGAAAATAACTCCCAAATATCGTGACTAGCAACCCAAAAATCAATTCAAGGAATTATCGTCCCACCAGAAACAGACAGCAGTATCAAGAAAAGCTGCATAATTTGGTGAAGGAATTTAAAGATTGTTTCGCGAAAAACCTTAGAGATATTGGACAGACAAATTTGGTACAAATGCAGATAGAATTAAAAAGCAAGGAAATAATTAACTATCATCCATACAAAGCTCCTTACGGGCTGAGATCGATTTTGGATAAAAATATTAGTGATCTACTTGAATTAGATATTATTCAAGAATGGGTTTCGGAATATGCGAGCCCAGTGTTACTAATTCCAAAAAAGAATGGTGAATGGCGTATGTGCGTGGACTTTAGAAAATTAAACTCTATTACCAAACGTGAAACATTTCATATGCCAAAAATCGAAGAAACATTGAATCTGCTAGCAAAGAAAAGTGTGTGTTTACATCGCTTGATTTATTGAGTGGTTATTACCAGGTGCCGATCGCGGAAAATAGTTTCACTGCCTTCGTGACTCCGTGCGGTCATTATGAATTTAAGCGCGTTCCATTCGGACTTACTAACGCTCCTGCTGTCTTTATGAGATTGATGAAGAAAATTTCGCAGCGGATGAAAGGGAATAAGATTATAATATATATGGATGATATTTTAATACCTTCTGAGACCGTTGAAGAAAATTTGGAAATTTTGGGAGATATCTTGCAGCAACTAAGGGAAACCGGACTGACTCTTAATTTAAAAAAATGAACTTCTCTCAACCGGAAACTAAACTTTTTGGGCCACGAAATTTCCAAAGATGGTATCCAGCCTGGGTCTCAAAAGACAGCCGCCGCCCGTTCAGAATTTCAAACGTCCAGAAACTACCAAAGAAGTCCGTCAATTCTTGGGTCTCGGTGGATATTTCAGGAAATTTGTGAAGAATTTTTCACAACTAGGATTACCTCTCAACAAACTTCTACGAAAAGATGCAAAATTTGAATGGGCCGAAGAAACAGAAAATGCTTTCAGGATTCTTTGTAAAGTACTAGGAAAAAAACCGTTAGTTGTTATTTATGAAGCAGAAGCAGAACACGAACTACACACGGATGCTAGCTCTCATGGATTCGCCGGAATCCTGATGCAGAGGTGTTTGGATGACCTTTTAAAGCCAGTCACGTATTTCAGTCGAGCCACGACTCCAGGTGAAGAAAAATATCATAGTTACAAGTTGGAGGCCTTAGCAGTGGTGGAAAGTCTAGAGCGATTCAAATACTATCTCTTAAACAAGCATTTTAAGATAGTCACCGATTGCAACTCCCTAAGAATGACACAGCAAGAGAAGAATTTAATTTCCCGAATAGCTCGATGGTGGGTAAAGATAGCCGAATTCGATTTCGAAATGATTTTTCGGCCTGGAAGCAAAATGAGGCATGCTGATGCTTTATTTCGAATGCCATACGAAGAAGGAGCAGATGCGGAACCAGTATCCAACAAAATGTTGCTTGTCGGACTACAGTTAGAGGATTGGGTCATAAGTCGAGATAAGCAAAATACTAGACGGGACAATTACACAACTCGCAGATCTGCATGGGATTAGGGGCAACTACATACTTAAAGATGGACGTATATATAAAAAGACAATCAGTGGAGATAAATTCGTAGTACCCAAAGGAATTAGATGGAGAGTTATCAAAGCTGCTCGCGACGATATGGCACATTGTGACATCAACAGAACGTATGAAAATGTGCGAAATAAATTTTGGTTTGCAAATATGAAACATGCATAGAATGCTTATATAACAAACGTGGCGCAGATGAGACGAAGTATTTAGGGCATATTCCAGAAAAAATACCCATACCCTTCCCATACTGTACACACAGATCATCTCGGCCGTTTCCCCAAAAGTAAAGATGGGAATTCATATGTTATAGGATTAGTCGACGCTTTCACAGTTTTTAAACCAGTCCGCTCTACCAATATAAGATGCATGATCAAAATGCTAGACGAGGTCTCTCAGTATTTCGGAATACCAACACGAATAATAAGTGATCGATGTACCGCGTTTACTTCGAAAGGATTTGCTAAATTTTGCCAGGAGAACGACGTAAAGCACATTTTAAATGCTGTTAAAAGACCGCATGCCAATATGAAGCTGTGGTGCACTTTAAGCGTTATATCTTTCGATGAAGACACTGAAAGTGAAGAAGAGTACGAAGAAATGGACGTAGTAGATTAATATGAGGATGAGTCTATTAAAAAACAAATAATAACATTGAAAATGTGTGTACCTAGAAAAATTATTCTTAAAATACAATTACAAAAGAAAACGTTTAGTTCAGATTTCTTGCAGAATGCCCGTAAAGGAGGAAGTAAGAGAGGAATTAGTGGCAAATAATCAGTTGGTGATAGTGCCAGCAAGGTAAGAAGAATTGAGAATGCGCAGTGGCGACGATTTATAGTGGCGACGAATTATAATATTGAGAAAACGAGTTAGTCAAGTGGAGGCGTGACTGAAATAAGCGAAGATGAAATGTATATGTACATGAGAATTTGGTAGCTGCATTGGCAGTGGTGATATGAAAAAAATAAGGCAAAATAGTGAAAGTTAATAGACAGTAGTCATCCTATCCTCAGCAGCTATGAGGACATCGCGGGGTAGGTTGGCGGAACTGTTGTGATCATACCGACAAAATCCCAGTTGCTTAATTTTTCTAAGAATGCGTCCATTCTTCTCGCTTCTGAGGGTAATACGAAGAGGGGTATTTTTATTAGTTTATAGCAGTGCAATTATGAAGGGACAGCATAGTTTAGCATATCGAGCGGCGAGTAAGGATAGCTTGCGGAATACAGCCTACACCTTTACATTTACATTTACAACCAAAAATATGATTCAACTTAATGGTCTTTTCCTAGCTTTCCTCGAACGCTATGATGTACTAATTCGTTTAAAATCCAGATTAGCCGACACTACTTGGCATATGATTTTGGTCCTATAAATAAGTTAAAAAGTAAAATAAATGCAAGTATTCCGGCAGCATGATTCGACCCTGTATAAAAGGAGATTACAAGAACTTAGAGTTTATTTTTTTTATTTTTATCATTAATTCTATGCTTTACAGGAAATAAATTTAAAAAAGAACGTGATTTATCCCGCTACATGTTACGGTCTAAAACTCAAAGGTGGTGGTTTCAACTGTATTGTGTTGTCCTTAAATTGCCTATAATTTTGATACTGCCCGAAATTTTTATTACAGAACCACAGACACAATAGCAACCATTAGTATCGGGGCCAACTTCACAATCAACGTCCCCTGGACAAATTTGGACAATTTTTGGGCTGTTACTGAGCGAGCGACTGCCCACTGAAGGGTAAAACGTAACTCGTTGGAGCGAAGGACTAACGTACAGAGGGCAAGACATATCAAGTTTCAATAATCGTATTTTTGCATCTGAGGCGGAGCGCCATAATCCAATCATGCAGAACCTTACTCATCGTCGTCATGGCATCAGCTTCAATAAACTTTATAAGCAGCTCGCAGCAGAATTTCCGTCGGAAAACTAATTTACTTTTTTTTTTCCTATTCTTGAATAAGCTGGAATTTATATGAAAGGCGAAATGTAGATAGTATATATATAGTGTATAGTAAGCTCGAATATTAGTTAAGTGAACTAGATAACGATTGGAATAGCCTATAGGCACTAGAAATAATACAACAATAGAAATAATATAAAATTATAATGTTATTTTTGAAATAGTAGAATTAGTTATTAAAACACTATTAATAGTTTATTAGGATTACATTTATTAGGAGTAGGAGTACAAGTAGATATTGTGAGAGCGTAGCCACGGGGTCACTGGGAAAGGAACAAAATTTCCTTTTACTGGAGATCTTTCGCCATTGCTTGCCAGCCTTCCACCCATCACTTCGCCGGGATAGTATTAAACTGATAAACCGGTCCAAACCTCTAGTATCGCGGACAATTTTTTTTTTAAAGAAATAATAATTACAACACAGAACAGAAACAGAGACTCACGCAATATATCTGGAAGATATAAGGCACTCCGATATAAAAGAAAAAAAAAGAAGAAAAAAATATATTAAATCAAGTAAAACACATAAAACAAATAGAGGAAAATAATCAAAATAAATAACTAGAGTAAATAACATAAATCAAGCGCAATAAATAAAAGAAGTAGAATAGGACAACCAAAAAACAGAGTGAATAAAATAAATCCCCTACATATAGTCAAAATAACAATAGTGTTCTCGGAATCATAAACGATGTGCAACAAAAAAAATTATATTGTTCGTGCTAAATCATTACTGGGAGCAAAAATTATTACCGTGAACACTACGATATAACGTGCCGAAAATTTTACCTACGCTACTGGACCATAACCACTAATATGCTTTGATGTCAAACAGCACAGTGCTATGATGGAACAGTCGTAAAGCTTGGCCATACTCGTGGGTGACGAACGGCTCGAACAGCGAACGGATGTGATTGTGAAACACATCGAAAAAAAAACGTGCAAGACCAAGTGCAGCAGGCAGCAGAAGGGACGGAGTTCCTTTCCTGTTGGTCTCTTTCAATTCAAGCCGCCTTGCTGTCAAGAGCAATCGCAGAAGGAAACGAAGTTTCTAGTAAAACGAGTATTGATACACAAAAAAAGAAGAAGTGAAAATTTAGAAGGAAAAGTCCACCGAAAGAAAAGCTGAAAATTCAAAAGGAAAAAAAAAAGAAAGTGAAAAGTTCGAGAAAAGGTTAAGAAGGGGCTTGGACTGCGTCGATTAATCAACGACAAATCAAGCAAATTAAAGCCATAGATGTGGATGTCTGGCCGGCAAGGTATTGGAGATTCTGAGTTTTGATATAAAAGATAAGTATTCTGTTATTATCATTTTCATTCTGTGTTCTTATTTCCTCGTGGCTGACTGGCATACGGTTTGTAAGGTGCATATTCAAGTGACTAGTTTTCTTTGTAATCAGGTATTATCTCACTACATTCGAGGAATTTTTCTTTTAATCAAGGATGATACCACTGTATTCAAGATTAAATCTCTCGTGATTAGATATTATTGTAATACATTTAATGATTAAATTTTCTTCGGACATGTGTTGTGCCAAAATGGGCCTTTGAACTACTTTTGATCTAGCTAGTTTTCCATTAGTCAGGTATCATAGTAACGTAGTTAATAATTTAATTTTCTTGGAGTATGTGTCATGCCAAAAAGGACATTTGAAGTACCTTTAGCTCACTGTTATTTAAACAGGTACTCTAGTAGTGTACGAATTCAAGGTTGTTTGATTTATAGCGTCAATAAAGAAAAGATTAAGCAAAAAGAAAAGACAAGGAGGTTATTACTGACGTGTTCATTCTAGGTTTCGTGATTTGTCCTCTGTAGAAAAGATCACGTGGCGCCCTTTTGTTCTATTTGTTCTAATTTTCAGAGTAGTATAGGTGGTCGCTTATATCCTGCCTGGTGGACCCTGCCGTCTCCGCGAGCTAGCGTGTTCGTACCCGGGGCGTACGTAACAAATTTTTGGCGCCCAACGTGGGGCCCTGAGAGATTTGAAAGGTGACTAAGCGGCCTACGTACATACCTATGCAAGGTATATAAAGGTCTCTAATTTGGGGAGAACGTTTACAGGAGATGCTGGATTGTTTCGCTGGAAATAAAGAAGTTGTATTTTTAAAGTCTATTACGTGTCCATCAGTACATATGGGGAAATTCATATTTATATGATAAGATAATCACCAAGTTGCGTACACTAGAACAGTACAGTAACAGTTATGCTATCGGATGAGTCATAGCGGTCCATCTTTATTTTTTTTTTTTTTTTTTGAAGAATATTGTTTCGACCTGTGTTATTAGGTATTATTTGGGATTGATAAAGAGATTGTGTGTTTTATTTTGTTCTCCTGAGTATGCCCAGCCAGCCAGCCAAGTGTTATTCTGAGTTGTGAGCACACCTCGTCCTCCTCCGGCTCCGTTTCAGTAGATATTTTTTTTTAATTATTAGCATCTGCTTACGACATAAGTGTACAATTGCAGACGTATATAGATATATATATGCACATAAATTTTCTGGTAAATACCTATATTATTAATTACTATATATTTTATGGTCTTATAATATTGTTCTGGAAGAAATAACTATATATTTTCATATACTAGTTCCTACTAACCCATTGTAATAATGCAAATCTATCATTTTGTTGGCATATTTATATCAGGATGATATAGTACTAGCACTTTGTTGTTTATATAACTTTTCAGGAAATGGACTAAAAGTTCCACACATGCAATAGTTGTTCAGTAGTGTCAATGAGTGGAGTTGGCTCGTTTTAAGGTTTAATTTTTTTTTTTTTTTTTTTTGTTAAGTTCTTTCGCGGCTATTAGCAAATATAAGCCCATTGTGCTGAGAAATGATTCGAAGTTAAACATTGTTTTGGGTTGATGACGAAATCACGAGTTTTGAAAGCATTATTGCTCATGGATAGTGTGAAAAGTTGTATCTATATTATGTACTCGATAAGTGGAAGTGAATTGAATTATAGTTAAGACGTAGATCGTGGACTTGCTACCGGGGTTTCGTTTCACAGGCAATCAGATTTCTACGATAATGTTCATCTGTACTAGTCCAGTATACAATTAATCATATAACTCATACTCATCTGACATATTTCCGAAAGTGGCGAATTATAATAGTGTTGGTTTATTTGAATTATTGAAATAGGGGAGTAATCAAGCCTCGAATTGTAAACATAAAAAAAAAAATAATAAATATTTTTCTGCCGCTACTAGCTTTATTGGGCGTGCACATACGCTATACATTTTGTCTAAACGTAGATAACTACAGAGCTATCACAGGTAGTGGGTGATTTTAGTGATTATTTACCTAACAATAGTGATTATTAAGCCGTCGGCAAAGCAGAGTTGGAATATTAACGAAATACCAAGAATGTAAAATGAATTACGCTTAATATTTTATCCATATATGGTTTACCCATTTTATTACAACTAAATAGCCTTGCTAAGGTTTATGAAGTGGGAAATTATCAGTGTAAAAATTTTGGGCTTGTATAAGAAGCTGTTTTAAGAAATAATATACGTTGTTCGGTTCGATTAGTACTGGTAAATTAAAGTCAGATAGAAATATTATTCGAGTATGCTTTTTGTTGCTATCACTTCATTTATCGCATGATCAGTTTCGCTAAAAGGGTTCTCGAACAAACTACTCTCCTTCGTTCCAAGGCAATATTCACAGAAATTAAGGTGAACATTTTAATATCTAGGCTTGATGCAATGAGTCTCTAGGTCTCCTCTAGATAGCCGATTAGCCCAACAATTTTCGAATGCTAGCCTGTATTTAAACGAAGTTTAGCAAATACAAATCGATAGTACACAAATTTCATACTCGTCGAGTAATCGTGTGATGAGTGATAGCGGAGAGCAGGAGTTACAAGCAAAACTCCACAATTAGAGTCCACGGATTCAGGCCGAAGCTTAAACTTTATATGACTAGGGGGCAAATTGTCGTCTTAGGAGATTCTATATATGGTGCATTGCCCTCATCGAAATTGAAATTCGTTGTATCCTGACAGCAATAAACATTATGGGCAATTCTGAGTCGCTCCGTTGTGTATTAATCCAATGTAGGCTGTAGTGGCCTGGTGAATATAGTTAAAATCGGAGCGTCTTTACAATATTACCCTGTATTTATTCATAATAATTAGTAAAGCATCTGCCATATCGAAAATATCTCTCTGGCAAGATAGCGAATTATCGTCGAAATTAGGTGCGCGTCGACTTTGGAAGAGTTACCATAGTGTTCCTATCTCAGTAGTGCTTTAAGAGCTCCTATAAATTCCAGGGGCTCAGTTAATTCTATACTTCGTTCACAATACGTCGATTGACAACTCAATCGACAAACAATATCGCATAGTGAACGAATTACACCAAATTTATTGCTTGATCACACGTTAAATTCAAAGATCCCTACCATGGAGGTCAATAGGTTGTCTCAGGAAGAACTCGTGTATGAGATCCTGATACGGGGGCTTCAAGTAGGTAAGGTCGATGAAATGCGAGCTAGTCTCAGGGGAGCATTGAACGCTGAAAAGTCAGGGCAAGTGTTGCTCATTCAGCCTTACCCTTTTTCATTCGAACAGGATAGAGAGGCCTTGCGAAAGAAATTAGAGGAAATCAAAGGCCTAGTTGCTACCTTTGCGGGTGATGTCGGATCAGGGGAATACAAGAAGATTAGAACCAAAATAGACTGGGCCTTAAGTAGGATTAACAGATGTGCGGCTAAGGAAGAATCACAGCAGAAGGATAAAGCGGATATTAGAAATGCATTAATTGCAACGTTGGGTACTTTACAGGGTCAAGTTGAAGGTGATGAGTCGGGAACAGAGGAAGACGGACACAATGAGAGCTTGTCCACATCAAGAGTAGTTCTCCAGCCCCCACCTAAGGTCGAGTTATATAAATGGGGTATACAATTTCCAGGAGACCCCGGCCAGTCCTTGAATTCGTTCCTCGAGAGAGTTACTGATCTAAGCGAGGCTAGAGGCGTTAACAAAACACAATTATTTCGTTCCGCGTTAGATCTATTTACAGGCAGAGCCTTAATTTGGTATCGAGCTAACAAGAATAAATTCAAATCGTGGTCAGAGTTAGTGGCAGAGCTGAGAAAAGAATACCTACCTCCAGATTATGATGACCGACTCATCGAAGAAATTAAGCGGAGAACGCAAGGCAAGGACGAGAGTATTGGCACATATGCCGCCGTGATGAATAGCCTGTTCACGAGGCTCAGTCAACCCTTACTCGAGACAGAGCAACTGAAAATTATCAAGCGCAACGTCGCGCCATTTTATCAGTCACAGCTCGGACTAACGGAGCTAACAACTATTCAAAGCCTTGTAGATCTAGGCCGAAAACTGGAATCTGTCCGTGTTTCTGTGGAATCATTCGTACCCTCTCCAAATAAACGGAACTCTCACTTACTCGAGCCCGACCTAGCTTACGTAGCAACAAATCAACCCATAGTAGCATCCACGAATAATGGAAATTTAAATCAATACCCGAGGAGATAGTATAGATGTTTCAAATGTGGTCGAGAAGGGCATATGGCTAGATTTTGCCGAGCCCAGATAGGACGTAATAATCATCCTGATAGTAATAACCATAGAGTCAATGTAAATCCTGAAAACCGTCAAAGAAATCCCCCAACACGTCGAAATAATTCAAATAACTTACCACAATCCAACCCAATATCGGGAAACGAAAGAAGAGCTCAGCAGTAGGCGGCCAGTTGAGCTCATATTTGTCCCAAAATGCCGCAATTGGTATTGAATCTTCTGAACCGAGAGACAAGGCAAGGGATGCACTCGCATGTTTATTGGATTACGTCTTTACCAAGGTAGAGAATGACGTGCGCCCCTACTTAAAAGTGCGAATATTCGGAGTGGATTTTGTAGGACTCTTGGATTCAGGAGCATCACGCACCATTATTGGTGGATCTGGGTGGGACGTATTGTGCAAGATGGGACTATGCATTAGGAGGACTAGATATGAGAATGTTAAGTTAGCAAATGGGGACAACGTTGCGATTTTAGGCGAAGTAAACATACCAATTGAATTTGAAGGTCACATAAAGGTTTTTGAAGTAATGGTTGTCCAAGAGATACCGTATCCCATTATCTTAGGGGCAGATTTCTGGAGAAAGATGGACATAACGGCGAATCTAACGAATAATTCCTGGAATTTTAAAGCGAGCGAACCAGCAAACTATCTGTCTACACTAGAGAGCAAGTCCAAACTCTCTTTCGAACAACAAACGGACTTGGATAAAATAATAGACGAGGCTAAAATGAAAATGGGCAAGGGTATAGGCTGTATTACAGAAGTCGAACACATAATCGAAACGGATTCCAGTCCGATTAAACAAAGATATTACCCCGTTTCACCTGCTATGCAACGAGTCATTGACAAAGAGTTAGACGAAATGTTAAAAGAAGGCATTGTAGAGCCATCAAATAGTGCGTGGTCATCGCCTGTTGTGAAGTAATGGTTGTCCAAGAGATACCGTATCCCATTATCTTAGGGGCAGATTTCTGGAGAAAGATGGACATAACGGCGAATCTAACGAATAATTCCTGGAATTTTAAAGCGAGCGAACCAGCAAACTATCTGTCTACACTAGAGAGCAAGTCCAAACTCTCTTTCGAACAACAAACGGACTTGGATAAAATAATAGACGAGGCTAAAATGAAAATGGGCAAGGGTATAGGCTGTATTACAGAAGTCGAACACACAATCGAAACGGATTCCAGTCCGATTAAACAAAGATATTACCCTGTTTCACCTGCTATGCAACGAGTCATTGACAAAGAGTTAGACGAAATGTTAAAAGAAGGCATTGTAGAGCCATCAAATAGTGCGTGGTCATCGCCTGTTGTGATGGTTCGGAAAAAGGATGGGACCTATCGTTTCTGCGTAGACTTCAGGAAACTGAATAAAGTCACGAGGAAAGATGCATACCCTTTACCATACATCTCGACAATTCTGGATAAACTACGCGACGCGAACTTTATGTCCTCTTTAGACATTAAATCGGCCTTTTGGCAGGTCCCAACGTCACAATCCTCTAAACAATTCACGGCTTTCACCGTACCCGGCCGAGGACTGTTCCAATTTCGTCGAATGGCTTTCGGCTTAACAAATTCGCCAGCCACGTGGCAGCGACTTATAGATAAAATTTTATCGGGAAATTTGGAAAATCATGTCTTCGTTTATCTAGACGATGTAATCATAGTAACCAAAACCTTCGAGGAGCATAAAAATGTCTTAACAAACGTCCTAGATAGGTTATGTAGTGCTGGTTTAGTGATCAATTATGCAAAATGTGAATTTTGTAGATCAGAATTGAAGTATTTAGGTTACCTGGTCGGGGAAAATGGTCTGCAAGTTGATCCAGAAAAGGTCAAATGTATTCTGGACATAGCTAATCCCAAAACAGTCTCAAAGGTTCGCAAATTTATTGGAATGGTCGCGTGGTATCGACGCTTCATACCAACCTTTTCTACGTTAATTGCGCCCATTACAAACCTCCTAAAGAAAAACAGGAAGTTTGAATGGTCAAAGGAATGCGAAGATGCCTTCCGAAGGATTAAAGATAAGCTCGTAACCGCTCCCATACTTACTTGTCCTGACTTCAGCCAGCCATTTATTGTACACACCGACGCTTCGGGTTATGGCATAGGGGCGGTATGAACTCAGAAAATACAGGAGGAAGAGAGAATAGTAGCATATTTAAGCCGATCGTTGAACAGATGTGAAAGAAATTATTCAACGACGGAGCGTGAATGCCTCGCGGTAATCTGGGCTGTGGAAAAGCTACGGCCATATCTTGAAGGCGCGCGGTTTACTGTGGTCACTGACCATGCCTCTCTAGTGTGGCTGCACAATCTCAAAGATCCTTCTGGAAGATTAGCTAGATGGGCATTACGAATGCAGCAGCACGAGTTTGATATTATCCATAGGAAAGGTAAAGAATACCTGCTACCCGACTTTCTTTCTCGATCAGTACCGGTGGTGAATTGTGTCAATGATGGGCAAAATTCCAAAGATGATTGGTATGAGAGAATGAAGAGTAATGTGATGGAAAAACCTACACAATATCCCGACTGGAAAGTTGAAAATGCGCTTCTCCTTAAACATTGTAAGCCAAGATATCCAGCATTAACTCCTGAAGCCGACAATTGGAAACAAGTAATACCTAAGAATCAAAGAAAAGAAGCTATCTATAGGACTCATGATATCCCTACTTCAGGTCATCGTGGAATACAGAAGACCTATGATCGACTCTTTCAAAAATTTTATTGGCCACAAATGAAGGCTGACGTCGCAGCATACGTGAGGAAATGTAAAACTTGCCAATCTATCAAACCAGTACTTCAGAGGCCAGCAGGGTTAATGGCTACTCGCAAACTCCCGAACAGTCCTTGGGAGATAGTAAGTGTAGATCTCATTGGTCCTCTACCCCGCTCAGCCAAAGGCTATGCCTACATACTAACGGTAGTGGACCTCTTTAGTAAGTTCCCTATGCTATTTCCTCTCCGAACTGCTACTGGCAATAGAATTAGTATGGCTCTAGAAGATTCAGTCTTTTTACTCTTTGGTGTGCCAAAAACTTTGATTTGTGACAATGGCCCACAATTCAAGAGTTGGGAATTCCAGAAATTGTGTACCGAATATCAAATACACCGCGTTCTACCATCCTCAAGCGAACCCCGCGGAGAGAACGAATCAAGTAGTTAAAACAATACTCAGGGCTTATGTCTCGGAAAACCACCGTAAGTGGGATTTTTATTTAGCTAAAGTAGCTTGTGCTATCCGAACAGCAACCCAGGAGTCTACCAAACTTACCCCTTTCTTCATAAATTTCGGACGGGAAATGGTTCTTAAGGGAGACGGTCATAATAGATTAAGTAGCGAAGAAGAGTATAATGCTGAGGGCAGATCTGAGGAGCTAGAGAATGTAAGAAGGGACATAAAAAGAAGATTAGTTAAAGCCATGGAATACAGTAGGTGCGCTTATAACCTCCGAAGGAGGGATTCACGTTTTTATATACACGACTTAGTTTGGCGTAAGAACTACGTATTGTCCGATCTAAGCAAATATTTCAACGCAAAATTAGCCCCAAAATATATAGGCCCGTTCAAGGTAATTAGGGTTGTTTTTCCTTGGACGTATGAGTTATCCAGTAAAGAAGGAAAATCGCAGGGAATATGGCATGTAAAAGATTTAAAACCATATCAAAACGAAGTCGAAGAATAACGAGTTTCCTGATGCGTCTCTTTCACTTTAGAGGATTTTGGTATATCAATATTATACCACGAATGGTACTCACAGGAAGATATTAAGGCCTTAACAAAGCATGGCCTTTCCTCTTCTACTTCCTTTGTTTTATGCGAGTCAGTTCCGACTTGGGATTGTTAAAGCTTAGGTTAACATTATTTAAAGTACGCTGAATTACGCAAGAATCTCGCCGGGGAAGTAAAAAGAATCCAATTAAGTATAAGAATATTGTGACGCCGCATCTTTCTGTGCTTTTATTTTGTAGTGAGATTTCAAGTAAATCTCCCGGAGGAAGGGGAAGTGTGTTACGGTCTAAAACTCAAAGTTGGTGGTTTCAACTGTATTGTGTTGTCCTTAAATTGCCTATAGTTTTGATACTGCCCGAAATTTTTATTGCAGAACCACAGACACAATAGCAACCATTAGTATCGGGGCCAACTTCACAATCAACGTCCCCTGGACAAATTTGGACAATTTTTGGGCTGTTACTGAGCGAGCGACTGCCCACTGAAGGGTAAAACGTAACTCGTTGGAGCGAAGGACTAACGTACAGAGGGCAAGACATATCAAGTTTCAATAATCGTATTTTTGCATCTGAGGCGGAGCGCCATAATCTAGTCATGCAGAACCTTACTCATCGTCGTCATGGCATCAGCTTCAATAAACTTTATAAGCAGCTCGCAGCAGAATTTCCGTCGGAAAACTAATTTACTTTTTTTTTCCTATTCTTGAATAAGCTGGAATTTATATGAAAGGCGAAATGTAGATAGTATATATATAGTGTATAGTAAGCTCGAATATTAGTTAAGTGAACTAGATAACGATTGGAATAGCCTATAGGCACTAGAAATAATACAACAATAGAAATAATATAAAACTATAATGTTATTTTTGAAATAGTAGAATTAGTTATTAAAACACTATTAATAGTTTATTAGGATTACATTTATTAGGAGTAGGAGTACAAGTAGATATTGTGAGAGCGTAGCCATGGGGTCACTGGGAAAGGAACAAAATTTCCTTTTACTGCAGATCTTTCGCCATTGCTTGCCAGCCTTCCACCCACCACTTCCCCGGGATAGTATTAAACTGATAAACCGGTCCAAACCTCTAGTATCGCGGACAATTTTTTTTTTTAAAGAAATAATAATTACAACACAGAACAGAAACAGAGACTCACGCAATATATCTGGAAGATGTAAGGCACTCCGATATAAAAAAAAAAAAAGAAGAAAAAAATATATTAAATCAAGTAAAACACATAAAACAAATAGAGGAAAATAATCAAAATAAATAACTAGAGTAAATAACATAAATCAAGTGCAATAAATAAAAGAAGTAGAATAGGACAACCAAAAAACAGAGTGAATAAAATAAATCCCCTACATATAGTCAAAATAACAATAATGTTCTCGGAATCATAAACGATGTGCAACAAAAAAAATTATATTGTTCGTGCTAAATCATTACTGGGAGCAAAAATTATTACCGTGAACACTACGATATAACGTGCCGAAAATTTTACCTACGCTACTGGACCATAACCACTAATATGCTTTGATGTCAAACAGCACAGTGCTATGATGGAACAGTCGTAAAGCTTGGCCATACTCGTGGGTAACGAACGGCTCGAACAGCGAACGGATGTGACGGAGTTCCTTTCCTGTTGGTCTCTTTCAATTCAAGCCGCCTTGCTGTCAAGAGCAATCGCAGAAGGAAACGAAGTTTCTAGTAAAACGAGTATTGATACACAAAAAAAGAAGAAGTGAAAATTTAGAAGGAAAAGTCCACCGAAAGAAAAGCTGAAAATTCAAAAGGAAAAAAAAAAGAAAGTGAAAAGTTCGAGAAAAGGTTAAGAAGGGGCTTGGACTGCGTCGATTAATCAACGACAAATCAAGCAAATTAAAGCCATAGATGTGGATGTCTGGCCGGCAAGGTATTGGAGATTCTGAGTTTTGATATAAAAGATAAGTATTCTGTTATTATCATTTTCATTCTGTGTTCTTATTTCCTCGTGGCTGACTGGCATACGGTTTGTAAGGTGCATATTCAAGTGACTAGTTTTCTTTGTAATCAGGTATTATCTCACTACATTCGAGGAATTTTTCTTTTAATCAAGGATGATACCACTGTATTCAAGATTAAATCTCTCGTGATTAGATATTATTGTAATACATTTAATGATTAAATTTTCTTCGGACATGTGTTGTGCCAAAATGGGCCTTTGAACTACTTTTGATCTAGCTCGTTTTCCATTAGTCAGGTATCATAGTAACGTAGTTAATAATTTAATTTTCTTGGAGTATGTGTCATGCCAAAAAGGGCATTTGAAGGACCTTTAGCTCACTGTTATTTAAACAGGTACTCTAGTAGTGTACGAATCCAAGGTTATTTGATTTATAACGTCAATAAAGAAAAGATTAAGCAAAAAGAAAAGACAAGGAGGTTATTACTGACGTGTTCATTCTAGGTTTCGTGATTTGTCCTCTGTAGAAAAGATCACGTGGCGCCCTTTTGTTCTATTTGCTCTAATTTTCAGAGTAGTATAGGTGGTCGCTTATATCCTGCCTGGTGGACCCTGCCGTCTCCGCGAGCTAGCGTGTTCGTACCCGGGGCGTACGTAACATACACTATTGCTACTCATAGTATGACACCGAAAAGATGGAATTTGGAGTAGACATGCCACGCATGCACAGGTATTACCCCAGGTAACTTTGCTAGTGCGCCACACTTTAGAAATACCTGAACAGACATTTGTTGTAATCATACCGACAAAATCCCAGTCGGTTAATTTTTCTAAGAATGCGTCCATTCTGCTCGCTTCTGAGGGTAATACGAAGAGGGGTATTTTTATTAGTTTAAAGCAGTGCAATTACGAAGGGACAGCATACTTTAGCATATCGACCGGTGAGTAAGGATAGTTTGCGGAATACAGCCTACACCTTATCTCGAGACAGGGCATTTAGATGATTTGCAGGGCGCAAAGATTCTTAAATGAGGTAGATATGTTAAGACACGGAAGTGCGGCTCACTCGGGATAGGTATAAATCGGGAAGTGCCAAGTTAACGACATCGTAATTACACTTTATTACATACATACTATTATATTCCGAATTGAGTGTTTCCTATTTCTTTACTCTAAAAATGGATAAAGCGCAGGAAAAAAGAGTTTTAGTTGATACTATCAATAACAGTGTTGATCCTGGCGTAACGGGTGAGAAAATAATTCCCGACTTAATTACAACTCTTAGTCTGACCAATCAGGAAAGTATATTAGAAGAACTAAATTTACTCCGATGGTAGAATGACTAATTCAAAATGGAGACTCAGTTGAGTGTTCAACAACAAATACAAGGTGAAACTAGTGCAAGTGCTAATGGAAACATAAGAGTTGTTGTTGATGAGCTCAGCAAATTAGTGCCCGAGTTCAATCCAACATATACCCAGAACGAAAGGATGAAGAGTGGGTAAAAACGATGGATGGTCTTAAAGGAACATATAGTTGGTCTGAAGAATCGACTATGTTTTACGCTTCACTGAGAATGGAAGGTGCAGCCAGGAACTGGTTTATTAGTAAAAGTGGTACTATAACTTCATGGCAATAATTCAAAAAGGAAATCATTGAAGATTTTCCCAACGGTCAGGATAATTCATCTATTTTATTGCAATTAATCTCCAAAAAACAGGAAAGAAGGTGAGTCGATTGCGGAGTAGCTTTAGGAAAAATAATTATTTTAAATGATAAGACTATAATAGATTATGTGATCTCTGGTGTAAGCGATAAACATTTTAAAAATATGCTTATGGCTTCGAGGTGCCAGAATTTAACCGATTTACTCCAACAAATGAAGCAATATGAAGAAATCGAAAAACAAGAATTCCAGCGCAACTTCCTTAAGGAGGAGAGACGATTAAAGACGCCTCGAAGATATAGCGGAAGACATCACCCGTTTCAGCAGAAAGACGTAAACATCAGAAATTACCGACCTAATCTTCCCCTCAATGATCCCAGATTCAGTCGGAAAACTCTTAAACATTGTTATAGGTGTAATAGTATTAGTCACTTAGAAAATAATTGTATACTGGAACGAACAGATACACGAAAATGTTTTCAGTGTCATCAGACGGGACATTTTGCTCGTGAGTGTAATAATTATAAAAGAATGCGACAAGTTAGAATGAGGGGATTTTTCTCAACTGCAAGCGATGAATATCATAAATTGGTGCAGGTCGACGGACAACAAATATTAGCATTTTTCGACCTGCGTTGTGATTGCACTACTCTCAAACATAGTGTCGCGATTTCAGCCTATGCCATGTGAAAATGTACTCAGAGGTTTTGGTGGACAACAAACGCGCGCAATCGGTAAAATACGTAAGACAATAGTGATTTCAAACATTTCTCTAGAGACGGAAATTATAATAGTGGGCGACAGAGTACAGGAAACTCCAATGATTATCGGTAAAAACGTATTAGATCGACCAGAAATCAAATTAATTAAGACTTGGAAAACTTTAGATATAGTGAAGGAAACGGTTCAAGAAAATAACTCCCAAATATCGTGACTAGCAACCCAAAAATCAATTCAAGGAATTATCGTCCCACCAGAAACAGACAAGCAGTATCAAGAAAAGCTGCATAATTTGGTGAAGGAATTTAAAGATTGTTTCGCGAAAAACCTTAGAGATATTGGACAGACAAATTTGGTACAAATGCAGATAGAATTAAAAAGCAAGGAAATAATGTACTATCATCCATACAAAGCTCCTTACGGGCTGAGATCGATTTTGGATAAAAATATTAGTGATCTACTTGAATTAGATATTATTCAAGAATGGGTTTCGGAATATGCGAGCCCAGTGTTACTAATTCCAAAAAAGAATGGTGAATGGCGTATGTGCGTAGACTTTAGAAAATTAAACTCTATTACCAAACGTGAAACATTTCATATGCCAAAAATCGAAGAAACATTGAATCTGCTCGCAAAGAAAAGTGTGTGTTTACATCGCTTGATTTATTGAGTGGTTATTACCAGGTGCCGATCGCGGAAAATAGTTTCACTGCCTTCGTGACTCCGTGCGGTCATTATGAATTTAAGCGCGTTCCATTCGGACTGACTAACGCTCCTGCTGTCTTTATGAGATTGATGAAGAAAATTTCGCAGCGGATGAAAGGGAATAAGATTATAATATATATGGATGATATTTTAATACCTTCTGAGACCGTTGAAGAAAATTTGGAAATTTTGGGAGATATCTTGCAGCAACTAAGGGAAACCGGACTGACTCTTAATTTAAAAAAATGCACTTTTCTCAACCGGAAACTAAGCTTTTTGGGCCACGAAATTTCCATAGATGGTATCCAGCCTGGGTCTCAAAAGATAGCCGCCGCCCGTTCAGAATTTCAAACGTCCAGAAACTACCAAAGAAGTCCGTCAATTCTTGGGTCTCGGTGGATATTTCAGGAAATTTGTGAAGAATTTTTCACAACTAGGATTACCTCTCAACAAACTTCTACGAAAAGATGCAAAATTTGAATGGGCCGAAGAAATAGAAAATGCTTTCAGGATTCTTTGTAAAGTACTAGGAAAAAAACCGTTAATTGTTATTTATGAAGCAGAAGCAGAACACGAACTACACACGGATGCTAGCTCTCATGGATTCGCCGGAATCCTGATGCAGAGGTGTTTGGATGACCTTTTAAAGCCAGTCGCGTATTTCAGTCGAGCCACGACTCCAGGTGAAGAAAAATATCATAGTTATAAGTTGGAGGCCTTAGCAGTGGTGGAAAGTCTAGAGCGATTCAAATACTATCTCTTAAACAAGCATTTTAAGATAGTCACCGATTGCAACTCCCTAAGAATGACACAGCAAGAGAAGAATTTAATTTCCCGAATAGCTCGATGGTGGGTAAAGATAGCCGAATTCGATTTCGAAATGATTTTTCGGCCTGGAAGCAAAATGAGGCATGCTGATGCTTTATTTCGAATGCCATACGAAGAAGGAGCAGATGCGGAACCAGTATCCAACAAAATGTTGCTTGTCGGACTACAGTTCGAGGATTGGGTCATAAGTCGAGATAAGCAAAATACTAGACGGGACAATTACACAACTCGCAGATCTGCATGGGATTAGGGGCAACTACATACTTAAAGATGGACGTATATATAAAAAGACAATCAGTGGGGATAAATTCGTAGTACCCAAAGGAATTAGATGGAGAGTTATCAAAGCTGCTCGCGACGATATGGCACATTGTGACATCAACAGAACGTATGAAAATGTGTGAAATAAATTTTGGTTTGCAAATATGAAACATGCATAGAATGCTTATATAACAAACGTGGCGCAGATGAGACGAAGTATTTAGGGCATATTCCAGAAAAAATACCCATACCCTTCCCATACTGTACACACAGATCATCTCGGCCGTTTCCCCAAAAGTAAAGATGGGAATTCATATGTTATAGGATTAGTCGACGCTTTCACAAAACTTGCAGTTTTTAAACCAGTCCGCACTACCAATACAAGATGCGTGATCAAAATGCTAGACGAGGTCTCTCAGTATTTCGGAATACCAACACGAATAATAAGTGATCGATGTACCGCGTTTACTTCGAAAGGATTTGCTAAATTTTGCCAGGAGAACTACGTAAAGCACATTTTAAATGCTGTTAAAACACCGCATGCCAATGGTCAAGCGGAGAGAAACTTTCGAACTCTGAAAACGATGATAGCTTCTATGACACAAGATGAAACCGCCCGAGACTGGGACAAAAATTTAAGTAATATACAGTAGGCCTTTAACAGCATGAAACACTCTGTCAGCGGAGCTTTCCCACAGCAGTTGTTAATGGGTTTCCAGCCACGAAGTATTTTTAAAAATAAACTTATATTAGCGCTACATGTAAAAAAACGTTATTTCCCAGGGGTATAAGTAAAAGTCCGTGTTCTTTTCTTAATACCCCTGGGAAATAACTTTTTTTTACATTTTGGTACCGAAACCCGGGAAGATAAGTTCTGCGGAAATAATCGTTTACTTATTTATCGTTTAACGTGTGCAACGAACGTCTTAACGAAAAATGGAACATTCAATTAGAGCTGCGAGTCGCGGACAAGTAACGAGGGTGGTTAATGCTGTAACGGAATTTTTCGCCGCTAATCAACCGCCTAAAGATGCTGATGATTTAGATGTTTCAGCCGAAGAAGAACTTTTAGTATTAAAAGAACGGTTACGTGCTGCTGCTGAAAAACTAACGGAAGCAAACGCTGCAATAAAAGCCGATGCTAAGGCCGAGCCCGCACAATTAGCTAAGGAAAGGGAACAAGAATATGACTATGATGATAAAGTGATAGCTGCTAAGGCGCGGATAGAGCATCGATTAAGCCGCTATAATTTACTGCGCAAACCACCAAATAAGTTGAATCTGGCGGAAAATGTTAAATCCGAGCCACAACATATTAAGTTGCCAAAACTCGAGCTAAGGAAGTTCGATGGGGAGGTAAAAAATTGGCTGCCATTTTGGGAGCAATTTCGCTCAGCCGTGCATGCAAATAAAGCCTTAAGCGCTTCGGATAAATTTAATTACCTCCAAACGTTATTAGTTGATAAAGCTGAAAAAACCATAGCGGGATTTACTCCAACAGAGCTCTGCTACAACGAGGCAATTAATCTATTACAGGAGCAGTATGGAGGAGAAGACCGTTTAATTGATCAATGTATGCAGCAGCTCATGAATTTGCAGCTAGTAATAACAAAAGAAGATATGCATGGCTTACAAAGACTGTATAACACAATAACGACGACTACTCGCTCACTACAAGCTCTAGGAGTCAACGCATCTCAATACAATATTATTTTAAAACCACTAATACTTAGATCTCTCCCAAACGAATTGAGGGTCGCCTATCATCGCACGCAATACAAGGATACCAAAGCTGCAGAATCCAGCGTAGCTGGTCTGAATTCAACTACAGCGGAAAACTCGCAGCTAAATGATACACATACTAGTGAAAATAACGATAAACAAGTGCAGACTCTCATACAGTTCATACGTAGAGAGTTAGAAGCAAGAGAAAAGGCAATAGACGGAAGAAGAAATCTACGAGCAACTGCAGCTACTCCATCAAAGTCTGTGAGTAATCGTCAAAATACATTCACAGCTGCTGGACTGTTAACTGCGAACGTACAAGTATGTCTCTTTTGTAAGTCAAAATGTCACTCAACAGCAAACTGCGATGATAAGTCTGTGACAATTGAGAAAAAGAAGGTAATTTTATCCAACGGGGGCTACTGTTTCAGATGCGCGAAACCTAACCACAATTCAAAGCAGTGTAGAAATTCATTTATAAAGTGTAACAAGTGCAATGGGAGGCACGCGTCATCGATGTGCGATCCCAATTATAAGAAAAACAAAAACGTGAACGACGTGGGAAATGATTCTGAAGTAAAACGATCAGAAACGTCTGTCAATTTATTTACAGTAAATAAAAGCCTGCCGTTAGTGCATTTACAAACTGCTTGCTGTTTTATAAGGAATCCAGTTAAAAGTGACAGCGTGTTTATCAGGCTAGTATTAGATAGTGGTAGCCAAGCCACCTTTATTCGGGAAAGCATTTCTCGTCAATTAGATCTTCCAGTTTTAGGCATGCATCGCATGAGTATTTTGACATTTGGAAGTAAACAAGAGTGCCCACGGTTGTTCAAACGTGTTCAATTAAATTTGCAAGGTCAATACGGTAATGAATTGATGGAAATTGAGGCTATAGAAGTGCCAGAAATATGCCTCGATATGTTAACTCCAGCGAATGATTGTAACATTAACCTTAAAAACTTACGTCTTGCAGATACATATCCCGAATGGCTTACGCCGGAATCTGGTATAAGCTTGCTTATTGGATCTGATCAATTTTGGCGAATAGTTACAGGTGAGCTAGAGGATATCACAAGTTCATTGAAGGCTGTTAATACCAAATTAGGATGGACATTACAGGGCCCAGTTAGTAATGACGACATAAGTGTAACCCTTTCTACAGCTTTTTCGTTACATGTAAGTGTTCAAATTGGTAATGAGTTTCATATTCGCAAATTTTGGGATTTAGAAACCCTAGGTATTCGAGACATTAATGAACCGAAGAATCTCGAGTCGCAAAATTTTATCGAAAATAATGTGGTGGTAAAAAATGGATGTTATTCAGTGTCTCTTCCGTGGAGGGATCGGCGCGTCGCGCTTAACGAAAATCGGTTGAATGCAATAGCACGTTTAAGGCTGTTGACGACAAAGCTATCACGAGACTGGACAAAATTTATGGAATATGATAAAGTGATTCGATCGTATATTGAGAACGGGTATGCGGAAACGGTAACTAAAGAAGCGGTTAGTGGACCGATATATTACATGCCGCATAGAGCAGTGTATCGGGACGATAAAACGACTTCAAAGGTGCGCGTTGTGTTTGATGCTTCCTCTAGCGAAAGGGGCTGTACTTCTCTAAATGAACATTTATGCGCAGGTGAAAATTTGAACAGTGATCTTTTAAAAATGTTATTGAACTTTCGGTTAGGAAAAATAGGTTTGGTTGCAGATATCGAAAAGGCGTTCCTCCAAGTACATTTATCGGATAGCGACAAAGATACTCACAGATTCCTATGGTACAAGGAAGAAATTAACGAAACGCACAAAATACCTCCAGTGCAAGAATTTCGAATGAATAGAGTTACTTTTGGCGTCACAAGTAGCCCTTTTCTTCTAGCCGCTGTTATAAAAAAACATTTGCTACTTGAGCATCAACGATTCCCAGAAACTTGTGATACTCTCTCCAATTCGTTTTACGTTGACGATCTTGTAGTCAGCGTGGACAATCTGGATAACGCAAGCAAACTATTTAACGAGTCCTGCACAATTATGACTTCTGCGGGCATGAACTTACGCAAGTGGAACACAAATGAACTTTCTCTTTACGAAATTTTCAAAAAAACACATGAAAACTCAGAGTTACCCACTCAGCAGGGAGTGTTAGGAATGCGCTGGTTTATTTTATCTGACGAAATTAACGTTAAGCTAGAAAATCCGATAACTTTCATTTCAGATTCATTGTCAGCTACAAAACGAAACATACTGCAATTGCTGTCCAGAATCTATGATCCTCTAGGCCTGCTCGGCCCATTTACAGTTCGAATGAAAATTCTATTGCAGCAAGTTTGGCGATTGAAATTAGATTGGGATGAGGTAATACCATCTGAACTGCATAAGATGTGGACAGCCTGGCGAGAGGAACTTCCATTACTAAAGGAGTTCACGGTTCCGAGATGTGTTTTTTCAAAGGTCTCAAATAAATTAGAAACTATAGACTTACATATTTTTGCAGATTCTAGCCCAATTGCATTTGGTATGGTCGCTTATGCGAAGTCAATAAATGAAGACAACGACGTTAATGTAAGATTGTTATGTTCCAAAAATCGCGTAGCGCCTATGAGAACACGAAATACGCCCGAGCTAACTTTGCCGAAGTTGGAATTAACCGCAATATTACTTGCCGCTAAGCACTTATCATACTTACGTAAAAATTTAACTATAAAATTTTCTGCTACATATATCTGGTCGGATTCAAAAATTGCATTACACTGGGTTGCCAATCCTAATAAGAAATGCGAATCCTATATAAAAAATCGTGTGAGAGAGATCACAGAACTAACGAGCGATGTCGTTTGGAAGCACTGTCCTGGTGAACATAATCCTGCAGACTTGCTTACTCGTGGAGTAAAGGTAAGGCAATTATTGACCTCTGATCGATGGCTACATGGTCCTGATTGGCTATCACAAGTAACACAACATTGTTTTTCAACCAACGAATTTCCGGATAATGTCATATCGACCTTAGTCACTACCGAAACAAATGACGGTAGGGAAAGGACAATAAACGTGATGGAACTAACGCAACCTGAGAAATACAGCAACTTGGGAAAATTACTTCGCATAACGGCTTACGTATTACGTTTTGGTCAAATTTTGCGTAAGAAAGTGGTGATATCGAGCGAAGTTTTAACGGCAGCTGAAATCGCAAAAGCGGAAAATCTATGGGTACGAATCGTTCAACAAGATTTTTATTCAAACGAGCTGTTTTGCCTTGTTAAGGGTCAAAAACGACCAATTTCATCAAAAATGGCAACGCTAAATTTATTCCTCGATGATGAAAGCTTAATAAGAGTGGGAGGACGATTACAGTTTGCAGAAGGAAATCTAAGCTTCAAGCATCCGATCATATTGCCAAAGGAATCAGCATTTAGCCGATTGGTGATATTATATTTTCATGAACGAGCATTTCACGGAGGAGTTGTTGCAACACTCACTTTGATTAGACAACGCTATTGGATAACTCATGCGAGACAAGTGACAAAATCCATCATCAATCGATGCACAGTATGCAGATGGTTAAGGGCTCATCCATTATCTCAACCATTTGCTCCACTACCAAAGGATCGCATAGTAGTATCTAGACCCTTTGAGGTTACCGGCCTAGATTTTGCAGGCCCGCTGTTTATCAAGGAGGGAAATACGCAGAAGAAGGTATACATACTACTATTCACATGTGCCTCTATTCGTGCAGTTCATCTAGAGCTTGTCCCCGATCTTTCTACTGAAGCTTGTATTCGAGCCATAAGATGGTTCATTTCGAGTAGAGGTGTTCCACGATTATTCTATTCAGACAACGCAAAAACATTTAAACGTGCATCTGTTGAATTTAAAGAACTCTCACATTTCGTGGAGAGCCGAAGTTTAAATGAATTCGTACTGAAACAACGAACTGAATGGCGTTTTATTGTAGAACGCACAGCATGGTGGGGCGGCTGGTGGGAGAGACTCATTAGATCTGTGAAGGACGCACTTAAGGCTACAATACGTCGTAGCATACTAAATTTCGACCAACTTCAAACTTTGTTAGTTGAAATTGAATTCATTGTAAATTCACGTCCGCTTACCTATTTGAGTCCTGATCCTAATGATCCCGAACCCTTATCCCCAGCAGATTTTCTCTTTAATGCAATGCCTAATGTTCTTCCAATTGCAGATAA
Source organism: Dioctria rufipes (assembly GCA_963924295.1). NCBI lineage: Eukaryota > Metazoa > Arthropoda > Insecta > Diptera > Asilidae > Dioctria > Dioctria rufipes. Next base: position 138,458,905 of record OZ002740.1, read on the forward strand.
AAAAGATTTCACTTCGATGAATACAGATATTGTTAAAATATGGAAGCAGCGTCAAGGTCTTTTGAGCAAATTTTGGAAACGATAGACAACGGACTATTTACAGCAGTTAAGATCAGCACATCACATGCCTAAAAAATTTTCGTCAACAATTTCACGGGGCGACATTGTCCTGATTTATGAGCAATCAACGCCAAGACTCTTATGGAAAATAGCTGTAGTTGAGACGACATATCCTGGACGTGACGGTAAGGTCAGAACCTGTGAGTTGAGACTACCAAATGGGCACAAACTTCGAAGACCGATCCAGTATCTTTATCCGCTAGAATTAAGTGGCGAGTCTTTGCCTCAAGCCGCGGGGAAGGATGTAAAAAAAATAATTAATTATTCAAAGTTGGCAACGCTGCGTGGAGGCCAGACGAATTCAACACATGTTTATTATCTAGCACATTTATTGTTAACTCCAGTATGAGCTTGTATTGATATTCTCTATTAACTTTGTTTAGTTGTATTTGATTCTTGTTAATTTTTGGAATTATTAGTTTTTAGTTAGTTGACTCTGGAATCTTGATCAGTCGGTAATAAATATAAGTAAAAGTCCGTGTTCTTTTCTTAATACCCCTGGGAAATAACGTTTTTTTACACTACAAGAATGGACGAAAGAAGAAGTAGAGGACAATGCACCGGTTTCAGAATTAAGAGAGAAGGCTCAAGAGAGAATGGCTAGAAGGCAGCGTCAGCAAGAAGAAAAGTTCAACGAAAGTCATAGCTCACCACGGGCTAATTCAGGAGAAGACTTAGTTTTAATCCGGCAAGAACCAGCTTGAAGACGTCAACCGCAGAAAGTTTTGCCAAGGTATAAGGGGCCATATCAAGTTAAAGCAGTACTTCCTAGGGATCGTTATATGATAACTGACCCACCAATTATACAAGTAACGCGAAAACCCTATGATTCGGTTCATTCCGCTGAGCGAATGAAGCTGTGGTGCACTTTAAGCGATATATCTTTCGATGAAGACACTGAAAGTGAAGAAGAGTACGAAGAAATGGACGTAGTAGATTAATATGAGAATGAGTCTATTAAAAAACAAATAATAACATTGAAAATGTGTGTACTTAGAAAAATTATTCTTAAAATACAATTATAAAAGAAAACGTTTAGTTCAGATTTCTTGCAGAATGCCCGTAAAGGACGAAGTAAGAGAGGAATTAGTGGCAAATAATCAGTTGGTGATAGTGCCAGCAAGGTAAGAAGAATTGAGAATGCGCAGTGGCGACGATTTATAGTGGCGACGAATTATAATATTGAGAAAACGAGTTAGTCAAGTGGAGGCGTGACTGAAATAAGCGAAGATGAAATGTATATGTACATGAGAATTTGGTAGCTGCATTGGCAGTGGTGATATGAAAAAAATAAGGCAAAAGAGTGAAAGTTAATAGACAGTAGTCATCCTATCCTGAGCAGCTATGAGGACATCGCGGGGTAGGTTGGCAGAACTATTGTGATCATACCGACAAAATCCCAGTTGGTTAATTTTTCTAAGAATGCGTCCATTCTTCTCGCTTCTGAGGGTAATACGAAGAGGGGTATTTTTATTAGTTTATAGCAGTGCAATTATGAAGGGACAGCATAGTTTAGCATATCGAGCGGCGAGTAAGGATAGCTTGCGGAATATAGCCTACACTTTTACATTTACATTTACAACCAAAAATATGATTCAACTTAATGGTCTTTTCCTAGCTTTCCTCGAAAGCTATGATGTACTAATTCGTTTAAAATCCAGATTAGCCGACACTACTTGGCATATGATTTTGGTCCTATAAATAAGTTAAAAAGTAAAATAAATGCAAGTATTCCGGCTGCATGATTCGACCCTGTATAAAAGGAGATTACAAGAACTTAGAGTTTGTTTTTTTTATTTTTATCATTAATTCTATGCTTTACAGGAAATGGCTAGCTAGTTATAAAATATAAAATCACTATTAACGCTTTCGCGACAGGTGCAGTCGCTTGGTGCATCTAAGCGGCTGACGCAGTCTACATATGGCAGTCACTTTTTGTTCAAAGCAGCTGACGATAACTATATACGGCGCAGATTTTATTGGTAGAGAAATAACGAAATTTTCTTAGTAAGGGTCTTCTATGCGAATAAACTCAACACAAAATTGCTTTGGTATGGTAGTCGCGCCGTTGCGAAAATTGGCGAAGTATGGTACAGGTGCGTCATCGCGAAGAGGATAAACCACTCGAAGTGATTGCCTTGTTAGTTTGCAATAGGAGCACAATCGGCGCCAATTCATTATATTAGACCAAAAATTCATCTAGAAGGGTCAAGTGTTCTTCAATTGAAATGTATTCGTCATCCTTGCTAAGAATTAGAATCGGATTGAAAGAAGAATTTACACCCCAATATACTTTATCCGTAGTATACAAGTTTTCAGATGAAACTCAGATGAACATTATAACTGATCTGAACATAGGTGGAAAGAATAGGTACTTATATACGATCAGTGGGAACAGTAGTTGTGAAAGACTTTTATTACTTCTTTCTTTGTTGTATCGTCTAATTCCTCCCAGGATTATCGTTGGGAACGTTGAGTTGCGTGGAGTAGCTGTATAAGCTCGGCTCCTAGTATTGATGTGGAGTAGCTTGTTGAAGCTCAGCTCCTAGTGCAGATATGGAGTAGCTTGTTGAAGCTCAGCTCCTAGTACTGATGTGGAGTAACTTTTTGAAGCTCAGCTCCTAGTGCAGATATGGAGTAGCTTATATAGAAGCTCAACTCCGGAATGAAAATAATTGACTACTGTACTTAACGGATTAAAATCGTTTACTACTCTGCTCTTTTACATTTTCTTACTCTATATATACAAATTGTTATTACATGGAAAATGTCATACTTACTTCCCAGTACGGAGATGTGCAATTCACTTCCGACTTTTTTTTACTTCCGACTCAACACTTTGTGTACATAATGTTTACCTTGTACAAAGTGTGAAGTCACGCATATTACATTCTTTAATTTATTAAATCGCGGCACTCGTCGCGTTTGTATACATACAAATATTTTGCAAGAACCAGAATCACTTGCCGTTTGCTATTTATTTATGATGTAATTCTCGGGTTACAGTAGGCATTTGTGGCTTACTGTATTAACCATGAATTAACATCTTGCTAGTTGCTACCATGTGTTTCACCACCGGCGCATGGTCGTCGTATTGCAACTTGAGACTTTTTGCGAGCAGGGGTGTTGCAACATCTTCGCTGTTTTATATGAAGAATATTTGACGTAGGTCAGTGATACGTACGTAGGCACAATGTTTTTAGTTATGTGTTGCAATAAATATCTTTTCTTCCTACATGATGTAGGTATGTATAAGCATTCGCATTAAGTATACTTTCTTCCTACAACTATCTGTGTTGCACCTTTGCACTTTGCACTGGACTATGCTGTACATTAAGCTACTACTTCTATATTGTTATATTTTTATATTCTATATTTTATACTGTACTATATATTAAGTCTAATGTTATTTGCATTATTTTATTATTTGTTTTGCTAATATGTAAATCTACTATGTAACTTTCTAAGATGTGCCCAGCGCTATGCGTGCCTTTGGCAGGGGTACTCAAATAAATAAATGTTTATGTTTATGTATATGCATGTGCATTAAATATACTTTCTTCCTACATGATGTAGGTATGTATATGCATGTGCATTAAATATACTTTCTTCCTACATGATGTAGGTATGTATATGGATGTGCATTAAGTGTATGTATGTGACAGTTGCAATATCTTATGTTGGAACCTCTGTACCTTTCATGGTGGAAATTGTAGAAACATTAGCAATCACAAGGATATCCACTATTTGAAATTGGTTTTAGTTTTTTTTTATATAACCGATCATTCTAGATTGGTACAGACAAATCAATTGTTATTATCGATTAAATTAAGATGCGGCATTGCTGGGTAAATAAGATATTATTTTCTACAAGTATTAAATGTTTATAAAGTATTCAAGGATCAGTTTGCAAATGTAATATCAAAAAAGTATTTGAAAGTTAGAGAACGAATTGAGTGTAGAAATATCGGATGATCAATTAAAAGTTGTTATCGCAAATGTTCATATAAGCAAGTTCTTAGTACTGATATTTTAAGGCAGTACTTTTTCAATAAAGTTTCTTGATTTTTATAAAAGCTCCAACTCACGTAAAAATTAGAATTGTTAATTTTCTGTCTAGTCAAGGCTAAGTTTTAAATAATGTATGTGTGTAGAGCACACAGCTTATTGATTTTTAGGTGATAAGCTTCAAGTCTTGATGAGTCAAAACCAAGACCTGAAGTTTGCCACCTAAAATTAATAAGTTTCTGATGAAAAAACGAATAAAAAATCCTTTCGTTTTTGCTTCTGTACCGTAGAATCCAAAAATAGCCTTCTTGAACAAGCATGCTCATATAGTTCGAGCTATTGCGCGATAAGTATTTGTAAATTATTGGTAGAGTCTGGTAAACTGTTTTTTGCGCAATTGTTGCATTCTGATCAGTGTTTAGAAATAAGTCCTTTGGAAAAATATAGATTACAACAAGCGTAATGAAAATCAGTCAGCGTTCTGTATGTAATTTAATGAACATCAGTCTTGACACGTATTCCCGTATACATACCCGTTCGTCACGAGGCTTTAAACTAGGAATATACGCCAGACAACAGGATACACGGTTGTTAAGCATATTAACTTGAGACGCAACATATAGAATAGAATAGAATAGAAAAGAATAGAATAGAATAGAATAGCATTTATTAAAGGATCAGCTTCCGCTATGTTACAACGTTGGGTACTTCGAGTAGAAGTTGGAAAATTGAATTAAATCGATTGAATACAAAAGTTTGGAAAACTAACAAAGTTGCAATGAACAGAATCATTGAAGTAGGAGCCATTTAAACAGTAACGTTAATAACGAGTTGTTCCACACTAGATGGCTTAGAGTAATGTTAAGTAAACTTTACAAGGGAATGAAACAAAACAATATAACACACAAAAAAATTAAACAAAACAATATGAGGTAAGTTAGAGTAATTAAAGGACAACATTAAGCATAGCAAAATTTCTTAATAGATTTTCGAATAAAACATAACATAAAGGTTACTGCTAGAAAGCATTTAGTGAGTTAAGACTAACGTAAGGCTAATCACAAGCTTAATAATAGGAGTTTAACGAATTTGGTAGCAGTGGGAAAATAAAATAAATTGTAATACTGAATACTAAAGCGAATCAACAACAACTTGCAAGGTGCCGAGATATAAGAGAAAGACATTACATAAGATTTTTCTTTGTTTTAATTAAATTGAAAAATAGCTATACGCAAAGAGTGGGAGTAAGCAAGCAAGTAAGTAAGGAAACTGAGTCTACGTTATGCAGGGTAGCAAATTGAATGAGATAATCAAATGATGCTGGGTGAGCAACAAAATGAAGACGCTCAGCTAAGAGTAAATAGAGAAATTTATGGAATGGAACCTAAATAATAAGCATAAGGACTAGGGGCTATAAAACCTAAATTTAAGGCATAAGGTGCGAAGGATATACATGAGAGCTAGTGGACCATAAGATGCACCAGCGAAAGCTCCTTGAACTCTTAACTGTAGTGCATATTTCTGAAGGATTCAGGAAAGGAGTTCCAGACCAAATAAACTAGAGAGTAACTCATTGATGTACTTTGGAAGCAGGTTCTACCTAGCTCTGTGAATGAAGCACAAGACTCTGAGCTCAAAAAGTTGGTAAGGGGTCCTGGTATTATGGTTGGATGTAGAGTGATTGACTTCGGACGTGAAGTCCAGACTGCCAGCATGAGCTGACAGATCACTCGGTGGACAGAGTTGACTGCAAGGCGGCACGCTAGCTCTCCTCGCCTATTGGCGGAGAGTGTGGGGAGGGTCCACGAAAACCTGCCGCTGCCACTAGCCATATACAAAAAAAAACAATCGTGCCTAACAAACCAAATGCCGTCACGTCACACATATCCAGTCCTGAAGGGAGCTTTACACTACTTACCATTAACCATGTGAAGGCGAAAATGTTCTGCCTTCTGCTGCCGTCGCCCCATCCACCCAATCGACACTGAGGGCAAAGTATTTCCAGTGTCCCTGTAGATCTGATATCTGAAACGTTAGAGGGGCGCACATATTCAACGATCATCCTTAGAGGGCTCCGGGAGAGTGAAAGGAAAATCAAAAGCTTAATTCACCATTACGTTATAAAATTGATTCGTTCAATCAAAGTAATTTAAGTTAGTTAGATTATATAATAGTAAACCTAATTTCTTATCCGTTTATATATTCGGAGAAAAAGCACTATGAGAAAGCTATATTGAGTACATACCAGGAAAATTCCAAATTTAATCATGTTACATAGCGAATCCATTCTCAGCTGAAGAAAATTAATGTCGTAGGAAAATAAAGAGAAATACAATTAGCGAGGATATGATTATAATAACAAGGGTCACTTATCTTTAGGTGTTTCATCTTCTTTGTATGTGTTTCGTCCTCTGCATGAGTGTCGTCATGTCCCTCAGCATCCTACAAGAATAATTCTGCAAAGGAATTTAAATTTTCAGATGAAACCACAAATAGGCTAGTGAGTTACCTGTGTCGCAGCTGGGAAGAATAGTTCAGATCCACGTGTAATATTTTCTTCATTCTTGTCATACATTGAGCCTTTAAGCTTTTATTTGGGCTTTGCTAGTGCTACTGGATTACTGTCAGACGTCACCTGAAATTGCAAGATTTATATAATGGACCTTCAAATTATACCAACATACTCACCGAACGGATTTATTGTGCTGGATACTCCCCGGAATCGAAAGGTTCGTCATCGGCTTCCTGGAATTAAATTTAAATGGTTAGATAAGATAGCCATGTAGAAAATGAATTTTTAAATAGATTAGATAGATATAGATATTTTTTTTTTTAGCAAACTAGATAAATTAATTAAATACCTTTGTCAAGATGATGTACGGCGAGCAGTGAACTGTGCGATGTGCAACCAGTATTCTAAAAAAAAAGGGGAAAACAAAAATCAGAAAGAAAATACAGTACTTATCGCGTATCAAACGAAATGTAGAAATTAGATACAATATCTTACCTCCTGGTTCAACCTTCTCTCGCAAACGGAACCCATAGCCTAAGACTGAAGGAAGAAGTTAGAGATTTATATCACATTCGGACGTACCTGTGACATCCGCTATCTATATACTTGAGTGGTTCGCAGCGAAAGCATAGCTTTCCAACAGCAAACATAATTTGAAACGACATGAATACTCGCCCGTCACAAGAAGGTGTTAAAATACAAATCCGAAAACTTCACGTAAATCAAAACATAACTTCCATATAACATCACACAATAAAATCAAGAGGGGAGAACAAATTTCAAAATTCAATTCAATTGCCACCATACGATTCACTGGGAAAACCCCCAATATGAAATACGGAGAACATAAATCGGAAGCCGCAATAATGGGCGATTCGATAGGGGAAAAGGCTGTAGTATGTGAAGCGGACAGCTCAAGGGCAGTCAAAGTCAGGCAGTAAGTGAAGCAAGTGTCATAGTACGAAGCTGACGGTTTTTTTTTAAAGAAAAGAGGAAAAACATAAAAAAAAAAAAGGAAATGGGGCTAACGAAGATAAAAGGAAGGAACGAATCAAAGACTATTTAGAGTTTAAACAAAATTGAAGAGGAAATTTTAAAGTGGAGTATTTAAAGGAAATTTCACGATGGAGCTGGACTAAGGAGGAGTGAATAAGGCACGTACACGAAACCCCCCTCGAAAGGATTAAGTTAAGTACTGCATTTTCTTTCATTTTTTTTTTTGTTATTAGAAAGGGAACCTGTCTCAAGAATAATCTCACGGTTTTTTTTTCGATTTTATCAATTCTTTTTAAGTCCATGATAGCAATTTTGTGTGTCAAGCGGCATATTTGGATAATGTTTAGCAACTTTTCTAATAAGGGGAAGGTGAGGCGAGTGATATGTTGAGAGAGGCGATATTTATTTTATTTTATAGCAACGAGTAACAAGTGTAACAAATATACCGACAAAACCTAGTTCAAATCATTGATCATCGATCACATCGTACGTCGTCGAATGATAAGAGTATTTTCTTATACAGGGTGTTTCCCCTTAGGAGGTCCATAGAGCGGGAGGTGATAGTACTCACCTAGACGAACCAAAAATTGTATGGCACGGGGGGGGGGGGCAATATTAACCGTTTAGGAGTTACAGGGTGATTCATAAAAAAGCTAGGTTTTCACAAAACACCCTGTATCTTAAAAACTACAGGGCGTATGGTCACAGTTAAGGGCTCACTGTATGCAGAACTTCATGGCCTTTCCAACGACAGCTCAACCAGCCCCGTACCCTCAGAAGTTGTGAAGGTCTAAACTAAAAATTTCGGATTTTCTTTCCTTTTTTTTTTACTTTGACCTCTATTATTTTTGCAAAAAGGTCATTAACATAACTTTTTTTTATAAAAACTGTAAACTGTGGAGCCTCCTCTTTAATTTGACCTAGTACACCCTATGTGTTAACTGTAGCCGTTAAACAGTTATTAACTCATAACCTATTCAGGTCACACCGAAATTAGACGATATTTTGTAATATGACGTGCTAAGGGAACAAATTATCGTTGAGAGAAGGTTTGAAAACAGGTTTTCGAATAGGTTTAGAGCTAATAACTCGTAAAGGGCTTCAGATAGCTAATTGGGTGTAATAGGTCATATTAAAGAGGAGAGTCTACAGCTTACAGTTTTTATAAAAAAAAGTTATGTTAACGACCTTTTTGCAAAAATAATAGAGGTCAAATTAAAAAAAAGGAAAGAAAATCCGAAATTTTTTGTTTAGACCTTCATAACGGGTACGTTCAACTCCTTCGTAGGGTTGCCATTTAAAAATTTCGTTTTCTGCTATATATTTGGACACTACTTGAGAACGCGTCGACGTAGAGAGCTGAAATTTCGTACATGATGTTTTTACTACATTAGAAAATAAAATGTCAAAAATGGATTAGATCGGAATTCCATATAAAAATGTAGGTTTTTTACGTATAATTTGAAAACGATCAGTCCAAGATATTTTTATTGTGCTAAAAACTTCTGCAGAATACGATATCCTATAAAATTGGTTATGATCATTTTTTCTGTGCGACAAACCGTTCTAGAAATATATGAGACAAACAACTACAAAATCAAACTTGAATAGATCGGTGACCATACGAAATTTAATACGGGCATTCATCTAGGGTATCATAAGACTTGGTCTTAGAGAAATTCTAGCTTTTTTACCTGTTTTTTGTTAAATTGCTTGTACTTAAATACAATCGTCTAAAATATCCAATTCTGGAGAGATTTCGACTAATTATTTGGATTATTTACAGTGGATTATATTTTTATAATTCTTTTTTGGTGTCTCCGTTCTTGCCTTTTTTTTAGGGAATACAATCATTTTGTTTTGTACGTGTGCACTTATCTGACGACCCCCTCATATATTTTTTTTGATTATGCGAATTACCTACTCTAAACGATTACGATAGCGCTAAGAATCCGTGTAGGGCAGCGACGAACAGAGAAGAGAAGAAGTATATAAACCTGATATAGAAAACAAAGCAGAGGTGTCGCTCGGTTATTGTAGCCTATGTACAATTATAATAGGTCACCTATATTATAAAATTTGACCCAGTTCCTCTGCTATGTATTTCTACTGACTCACCATCTAGAAATGTCAATCCTTTAAGTAGCTTTTATTAATTTTGGATAGTTGGAATGTTGGGAATTGTGAGACTACAAATTACAGTCTTAGGAATGGATTATTATCCTTTTGTTCACTCGCACGTAAGAACTATTACAATATAAAGTACCGAAGAGGTTGAGACCAATTAATTGAAACCTACTACTATATGCATATATGTGTATCTACAATAACTACATTTTTTTGTACATTTCGAGCGTTATATTCTGGAATGTTTTTTTGTGGTATACAAATTTTATTTTTGATGTGGTACATGTTAGTGGTTGAAGATGTATACAGCTCTATCAGCATTTGTACCTACTTACAAATTTTGCAAATTTTTCAATTTGATTCGATATTTGATAGTGCTTTAAGATTTATGAGCTACGAGTATATGTACGCAGTCGTACCATTACAAGTTTTTTTTTGTCGAAGTACCCACTTACAAAATTTTCTTTTTATTGGTATTTCGTAATTTTGTTGCTTTGAGTTTCACGAGTTATACGTATGCATTTGTACATATCTACAAATTTCGCAAATTTTTAAATATTCTGAATTGATATTTTACTATTGCTTAAGAAATTCATAGGTTACACGTACATACCTAAATATTTTATTATAATTTCGCATATGAATTATTCTGTTGACCGTATATAAATTTCCCCGGAGCACTGAGATTTATTGAGATTCTTGGGTAATTACTCGCTGCTGGTGTTTAATTTCATGTTAGTGGGAACCTGTCAGCATACATCTAGTTGCCTCTGTTGAAGATTATAAGGATATTCTGCACCTATCATTGGTATATCCTATTATAAATTGAAGGCTACCGGGTAGCTTTCGTCATGGAAGTAAACAGATAAAGCCAAGAGGAGCTATATATGAATTCCAACTGAGGGGCTTACCAACTGGAAATGTTGATAAGATGCGGCCGAACTTGAGTGAGGCATTAAGAGTTGAAAAGGGGGGAATGTCACTAGTATTGAACTCTTCTCCGTTCACTTATGATGAGGATATTGAGGCATTAAACAAGAAAGTGGAGGAATTCCGGTGCTCTTAGCTGTCTTCGAAGGCGACTCGACTAGTGGGGATTACCGGAAACTGTTAACAAAGGTCGAGTGGGCTGTTGGGGGTCTGAGTAGAGCTAAGCCCAAGGAAGAAAATCAGAAGAAGGAAGTAGCCCAAGTTAGAGCCAATCTAGTCTTGAGTTTAGGGACATTACAAATCAAGGCTGATGGTGGGTATGAAGAAGCTGAAGATTTGTCAACGACAGCTAAGGTGATGGCTGCTGCGCATACAAGATTCCCTTTGTAGAAATGGGAAATTAAGTTTTCTGGGGATCCCGGCCAATCGCTAAATTCATTCCTAGAGCGGGTAGGTTAACTAGCTGAAGCGCGTGGAATTAACAAGCATCAACTATTTCACTCAGCTTTAAATTTATTCTCAGGGCGAACTCTCATTTGGTATAGAGCGAACAAGCCAAACTTTCGTTCTTGGTCTGAATTAATTAGAGAATTAAAGAAAGAGTTCCTGCCTTATGATTATGATGACCGGTTACTTGATGAGATTAAGAGGCGAACACAGGGCAATGGTGAAACCATCGATATATACATTGCGATTATGGTAAATATGCTCGCACGGTTATCTAATTCTTTAACTGAGCTCCAGCAACTTGCTATATTAAAAAGCAAAGTTAGTCACTTTTATCAAACTCAATTAAGATTGGTCGAAGTCCAGACTATTCAGGATCTCACCGAGTTGGGTAGAAGGTTAGAATCGGTTAGAACGTCTGTTAAAGCTAATGTTCCACCACCATCCAAAAGGAATAGTCATCTACTTGAGCCAGATTTAGCGTACGTTGCTACGGAGCATAATATATCCGCGATTTCAAGCCAAGTGACCAACTATAATCAAACTAATAACAAAGCAATCCAATGTTTTCGATGCCGCGGCTTTGGGCATATAGCTCGGTTTTGTAAGGACGACATAAGATGTTATGGTTGCGGGAATCCAGGTGTTACTCGAAGCAAATGCAGCAATTGCATTGGTGCTCTGTCAAATCAAGAGCGGGGCATACAATCAAGCTCACGATAGCAGAATAGGTTTTCAAATGATTGAGAGGTTTCAAATGAAGGCCATGGGTCCCATGGACAAGAAGAAAATAATTTCACACAATCCACACAAGTGCGCAATAAACCAGCTCAAAGTTCGGGAAACGACGGAAGAGTTCGACAGTAAAGGTCGGATCGGGCTCTAGTAATTCCCAGAAATTCGCCCAAGATATTAATTCTCCATCCAGAGATATTCAGCAATTTGACAGGTGAGACGATAGAATCAACACGTTAGTTGATTATGTCTTTACGGAAGCAGAGGGTGGTGTTCGTTGACATTTAGCAAGGTTTGTAGTTTGTTAGATTCAGGGGTTTCTAAGACAATCATTAGGGGTTCAGAATGGGAATCATTGGTGACTTGTGAACTTAAGGTTCAAAAATCAAGAGCGAAAACTGTTAGCTTGGCTGATGGGAAAGAGGTGCATGTTCTTAGCGAAATTAGCCTGCCTATTGAGCTTGAAGGGTGGATTGCGGTTGTAGATGCTTTAGTTATTCCGGAGATCCCACATAGCACGATTTTCGGTATTGATTTTTGGCATGCAATGGGAATAACCGCGAATTTAAAGGAAAATTCATGGCATTTCGAGGACGAATATATTACCTATCACGTAGATGCGGGTCATTCTAAATTGACAGTCGAGCAACAAGCAGAACTAAATGCGATAATAACGGAAGCTGAAATAAAACTGGTGGAAGGACTATGTTGCACCAATCAGGTGGAGCATACCATACATACCGATTCTTCTCCAATTAAGCAGCGAAACTACCCCGTGTCACCAGCTATCCAGATGTTTATAAATGAGGAGCTCGACAATATGCTGGAAGCCGGGGTTGTAGAGCATTCAGATAGTGCCTGGTCCTCTCCAGTAGTAATGGCTAAGAAGAAAGATGGAACTTATCGTTTTTGCGTCGACTATCGTAAGTTAAATAAGGTCACGAAAAAGGATGCCTACCCTCTCCCTTATATCTCAGCGACACTCGATAAGCTACGTGATGCTGAATATATGTCGTCACTCGACATCAAGTCAGTGTTCTGGCAAGTAGCCATGGAAGATAACTTGAAGCAGTACACAGCTTTCACAGTCCCAAATCGCGGGCTATTCCAGTTTCGTAGAATGCCCTTTGGGCTAAGTAATTCGCCTGCAACTTAGCAGCGCTTAATTGACACAGTACTTTCAGGAAGCTTGGTACGCCGCGTATTCGTATATTTCGACGATGTTATCATCGTGATTCAAACATTCGAGGAACACAAGGAAATACTGAGAGAAGTTCTGGGGAGATTATATATGGCTGGACTGGAAATTAATTATTTGAAGTGTGAGTTTTGCCGTTCAGAACTAAGGTACTTGGGTGGATTTGCGAGATTCCTCATCCCAAGACTGTTTCAGATGTTCGTCGCTTTATTGGCATAGTGGCGTGGTACCGTAGAATCGTCCCACATTTTTCATCGATATCAGCTCGAATTACAGATCTACTAAAGAAAAAGGAGAAATTTGTTTGGTCTCCAGAGTGTGAAAAAGCTTCCACACCGTTAAAGAAAACTTGGTCAGCGCTCCACTCCTGACATGGGTTGTTGGGGCTGTCTTATTGCAGAGAATAGATGATGAAGATCGCGTAGTTGCCTACTTGAGACGCTCCTTGAATCGATGTGAGAGGAATTGCGCTACTACGGAGCGTGAGTGGTTAGCAGTTTTGTGGGCAATTGATAAGTTGAGGCCATATATTGAAGGAACCACGTTCACAGTAATAACCGATCATGCGTCATTAGTTGGCTACATAATTTGAGAGACTCAACGGGCGGATTAGCCAGGTGGGCAATGAAATTACAACAATATGATTTCGTTACAATTCACCGAAAAGACAAAGAACACCTGCTGGTAGACTGGTTGTCACGTTCTGTTCCTATTATAAATTCTATCAGAGAAAATGGAAATACTGGCGATAAGTGGTACGACAGAATGCTGTCCAATGTTAGTAAGTATCCTTCAAAGTTTCCCGACTGGAGAATTGAAAATGATGTCCTATGGCGACATACGCAACCAAAATACCCCTCGTTAGCGATGGAACACGAATTCCGGAGAGAAGTAGTACCCAAATGACGAAGGAAAGATCTCATATTTAAGGCGCATGATATCCCCACGTACGATCGAATTAGTAATATGTACTATTGGCCGAAGATGAAAAACGATATTACATCTTATGTTAAAAATTGCACAACGTGTCAGGCGACAAAACCCGAGCGAAAGAAGCAGGCAGGCCTAATGACAGTTCGCAGGATAGCATATAGACCTTGAGAATGCATAAGTATAGATCCGATTGGGCAACTCCCACGATTAAACCGTTGATTTGTTTATATTCTTACGGTAGTGGATCAGTTAGTAAATTTTCTATGCTTTCTCCACTACACTCTGCGACCTCTGGTCCGATAATTCAGGCACTAGAAGATTACATATTTATGATTTATGGTGTGCCCAAGACTGTGATCTGTGACAACGGTTCATAATTTAGGAGTCGTGAATTCAGGAAGACCTGCGAAGAATATGGTATAGAAATAAGATTCACAGCTTAATAGCCAAAAATGACAGTAGTAATCAGCGCATTTTTAGTAGTTTAAGTAAAATTTTCTTATTTTCAGTCACACATGCAAAGCTTGAAAGTATTCGAACCATGGTGTTGGGATCGCACGTCAATGCGAAGTCCAGTGACTCGAGACTTTCCTAAGGAGGAGTAGTGTTTCGAGGTGTTCATGTAATAAGTTTGTGACGATAGGATTGATTTAGTATGGTTTAACTACTATGATTTTCCTTGTTACGAGGAACCCCACAGTAAGTTTTATTAACGAAATATGAAGTGGTGATTAACAATACTGCTTTAGGTTTAACGCTGAATTTTATAGAACATTGTATTGGATATTTATGTAATAGATTTCTAAGTCGAAAAGTCTAGGAGGAAAGGGAGGGATGTTACATAGCGAATCCATTCTCAGCTTAAGAAAATTGATATCCTAGGAAAATTAATAAAAATACAATTAGCGAGGCTATGCTTATAATAACAAGCGTCAATTATCTTTATGTGTGTCGTCCTATTTGTATGTGTTTCGTACTCTGCATGAGCGTCGAGTTCTGAAGGTCTAATAAGAATAATTCTCAAAAGAAATTTAAATTTTCAGATGAAACCGGAAAGAGGCAAGTGAGTTACGTGTGTCGCAGCTGGGAAGAATAGTTCAGATCGACATGTAATATCTTCTTCATTCTGGTCATACATTGAGCCTTTAAGCCTTTACTTGGGCTTTGCTAGTGCTACTGGATTACTGTCAGACGTCACCTGAAATTGCAAGATTTATATAATGGACCTTCAAATTATACCAACATACTCACCGAACGGATTTATTGTGAGCTATTTTCATCCTACTCATGCTGGATACTCCCTTAATCCAAAGGTTCGTCATCGGTTTCCTGGAAATAAATTTAAATGGCTAGATATTATAGTCATGTATAAAACGAATTTTTAAATAGATTAGATACATATAGATATTTTTTTTTTAGCAAACTAGATAAATTAGTGAAATGCCTTTGTCAAGATGATGTACGGCGAGCAGTGAACTGTGCGATGTGGAACCAGTATTCTAAAGAAGAAAGAGGAAAACAAAAATCAGAAAGAGAATACAGTACTGATCGCAAATCAAACAAAATGCAGAAATTATATACAATATCTTACCTCCTCGGTTTAACCTCCTCTCGCAAACGGAACCCATAGCCTAAAACTGAAGGAAGAAGTTAGAGATTTATATCACATTCGGACGTACCTGTGACATCCGCTAACTATATACTTGAGTTATTCGCAGCCCAAAGCATAACTTTCCAACAGCAAACATAATTTGAAACGACATGAATACTCGCCCGTCACAAGAAGGTGTTAAAATACAAATCCGAAAACTTCACGTAAATCAAAACATAACTTCCATATAACATCACACAATAAAATTAAATCAAAATTCAAATCAATTGCCGCCAATTCGCTAGAAAACCCCCAATATGAAATACGGGGAACATAAATCGGAAGCCGCAATTCGATAGGGGAAAAGGCTTTAGTATGTGAAGCGGACAGCTCAAGGGCAGTTAAAATCAGGCAGTAAGTGAAGCAAGTGTCAGAGTACGCAGCTGAAGATAAAAGGAAGGAACGAATCGAAGACTATTTAGAGTTTAAAGAAAATTGAAGAGGAAATTTTTAAGTGGAGTATTTAAAGGAAATTTCACGTTGGAGCTGGACTAAGGAGGAGTGAATAACGCACGTACACGAAACCCTGCTCGAAAGGATTAAGTTAAGTTCTGCATTTTCTTTCCTTTTTTTTTTGTTATTGTAAAGAAAACCTGTCTCAAGAATAATCTCACGGTTTTTTTTTCGATTTTATAAATTTTTTTAAGTGCATGATAGCAATTTTCTGTGTGTGCTCGATCTCAAGGTCAGTGAGGTCCGTCAATTGTATGGTTAACTGTCTGGCCAGTTTCGTACAGAAACCCTAGATTATTCATAGAGAATAAAGTAAGCATATTAACTGATCTTGGTCTGTGTAATTTTTATTTTTTTAAATTTGTTCCTCAATTTAGCATTCTGAGTTCGTGGACTCTAAAACCACGTGGCGCCCACAGGTTTTTCAGGCCCGACCCTTCTCCACCTCTAGCCGGGGTAACGATTGCGCGCAAAAAGTAGCACGTACCAAATTTGGCGTCCAACGTGGGTAATACTAAGCACTGATTAAGTTAGTTAGATTATATAATAGTAAACCTAACTCTTGCTTATCCGTGTAAATATTAGGAGACAAAAAAAAACGCTACTGTAAAAGCTAGATTGAGTACGCACTAGCAAGAAGCAAAAGGTAATCATTCAAACAATGTTATAATAAAAACTGATTAGGTAAATAATTGGGTAACAGCAACTTACATAAATTTTGTTGATGCGGATTCCTTGCCGAGGCGCCTCGGAGAAGTTCCACTATGCCACTGGATTCTATGTAATACTTTAGATTTTTGGTACTAATGCATGCAAAAACGAAAATTAAATTGTTGAGTTGATGTTATCCGCATGGTGCGTATCTTCGAGCTTTTGCCATATGCAAGAGTTGTTTCTTTAGTTCTAGTTGCTACCTATCTACTTTCAATACGGTGTGTGGTTCATCTTATAATCTTGTTTCTTTGTATATCATTTAAATGCTGTACGTTGTTCTATAATGCGATATGATCTCCTACATTGAGGTTTTGGTTTATCTTGCTACCGTAGTGCCAAACTATTTGATGTATTAGATTCCAACGTTTTACGTTGCCCTAAGCAAGGGTTTGTAGACAAATACTCTTTTAATTTGAGAATTCTTCGTAATCAGAACATATGGATATGCTAGAACTTAGCCGACAATGATATTGTCCCCACGTAATGCCAAATAAACGCAGTTAAATTCGTCGGAAAATTTCTTACAGTTATGAATTCTGAATACCTTTTAGCTGGACGAAATGAAGGTGGCGGATCATTTGATGAGCAGGTAACTGAATTGTTAGCCCAAGGTAGGCTCTTTTCAGTTGGCCATATTTGCTTTAGGGACCTCCACATCCGATTTTATTGACCTGCAGAGCATTTCTAAAAGTTCTTCGTGTTTTATTCTAGCTATTTCCCACTTTAAGAGAGCGGATAAAATAAACAGAATGTTTTTTTATTTTTTTTTCTCAACGACGAAATTTATCGCAAAGATTTTACATGCAACTAAACTTGTCTACCGCGTTGATTTCTACTCACTCCTTTTTCGTTATATTTTACTCGCGATACTTTTGGATTTTTCTGTCACATTTTTACAATTACACCTTTTTTTTTGCTCCTTCTGTCAGAATCTTCGTCTTCTCTCGTCAAACTCATTCTATCTGGAAGCGCTGCCCTGCCAATTAGGTGGCGTTCGGACGCTCCGTCCATACAGAAAGCAGTCCGCGTATATATGACGCAGCTAGCCTCAGTGTAATATACTGCTGCATGCAATATGCTACGACCATAACACTGGAATGAACAGCTGCAGCGACTGAGACATGAGAGTGCCCCCTACGCCGGTACACTTACCGCACGCTGGGTTTGAGCGGATTTCATTCCAGTGAGTGTAGGTAATATCAGGAACCTGGCACAGAAAGAACACGTCTTTTCTGCAGAATATTATGACACTTGGGCACATAATCCTGGCTGTTTTGAGGGGAATGTTGCTGTGGAACACTTCTGCGATTGAATTCGAAAAGCGAAGAGCCGCAGCCTCTGTGTCGGCAGCACTATAAATGTAGGACCATTATTTTCTATTAATATCGGTCTGAAGGGCGTCAGGTTGGATTGCGGGGCAATTGCGATAGGTGCGTCCAGCAAATAAAACTTCGTGATTAGACACTCCAGAAGGCTGGCCAGACAGCAAAGGAGGGTGAATTGATTGATTATCAAATTCAGGGGATATACCATGACGAGTAGATGAGTAACTGACGAGACTGACTCCAACTTCCTCCAGAACGGCTCTGAGACAACTGCAATGGTAGGAATCGGTGTTGACATTAATATTGAAGTTGTCTGCAATAATCAATTCGAGATCTGGCTGGAAGCTAAGTTCAGGGCATTGTCGAGAATAGATACATCGCTCTCACTGAAGGTAGTCACCCGCTTATTGACAACCATAAGAGCACTCGGGTCGTGTGTGTGATATCCAAGAGATTTGTCATAGTAGAATGGGCATTAAAGAGGGCGACGTTAAATTTGTGTGTCTGATCTCCGAGAGATTTTTCATAGTAGAACGGGTATTAAAGTAGGCGACGTTAAATTTACTGGGAGAAAGAAGAAAGTGATACATCGTGTAGATTAGACTGGGCAGTTAGTGTGAAAAGCTGGTGCGTAAGTTGGGGGGGGGGGCTGTAAAACGCTCGTATTGGAAATTGAAAGAGCTGGCCTCAAAATGCCTGTATATATATGTTTCCTTGTATCTGGTTGAGACTCGCAGAATAGAATTGGCTCTTTTAAGTTTTAATGCAAGGTGCCCGAGCTCATCCGAGTTTAAGTCGTCAGTAATGAAGACTCTTGCTTCAGTGCTACCGGAAATAATGGAGTGATGCCTAATTGGCTGCACACGAAGTTGCCTGATGCATGCCTGAAAGAATGCGGTACAACACTCCTTCTGGAAGAAGCGAATAATGCCTTGGGCTTCTTGGATGATGTGCCGAAAGGAAGTGTTCCGTCTTCTCTATGGTCTGGGAGAAATTTGGATGAAGTCCAATACGTCACATGAGCTGAAACTAACTCGGAGAATGTTACTGAGGATTGGAGTGCCCTTCTTAGTGCTAGTCCTGGAATGTTATTTGAGAATTTTCACGTCTTTACTGATACTTGCGATGGCGTGCCATTGGATGTGGTCAAGGTTTTTACCATGCTTTTTAATTTCCGAGAGGAGGGTTTAGATACCATTGGGAATCTATCTTCATATTAAGTGCGACAACGGATGTTTGATAGGGAATAGCAGGCTTCTTAATTTTTTGCCAGGATCGACCGAATCCACTAAGTTACAGTTTAAATTGGATTTTGCTTTATTAAGAGAGACCGTTCATACCCAGTTAACACTCTTGCTTTGATAGACAGCCCTGTAATCTGCCAAAGAGTTATTCACACAGACTGAGTGGAACCACACCTCATAGGAGCCACTGGAAATCCATCCAACATTTTTCTCGCTATTATGCTTGGTAGGCTCAACTTCAGCATAGATACCACAACGATAGTCTAGGGGCCGCTGGCAGCATTAGCTTTGACCTTACGCTTAGGTGAAGATGCAGTAGCAATAGTGCGGATCACAGGGTCCTGCTTGGACTACAACCTGACAGAACACTTAGTTAATGGGTCCTTACTGAGGCTGTTGGCCAGAGAGATTGACAATAATTTCATAGGCCCTGAGTGATGGGGCTCTACCAATTAATCTAATTTTGGGAGCAAGTTTAGAGTTGAAGGACCCCTTGGCCACCTCATATGCGCACATGCAAAGTGAATATATGTAGATAGCTACATGTGAAAATAAATTAATTTAGGGATAGGTGCTACAATAACGTGCAAACCAAGATGTATGCAAAGATATGCTGATCTTCGAAAGGGAATTTTAAAGTTCAATAAAATATTCAAAAAGATATATTCTTAAAGATAAATGTTGACATAGAGAACCTAATTAAGATAAATGTAGGTATAAACAAGTGTTCATGGAAAGAGTTCGAAAAACAGCATTCAAAGCATTACACTCAGGGATAAATAGATCATATCCTTATAAGAGAGCAGAACTCAAACTAACTATTGAGTAGTAATATGATCTAAGGTAAACACTCGCCAATGCCCTGAAAGATAAGGTAAGGCAAGAGGTTCAAGATATGTAAGATGAATAAATTCTAATGAAACGGCTAGCTAATAAGATAGGAAAGATAATTTATAATTCGCAAATTAAAGTGAAATGGTTAAATATATATGTATATAAAGGTTAACTTCTCATGACGGACGCGGATAGTTGATATATACATATATGTGGCTAATGTATGCATACAGAGCAAAATCGAGCAAAATGATTCCATATGTATCTTCCGGGATTCAGTATATAGTCTATAATTCACTCCATATATATCGACTCAATTTGAATAGTGTCATTAAGCTGATGCGGATAGTTGACACCACTATAAATCAACTTTGCTGCAAATGATTAAATATTAATAAGCTATGAAAATGGTTAAGGGTCTACATATATTAATGGGATTCTAAAGAAACGGCACTCGATGGACGTAGATGGTTGCCGAAAATATACAATTTAATGTATGCATGAAGATTAAGATCGAATATGATGCTTAAATATGTCTGCAGATAGTTGTCACCAATTATAATCAGCCTCACGAAAAAGGACTGAATTCCAATGAAGGTGGAAAAGATGCTTAGTTGGGGGCACACTTCAGCCAGCATATCAATAGTCGCAGATGTGTTATTCCCAAGTGCAGCGGGTCACACAGAGATGGAGATTAAGTAATTTAAGCCTCCAGCAGCAACTTTATTACCAGCGAGTAAACTTTAAACAACCAAAACTTGAGTTATATAGCTTACGCACTATCACTTCTCCTTATATGTACTCGATACTAATAATTATCAATTATGGGAAAACTTGAGACAGCCTTGAAAATAAAAAGACCGCCAGCAGATTTACTCCTATTCACTAATTACTGTAACTCTCAATATCTCATTCACTTTTAATTAAAACATATTATCTATCGAAATTGTTCAACATGATCTGGCATACCTATTTCAGATAAAGCCGTCCTCGTCTGTATGGGTCTGGCAATACTTTCAAATAGTTTCCTTTAACAACAATCATCAGGCCTGATCCCTCATTCTATTTAAAAACAAGAGATTTCTTCCTTTAAAATATATTGCTAATATGAATTTGTTAAAAAATAATAATAATTTGGTTGAATTCGTTGAGTTCGATTAACTATAAAACACTTAATTACTGTTGTTAAAATCCAGTCGGTAGGAAAAAACCTGGGATAGCCCTAAAATCAGAACAGGCCACCACCGGATTTTCTCCCTGCAAACAAAAAATCCCATGTTGATGATTAAGTTTAGCACACTTTTTACACGATCACTTTTTTATTTATTCGCGTAAAAATAGCAGTTTTGTACTGTACTATATTATATATTTTATTCAAAACACTCTGCTCTCAACTATTGCTGATTTCTTTAGTAGTTTTAGTACATGGGGCATATTATTGTCGATTTCGATGGGACTTCAGTGCAACACCAGTATTGCACTTTTTCCAGCAGTGCAACACTGAAAATGTTCGATGGGACAATTTTTATAGCAGAAGTGCAACACGAGGTTTGCACTGACTTTCCCTACTTGGCACTGGATATTTTGTCGGTGTTGTGGGCGGATTACATTAACAACGTCCACGTCGGCGTGGTCGTCGTTTAATGCCAAAAATATTTAGAGACAGTACTGAATGTATGAAATGCATTACATTACCCACGCGGGCGTCGTCGTCGTAATCGTCGGCGTGGTCGTCGACTCATATTTAATCTTAATTTTAACGCTGGCTCTCCATTGCTGCCAATATGGAAGATCTAAATCTATTATGAAAAAAACAAGAGAAAACTAAGCTATATTTGAATTTCTGAAGATAAATGATTTTATATTAAAAAAATGTGGATTTGAAAAATTGTATTGCAAACCGGCAGAGATTACAAGGAAATAACTGAACTGTAGAATGTAAGGAAAATTAAGGTATAGCGCTGCCGCCTAGTGCTAATTTAACCTGCCCGGCGTTTTGTTCTCGTTTGTCGCGATTAATTGTGAAAGTTTGGAGTTAAATGAATTAAAATTTTTATTTGGGTAATTGGCATGACTTTAAGAAGAAATTTGTATATATATATCAATAATGAACATTTATTACGTTTGACAGTTCCGCGTTTATTATACGTGTGACCACCATTGAATAAATAACTAATAAGGAAACAGCATATCGGGTGAAAACCCAAGCCACTCGGTGAAATGTATTAGTGTGCTGTGTTTGTATTCGTTTCGTCATCGCAGTAGTGACACCGTGAAATTTTGAAGGGGGACATTTTTTATAATTCAAATTGCTATGTAAAAGAAACAAATTTTTGGCGCCCCCTAATCAGATAATATTCCTTGGCGTTGCCTATGATAATTTAAGTGACTTGTTAAGCAGAATTTTCAAATAAGTGACCAGTCTTCTTGTCATTTCTCCCCCCCCCCCCCCCCCGGTTCACGGCTTTGACTGTCATTGAATTACCTACTCACGTACAATGTATTTGCATTGTTGTGTTCCAAAGCAATCCAGTAAAAACACTCTCGTAATTCAATTGTAAAACAAACTTTATTTCTTTAATTAAGTTAAATTCTACTACGATATAAATTAAGTGGAGTATCACCCGTGATCGATACTTCTGATTATACTCTCAAATTACAACTAACTGAACTGGTACTAACTGAACCGCTATCTTTAATAAAAACAAATTTTAACTACGCAACCCGATCTATCGAAACGACCGCGCTCACCTCCATTCAACCAGGCTGATGCGACTTTGACCCAGTGACCAGCGCAATCCCTTGCAATCATAATTACAAAGTATTACGTTAATCACTGCCGACAGCGGAAGCCCCCAATACTGCATGTAAACAAACAGTGAGCCCAGCTGAGTATTTCACTATGCGAAGTGAATTACTTATAGAGACTCGATTATCTAAGCACATCCAAAATGTAGCACTCTGAATGCAACCAGTACTAAAAGCAATTTCAATTTTGTTATCAACAACACCTATGACTCATTATTACGTGAATTTCCAGGTATTTTAGGACTGCCAGACTTTAAACAGACAATAAAACACAATGTTGTGCATCACATAATTACGCAAGGGCAGCTCCCGTTTGCTAGATCACGCAGGCTAGACCCAACCAAACTCAAGGCTGCACGTCTAGAATTCAATCACATGACGGAGCTAGGAATCTGCCGTCCTTCATCGCCTCCGGCCTCTTCCCCACTTCATATGGTGGGTAAAAAAGATAACGATTGCCGTCCGTGCGGCGATTATAGGCGTTTAAATCCCATCACAACCCCCGATAGGTATCCCATAGCACACATTCAAAATTTTTCTATACACCTTCGAGGCAACAAAGTATTTTCCAAAGTCGACTTATTCAGAGCGTATCATCAAATACTTGTTGCTCCCGATGATGTCCACAAGACCGCGATAACAACACCATTCGGTCTATTCGAGTTTGTGCGAATGCCGTTTGGATTAAGAAATGCAGCACAAACTTTCTAAAGGCTAATGAACGAAGTAACTAGGGATCTAGACTTCGTTTTCGTATACATAGACGATTTACTTGTCGCAAGCTCAGACGAACAGCAACATATACAGCATCTACATATACTTTTTAAACGTCTTCTCAAGTACGGCCTCAATATTAAACCATCAAAATGTGTATTTGGTGTACCAACATTAGATTTTCTTAGCCACACCATCCTACCTTCAAAAGAAAGAGTACAGGCCATAAATAAACTACCGGATCCAACTAGTGATAAACAGATCCAGCGGTTCGTGGGCATGGTAACGGGACGAAAATCCACATGTATATGAAAATGGCTATCCTTCACTGACTACAGTTTTCTAAATTAATAAATTAAAGAAAACTGTGAAGATGTCACCTGGCAGACGTAAAATACGACGTCCGATGTAAAATTTATTAGTATAATTTTCTGGATTCGTGTTCCGATGCGGGGTCACCAATTGTAGCAGCCCAAGGGACTCCTGTATATGGCCCACTACTTTCTTGCAGGTTATCTTTTACTGAACGGATTCGGTGAAGAATAAAACGCCCGAAACTATTTTGGAGTTTTACAGCTTTTTAATCCAACACAAAATTCCTAATTCAAACACTTCTACTTTACACTAAACAAAATAATTAACTTAGCTGATTTTTGATCGGGCAAGTGAAACCACGGCTTGTTTTGAAACTAGTGCTGCAAGACTTAATCGTTCCCATGCGCGCTCGTGCGTTTAGCACTCGTGTCGACGGTTGGTTTTTATTCTGTGTTAGTGTGCTAACAAAATGGAAATTGCTTTTAGTACTGGTTGCATTATTACCACAGATTTATCCCAAACTTAGCAAAATTGTTGTCACCGATCTACGCACATCAAACATTACTGCAACGGCTCACCAAGCCGAAACAACAGTTCACTTGGCCAAAGGAATGCAAAGACGCATTAAAAAAAAAATCAAATTAGCATTAGCTGAAGCTACTTTGCTATCACATCCATTAGATAATACTGTTTTTAATATCACCACTGATGCATCAAACACACATGTCGGTGCATTTTTACAACAATTAACAAACAACTCTTGGGAGCCACTAGGGTTCTTTTCCAAAAAGCTAACACCTGCCGAGATGAAGTGTTCTGCCTTCGACAGAGAACTCCTAGCTATATTTCTAGCTGTAAAGCATTTCAGACATTTCGTCGAAGGCAGGCAATTGGTTGTCTATTCAGACCACAAACCATTGACAAGAGCAGTCATGGCAAAAACAGATCGTAGTCCACGGCAAGTGCGCCAGCTTGACTACATCACCCAATTTACCACAGACATCCGACATGTAGCAGGAAAAAGCAATGTAGTAGCAGATGTACTATCACGTTTGTATAACGGTGAAAGTGCGGGAAGTATGCGCTGCTACATTTAATCTCCAGACTTTCAACAAACTTCAAAAAGATGACCAAGAACTCGAAATCCAAGTAAACAACGAACAGCGAAACTCACACTATAAACTTTCGAAAATCACTTTACCCTTGTCAGAGGAACGGATTTGGTGCGAAACCAGCACAAGTACAAATAGACGCTACGTACCCGATGAGTTAAGAAAGCCGATTTTCAATTCATTACACAATCTTTCGCATCCCGGAATAAGAGCTACACGCAAATTAATTACATCTAGATATTTCTGGCCCAGCATTAATAAGGATTGTAACCATTGGTCAAGACAATGCTTACAGTGTCAGAAGGCCAAGATTCAAAAACACACAAAAACAGGATTTGAACAAATCGCGATACCATCAAAAAGGTTCGATCATATTCACATAGATATCGTTGGACCACTACCTCAATCGAATGAATACTCCTACATTTTCACGATCATAGATCGATTCACACGGTGGCCAGAGGCATACCCCATCAAAGATATTAGCGCGCAAACCACAGCAAAAACGTTCATACAAGAATATATTCCAAGGTTTGGTGTACCACTTCAAATTACTACCGACCGAGGAACACAGTTCGAATCGAAGCTTTTCAACGAGATCACTAGTATGTTGGGATCCCACCAAATCCGCACAACAGCCTATCATCCACAAGCAAATGGAATGGTAGAGCGCTTACACCGCCAATTAAAATCAGCTCTTATGGCGAAAGGCGATACGACAAATTGGAGCAATGAGCTCCCATTCATTCTATTGGGTATACGAACCGCTGTTAAGGATGATTTAAAATGTTCCCCAGCAGAACTGGTTTACGGCCAAAGTTTAAAAATCCCCGGAGAATTCTTTATTGACAAACCAAAAACAAATTTTGAAAACGTTTCAAACTTTACCGAAAACCTTAAATCTGTCATGCAAAATATCAGACCGACTGACACGAGAAAAACGACACACATTGTCCACGTACCAAAATTATTACAATCCTGCGATCATGTCTTCCTCAGAGTAGACAAAATTCGTAAAGGACTAGCACCACCATATGAGGGTCCCTTTAAAGTTTTAAGACGGTTCCGAAAACATTTCGTAATTGATATCAACGGAAAGAACTCATCGGTCTCCATAGACAGATTAAAGCCTGCACATCTTGCAGCAGACGAGGTTTGCTGCGCGTACGAACTGAATACGAAGAATTAAAAAACAGTAACGTTCAAAAACAAAATTTCAAATATAACCGCTACGCTGGGAGGGGAGTGTATAGAGACTCTATTATCTAAGCACATCCAAAATGTAGCACTCTGAATGCAACCAGTACTAAAAGCAATTTCCATTTTGTTAGCACACTAACACAGAATAAAAACCAACCGTCGACACGAGTACTAAACGCACGAGCACGCATGGAAACGATTAAGTCTTGCAGCACTAGTTTCAGAACAAGCCGTGGTTTCACTTGCCCGATCAAAAATCAGTTAAGTTAATTATTTTGTTTAGTGTAAAGTAGAAGTGTTTGTATTAGGAATTTTGTGTTGGATTAAAAAGCTGTAAAACTTCAAAAAAGTTTCGGGCGTTTTATTCTTCACCGAATCCGTTCAGTAAAAGATAACCGGCCATATACAGGAGTCCCCTGGGCTGCTACATACTCAACCATGACTCAATGCCCAGTTACATATAGCAGTGAATGTGACAGTTTCCAAGTAAACAATTGGCAATCGCCAGGCATTTCACTGTGCGAAGTGAAATGCTTAGTTATTGCAAATCGTTTAATTACCTGTACACGTGCTGCTAGCTCGAGTCGTGATGTCACAATTTCACCACGACATTCCTCCCCCCTGAGAAAATTTGATTCCCAAGAGGAATCAGTTCGGGGTGCTCAGTTAGGTTACAATATCTAAATTAACTAATTTATACAAAAACTAAAGTATAATGTTCCCTAGCATCTAAACAATTTTTATAACTATGGTTCGGTTTACATTCTTTTACGTCATTTTACATCTTTTATTTCACATATAATTTCTCTTTTCATTTTATTTTCACTTTCAGCCTCTTTTTTATTTTCTTCTCATACTTAATTATTATTATATTTTTTTTTAAATTACTTTCTTATGTAACATAATACTAATAGTTTATACCTTAAACGGAAGACAAGTGTAATCATAATGGCAACAATTAATTTCCTATGGCTAGTTCTACGTTATTATCAATTCTATTATCCATATGAAAATATCAAACTTGGTTTTTTTTACATAATTTTACCTAATCATACTGCATACAAAACTACATAAACAAAAGTATTATAATCTTAATATACTACTATATCACGGTACATATATACATGAAGTTTACATTACAATTTTATCAAAATGAATTCATTTTCAAAATATTCTTATTAGCCATAATACCCTCTTCTCCTTATCTATAGGTTGCCCGTGCCAATTAAATCAAGTGGATTAAAATACATTATAGCCACTCTAACCGGACGACATGTTTTCCCACGACGGTCGGCAAGCTTCCAGTTGGCAATTTTGCTGCTGTTGGCATGACTAACTATATCCTGTCAGTCCCTTCCTCATTCGGCTCTGTTGAGGTGGGTGTGGAATGTTTAATTGATGTCTGGATACTCTGCCAGTGCAACATGATTACTGCTACTAAAGTCAAGCTGACGATGCTTATCAGCCCAGTCAAAGACGTGGCTGCTAAATAGATCTGGTGCGGATGATTCTGCTGCCTGTGTATTTCTTCAGTCTTGATGGCGCTCTGAACCTTGGCAAGCTTCTTAGCATGATCTTTCCAGGCTTGATTGATATTACCTGCCGCTAGAAGTTGTAGCTCTTCTGTTTGTCCCTTTGGATGTTCGGGATTCCTTGGACCTGTTGGTGTCATTATGGTTTCCCATTTAGGTAATTCTGAATGTGCGGGCTGAAAGAGAGTTACATTTCGGTGAGCGTCGTCTTCGGAAGTTATAAGTAGTTCTCCAATCTGCAGATGACAGCGTTCCTTTATGTCCAATACTCCTATCGATGAGAGCTCTCCTATTTTGGTCGGTGATTTGCGGCAGTTGACCTCCAGCTTTGTTTTTACGGCCATCACAAACAGCCAGTGATTTCTGGTCATCATTCGCGTTAGAGAGCTCCATTTCGGGATGACTTTCTCCTTACAAGCCCTAGTCTTTACATTGAAACTGCGAAACAGGTTTAACACGCAATTATCGCCAATGGCCGTAATTATTGGGCTCAACTGTGGGCACAGTAAATGGATATGAGCCGTCATGGTGATCAGCTGCTGACACCTCTGGTACTGGTGGCCATCTAGTAAGACATATTACCTCTCGTGATTGTTGGATGAAATAAATTCCGCGTCCAGGTCACACATATGGTAGCCGGCTTCATTTACTGCTGCGGGGATGGTGTAGATTTTGTGGGTGTCGAACGAAGTTCTCTGTGGTTGGGGAATGTCTACTCTGACCAGGATGCGTTGGTTAGTCAAGATGGCCTTCACTTTAGCAATCTGAACTAATAACTGGAAATCCTGAAACTCCTCGTTTAAGTCCAGTTCTTTCGTGGCATTCCTCATAATCTCAGTCAATTCCCGAGCGTGGACTATTAGAGGATGTAACTTCCCGACGCTCAGCGAGACCATAATGTTCGAAATGGTCTTCAACGTGTCGCTTATCTCGCGTAGATGGAGGGTCAGTAATGTCAGAACCTCGTTTAATTCAACTATGCGCTGCAATACTGCTAGTTCTTCATCAGTGTTTCTTTGCGCGGTGATAAGCCCAGAGATCCGGGTCCGAATTTGCTCTCGCTCGGCCTCTGCCCTTAGTCGTGATGAATTAAACAGATCGAACATTGACTTCACAAGGGTAATCTGGTCTTCTAGAAGGCTGAAGGTACGATTCTCTTTCTTATTGAGATCATCAAGTGCGGCGTAGATTTTTATGGAATCCTCATGATCCATCGTTCCAAAAAGTGTTTTGGATACGGCGCATACCCCATCGAAAAAGGATCGTTTTCTCCTTGAGGAAGCTCCAGTATGGGTGTGATGTAATAATTCCTACCCCTACTGCTTAATTCGACTGACCCAGCCGTCAATTTCCCTCACTGCTACCTTATATCTTGCTCTTACTCCAGTATATATAATTTCGGTACAAAGACCTGCCAACAGGCTGCTGCAATTGACGGCGAACTTCCAATCATCTGATAAACCTGGCATCTGCAACGTAGACAGGATAGTCCAATGCCGGGTGTCGAAGTGTATCTTTCCTAGGTATTCGAAAAGAACTCAAGACTCTGCTATCTCCTTCATACTATAGCCGCTCTGTTTTACGCTTATCGTAGAGCCTACTACCAGGACTACCAACACAATCGCGACCGCCTTCATTCTGTTGCACTTCCCTATACTTAACTAACCTATTTTAAACGGGCAACCTTCCTATGCTTATAGTAGATTAAAAAAAAACTTGCTTCTCAAATTTTTTTTTTTTATTTATTTAGTTATTTACATTTTTTTTTTTTTATTAACCTATACTCTTTATTATCTTCCTTCTACCTTTTATATTTAATTCTTCCTTTTTTTTACCTATACTCTTTATTATCTTCCTTCTATCTTTCTTTTAATTCTCCCTTTTTTTACCTTTTTATCTTACCCTTTCCACAGAAATGAAAAGTTTATCTTTCCTTCCTTCTTTCTTTCCAGTAAGCCTCTTCCTCGGCTCGCGGTTTCTGCGTTCATCTATTAGTTTTACTATTTTTTTTCTCTGAAATGCAAAAACGATTAGTACATTGACTTGGCAGGAAAGTGTAAGGTCTAAACAGTTTGCAAAGAATTTTACGCGTGTAGTTGGTCATTGGGAAATTCGAAAAGATCAGTATCTATGTAACTACACGTACGAACTTTGAATCAATCATTGTTCAAACTTCTTCAGCCTATTAACATGAATTCGCTTCAACTTCCGCCCTTGGAGTATTGTTAAGTTTTCAGGGTTGTGTACGTATATCACTTCGTAGGGTCCCTTAAGAATAGCTGACAATTTCCCCACCCTAGCTAAGTCCCTTACCACAACCTTATCTCCCACATGAAAAAGTTGACCTCTAGACGACTTATCGTAGTACTTTTACGCCTTCTCCTTATTTGATAATTCAAAAGACTTCTGTAACTTGAATCGCAGCACAGAATGATATCTGTCGAAATCGAAATCCACAAATCGCGTCATGTCATCGACCATAGATAGTATATATTTGTTGCCTTTATGGCTTGTAGGTAATGGCCCAACGACGTCAACGTATACTTTATCGAACGGCTTTTCCGAAACGTCTGTTATGACCAAAGGCATTTTAAAGACTCTAGAATGCTTCTTTGACATTGCCTACATTTGCGAATATATTTCGCTATATCACACTTCATTCCTTTCCAGCGATAGAAGCGTTTCACCCTGTTTAATGTTTTGTTTCCGCCGAAATGTCCTCCAAATCGGGAATCATGATAATCCTTCAATATTACCTGAATATCCCCAGGGTCGGTCGCATGTTGGTGTGTTGGACTGTGTAGCGGTCTTCCTACCATTCTCTTGGCCTCCTCAATATCTTCCCATTCAATCTCGGGATCTGGGTTTTTTTCTCTTCAGCCTTTGCCTCCTGCTTTTTGGCTTGTGCTCGTGTAACCGCAAGACAGCGAGATCCTTTCTCTTGGCTATTGCCTTCCACTGGATGGCTGGGGTATCCTGCTCAGGGCGTCCACATTACCGTTATCCTTTCCCTTCTGGTAGATAATCTCGAAATCATATTCAGATAATTTCTGGTGGAATCGTACCATTCATGAGGTGGTATCCCTTACCTTAAAAATCCCTCGGAGCGGCTGATGATCTGTTTTAATTTTAAAATGCCTGCCCAGAAGGTAACATTTATAGTTTCGTACCCCCCAAACAATAGCAAGCATTTCCCGTTCCGTGGTGGAGTAATTCCTCTCAGCAGGATTAAGCGTGCGGCTGGCATAACTATTAGGCTTCCCATCCTGTTCTAATACGGCACCTAATGATTCTCCGCTAGCATTTGTGATAAGCGTGAATTCCTTATTGAAGTCTGGGTAACCTAGAACGGGAGAGGACGTGAGCGACTCTTTAATGGTTTTAAAAGGGTTCTCACATGCTGGCCCCCAATTGCATTTCACCTTTTTTCTCAAGGTTGTTAATTGGGGCCAATATCTTAGAAAAATTGGGAATGAATTTACGGTAGTAATTCCCCAGGCCCAGAAACGATTGCACCTGCCGAACCGTTTTAAGTCGAGGATAGTTCTGAACTGCCTCCACTATCCGTTGGCCCGGAGTTACTCCTTTCTCTGAACATACATGCCCTAAGTATACTACCTTCTTCTGTAAAAACTGACACTTCGCGGGTTGTAGTTTTAAATTACTTTCTCTAAAACGCTGAAATACCTCCCTTAGCTTTCAATTATTCTCGCCCAGATTCTTCGCGAATATTACCACATCATCTAGGTATACAAAGCATTTGATACCGTGAAGCCCTGTTAATATACCATTTATTAGAGACTGATAAAATGGAGGTGCGGTTTTCAATCCAAACGGTAATCGTTTATATTGGAAATGGGTGAAGTTCGTACTAAAAGCCGTCTTTTCCCTGTCCGCTTGGTCGATTAACACCTGGTGATAACCATTAGCTAAATCCAAGGTAGAGAAATATCTAGAGTTACCTAATTGATCTAAGATGTCCTCAATCCGTGGCAGAGGATACGAAAAGGGGACGCAGACTTTATATAACTCCCGAAAGTCTACACATAACCTATACTTCCGATTTCCTGCTTCATCCTTTCTTTTTTTGGTATTAATAATACCGGAAAATTAAAAGGGCTGTCACTATGCTCTATAATGTCATCTTCTAGAAGCTTTTCTAGTTGCTTCTGACATTCTTCTCGGTGAGCCTCCGGCAGACGATATTATTTCTTGTATATGGGCCCTATATTCGACAGTAACGGAAGCTTAAAAGTCCTAGTTGGAGTATATTGTAAGATCTAGTCTCGTTCGTGAGGGAGAAGAGCCGGTTCAGAGGATAACTCAGTTTTTCTATTTCAAATATAAAATTTTATTTAATAATTCAATTTGCTTAACCTAAATATCACAAAATTCATCACAATAATTCAATATAAAATCAATATGAAAAACTAACCTACAAACTAGTACAATTCAGTCTAAAATTCAATTAAAATTCAACTTAAACAAAAAAAAAACGATGTGCTTTCTTGATGGTCTCAATTCTGAAAGAAAAAGAAGAAGAAGGTCTGAGCACTATCATCAAATTACATTTTAATATTCAGCCAATAAAGAAAAGCCTTTGTGCTGCGTGTGAGCACAAGGAAGTAATCAGACACTCAGATTTATCTCTGGTCCGAATTATGGTACGTGTGGGATCAAGGAAGTAAAAAACTTCTATGAGAAAATTCAGACTCGGATTTGTCTGACCAGAATTATCTTCTGTATATAAAATGATGTGAAGCTCAGGTTATCCCTAATCAGAATTATCTTCTGTATAAGACACTCAGGTTATCAATGATCAGAATTATCTTCTGTATAAGAAGCTCAGGTTATCCCTGATCAGAATTATCTTCTGTATAAGTAGCTCAGGTTATCCCTGATCAGAATTATCTTGTGTATAATAGGAAATTGAGGTTATCCCTGACCAGAATTATCTTCTGTATAATAGGAAATTCAGGTTATCCCTGACCGGAATTATCTTCTGTGGAAAAGGTGGGAAGCACGATTTTTTTTACTCAGATTACCTCTGATTCAGATAAACTCTGCCAAAAGAATGGTGCCATCTACTGAAATTCATCGGCTTTATATAGCCGCTGTAACCAGTTATGTCTGTTTCGCCTCATGGTGTTGCCCTAGCGACGTTTACTTGAATTTTATTCGAGGCGAAACCAGCTGGCTGTCATAATGTCATTTGATGACATTACAAGAAAAATATACGGAGGTGCCTATAATTTGGTGAGAATTTTGTTGATATTTTTTATTTATTTGTTGTTCATAAGCCTTTCTTTATTTTTTGTTTTAGAGACGGAGATGTCCAGGATGATGAGGAGGGCTATATGGACAAAATCTGAGATTGTAGATCAGAATTATTACAATATTTCAATTATTACGATACTTTGTGTTTATGTCTTCTTATATTTTAGGTAGATTGAACGTGAAGCTGGGAGTACATCGAGGGATTTGCTGCATTAAATTTATGTGTGAGGACTGAACATCCTCCCGCCTCAAAAAAAAAAAAAAAATATTTGTTTGTTTTGAGAATAAACTTACGTTTTGTTGATAGAAGATGTGTAATTTATCCCTTCTCCTTTTCATTTTCATGGTTACATCTCCAGGTAGAGACCATTTGCAGAACGTCTTTGCTTCCCTGATGACGTTCCAAGGAGTATTTGTTGTTTCCAGAAACTTGAGGACAATTGGCGTGGCAATAATTCTCCCAATTAGATCTTTTGGAATCCCTGGCTCTGATCTCTCTGGTGTTTGCTTACTACTGGGTGTTGGATGATCTTGGAATTCGTTTCGAGGAGTAATCAGGACATTCAAAAATGTTTCCTCTATTTTCCTCGGTGATGGTTTACTGATAGGTAAATCAGCTGAAGTCTGGAAAGCATTCGATCTGATTACCGCGGGTGTTATCTCGTCAAGGTTTTCTGGCAGACCCGGTAGTACTTTGTTTGCTGCTGCATTTTGTTGACTACTGACCTGTGTATTTGAGCACGCTGGACCTTTGTCGGTTGCGGTATGACGTGGCTGTGTTGTACCTTGATTCCCTGAGCGTTTCTTTGGCCTGGGTTGGTTTTTTTGGAAGTCATCAGCTCTGGAGTTCTTTCTCGGCCTTTTGACAGGTAGTGTCTGAGAGCTATGAGTGTGAACATCAGAGGATGACCTTGCTTCATTATACATTGCTTTGTGCAAGAATCCTGATGGATTAGGCAATAAATCCCGTGGTGCTGTTGTTTTTGTAGGAAGGGGCCTTGGTCTTGTTGCCTTCCGAACTTCAGGTCGATTCTGAGTCAACTCAGGTCCGAATTTCAGAACCTTGTTGGGCATTGGCATCCCCCGTAGTGCCTTTACTGGGTAGGATGCTTCTTTGCCTCAAATGGCCTTGCCTTTTGTTGGATAGGTGAGGAATGCACGGGTGATGGTCGTATAATGTGTTACGCACTTTCTTCGTGCGTAAAAAAAAAAGCGCGCCGGCTAGCGTGGAGAAAGGGGTGGGACCAACAATGCAGTGGGGCGCCACGTGGTTTTAGAGTCCACGAACTCCGGTTGTATGTTATTGTGAATCAAAGGCAAAAAAAAAATGATGAAAACAACTTTCTTGTGATTAAACACGTTATAAATTTTTAATCCAGCCAAATCGTCACTACCGAATTCAAAATTCACAAATTTCAAGTAAAAAACAAAAAGTGGCAGACAAGGCAGCGCATTCCATTTCCACAATGTTCCATTCTCAACTTTCCAGCCTGGGTACCTAGAAGGGTCCTTACTCACTTCTTCAATCATTTTCCTATACCATTTATCCTCCTGTAGATTATGCACGACACAATCGACCACTGGAACTGATCTCGACAGCAGATCAGGTAAAAGGTGCTCCTTACCTTTACGATGCATTATCTTGTAGTCGAATTGCTGAAGACGCATTGCCCACCTTGCTGGTCGTCCCGTGGGATCCTTTAAATTGTGTAGCCATACCAGAGAGGCATGGTCTGTTATAACAGTGAAAGTTATTCCTTCTATGTATGGTCGCAACTTTTCAATTGCCCACAGGACCGCGAGGCACTCGCGCTCTGTTGTCGAGTAGTTGCGTTCACATCTATTGAGTGACCGACTTAAGTAGGCGATAATTCTATCTTCTCCGCTAATTTGCTGTGTTAACACAGCACCTACACCAAACTGCATTCTGTGATAACCACTGTGATATTAGTTATAATGATTTTACCCATTTGACGAAGCTTCCGCTGACTTCTCTTCAACCTAAAGACCTGTTTTTCGATGAAGCGTCTATCTCTATGTACATTTCTAGCATAGCTGATAGTTTTGCTGGCGGTCCTGATGGCGTTCCTTCCACACTCATAAAACATTGTGCTACGTCCATCGTTCCTGTTTTGTGTTATTTATTTAATTTATCTTTAACTTCTGGTATTTTTCCGAAACAGTGGAAGCTTTCTTTGATTATTCCTTTGCACAAGAAGGGCAATAAGAGCGACATTTCTAACTACAGACCTGTCGCTAATTTAAGTTGTATTGGTAAGATATTTGAAGCCCTGGTTTGTGATGCTTTGTACTTCCACTGCAAGCCCTTCCTGTGCTCTTTTCAGCATGCTTTTATGAAGGGGAAATCTACTACGACTAATTTATTGGAGTTTACTAATTTTTGCATTTCTGCTATTGAAAACGGTAAGCATTTTCACTGATTTCAGTAAAGCTTTTGACCGAATCAATCATAAAATTTTAATTCACAAGTTGACTGTTCTTGGTTTTCATACTGTTTTTGTTAATTGGCTTCGTTCTTATTTATCTGATCGTACGCAGCGAGTCATATTCCGCTCAGCCCTTTCTGACGAAATAAATAATACGTCTGGCGTACCTCAAGGTAGCCATCTTGGACCACTCCTTTTTATAATTTACATCAACGATGTATCTCTGATTTTGGCTAATTCAAGAATTCTTTGCTACGCCGACGATGCCAAAATCTTCCGCATTGTTTCTAATGAAAACGAGTGCGGATTTTTAAACTCGGACTTAGACACCTTTCATAAATGGTGTGCTATTAACTGTCTTCCTCTTAATATTAGCAAATGTACTACTATGTCCTTTTCTCGTAAAAGGAGGCCATTGGAGTTTAATTATACTTTAGATGGATGCTTATTAACTAGACTTGACAAAACCAAAGATTTGGGTGTCTTCCTTAATACTCGTCTTTCCTTCGAACATCATATTAATTCAATCGTGGCCAGGGCTAATGCTACTCTGGGGTTTATAAAAAGATGGTCAAAAGAGTTTAATGATCCATTCATAACGAAGATCCTCTACTGCACATTCGTTAGACCCATTTTGGAGTATGCCAGTCCTGTTTGGTCTCCCTTCTATTCTGTATATATAAATAGCATAGAGGCTGTCCAGCGGAGATTTATCCGATTTGCCCTGCGAGGACTTCATTGGGACAACCCTATTATTCTGCCTCCATATGCTGACAGACTTAAACTCTTTCCATTAAATTCTCTTGAGAATAGACGTAAAACTTCCAGGGTTGTCTTTGCATTTCAGTGTATACAAGGAGTGATAAACTCCCCTGAGCTCTTAAATACTTTCAATATATCTGTTCCCGTGCGCTCCTTGAGGAACTGTGACTTCTTCGTTGTTCCTCAGCATAGTACAAACTATGGCATGCACGAGCCGGTTTCATCAATGTCTCGTCTCTTTAACCGCCAGTTTGATTGCATTTACTTTCATCTTTCAAAAAGTCAAATAAGAGATCAGCTTAGTTAATGTTACTTGTTTTTCATTATTATTGTTATGTATACTTTTTATCGTTATTATGGTTATGTATTCTTTTGTTATTTTATTGCTATATTTCACTTTTGTATACTCAGTAATCAGATCATTGATGAAGTTCTAAATAAATAAATAAATAAAAAAAAAACCTGAAGCATCCGTATGGATTATGAACGGGTGATCAAAATTGGGACAATTAAGAATTGGGGCGCTTACCAAACAGTCCCTTACTTTTCTGAATGCTTCTTCACACTCATTGGTCCATACAAATTTCCTCCCCTTCTTAAGTAAGTCCGTGATTGGTGCAATCATTGTTGAAAAGTTTGGTACAAATCTTCTGTACCATGCTACAGTTCCAACTATCCTTCGCACTCCAGATACATTTTTCGGGCTCGATATTTTCAGAATACATTCGATCTTGTCAGGGTCTACTTGAAGACCTCATTCGCCTACGACGTAACCCAGGTATTTGAGTTCGGGCCGGCAAAATTCGCATTTCTCATAATTTATAACTAATTTTGCACTATGTAATTTGTCAAGAACAGCTTTCAATACCATTTTATGTTCTTCGAAGGTCTGAGTTACGATGATGACATCATCTAAATAGACGAAGACTTTACTCTCAAGATGCCCTGACAATACATTATCTATTAACCTCTGCCATGTCGCTGGGGAATTACTTAATCCAAAGGGCATCCTTTTGAATTGAAAGAGACCTCTTCCCAGTACCGTAAATGCAGTGTATTCTCTCGAATTTTCTTCTAATGGAACCTGCCAAAATGCTGATTTTATATCCAATGATGTCATGTACTTGGCATCCCTTAATTTGTCTAAGGTGGCAGATACGTAAGGTAACGGGTATGCGTCCTTCTTTGTCACCTTATTCAATTTCCGAAAATCGATGCAAAATCGGTATGTGCCATCTTTTTTTCTCACCATGATAACAGGGGATGCCCAAGCGCTTTTGGAGGGTTCCACTACACCCGCCTCTAACATTTTTTCTAACTCTTCATTTATAGTCCTCTGGATAGCAGGTGATACCGGGTAGTATCGCTGCTTGATTGGTTGTGAGTCTGTCTCAATTCTATGGTATCCTTGATCTGTACACCCGAGACCCGTCCCCATCTTAGCTCTGGCTTCGTTGACAATATCGTCTAATTCCTCCTTTTGGAGCGATGTTAATTTTGAGTGGCACTGTAGTGCCCCTAATGAAGGATCACTTTCCACACCTCCAAACTTCCACGAGTTTTCTTCGAAGTTCGCATGTATACACATATCTCGCCAAAAATCGATTCCCAGAATAAGGATATGAGGAAGCTCTGATATGAGTAGCACATCGCAGACTTTTATACGACCTTCCAACATAATTGGAATGCTTATTTCGCCCACAACATTTACGGAACCACCATTCACCAAACTAACTCTCTTCGCATTTGTTTCTCGAATTTTCAATTTCATGTTCTTCAACATCTCTAAGCCAGGTCCTCCAATGATTGTTCGCGATGCGCCTGAATCAAGTAGTCCACAGAATTTTATTCCAAAGATGGATACAGTTAGATGAGGACGCACATCATTTCCTGCTGACGCAAAAATGTAATCCACTAAAATGTGAAGTGCATTCCCCTTCCTTTCAGTGATCCGCTCCCCATTTTCTCTGTGGTCCTTTACGTTAGCGGCTCCTTGTGGGTAGCTCGACTCGCCGCCTAATTTCGAGCCCCGTTGCCGTTTCCCGACTGGGTTGGTGTAGGTGTACGATTCTGACCTCTTCGACTACAGTTTAAACATCTCGATCGAATTACGTTAGGCGCACCACACCCGAAACAACTAAAATTCCTCCTACAGAACCGTGCAATGTGCCCGTTAAGGCCGCATTTGAAACACTTTGGTGTATTTTCCCATGACTGAGGATTAGCATCAGAAACCATTGATAACACCGGAGACTCCGCATATACGTACGCTAAGTCCGGCTCAAGGAGTTGTTGATTTCGCCTAGAAGGAGGTGGTATAAAAGCCTCTACGGATGTCCGCACGGATTCCAGCTGCCTTCCCAACTCTACCAGCTCTTGAATCGTTGAAATCTCCCTAAGGCCTAACTGAGTTTGGTAAAAGGGTGAAATATTGCGTTTTAAACTTCGGAGTTTTTGTTCTTCAGAAAGGGGATCTGTCAGACGGGCGAACATGTTGATCATCATCGCTACATAAATGCCAATAGGCTCATCCTTTCCCTGAGTCCTCCTTTTAATTTCTTCTGTCAGGCGGTCATCGTAGTCTGATGGCAGGAACTCTTTCTTCAGCTCCCGAACAAGATCTGACCATGAATTAAACTTTCCTTTATTAGCTCTATACCATGCGAGTGCTTTTCCTGTAAACAGGTCTAAAGCTGAGCGGAACAACTGGATCTTATTTATCCCCCGAGCTTCGGCTAACTCATTCACCCTTTCTAGGAACGAGTTTAGAGAATGCGCATGCTCTCCAGAGAACTTGATGTCCCATTTATGCACAAGCGCACTCGCGCGATGCCCGGTCATAACGGCGGCAGTCGTCGAAAGATCTGCAAGGGCGTCCAAAGAATCGTCTTCAAACTCTTCGCCATCTGCTTTAAGTTGAAGAGTCCCCAGAGTTATTATCAATTCGGCACGAGTTTGTGCCTTCTGCGTCTTTTCGCCTTCTCCTTCCGCTTGCATTCTTTCCAACCTTCCAAGAGCCCATTCAACCTTTGTCAGAATCTTTCTACAGTCAGAAGAACTAGAATCCCCAGAGAAATCGTCCAAAAATTCTGTAGTTTCTTCGAGTTTCTTTGTTAACGCTTCGATGTCGTTATCAAACGTGAATGGATAAGGCGATACAGTTGTCAGTTTGCCACCTTTCTCTACTTTCAAAGCTGTCCGGAGATGAATCCTCATATCGTCGACCCTTCCCACCGGCAACCCTCTAATGGTCAACTCGTAGGCCAGCTCTTCCGCATTCAGTCTATTGACTTCTATTTCGGTGTTCTTCTCTTTCCCTTTCTAAGTACTACTGGTATCTACGACTCAGCAGTTCAAGAAATCCTTAACTAAGGGAACAAAAGACAAAGAAAACTGAGATCAGATTCCGATAATAAGCTAACGATTCCTTGATGGGCGCCTTAGGACTTCCGAGACAAATTGCCGAGTAAAATTTTAAATATAAAAGAAGAAATAGCAATAATATTTATTTACTTATTTTCCTAAGCATTGGAAAAAAATTCGTTACTTAACCAGATACTAGATAATTTCAACAGACACCTAAATAAATTTATATTCATTGATTAAATATACTTATTAATCCAATTAGTATCCAGAATTCAATATTCTGCAACGATAGCGATTATGCAGCACACCCAAAACTAGCCACCGTATGCCTTATAACTTGTGTTTCCTCATTAACTAGAATATCTTTTTATTTCAGCCATTCAAGTAAAGTATCACCCAACACCCCGGCTAATTACCACTTTATTAAGGATTGTTCCATATATAAAGAGTATTTCTATTCAATACGAGATGGGATTATTTAAATTATCACACTAGGTACCATTAAAAAAAGTAGAATTCATGTACTTAAGTCTAATGTAACGAGTATAATTCTAAAATTGAATAAAGCAGAAGCTCTTGAGATCGAGTTTCTATCCCAATCTATTTACTCCATCAACCGGAGAAAGGAAAATATTAAA
This sequence comes from Dioctria rufipes, assembly GCA_963924295.1. NCBI lineage: Eukaryota > Metazoa > Arthropoda > Insecta > Diptera > Asilidae > Dioctria > Dioctria rufipes. The sequence continues at coordinate 138,499,303 of OZ002740.1, forward strand.
TATCCGCATACCAAATCCACTTATCTCATAAACACTATAATATGGGTAAAGTGCCGCTCTGTGTTCTTTCCGTTTGGCTCAATGTGGAGACCCTTGCGTAAATTCCTGGTAAATTCTTTATTCAAAACTATAAGTCTTATGGCACTTTTCGCTCCTATTAAACAGTATACATAACTTAGTGGCTTACTTACAACTCATTCCTATAATGTTACATAGTCCCCCGAGACTCCAAAGCATTCTTGTATGTGAGCCCAATAAGTTAAACATTCACACAGTTCAATCAATTACAGTCATTAACAGCTTGAACCAAGCCTCACTTGCAGGAGGTATAAGGAGAACCACTACACTTAGCCTACCAAATTTCGATATCAGCTTCCAAATAAATTCACCAAAATACTATAAAAAAAAATTAAAAAAAACCAGATCAGATATTAATGTAGGTCATGGTCCCTCGACTCGAAAGTGGATAAAGTAATAGACTTAGCAGTTGTATCATCTGATATTCAGCAAATGTTCACCATACCATTTGTTCTCCTCTCGGTGAATTCTTTTATCAGTGTCCGGCATCAATTTTTAACGAAATGGACCCAAGCCAGTTGCAGTCGTTATCGATAGAATATTAATATAAGTGGCGTGGTCAGAGCAACGCAAGTGAGGAATAACTTTAAAATTAACTTAAAATTGTCTTACGATCTAAGTGTAAACGGGCAATTTAAATTGAATTCGCAAAGTGTAGTGCATCGACAAAAAAAAAAGAAGTTAAATAAGGTGCTTTTTCGCTCTTCACAGCGACAGTGCTTATGTGGAAAGGAATTTGCAAAAAAAAAAAAATATTTATAGCAAATAGTGACAAAACAATCCTTTACTGATAAACAGCATTAAAATTTCATTCATGCTACACCCAGCTTTCGGATAATTTCTACATATTTTATTACACATGGCTCGGCCTCATGATGGTAAGTCTGCACCAATTTTATTACCAGAACAAACAAAAAATTCACAATGCGATATATTCTATATGTATCTATGCAATCACTGCCTTGTCATGTTCCTAATCAACAAGTTGCTAAACATTCCTTTGATATTTTCCCAACAACATAAGTTTAACTGTTTTGACTATTGAGTCTTAATTAAAACTGAATATTTTGTTCAATTATTTTAGCATGTCTGGCCCCACGTTGGGCGCCAAATTTGTTACGCACTTTCTTCGTGCGTAAAAAAAAAAGCGTGCCGGCTAGCGTGGAGAAAGGGGTGGGACCAACAATGCAGTGGGGCGCTACGTGGTTTTAGAGTCCAGGAACTCCGGTTGTATGTTGTTGTGAATCAAAGGAAAAAAAATGATGAAAACAACTTTCTTGTGATTAAACACGTTATAAATTTTTAATCCAGCCAAATCGTCACTACCGAATTCACTTCACAAATTTCAAGTAAAAAAAAAAGTGGCAGACAAGGCAGCGCATATTCTCCTATCTATTCAATATGTAGCTGTATAACACGCACAAAAAACTGTCCTGACGTATAAACTAAACTGAAATTTGTTTTCAAAATTAAAGGCAATTTTATTCGTAGCTCTTTTCCGCCATCTTTCCGACTTTCCTAGTTTTTCCTTTTTCTTTTCTTTTTTTTGTCTTTTTTATGATACACTGCGTACAACTCAACACTTCCTTTGGTCCAACTTATGACAACTCATCTTATCGAGGAATGTGTGAAGCAGTCGATTATAATACATCGCCAACATGCCGTGGAGGGTATTCCTTCTATAATTCTATAAAATAAGATTCTCGTTCCCAAATTCCTTCAAAGGTATTCCAGCGAGTTTCTGGTGGAGGAGCAATGTTGCACTCACTGCAGCGCTCATAGGTACTTGATGAATATATGCAATATTTTCTGTAAAATAAAAAGAATTTTCTTGCAGCATCATTCCAGAAAAAGGTGATAAGACACTGGACAAGCACACACAATGCATGTAATAGTATTTTACTTAAGATTGCCCTATCTTTTATTTTTCAGCCTTAATCGACTATGGGACTGAAAGACCCATAACATGCCACCTCTTCCTCCTGGAGATTTCGTAGAAATCTCGCTAAGATAAGATCGGAACTACACACTCACATTTCCCTAAACACATTAAATACAAAAAAACTAATTTATATACACGTAAGTATAACTAACTGCCTTGAGTTCGATTATCTAAATCTTAGGTGGTCGGTTTGACTGCTTCAAATTCACCGATGTTATCTTCCAATATCATATATGAATTATTTCTTACCACCCATTACGCTAAAGTAACGAATAAATCCCTATGAACACTTATAAGACTCCTTCTTTCTGTGAATCTGGGACACTGGATAATGGACATCGTACTACAATGTACGATATAGTAAAAAAAGAACAGCCTCATTCAAAAATTTATGTCGTTGGAACATGTACAACGTTTGATGAAAATACCACAGTCCAAATAATTCTGGCGCCTAACCTTATTTAAGCAATTGCTTTACGAAATTATTAAGTTGGAATGGCTGGTATTCTGGGATACTAGACAACACAATGTAAATAAAATAATAACATGGTACACCAATTTCACGAAGAGGGTCGTCCGCAGTGAGCTTAAGCGACTTATCTTACTATACCTTGTTGGGACAGACGAGAATAGGAAAAATCGGTAAGAGTTAATCAGAAATATAAGTATCTTGTTGGGAATGATACACTTTTAAGTCCTTTGTATGCCAGGTACCTGCCTTTTTACCCTTAATGTCCTCTAACTCATAAGTCCAAGGAGATACTACTCTTGCGACCCTAAAGGGCCCTATATATTTCGGTGCGAGCTTGGCATTAAAATATTCAGCTGCGTCAGACAACACGTAGTTCTTACGCCAAACCAGATCGTTTATTAGGAACTTTTGATCCCGTCGTCGAAGAGCATAACTGCGTTCACCTGATTCTGCTGCCTTAAGCAATCTTTGTTTCACATCCATCCTTACATCTTCCAAGGCTTGTGCTCTAACTATAGCATCATAAGGTTGTTCACATCTAATATGGCTATGTTCTGTACCATGTGTTATCATCTCCCTACCAAAATTAACAAAGTACGGAGTCAATTTTATAGATTCATGTGTGGAAGTCCGAATCGCACACGCTACCTTGGCTAAGTATTGATCCCATTTCCTATGATTTTCGGACACATATGCCCTCAACATTGACTTAATCACCTGGTTTGCGCGTTCGGCAGGATTCGCTTGAGGGTGGTAAAGGGCCGTATATCTGATCTCTATTCCATATTCCTCGCAAAGTTTCCTAAACTCTTTGGCTCTGAATTGGGTGCAATTATCACACACTACCGATTTAGGTGCCCCGAATAAGAGAACTACAAAATCTTCTAAGGCTGCATTGATCGAAGTAGCACTTGCCGTACGTAGAGGAAACAGTATTGGGAATTTGCTAAATTGATCTATGATAGTTAGAATATACTTATACCCCTTGGAAGAGCGCGGCAAGGGTCCAATCAAGTCTATATTAATGGACTCCCAGGGCTTAGTGAATACAGTGCGAGACGCCATAAGACCTGCAGGTTTTTTAAGTATGGTGCAATGCTTGATATAAGCCTTGACATCAGCCTTCATTTTAGGCCACTAGAATTTTTGTGCTAGACGGTTATACGTCTTTTGGACTCCCTGGTGTCCTGAGGTGGGCAAATCATGGGCTCTCGATATTAACGATTTCCTTTCATTTTTCGGTAATACTTGTTTAGACGAATCATTTGACATGGCCAGGTCTGGGTACTTAGGACGATGGCATTTCCACAATGTTCCATTCTCAACTTTCCAGCCTGGGTAACTAGAAGGGTCCTTACTCACTTCTTCAATCATTTTCCTATACCATTTATCCTCCTGTAGATTATGCACGACACAATCGACCACTGGAACTGATCTCGACAGCAGATCAGGTAAAAGGTGCTCCTTACCTTTACGATGCATTATCTTGTAGTCGAATTGCTGAAGACGCATTGCCCACCTTGCTGGTCGTCCCGTGGGATCCTTTAAATTGCTTCCGCTGACTTCTCTTCAACCTAAAGACCTGCTTTTCGATGAAGCGTCTATCTCTATGTACATTTCTAGCATAGCTGATAGTTTTGCTGGCGGTCCTGATGGCGTTCCTTCCACACTCATAAAACATTGTGCTACGTCCATCGTTCCTGTTTTGTGTTATTTATTTAATTTATCTTTAACTTCTGGTATTTTTCCGAAACAGTGGAAGCTTTCTTTGATTATTCCTTTGCACAAGAAGGGCAATAAGAGCGACATTTCTAACTACAGACCTGTCGCTAATTTAAGTTGTATTGGTAAGATATTTGAAGCCCTGGTTTGTGATGCTTTGTACTTCCACTGCAAGCCCTTCCTGTGCTCTTTTCAGCATGCTTTTATGAAGGGGAAATCTACTACGACTAATTTATTGGAGTTTACTAATTTTTGCATTTCTGCTATTGAAAACGGTAAGCAAGTGGATTGCATTTTCACTGATTTCAGTAAAGCTTTTGACCGAATCAATCATAAAATTTTAATTCACAAGTTGACTGTTCTTGGTTTTCATACTGTTTTTGTTAATTGGCTTCGTTCTTATTTATCTGATCGTACGCAGCGAGTCATATTCCGCTCAGCCCTTTCTGACGAAATAAATAATACGTCTGGCGTACCTCAAGGTAGCCATCTTGGACCACTCCTTTTTATAATTTACATCAACGATGTACCTCTGATTTTGGCTAATTCAAGCATTCTTTGCTACGCCGACGATGCCAAAATCTTCCGCATTGTTTCTAATGAAAACGAGTGCGGATTTTTAAACTCGGACTTAGACACCTTTCATAAATGGTGTGCTATTAACTGTCTTCCTCTTAATATTAGCAAATGTACTACTATGTCCTTTTCTCGTAAAAGGAGGCCATTGGAGTTTAATTATACTTTAGATGGATGCTTATTAACTAGACTTGACAAAACCAAAGATTTGGGTGTCTTCCTTAATACTCGTCTTTCCTTCGAACATCATATTAATTCAATCGTGGCCAGGGCTAATGCTACTCTGGGGTTTATAAAAAGAAGGTCAAAAGAGTTTAATGATCCATTCATAACGAAGATCCTCTACTGCACATTCGTTAGACCCATTTTGGAGTATGCCAGTCCTGTTTGGTCTCCCTTCTATTCTGTATATATAAATCGCATAGAGGCTGTCCAGCGGAGATTTATCCGATTTGCCCTGCGAGGACTTCATTGGGACAACCCAATTATTCTGCCTCCATATGCTGACAGACTTAAACTCTTTCCATTAAATTCTCTTGAGAATAGACGTAAAACTTCCAGGGTTGTCTTTGCATTTCAGTGTATACAAGGAGTGATAAACTCCCCTGAGCTCTTAAATACTTTCAATATATCTATTCCCGTGCGCTCCTTGAGGAACTGTGACTTCTTCGTTGTTCCTCAGCATAGTACAAACTATGGCATGCACGAGCCGGTTTCATCAATGTCTCGTCTCTTTAACCGCCAGTTTGATTGCATTGACTTTCATCTTTCAAAAAGTCAAATAAGAGATCAGCTTAGTTAATGTTACTTGTTTTTCATTATTATTGTTATGTATACTTTTTATCGTTATTATGGTTATGTATTCTTTTGTTATTTTATTGCTATATTTCACTTTTGTATACTCAGTAATCAGATCATTGATGAAGTTCTAAATAAATAAATAAAAAAAAACCTGAAGCATCCGTATGGATTATGAACGGGTGATCAAAATTGGGACAATTAAGAATTGGGGCGCTTACCAAACAGTCCTTTACTTTTCTGAATGCTTCTTCACACTCATCGGTCCATACAAATTTCCTCCCCTTCTTAAGTAAGTCCGTGATTGGTGCAATCATTGTTGAAAAGTTTGGTACAAATCTTCTGTACCATGCTACAGTTCCAACTATCCTTCGCACTCCAGATACATTTTTCGGGCTCGATATTTTCAGAATACATTTGATCTTGTCAGGGTCTACTTGCAGACCGCATTCGCCTACGACGTAACCCAGGTATTTGAGTTCGGGCCGGCAAAATTCGCATTTCTCATAATTTATAACTAATTTTGCACTATGTAATTTGTCAAGAACAGCTTTCAATACCATTTTATGTTCTTCGAAGGTCTGAGTTACGATGATGACATCATCTAAATAGACGAAGACTTTACTCTCAAGATGCCAATACATTATCTATTAACCTCTGCCATGTCGCTGGGGAATTACTTAATACAAAGGGCATCCTTTTGAATTGAAAGAGACCTCTTCCCAGTACCGTAAATGCAGTGTATTCTTTCGAATTTTCTTCTAATGGAACCTGCCAAAATGCTGATTTTATATCCAATGATGTCATGTACTTGGCATTCCTTAATTTGTCTAAGGTGGCAGACACGTAAGGTAACGGGTATGCGTCCTTCTTTGTCACCTTATTCAATTTCCGAAAATCGATGCAAAATCGGTATGTGCCATCTTTTTTTCTCACCATGATAACAGGGGATGCCCAAGCGCTTTTGGAGGGTTCCACTACACCCGCCTCTAACATTTTGTCTAACTCTTCATTTATAGTCCTCTGGATAGCAGGTGATACCGGGTAGTATCGCTGCTTGATTGGTTGTGAGTCTGTCTCAATTCTATGGTATCCTTGATCTGTACACCCGAGACCCGTCCCCATCTTAGCTCTGGCTTCGTTGACAATATCGTCTAATTCCTCCTTTTGGAGCGATGTTAATTTTGAGTGGCACTGTAGTGCCCCTAATGAAGGATCACTTTCCACACCTCCAAACTTCCACGAGTTTTCTTCGAAGTTCGCATGTATACACTTATCTCGCCAAAAATCGATTCCCAGAATAAGGATATGAGGAAGCTCTGATATGAGTAGCACATCGCAGACTTTTATACGACCTTCCAACATAATTGGAATGCTTATTTCGCCCACAACATTTACGGAACCACCATTCACCAAACTAACTCTCTTCGCATTTGTTTCTCGAATTTTCAATTTCATGTTCTTCAACATCTCTAAGCCAGGTCCTCCAATGATTGTTCGCGATGCGCCTGAATCAAGTAGTCCACAGAATTTTATTCTAAAGATGGATACAGTTAGATGAGGACGCACATCATTTTCTGCTGACGCAAAAATGTAATCCACTAAAATGTGAAGTGCATTCCCCTTCCTTTCAGTGATCCGCTCCCCACTTTCTCTGTGGTCCTTTACGTTAGCGGCTCCTTGTGGGTAGCTCGACTCGCCGCCTAATTTCGAGCCCCGTTGCCGTTTCCCGACTGGGTTGGTGTAGGTGTAGGATTCTGACCTCTTCGACTACAGTTTAAACATCTCGATCGAATTACGTTAGGCGCACCACACCCGAAACAACTAAAATTCCTCCTACAGAACCGTGCAATGTGCCCGTTAAGGCCGCATTTGAAACACTTTGGTGTATTTTCCCATGACTGAGGATTAGCATCAGAAACCATTGATAACACCGGAGACTCCGCATATACGTACGCTAAGTCCGGCTCAAGGAGTTGTTGATTTCGCCTAGCAGGAGGTGGTATAAAAGCCTCTACGGATGTCCGCACGGATTCCAGCTGCCTTCCCAACTCTACCAGCTCTTGAATCGTTGAAATCTCCCTAAGGCCTAACTGAGTTTGGTAAAAGGGTGAAATATTGCGTTTTAAAATTCGGAGTTTTTGTTCTTCAGAAAGGGGATCTGTCAGACGGTCGAACATGTTGATCATCATCGCTACATAAATGCCAATAGGCTCATCCTTTCCCTGAGTCCTCCTTTTAATTTCTTCTGTCAGGCGGTCATCGTAGTCTGATGGCAGGAACTCTTTCTTCAGCTCCCGAACAAGACCTGACCATGAATTAAACTTTCCTTTATTAGCTCTATACCATGCGAGTGCTTTTCCTGTAAACAGGTCTAAAGCTGAGCGGAACAACTGGATCTTATTTATCCCCCGAGCTTCGGCTAACTCATTCACCCTTTCTAGGAACGAGTTTAGAGAATGCGCATGCTCTCCAGAGAACTTGATGTCCCATTTATGCACAAGCGCACTCGCGCGATGCCCGGTCATAACGGCGGCAGTCGTCGAAAGATCTGCAAGGGCGTCCAAAGAATCGTCTTCAAACTCTTCGCCATCTGCTTTAAGTTGAAGAGTCCCCAGAGTTATTATCAATTCGGCACGAGTTTGTGCCTTCTGCGTCTTTTCGCCTTCTCCTTCCGCTTGCATTCTTTCCAACCTTCCAAGAGCCCATTCAACCTTTGTCAGAATCTTTCTACAGTCAGAAGAACTAGAATCCCCAGAGAAATCGTCCAATAATGCTCTAGTTTCTTCGAGTTTCTTTGTTAATGCTTCGATGTCGTTATCAAACGTGAATGGATAAGGCGATACAGTTGTCAGTTTGCCACCTTTCTCTACTTTCAAAGCTGTCCGGAGATGAATCCTCATATCGTCGACCCTTCCCACCGGCAACCCTCTAATGGTCAACTCGTAGGCCAGCTCTTCCGCATTCAGTCTATTGACTTCTATTTCGGTGTTCTTCTCTTTCCCTTTCTAAGTACTACTGGTATCTACGACTCAGCAGTTCAAGAAATCCTTAACTAAGGGAACAAAAGACAAAGAAAACTGAGATCAGATTCCGATAATAAGCTAACGATTCCTTGATGGGCGCCTTAGGACTTCCGAGACAAATTGCCGAGTAAAGTTTTAAATATAAAAGAAGAAATAGCAATAATATTTATTTACTTATTTTCCTAAGCATTGGAAAAAAATTCGTTACTTAACCAGATACTAGATAATTTCAACAGACACCTAAATAAATTTATATTCATTGATTAAATATACTTATTAATCCAATTAGTATCCAGAATTCAATATTCTGCAACGATAGCGATTATGCAGCACACCCAAAACTAGCCACCGTATGCCTTATAACTTGTGTTTCCTCATTAACTAGAATATCTTTTTATTTCAGCCATTCAAGTAAAGTATCACCCAACACCCCGGCTAATTACCACTTTATTAAGGATTGTTCCATATATAAAGAGTATTTCTATTCAATACGAGATGGGATTATTTAAATTATCACACTAGGTACCATTAAAAAAAGGAGAATTCATGTACTTAAGTCTAATGTAACGAGTATAATTCTAAAATTGAATAAAGCAGAAGCTCTTGAGATCGAGTTTCTATCCCAATCTATTTACTCCATCAACCGGAGAAAAGAAAATATTAAATATCCGCATACCAAATCCACTTATCTCATAAACACTATAATATGGGTAAAGTGCCCCTCTGTGTTCTTTCCGTTTGGCTCAATGTGGAGACCCTTGCGTAAATTCCTGGTAAATTCTTTATTCAAAACTATAAGTCTTATGGCACTTTTCGCTCCTATTAAACAGTATACATAACTTAGTGGCTTACTTACTACTCATTCCTATAATGTTACATAGTCCCCCGAGACTCCAAAGCATTCTTGTATGTGAGCCCAATAAGTTAAACATTCACACAGTTCAATCAATTACCGTCATTAACAACTTGAACCAAGCCTCACTTGCAGGAGGTATAAGGAGAGCCACTACACTTAGCCTACCAAATTTCGATATCAGCTTCCAAATAAATTCACCAAAATACTATAAAAAAAAATTAAAAAAAACCAGATCAGATATTAATGTAGGTCATGGTCCCTCGACTCGAAAGTGGATAAAGTAATAGACTTAGCAGTTGTATCATCTGATATTCAGCAAATGTTCACCATACCATTTGTTCTCCTCTCGGTGAATTCTTTTATCAGTGTCCGGCATCAATTTTTAACGAAATGGACCCAAGCCAGTTGCAGTCGTTATCGATAGAATATTAATATAAGTGGCGTGGTCAGAGCAACGCAAGTGAGGAATAACTTTAAAATTAACTTAAAATTGTCTTACGATCTAAGTGTAAACGGGCAATTTAAATTGAATTCGCAAAGTGTAGTGCATCGACAAAAAAAAAAGAAGTTAAATAAGGTGCTTTTTCGCTCATCACAGCGACAGTGCTTATGTGGAAAAGAATTTGCAAAAAAAAAAAATATTTATAGCAAATAGTGACAAAACAATCCTTTACTGATAAACAGCATTAAAATTTCATTCATGCTACACCCAGCTTTCGGATAATTTCTACATATTTTATTACACATGGCTCGGCTTCATGATGGTAAGTCTGCACCAATTTTATTACCAGAACAAACAAAAAATTCACAATGCGATATATTCTATATGTATCTATGCAATCACTGCCTTGTCATGTTCCTAATCAACAAGTTGCTAAACATTCCTTTGATATTTTCCCAACAACATAAGTTTAACTGTTTTGACTATTGAGTCTTAATTAAAACTGAATATTTTGTTCAATTATTTTAGCATGTCTGGCCCCACGTTGGGCGCCAAATTTGTTACGCACTTTCTTCGTGCGTAAAAAAAAAAGCGTGCCGGCTAGCGTGGAGAAAGGGTTGGGACCAACAATGCAGTGGGGCGCTACGTGGTTTTAGAGTCCAGGAACTCCGGTTGTATGTTGTTGTGAATCAAAGGAAAAAAAAATGATGAAAACAACTTTCTGGTGATTAAACACGTTATAAATTTTTAATCCAGCCAAATCGTCACTACCGAATTCACTTCACAAATTTCAAGTAAAAAAAAAAAAGTGGCAGACAAGGCAGCGCATATTCTCCTATCTATTCAATATGTAGCTGTATAACACGCACAAAAAACTGTCCTGACGTATAAACTAAACTGAAATTTGTTTTCAAAATTAAAGGCAATTTTATTCGTAGCTCTTTTCCGCCATCTTTCCGACTTTCCTAGTTTTTCCTTTTTCTTTTCTTTTTTTTTGTCTTTTTTATGATACACTGCGTACAACTCAACACTTCCTTTGGTCCAACTTATGACAACTCATCTTATCGAGGAATGTGTGAAGCAGTCGATTATAATACATCGCCAACATGCCGTGGAGGGTATTCCTTCTATAATTCTATAAAATAAGATCATCATTCCAGAAAAAGGTGATAAGACACTGGACAAGCACACACACAATGCATGTAATAGTATTTTACTTAAGATTGCCCTATCTTTTATTTTTCAGCCTTAATCGACTATGGGGCTGAAAGACCCATAACAAATGACTGATTTTATCTTCCGTTCCTTCTTGGGTGTTGGAGGTAGGGGGCTGATAGGCCTGATTGGCTTGCAGGGTGCCAGTAATTCAGGTGGAGTAGGTGATAGACCAACATCCACAGAATCCAAGGAATCTGAATTGAAAATTTCCAGTAGCTCATCCATGGTCGAAGAAAATGAAAAAATAAAAAATATAAACGAACTTGAAAAGAATAAAAAACACTGCGCGCACTTGTCAACTTTCAAACTTGAAGTGACTTTTGGCGGATTTTGGAATCGTTTATATTTGAATATAACGAGTGTTTTGGAATTTGGTAATGCCAGAGAGCAGAAGATTTTGGTGGGGATATTTGATTGTCAGGATTTTTTTATGGGCGGGAGAGGAAAGATTTTAAAGATTGGACGGGTGAGAATATTTTTTTCAGTTTTAATAGTTACTGCTCTGACCAAATTATTATGGCCAGTATGAATTTCAATAATTCGACCTAATGGCCATTTTCCAATTGGGATTTGGTCTTCTTTTATTAAAACAAGAGTTCCGATTTTTAAATTTTCCTTTTCTGTCTGCCACTTTTGTCGTTGGTGTAATGTTTGCAAGAAGTCTCTTGAGAGGATGTTGTTGTGGGTTAAGTGGGGGAGGTTCTACAATGGTGAGATTATGACGACCAGTTACGAAGTGTCGGGGAGTGAGGATATTGTAATCAGTTGGATCATTGGACAAAGGAGAAAGGGGTCTTGCGTTTAAACATGCCTCTATTTGAACTAAAATTGTATATAGTTCCTCGTATGCGAGTTTTCATCCTTGATTGTTTTATAGAAATGGCGTTTGGTAGATTTTACACCAGATTCCCATAAGCCTCCAAAGTGAGGTGCTGCAGGACGGTTGAAGTGCCAGGTTATGCCTTAGTTGGCAAACTCTCTGGCTAAATTGCATTCAATTGTTCTGATAGATTTCTCTAAGACTGATTGTAGAATTCGAATTGCTCCTCCGAAATTCGTCCCTTTGTCTGAATAGATGTGTGAACAAAGGCCTCTCCGTGCAACAAATTGTTTAAGAGCGGCTAGAAAGGCTGGTGTAGATAAGTCAGAGACAAGCTCTATGGGTATGGCCTTAGTGGCCAGGCAAACGAATAGATATATATATGCTTTAGTAGTTTTCGCTCCTCTTAGTGTAGATGTTTTCATATCAAGCGGACCTGCATAATCTACCCCAGTATGTTGGAAGTGTAAAGATGTGTTGACTCTAGCGGCGGGTAGAGAACTCATTAATTGAGTACTAGATCGTGCATTGAATCTAAAACATTCGACACATTTGTGGATGCGATGTCTAATCGTGTTGTGGGCGTTTAATAACCAATAATGATTTCTTATGTACTCAACATTAGTTGGGTGCCTCCGTGTAGAGTATAATGATGTATATGGTCTATAAAAATATTGGTTATGTGATGATTATTGGGGAGGATTATAGGGTACTGTTGATCGTAATTCAACTGAGAATTTGTGAGACGACCTGTAACTCGTAACATGTTTTCAGAGTCGAGTTTGGGATTCAGAGAAAGAATTCGACTCTTTTTAGGAAGGGGCAGATTCTTCTGTAACTGGGTGATTTCGGTGGAGAAAGAGATATTTTGGAGAAGTCTAATTAAGCATTGTTCTGCCTTTTTTAACTCAGATACTGATAAATATTGATTAGTGGACTGTATTTTGCGCATACTGTTTATAAATCTGAGACAGTATGCTGTGATTCTTATGGTTTTTCGAAATGATGAATATTTGTGTAGTAAGCTGATTTGTTCATCGATGATTGTAGTGAGAACCTTTGGTTTTTATACTCTAGTTGAGTACGTATATCATGTGACGGTTGAGGTCATAGATCCTCATTTTGAGGCAACCAGTCTGGGCCATTCCACCACATTGGAGTAGTGACTAAGCTGTCTTGCAAAATTCCCCTTGATGCTACATCCGCTGGATTATCCTTGGAGGGGACGTGTTTCCAAGAGGCTTGTGGCATATCTTCGTGTATTTCGGTTATACGATTGGCCACGAAAGTCTTCCAGGTTGAGGGATGTTTATGAAGCCATGACAAGACTATATTGGAATCTGTCCAAGCTAATAGTTTAACTCTTTCTAATTCCAAATCTATGGTTACTTGTTTTACGAGTCGAGAGAGCAGAAGAGCCCCACATAGCTCTAACCGTGGGATTGAGACTAGTTTGATTGGAGCGACCTTAGTTCTTGCTGTTAGCAATTTTACTTTGGAGCCCTCGTTTGTCTGTATTTTTAAATATAGGACAGCTGAGTAAGCATTGTTGGATGCGTCACAAAAGCGATGGAGCTCCATATCTGTTGAATTAGGCATGTAGCCTAGCCAACGTGGAATCTGGATGTCTTGAATTGCATGTAATTGATTTTTAAAATAATTACATTCTCTTGATATCTGTGGATACAATGTCATCCCAATCGCATTTTGAGAGCCAAAGTTTCTGAATTAAGATTTTTGCAGTGATTATGGATGGAGCCAGCCATACTAATGGATCGAAGAGAGATGAGACTTCGGATAATATTATTCTCATTGTATATGTGGTTTTTGGCTCAGGAATGTTAACTTTGAATGAAAAACAGTCTGTGGTTGGATACCAATGGATGCCAAGAGTTTTTATGGACTCGTGTTCTGAAAATTCTAGCTTTGTTTTCAATCTCTATGATTTAATGGTATATTATTTAAGAGATCATAATGGTTGGCAGTCCATTTGCGCAGGTTGAATGTCCCTTTTGCTAAAACTTCAATGAGTTCATGTTGTAGTTGTTGTGCCTCATTCAAAGTATGTGCTCCTGAGACCAGATCATCCACGTAGAAGTCTCTCACGATGCTCTTAGCTGCTCGAGGATGATTGATCGCTTCGTCCTTTGCTAGTTTCTGTAGAGTTCTGATGGCGAGATATGGTGCTGGTGTAGTTCGAAATGTGACCGTAGTCAGAATATAATCTTTTAATTTTTCATTTGGACTGTCTCTCCAGATTATTCTTTAATAATTCTGGTATCGTGGCGTCATTTGAATCATTCTGTACATTTTTTCTATGTCTGCTGTAAATGCAAACTTGTACAGGCGCCATCTCAGTAGGGTGGTCCATAGCGTTGGCTGGATTGTAGGTCCAACTAATAACTGCTCGTTTAATGATTTTCCATTCGATGTACGAGCTGAGGCATTAAAACCAACACGGAGTTTTGTTGTGGTACTCTCTTGGAGCACCGCATGATGTGGGAGATAATAGAAAGCAATGTTGTCGTGTGATGTACTTTCTGGTGGTGTAAGTGAGATAGGCCTCATGTGGCCGAGGTGAATGTAATCATCTATGCACTCGTTGTATAGTTTGTGCATTGTTGGATTATTGGATAATCTTTTTTCTAGTTGGAAAAATTGTTTGACAGCCATGTTTCTGGACTGTCCAAGTTCGGGTGAATCTCTGGTCTTGAAAGGTAAGTTTACTTCATATTTGCGAGAGGGTAATCGCTTAGTTGTCTCTTGATAGAGTTGTTCGCAGAGTTGATCTTCTGGTGATAGTTTTGGTTGGGTGCTACATTCCTCGAGCTCCCAAAATTTTCTTAATTGATCATCCAACGTAGTGTTTATGGTGGTGTGGGTGGATAGCACGGTGGTGATAGTGCTTTTCGCTTCTGGTACTGCTCCAACCAGAATCCAGCCCAATTCTGTGTTTTGGGCTGTGGTTGTATTGCCAAGTCCTCTTTTAATGCCATTCTTAATAATGGCGGCGTAAACTTCTGCTCTAAGAAGAATATCAACCTCTCCCGGAATCGAGAAAGTGGGAGCTAATGGGAGATTGTTAATGTGCCTCCAATTTGACACGTTAATCGTATAAGTAGGTAGCAAGTCTGTGATTTTTTTTATCACGAGCATATTGCTTGTAATTTTGAACTTGGTATGTAATGACTGAATGACGACAGTTGTCTGCTTTACAGCAGCGTTGTACCAAGTCCAATTAGTTGATGGGTAGTTAGGAGTCCTTTAAGCTGTAGTCGCTTAAAGGCTCTTTCAGTTAAAATGGAAACTTGAGATCCAGAATCAATCAGAGCTCTAAACGCTATTGTGATTCCAGATGGTGATGTGACATTTCTTAAGGCTGTAGAGAGTAGCGCTCTCTTCATATTGGATGTTAGAAAGTTTTGAACTCGTTGCTCGTTATTTCTGTCGGCGATTGAGTATTGCTTTGTTTCTATATTGGTATTTTGGGTGAGCTGATTGAATGATTTACTTTCGTAATGGAGCAGTGTATTGTGATTTCTGTTACTATGATAACGTATTTTTTTGCTTGTACAATTTGATGTTGCATGGTTAGGTGATAAGCAATTCTTGCATAAATGCTTATTTGAGACAGCTTCGTGTCGCTGTTGGGTGGCCAGAGTTCGGAATGTTGGACAGTGAAAAATTATATGGTCCTTTTTGCAGTGGCTGCAATTTGTTTTATTAGGTGGGGGCGCTGGATTCATAGATTTGTTTAAGAGTCCATACGTTGTTCTAGGTGAGAAAGGTTTTCTCTGTGTCGTATTTGACGACATATTTTTGTTTCCTATCATTTCTAGAGTTCTGAAGCGAGACTCTAGGAATTTTGTGAGTGTCTTTAATTCTGGTAATTCAGTGCTATTATGTAAGCTCTGTTCCCATAGTTGATGAGTGTCTGGGTGCAATTTCTGCAATGTTAAATATATAATTATTGGATCCCAATTATCAGTTACTATTTCTAAATTTTGTAGTGCTAATAAAGCCTCGGTTATGTTATCTAATAGGCTTTTAATATTGTCGGCACTGTCATGGTTTATGGTTGGGAGAGATAATAATTTTTTTAACTGTATATTGACGAGAATTCGCTTGTTTGAGTAGCGTTCCTTTAGGAGTTTCCAAGCTGGTTTATAATTTGCGTCGCATATTTCGTAATGCCTGAGCAATTTTTCAGCTTCTCCTATTAAATTCGTTTTTAGAAAATATAATTTGTCAACGTCTCTTAAATTATTGTTTTTATGAATAACCGAATTAAATAAATCGTGGAATGAAATCCACGTAGAG
The DNA here is from genome assembly GCA_963924295.1 of Dioctria rufipes. Lineage (NCBI taxonomy): Eukaryota > Metazoa > Arthropoda > Insecta > Diptera > Asilidae > Dioctria > Dioctria rufipes. The sequence continues at coordinate 138,515,573 of OZ002740.1, forward strand.
TATTCTCCATTGAAGGTGGGAAGTTTAATTCTGGGGAGTCTTTCATTATTAAATGAATTTGTGCTAGCATGCGATGTCTGAGTCTGAGGAGGATTGTTGACAGGCGTTGGTGTTAGTCTGTCTACATCCTCTTCCATGCTTGCTGCTTTTTCAATATAATACTCCTGTACATCACTAAATGTCTCTTTCGTGAAATATTCTATTTTGCGATCTTCCTTTGTCGCTCTATTTTGAATTACCCTATGCTGCTTTTGGAATTCTTTCCAGTATTTAGTGAACGCTTGTAGGCGTTTTTCTATCGATTTGACAGTTTTCTTTTTACCTTCTCTTTGATGCCTTTTAAAGAGGTCTTCCATTAAATCTTTGACCTCTTTTTGAGACTCAACCAACTCTAATACTGAGCTAATGGTTTCGTCCCCGGCGTCAGATATACTGCCTTCATCATCTGTAGGCATTTTCTATTGAGAGGCTTGATTGAACGTGAAGCTGGGAGTACATCGAGGGATTTGCTGCATTAAATTTATGTATGAGGACTGAACATATATGTTAACGTGTCACCTGGCAAGTAAAAAATGTTATTATATTCACTGCAAATTTCAGACACCACTTCTCTTTCTTCGCAATTTAAATCTTCCGAGAGTACTAGTGTTTGTTTCAGTAATTCGAGTCTTTGCTGAGAATGACTTACCGCCTTTATCTTATCTCTCAATGGCTGCACTGAATACCTATCCAACCTCTCAAGCTTGGGTTGAAAGTTCGTTATCCCAACCGGCTCAGTTCTAGCGTTGTTCCGGACAGAAATCAACTTCTGAAAGAGAACAAATTAGTAAATTTAAATAAATAAAATGTAATGTAACTACTTACCTATTCTCCTAAGCAACTCAGGGTCTCGCCAGCCGCATGAATCTCAACTCCTTCGCGGTGCAATTATTTTTATGGGATGTATGCCAAATTCATGCTGATCGCTTCTTCATCATTGAATTCCTAAAAAAGAAGAGCAAACAAACCACCAAGAATCAACTCTTATTAAAGAAATATAAATATAAAATGATCTTACATAATTCATGTATTCCCACGAAGCAAAATCTGTATGTAAACAAATTGCTGCTGTCAACTCAAGTCAGCTGAACAGCAACAAGTATGGCCACCACAGTATGGAGATACAAAAAGTCTCATTACTAACCACGTTCCGCCATGATTGTTTCCAATGGAACAGAGATACTAGAAATTTTCATTACGAACCACGTTCCGCCATGATTGTTGTTCACAAAGCAGTGAACAGATCAAAAATATAAGACATGTTAAGACTCCCAGCTCAAACTTGCAATACGAGCAGCATATGAACTGCGATAATTACACGAGAAATTACTGCGCAGCAGAAGATTGGGATGTGCAGCAATTCGTGTGTGCTGCTTCTAGCTACGTCTAAGTCAGCTGGAGGTATTGGTTTTAGGAATTTACAAATTTCGTCGTGTAAGTAAACTTTCTCATCCAAAAAAATGTGAAAGTTTTAGTTGATATTAACATTTATACTACACTGGATTAGGAATAAATTAAATTTATGCAAAATATTTTTTATATTCATAAGTTGAGTGCAGCTTGTTAACAACAATAACTAAAATGGTAACACTTTATGAACCAATGATGAAGTGCAGTTGCTAGGTCAGGTTATTGTTGCTATACAAGTTGTTGCTATGCCAATATTGTTGCCACGCGCCGCTGACTACCGTTCTTTGGTGCCGTGCGCAAACTCTGGCTATATAAACAGCAGTTTGACTTGATTCGATCCCTTTTGTGATTTAACAGTGCAGTGATTAACTTGGCAATTTATTCCTTTGTGTTCTTTCCTAGTGATTTTTCCTAGTGTTATATTTTAATACTAAATTAAATACTTTGTTTAATTGACGGCTAAAATAAAATATTCTTTTTCTGGGTACTGACTGGATTAAGGAGTTTATTTTAGATAGCGATTAAATTAAAGGTTTTTTTTATTGTGGGTAGCGCCTGCAATAGAAAATATTACTAACAATACACTTTATTTCTGGTCTCGACGGAAATAAAGAATCTTTCTTCGGGTCTCGACTGAAGTTAAGATATATACTAACATTCACTTTAAGTCGGGTCTCGACTGACTGAAAGAATATTATCTCGGGTCTCGACTGAGATAATATATTACTAACAAATAACTTTATTGCGGGTCTCGACTGTAATAAAGTTTCTTATTGCGGGTCTCGACTGTAATAAGAAATCTACTAACTCACACCACTTTATTGCGGGTCTCGACTGTAATAAAGAGTCTTATTGCGGGTCTCGACTGTAATAAGACAATTACTAACAAAACCACTTTATTGCGGGTATCGACTGTAATAAAGAGTCTTACTGCGGGTATCGACTGTAGTAAGACAATTACTAACACAAACACTTTATTGCGGGTCTCGACTGTAATAAAGATTCTTGCTGCGGGTCTCGACTGTAGTAAGAAAATCACTAACACAAAACACTGTAATAAAGAGTCTTATTGCGGGTTTCGACTGTAATAATACAATTCCTAACAAATCCACTTTATTGCGGGTATCGACAGCAATAAAGGATATCCTCATCCCACACCTCAGTCAAATAAAAGGTCAAGTAAATCAGCTGCTACATATCGATCAGGTGAGTACAAGTCAATTGCTACAGTTGAATAAAACAAATTTATATATTAATTATTTATTAAACGTCTTGGTTTCAGCTTCTTATATTATAAAATATAGATATACATATCTTGTAGTTCTCCAGTTATAGCATTTATTGAACTGGAAATATTCAGTGCAGTGAATAGATATATAAAACCACTAACTTTATACCAGTGGCATAAATTTCACCACACCTTTCAATTATTGTATGTACGCTCTAACTACGGGCAGTACAAGCGTTGACAATTCCCACAAACGTCTGTCCATTCTCCAGCCTGATTATGGCGTTACCACTGTATACACCTGGGATAATCTCTTCCGCCACGTACACCAATTGCTCCGTTCTTGGTTCCAGCTGTACTATGGATTCCCTGCCATTTCTCGAGTTAGGGAGCGGTTTGGTTATATTGCCCTGTTTAGGAATTCAAGCTTTTTCTCATATTCGCGCCTCCGCAAAGGCTGCAGTTTCGGAAATAACTGGTTCGATTTCCGTGCGAGGATAATCTGATCCATTTCTTTTCAACCACTACTTCCCGAATTTGCTTTTGCCCCCACATTCCTTCTGGAAACCTTACCAAAATCTCCTCTGTATAGAGAGGACTTTCCTGCTTCGCCTCTGTGCAAAGAGCCGACGCCAACGTATTTCCGCTTTCCGGGCTTCCACGTGATTTATTCTTGATACCCTGTCGAGTCTTTGCCTCTTTCTCGACTCTAAAATACTTGGTTATACTCTCAGAGGCAGCACGAGCTTTATATATCACCTCTCTCAGGTTTTCAATTCGATTTCTCATTCGCTATCTTAGAGCTTCCGCTGAAACTGTCCGAACTGTTTCCCTACTGGACAGTCGTTTCGCTTCTACATTATAACCCTGCAAGGTTATATGTTTAACTTTTTCGGTTCCTGTTACGTTCCTGAAAATTGGCTGTGCTTTCTTGTACACTTGTCTGTGCTGTATTGACAATTTTCTATTAATACAATCGATAACAGCTTTATCCTTGGTATTGAATCTGTGTTATGTATTACCTGGAACTCGCATTCTTGATTACCCCTACCTACGTGAAGATGCGCCTTGCGGGCTCCAATTGAACGTTGTTGAGCTCCAAAGAGCCCTCCAATCATGATACATATATGTTTTTGTACCAGTGTATCCATCCTTATTCTATTTACCTTAACTAAATTGCAGGTGGATCCCGTATCCACCAATAATATAAGCTTATGTTCTAGTCCAATGTCGGCTTATATTGTGATGACGCAAATATTAACTAGCTCTAATTCCATGTCTATGCCCTTCTTTTTACCCGAATATCTGGTTTCTAATTTGCTTAGTGAAAGGCAGCTGCGGGATTGTTCCCGAGCTGCCACCTCCCGTTTCCCTCTTGCTGAATATTATTCTCTGCTAAAAATTTTTTTAAACAAATTGCGGTGTAGTGGTCCGATGTTCTACAAAATTGGCAGTATATAACTTTTGATTCCGATTGCCCCTCTACCGAACTGCTAGGTAGTGCCTAAGCAAAGTTGACTTGCTGCCTTTTAAATCCAGTTGCGTCATGTCCATATATCCGGCATTTTGTGCAGTAAGTCGTCTGTTTCCTTTCCCTACATTCCTTAGAAAAATGTCCCCATTGTCCGCACTGAAAGCACTTAATAAGTCTTGGCTGCTTTGTTTGACCAGGGGAACCCCTGTGCATTCCCGATAATTCTGGCCTGAATTGCGGTCCCGTCCTTTTAGGTTCCTCCTTGCTGAACCTACCAGCATCCCAGCTGCCTGCTTCCATTCCTCTGTTCTCTTCCTTCGTATAATTCCGCAGCCCTGGTTCCTTAAATTTAGTCTCCTAGCATCCATCTCAAAGTAGTCTGCCTCCTCACGTGCTCCAGAGATAGAAATTTGCGTCCCGTCAAATATAGCTGAGTAGTCTGCTGCATATCACCTGCCTTGAACGTTGCCACCGCGTCTGCCTCAAGTGCCGCCATCAATCCCCCGTCTTTGCCTGGGTACTTAGCCGAAACTGCCGCCTTGATTTAACACAGTAGTTCCTTATGTCTATCCGCATAGCCTTTTATGTCGTCACCGGGCCTTTGTACGCATGATAACATTTCTGCTCGCAGCTCACAGTACGATTTTTTTGGCATATAGGCAGTTTAAATTGTCTGCTGCAACGCCTCAAAATCCTTCGGCTCTTCTGAACTTATTAGATAATATGCCTCATCTAACAACCGATAGCTTACACATTTCATGAAGATTGGCTATTCCTCGGCCTTTAAACGATCGTAAAGATCTTTGCAGCAGCTCAAGACAGTTTTGGCGTTCTTTCTCCAGAAAACGTTGGTATGTATCTGGACACCACGTCCATGACTTTGTCATAAACATCGGCCATGGTTTTCGTTGCTAGTTTTTCTGAATTCCTCGTGTTATCTTTCGGCACTTGGTCTTCACTCGTCTTTGCTAAGGTCTGCTTTTTAGCTTTCAAAATTTCTTCTTGCCCTGAAGTACTTGCTGCTCCTTCTCGCTGCCGTTCTTGGAATATTAATTTCTTGGGTGACCACTTCTTAAAAATCCCTCAAACTTGACCCTCCTCTTGTGGTAATGGTGCTACTCCTAATTCTTGCTCTAATTCAGTGGCAGTCTTTTCTGCCTCCTCCAACTGCCTTTCTAAAGATTTTATGGTTCCTTTTAAAGCCCTGTTTTCCTGTTTGCACTCCTCCAATGCTTGATCTGTTTCTTGCTCAATTCTACCAATAACTTCAAAAGTAGACGTTATCACCAAATCTAAGGTTTCTCCCTTTGTGCTTTTCACTGTAGCCTCATTTATTTCTTCCAAAAACTTATTAACGTCCTCACTCGGCAATCGTTTCTTCAATTCATCCGTTATATGTTCTTCTAGATACCGCCAATCCTGTTCGTACCGTTGTAATTTCAACCGGCACTCCTTCAATTCCTGTATTCTGGTTTCCAATTCCTTTTCCTGATCCTTTACTCATAACAATTCTTCCCTCGTTAGAACGTTACTTCTTCTCAATGACATCTATAGTCATTACCTAATCTACCCTTCACTCTCAAACACGTCTGCCAGACCGTAACTAATTGCTTAAAAACCCTAAATGCAAAATTTGAATTTTCGACGGTGTTTCAACAACGATTTTTCCTAATCTCCGATCTCTGCAGGACGAAAACACTTTTCTACTTTAAGTGACCCTTCTCACCCTCTTACGATTACGTTCAACGCGATTTCGACCAACGCCTCTACAGAACTGTGACGTTAAGAAACTTTCTATATACAATTCACGATTCAAACTTATTAATTAGATGTATACCTCTAAACTTTCACACTTTCACCTTTTTCGCACACAAAGAAAATGAACCAAAAATTATTAATTTCATAGTAAAAATAAACAAAAATGTTTTAGCCCACTTAACGCAAAAACTAATCTCAACCACAAAAACACATATATTCCTCTTCTGACCTTTTCTTGTATTTTTTTGAATATTTTAATATTTTCCAATTTTAATTTTAATTCCCAATGATATATTTATATCACTTAATATGCCGTACATTTCGAATAGAATTTACTTACTTAATCTACTGAACTTCTGAAACTACTCCCTTTACATACCACACTATCACACTATGTATTAACTAACACTCAGACCACATAACCAAAAACAATCTCAAGCAACAACAATCACCAAAATTTATACCCCATTTTTTTTAATTTTTTCCAACACTTTATCCTGAAAAGAGTAATGGAGTAGCTAAAAAGCAAAACTCCTACAAAACAAAAAAAAAATGGAATACCTAAAAAGCATAACTCCTACAAAAAAAAAAAAAATGGAGTAGCTAAAAAGCATAACCCCTACAAACAAACAAAAATGGAGTAGCTAAAAAGCATAGCTCCTACAAAACAAAAAAATGGAGTAGCTAAAAACATAACTCCTACAAAACAAAAAACAAATGGAGTAGCTAAAAAACATAACTCCTACAATTAAAAAAAAATGGAGCAGCTAATAAGCTTTACTCCCAAAAATAAATAAAAAAAATAAAAATGAAAAGGAAAATAAATTATTTCACTGAAGAAAAAAAAATAACACTTACCTAATCTTTATTCGGCTGCGCCAATTTGTCGTGTCCCAAAGCAATCCAGTAAAAACATTCGCGTAATTCAATTGTAAAACAAATATATTTCTTTAATTAAGTTAAAATCTACTACGATATAAATTAAGTGGAGTATCACCCGTGATCGATACTTCTGATTATACTCTCAAATTACAACTAACTGAACTGGTACCGAACCGCTATCTTTAATAAAAGCAAATTCTAACTACGCAACTCGATCTATCAAAACGACCGCGCTCACCTCCATTCAACCAGGCGGAAGCGACCTTGACCCAGTGACCAGCGCAATACCTTGCAGTCATAATTACAAAGTATTACGTTAATCACTGCCGACAGCGGAAGCCCCCAATACTGCATGTAAACAAACAGTGAGCCCAGCTGAGTATTTCACTATGCGAAGTGAATTACTTAACCATGACTCAATGCCCAGTTACATATAGCAGTGAATGTGACAGTTTCCAAGTAAACAATTGGCAATCGCCAGACACTTCACTGTGCGAAGTGAAAAGCTTAGTTATTGCAAATCGTTTAATTAACTGTACACCTGCTGTCACAATTTCACCAATTGAATACTGGGTCACGACAGCATGAAACCCCGCTTCCTTATTAGTTATTTATTCAGTGGCGCCCACAAATACAAGGAATATGACAGAAAAATGTTCCATGGACTTCAGTGCTCCCAGTTCTACGTTGCCAGAAAAAGTGCAACACTGAAATGATCCCATCGAAATCGTGTTATGGTCGTAGCGTATTGCATGTAGCAATATGCTACACTGATCTATGTACACGTCTAAGCGACCCGTAGCAGCATGAGGTGTGTGTGGACTGCGCCCTAAATGGATGTAGAGCCACACGCGCTGAACATACTCGAAAAAGAAAAAGAAGAAGAAAAATGTCGACATCTGTCTTGTTGTTCAAGTAAATCACGCGAGTGTAAGTCCTACAGAGAAGAAAATCGGAATTTTTTTGTAACATCGGCAGCGGAAATATAATTCCTCACGTGATTCGAAATTTAATTTGGATTCAACTTTAAACGGCATATTGTTACAGTTGTCAGCATTACATTTTCGGCATTTATCGTTCTTGTCTTTGCATTCTTTTGAATGTTCATCAGATAGACAGCCTCGGATCATATTAACTGCATCCTCCTTTGTATAAGCAAATCATTTGTTTTCTTTTACATAGTGGAGACAAAGGAACTTTAATTATAACTCTTCATGGGAGGAGAACCGATAGATAGGCTTTGCAATCAAATGTTACGTATGTGATAGGCACATAGATTCAAATTGTCAAATGGACATCCCAGCAGATAGCCTGATTAAAGATTGCCGAGATTTTCCTGTTAGAGATAAGAAACTTCCGTACACCTATTGCGGAAAATAACACAAGTTATTGAATTTTCGGTTAATAAGTCACCACCGGACAGTCGAGTAATTCGAACCTGCGGTTTTGAAAATCAAACCAGCACAAATTACTGTTATCAGCGAGCTGGATGTGGTGGACGGCAAGTCGTCAGCTCATGTGATACTGATGAATGTAGCAGCGCAGGATCATTAAAATTATCCTACCTTACCACAATGGCAACAGTACTAATCACCGCCACAATTTTGTGATTTAAACTAGTTTAATCTTCTCTAAAAGATGAAGACAAATTATAAGATATAAGATTTTGGAAATAATGTTTAAAACAAAAACAAGCAAATAAGTTAGAATCATCACTGCAGAAGGAATTCATCATATTAAACAAGTGCCCTGAAATGTGATCTAGACCTTTTCTTTCAATCAAGTGGACATCTTCAGCTAGAACTAAGTTAGAAATATATACTAACTTTGGTGATCATTCAGACTACCAGCAGACCAGATATTTGTTACGTTCCCTTTGAAACCTAATACCTCACCGTAATTGGACAATAATTTATAAAATCTTTTGACAGCAGCATGGCGGAACCTATAGGAGGCGCCTCGGCGAGGCATCCCAATCAACCAAAGATGTAAGTTGTTGCCTGCTTTTGTATTTTTTATGTGATTATATTGATCGTTAATGAACCTTATCACAATTAGATGTAAATATAAGAAAATATATTCTTTTAGTTTTGTATATAAGGGTATCGCTTAGTGAGCTATACATGTAGCTATTAAATGGAAGATGCAAAATATTCTTCTGAAGTGAAGAGGTAACGAATAGCCATAAGAAAAAACATAGCCACTAGAGACTTTTAAGTAGATTGTTTTAGTTTCGTATACACATCGTTTTATGAAAAACAGCATTGAATTGAGAAACATTCAAATAAAGAAGAACTTCTGCCATCAGCAGAAGTGAATAAACTGATTTATTTAAAATAGAGTTACCTAATGTCCTGACTCTATAGACTTATGGATGAATTCTTTTTTTGTTGGTTGTTTACGATTAGTGCCGTGGCAGTAGCTTCTGCAGGCTTGTAAATTTCCGCTTTATGCAATCTAAGATTAATAAAGAAAAACAATTTTCGTTATAAGATAATGGCGCACTTCACTTTCCTGGAGCGTGAAAGTCGTCTGGGTCCGCTACTCTCCTCTTTTAAAGTCAGCATAGGGACACTGACAACTATTTGCCCTCAGAGTCGATTGGGTGGTTGGGGCGAGCAGAGAAGGCGAGGCATCAGCGCTTTCCCAATGGACGTAGATCAGTGGTGTAAAGGTCCATTAAGGACTGAATGTGTGCTACAGCCTTTTGTATAGACAGACACAAATGTGTTTTATATATTCCTGGTGGCAGCGGTAGCTGTTCGTGTAACATCCCCACACTCTCCGCCAATAACAGAGGCGAACTATCGTGCCGCCCTACAATCAACGCTGTCCACCGTGTGACCTGTTAGTTCATGCTGGCAGTCTGAAGTTCACGTCCAAGTCAAGTCACTCTCAACATATTTCGATAACAAAATTGGCGCCCAACGTGTGACCACCTCAGTTAGACTTCGGTGATCTAATTACGATTTCTACTGGGGACTGGGACTTTGAGTGACACCATCAGCTGGTATTCGCTAGTTGATTGACCTCAAGTATCATATCCAGTGGAAATTATATGCGGACCTGAGTCTAATTTGTTTGTTAGTTGAAATTTTTTTTAGAGTAACGTTAATTATTTGCGGACGTGAGTGTAATTGGTTTGTTAGTTAAAAATTTTTTTTGAGTAACGTTAGAGTTTTTAAAGTTTTGCTATTTTGTTTTTGAGATATCTGAGTAAATCAAAGTTTGTTTTTTGAAAGTTTTTCTCTAAGTTCGACTTTAGGTTTGACTTTAGTCAATCCTCAAGTCTTTTAAGTTTTTTTTTAAATTTTTGCATTGATCTTTCCCGCTGGCCTTCTGCTATGGAAATAGTAGGTGGTCTCACCCTATTTTTTTTTATAAAGAAGAATTTTTAAGAACTTTTATTTTTAACGATTCTTAATCAAATTCATAAACACAAGAAGAAAAAACAACCGCTTTTCTTCTTGTATCTATGAATTTTATTTAGAATCGTTAAAAATAAAAGTTCTTAAAAACTCTTCTTTGTCCATCATTGACTGATTCTAACAAGTGTAGGTTCGATTCCCGACCGGGAAAAAATAAATAAAATATTTTTTTGTTGTGTTCTCTCGGAGGCATGTCTTTGTCGGCCAACGGGCTGGACAGTATCATGAGTCTGTGAGACGACCTTTTGGCTTTTAGCTAACTAGTTGACCAGACTTATGACTCTGGGCAGCTGGAAGGTTAGCTAGATTTGACAATCAGGCGAAGAGGAAGGAAAGAGTTTTTAGAGGATGTACGTGATGTTGGAGACCTTCAGTAATCAGGAGTTGGCATACTGCTAACTGTCTGGCTGAAGAATCTCTAGCAACATTTCAAGTCTTTGACATCTCCGACACTACTTTTCCAAGATCTCGGTGAGAGCCCAACTTCTTTTCAAGCACAACTTGCCTTTATCGTGCTGTTTCTGACCTGATTGGAGGTAGTGGACCTGAGACCCCTTCGTGTTGAGAGTTAGCTCTTGGAGAGGGAAGGAGAACATTGTAAGATTTTGGACTTCTGATTTTTTCTCTGACTTTTTTCGAGACATACGTGTATTTTAACCACACTACGACGAACCTCTGCAGATCTAATTAAACTTGACTTTCGGCTATAGTTTTAATATTTAACCTCTTTAGACACCGAGAGATTGACAATGGCTACAGTTCGAGCACACCTCCAGTAACTGGTATACCGCTAAAGGTGCCCGGGAAGTGCTCTATCTGTCAGGAGGGACATTGGTCAGGCAAGAGGAAGCGAGTTGAGACAGTCTGTGGACATGTGTTTCACAAGGCGTGTCTGCGGACGTGTATCGGACAGCAGTCAAACTGCTCGAACTTTAGGCGCCATCTCACTCAGTACGATTTTACTGAGTACACAGGTGCCGTTCCCAGAAAGACTCTTATGAATCCTGCCAGTCAGCATCAGTGTTCAATTTACCACCTCCAACGATCCCACCAGTTGGTAGAGAATCCCTATCACCTGGAATGCCAGATCCGCGTTCCATGAATTTTTCACATCCCAGTTCACGACAAAATAGTCCACTACCCACTGCTCAGGGTCAAAACTTAGTAGCGACAGAAGCTTTGATGGCAGGTCTGCTCATGCAGATACAGGTTTTAGTTCGCGAAGGCCTCGAACAGAATCTGAACACATTGCGGAAGGAACTGTCGAATAACGTCAGATAGCAGATATTAGCTGCAATGCCACCAGTCGACATATCACGTCCACCTCCTCCTGTGGGTGAACCAATACTACCTCAATATTTTCAAGACCCGCGTAGATATTCCTTTTATAGATCAACGTCTGTATTCAGTGAACATGGACAAAATCCTATCCAGCTTCCGTTCTGGTAGTTCCATCCGAAGATAGATTATCTCATACAGTCGAGATGGTTCCAAGCTGTCAGTAGGCGAATTTTTCTTCCGACTCGAAGCACTCTCGTACTCCGCACTCCAGGAAGATTTTGATCTTTTGTTCAGAAATATGAGCACACTGCTCGCAAGCCCGGTCATGGATTGGTATTGGTCATTTCTTAGACTGAACTCCACACCAACCTGGGAATACATGAAAACAACTCTCCTATCTGAATGGGGAGCTTCCAAAGATGATTTTAAGGTGCGGGTTCAGCTAATGTCCCGCCGGTAAAAATCTGGAGAATAATTTGCAGCATACCACCAAAATCTGGTGCAGTTGCGTGACCAACTGCAGAATTCAAAGCTGGATAGTAAGTTCCTGCAGATAGTAAAACCCGATATATTGCCAGACATCCAGAACCAAATATGTCTCCACACTACCAATACCATGGCTCAATTGAGATGGCTCGTCACCCAAATTCAAGCCACCCAGCTGCGAATTGCCACAGATTGCAGCTGGAACCCTTACCGCAGCCAAAGAGTGAACGAGATTGACGACTGCCAGTTTTTAACCCTGACTTGTCACTAATAACAGACTGTTTCACCAGCTTAGGAGACGTGTCAGACCAGACACGCAGTAGTGTGCTGGAATTGTGATCAGCAAGGTTACTTTTACCAGGACTGTCTGCAGATGGGAAGCAGAACTATGATCGAAACCTGCAATCATTAAGGAAAAAGCCATATGACTATAACTCGAATTTCTCTCCACGCCCTTGGTGAGGCAACTTAGTAAAACACTTCACACAACCCCGGCCCGGGATAAAAGTTATAGCACCTCATTGTCGAGGGCAAGCCAACAGAATAGATTTTCATTCATCATCTAGCAGCAATAGATATCTTTTGATTGTATTAGCTAAACAAAACACTGGTATATCTCGTTTAGTTAGAGTCTTATGTGTTGTACACTTGATAAGTATTAATATTTTAAAATCTCCTTATGAGATAGTAACTCTGAATTTAATCTATATTATTTCCACACTTGATTTGATAATATTTTAAAATCTCCTTATGAGATAGTAACTCTAAATTTAATCTATATAATTTGCACACATGATAAATATTAATATTTTAAAATCTCCTTAAGAGATAGTAACTATAAATTTAATCTATATAATTTGCACACATGATAAATATTAATATTTTAAAATCTCCTTATGAGATAGTAACTATAAATTTAATCTATACAACAAATTGCATACATGATAAGTATTAATATTTTAAAATCCTTTATGAAATGGTAACTTTGAAGGTAATGTAATCTTGTCCTGGGAAATTTTAACTAATGAAACTAAGTGAATTGTAATCCCGGAGCCATCTAGCCACCTCGATAGCACATCAAATATAACCATAGGTGCGAAACTCCCCCCCCCCCCTTGACAGGGCAAGTCTAAGAAAGAAAAGCGATTAATCCACAGGATGGTGGGAAACCCGTTCCAGGCTCCTTAACAGTGTAAATAAACTTTAACAAACCAAAAACGAGATCTAAAATTAATAGTAACAACTGTTTCCGACAGTGTAAATAAACTTTAACAAACCAAAACTAGATCTAAAATAAATAGCAATAATCGCTTCGAACAGTATAAATAAACTTTAACGAACCAAAACTAGATCTAAAATAAATAGTAACAATCGCTTCTAACAGTGTAAATAAATTGTTAGATTTTGTATGGCACATACTCTTACCAGATTCTTATGGAATTTTCTTCTGCTTATTAGATTTTTTTTATAGAACATACTGTTACCAAATTCTTATAAACTTTCATTTTTTTGCCATCTGGAACATCGAATTCTTTCACCAAAACTTTAAATTTAACCCCCTCTCAACCTGATAAGAAAATACTCCAATATCGCAGCAGTTTCCCGTGATTTATTTTCAGATATATATTCACCCCGCCCAGCTAAACACATGACAACCCCTGATAGCCAGAGCATATAAAGCAAACAACTGATATCACCAAGCTCCAAACTGGCAAGTAAACTATAGCATATTGTCGCTAATGCTATCATCCACCAACTATACAGACCAGCCCAACACAAGCATGATAATTCCAGGCAGGCATAGCATATAAATTAAACAACTGATAACACACAGCTCCAAGCTGACATGTAAAAAATCATGTCTACCTCAAGCATGTATGCTCGAGCGAGGCAGATGTTGTGTGCTAGAGCGAGGTGGTTGAAAGGTATAGTATTCACTACAACTTCCTACTAGATTATACGCACCCACCGCACATAAAAGAAACTTCTAGCATCACCAAACTTAATTTATTCTCAAAATATTTGTTAATCCCAGACCCGAAAAATATAACGAATTGTAAACAAAACCTGTGGAATTCCTCATTAACAATATCAATAAGATAATTTCAAGCTATCATAACCACCTCAAGTATGAACACAGATTAATGTTAGAGCGACACAGATGTTTTAATAGAGTCAGATGTTTGAAAGGTATGGTATTCACTAAAGCTTCCTACTATATTATGCACACCCACCACCCATAAAATAAACTTCGAACACCACTAAACTTAACCCAATCTCAACCGCCGCGATCTTGGCAAAAGGTAATATCAAATTACCTTCTAAGCCATGTCATTACACCTGACAAACAAAAATTATTCTTTTACTGCTCCCATACAATTTTTATTACTTAATATCATAGCACTATCTTCTATCATCAAAGCTTTTAATTTAACCCACTCTCAACCTAAAGCCAACATGTATATTCTCATAACATATAAAGCAAACAACTGATAATACCAAGTTCCAAGCAGGCAAGTATATGACCAAATCCACCTCAAGCATATGTATTAGAGAGAGACAGATGATGATGATTTGTTAAAGTGAGATAATTGCAAAAGTAAATTTGGATTTCCGAAAGAAATAACATGAGATTTTTGATGTCGAACTCTCATCGCCTAACCAGAAAAGGATCACTTTGCGAAAAAGTTATAAGGTATGGCTACGCATACGACTTTCGGACTGCGCTAAAAAGCTACTCTAGAAAGATTTCAAGTCACAACATTGACCATACCATTACACCTGATCATAAAAACAATTGTTAATAAGGCTTTCTTTTACTGCACCCATACAACTACCACTGCTCATCTAAGATATTCCTCAAATCAACATATCATACTACCACCTTCTTTTCTTAAACCTTTAAATCCTTCTCAATATTACGATAGCATTAGTCATCGATTCAACATTTTTTTAGAATTTCAGTTATATTTAAGCTTTGGATCATGAATCATGAATCAAATAAAAACATATACCTCCAATCCATTGTACAACATACATCGATTCTATCCCTCATACCAAAATCCTGAGAATACTTCCCAAGCCATGAAACAGAAATCTATTTGTGTGCATTGGGAGTCCGTTATCTAAAATGTTCTTATAGAAAACTGCCAAATTTTGAATTTATATATGCTATAGAGCCTAACTTACTATCCATATAGGAAAATAGTCTTCTAGTAATTTACAGCTTAGTTCCTTACCTTCTCAAAGGCTACACTTACAATATACCTTACTTAACAAAATAATAAAATAGTTTTGATTAAAATGTAACCTTACCATATTACGCCCACTTACTCCCAGCTGAGTGTGTGTCTATTTGCAGCCGGAGCCCGAATCTGTAGGCAGCTACATTCGATATCATCAGCCCAAGGTACAGCGCCATATACAATGATTACTCAATTGAGAGTTCTTGATTGAGGAATCGTAGTCATTTGGATAAGATAAATTTTTTTAAATAATTATGTTATGGAAGGTATAAACAATATATTTTGGTTCGGAAGATAAGAAAGTACGCTTATGATTATCAAAACACCATATTTCTGTACGAATAGTAGTTAGATCAGTAAAGTGACCCCACCCCACCGGTAATGATCTCAGCAAACAAGTTATATAGCCCCGTTCAACAACAAGCCTGATAAGTCCAGGCAACCATACTATACTCATAGTATATAAAGCAGACAACCAAGCTCCAATAGGGCATGTATATGATCAAGTCCACCTCAAACATGTGTGCTAGAGAGAGAAAGATGTTTTGAGAGAGCGAGTTGGTTTCAAAGTACGGTATTCACTAAAGCTTCCTAATGTGTTAGAGCGAGACATATTACAGCACTCTACTACTCATCCGAAACTAAATCAATATACCCAGGGAGATTTCTCGGTTATTAACAGAGAACCAATCGAGCGATCATATAAAATTGAATTTATTCAGAATGATATTAATCTGTATCAAATTATTTATTATAACAGTTGAATAATAAAGAGGGAATAATGTGAAAATAGTTTTTTTTTAATTAGTCGTGATAATGAAGGTCAAGTTTAGTACTGCTGCTCCACAAGTTTATATGATTGATTATAAACCCAGAAAAGGACCATGGGAGACATATGCTCTCGATCGCTTTCGCTTCCAAGATAGGATTAATAGAACTTCAGATATATTGTTGCCAATTTTGGATATGAAGCACAGAGAAAAAGTTTATAATTTGAGATTTAATGATACGAATATATAATAATAAAAAACTATTTCTCGTAAAACTTATTACTTTTCAATGCACACTCCTAGATGCAAAAACCATTGTTTACTTTACTTGGCGGTGCAAAGAGGCGATATCAGCCACCTGGCCACCGAGGCTTTAATTTCTACTACTTCTTACAAGCAGCCGAGATCTATTTTTAGATATCATGATCACTTTTCTCTTTTTAATCCGCAGTTTTTTTTTGTTTTTTTCAGCAAAAGATATTTTCTATTATAACTACTCATCTAAGACAACATATCAGTTGTTGTTTTTTTCAGCTATTGCGAATCTTTCATAAATTTGTTTACTTTACTCGGCTCTGTGAGAATTTTGTTTACATTATTCGACTGCGATTTTGTTTACATTATTCGGCTGTACGAATTGTTTATGCAATGAATCAAATTAGGAGCTTACATCTGAAGATCAAAATTAGGCTATTTCAGATCTAAGTCATCATATCTACCTACGTTAGTTGTTGTTGTTGTTATTTAATAACATGGTACTGAATGGTAGAAAATCTTTTAGTATGACGAAGTGAGTGTGTGTGTGTGTGTGTGTGTGTGGGTGGGTGGGGGTGTGTGTAAATATCGCTCAATTTGTTTACTTTACTCGGCTGCGATTTTGTTTACATTATTCGGAATTTGATTATCGGACATATCCAAGTCAACATACCACCTACATTGGTTGTTGTTGTTGGCATTAGTATCCTCTTAAAAGATAACTTCTAGATAATGTCAAAATTTCAGTACAAAAGCGACCTCAGCACACTGCCACTCCCCTCCCCCTCCCCCTCCCCAGAACCGACAGTGATCCATAAAAATGCACTTGCACTTTTTGTATGAAAAAGTGGGCCAGAACTCTCCTAGCGTAACTACTCGTTAAACTTAAGCCTATAACAATAAAGTTTCTGGCCCACGGCGTCAAGGCCATCCGGGCTCTGCCAGTTGTAATTGGTATAGTCTAACGCGTGAGTATAATTTTCTTGCTATTTCTAAAACTAACTCTACTACAAGATTCGTGTTTCTATTCTTAAATCTAAAGGTAAATAAAAAATAAATTCAATTGTACAATTCATAATACTACGACTAGCTTGCTTCTATGGTAGAGTTGTAATTTCAATGAAACCTAACTTCGAACTTCAAGTAAGAAACTTGGTGTATTATTTGTTTTTCTTAAATAAACTCTGCATTTATATCTAATTCTAAATCTAACTCTAGTGTTGGTTTGTCCGTTATAGTCTAGTGGTTAACCCATTTGTTGTCAGATAGTGTTTGAGTGCAGGGAGTAGTGCGTTCGTGTCCTCTCTAGTGTATTTGAGGAGTTCTGTTGGTCCTGTCGTAGTGCCTCTTTCGTCTAGTAGTCTAGGTTGTTCCCCGCACTCGTGAAAAATGTGATTTGCTGTAATAGGTGGTGAGTTTGCGCAGAAGTTGCAAGTGGGACACGATTGCTTTCGAAAGATGTGTTCTTTCGTGGCCAGGAAGTGTCCCAGCCTGACTCTGGCCATCTCGATCATAGTTCGTCGTGGCAGATCGAACATGTCTGGTGTTTTTACTTCCCTGTGGTGGCTTGCCAGGAAGTGGTTAGAATTATTCCACGCCAGTTGTCTGCTTGCGTCTCGAAGCTGTTTGTAGTGTGAGATTGCGGCTCTAAAGGCAGCTGTGCGTTTAGCCAGGCAGTCCGCTTTTTCGTTTCCTGGTATGCCTACATGGCCAGGACACCAGGCGATCCAGATTCTGCCATTTTGTAACGTGGTTCTGACGTTTACCGCCAAGGTGTTTTTGTTTTTGTGGTTTTGAATGGCCTTGATTGCCGCTAGGCTATCGGAAAAGATCGCCGTGGTGCCCTCTTGGTTGGCTGTCCACCTGGCTGCCTCCCAGATTGCTATGAGTTCGGCCGTGTAGACGTTGCACCACTCAGCTTGTGACATATTTGTGCCTGTCCGATTTCATTCGCTGCTGTGACCGCCATGGGCAGAGTCCGCCTTGGATGCGTCTGTATAGAGTATTCTGTCCGCTTGTAGTCTGTTTATGGTCTCTTTGTGGAGTCGTCTTTTGCTGTCGTTGTTTCTGTCTTTATATTGTTGTTCGTTGCTAATGATTCTGTTGGTCTTGATCCTCCAGGGGGGTAGTAGGGGGACTGGGTTGAGAGTCTTAGGATCAAAGGGAGGGGATTTGAGGGGTGTGGGAACGTCTTCCACAGACCTGTGAAGGCCTGATTTTGTGCGTGTGGTGCGTTGACGGTTGCTGGATAGGATGTCCACAATTAGGTCGTGAAGTGGGGCCTGGGGGTTGTAGAGCTTTTTGAGAAAGAGACTAGCAGTAAGCTGGTCTCTTCTAGCTGGGAAGGTGGGAAAGCCAGCTTCAATGAGCAGGCTGTCAATAGAGTTGTTCGTAGAGCGCCAATGGCCGTTCTGGCTGAAACATTGATAGCCTTCTGTATTTTGTTTATGTTTAGCTTGATGGAGAATCCGTAGATAGTGATCACGTAGTCGATCCTACCCATGATCAGCTGTCTGACAATTTGGATGGCGGTTTGAAGCGGGGGTCCCGCGTTCTTTCTACATATTACCCTGAGAAAGTTGTTGCGTCGGTTGATGTCTTCAACCACCATGTTGGTGTGTTTACTTCAATCTAGCGTTTTGCAGAAGCGCAGACCCAAGATTCTGAGTTCGTTCTGTAATGGGATTGAAACTGTGTCGTAGGGCAATTCGATTTCTCGGTATTTGCGTCTTCTACAGACGTGCAGCGCTTCTAGTTTGCTTATGGCAACCTTAGCACCATTAATTTCGGACCAGTTTGAGATTTTCCTCAGTGTCCGAGTGAGAATTGAATTTACGAATGGTGGGCTGCCAGATGCGTAGCATATTATGTTGTCTGCATAGATTTGGTAGGAAAGGTCAGGTACTGCGTTGAGCTGAGTCGACAAGGAGTGAGAGTAAGCTGAAAAAAGGTGCACAGCGACCGGGGAGCCTTGCGGCCTCCTGCTCTGACCTTGATCCTCCTGTCGGTGAGAAAGGACTCAACTAGCTTTGTGAAACGAGTGCCTGCCTTCCATTCTATAAGCTGCTTAAGGACGGAGTGCTTCGGCGTTCTATCGAAAGCCTTTTCCAAATCGGTGGACAGCAAGGCAGAGTGCTGGCCTCTAGCCAAAGCGCATTTTAGGTTGTGCTCCAGGACCTGCAGGAGGTTATGAGTACCTCTACCTGGTCTGTAGCTCCATACCGTCGGAAGCAGCCTCTGTTCCAGGAGCCAGCCTAATATGTTTGCCATCAGTTTCTATAGGAGCTTGGATATTGTTTTGAGGAGGGATATTGGTCTGGTTTCGGAGGGGCTTGGGATACGCGAACTCCCCTTTGGGATTGCGCGAATCTCTGCCAGCTTCCACTCTGTCGGAAACCTGCCGAGGGCCAGAATCCGATTAAGCAGCCTCGTCAGTCTGGCATGCCAGATTTCAGGAGCTTGCTTGATCATACCAAAGGAGATGTTATCCAGACCAGGAGTGAATCCTTGAAAGGAGTTAAGGGTTCGCTTGAGTTCCAGGAGGGAAAACGAATCATCAAGTGGGGAGGGGGGGGATGTTCTCAATATCTTCTTGTCTGCGCATATCCAAATTCGCCTTCATTGAGTGATACGTTGGAGGGCGGTCTGCATCGGAGGAGTACCTGGTGCAGTGCTTGGCGATGTGTTCAGCTATAAGCACTGGGTCAGTGACAATGACATCGTCGACTCTGAGGCCTGTAATTCCTGCCTTAGTAGGGTGTCCACAAATTGCCCTAACCCTGCGGCAGTTCTCTTTCATGGGGGTGGTGGAGCTAATGCTGGACGCAAAGTCCTGCCAGGCTTGCTTTATCGCAACCTTGATTTCCCTTCTCATCAAGGCGTTTGCTTTTCGATAGGCCCTATGCTCGACATATCGCGGAACGTGTCGGACGAGGAGGAGAGTTCTTCCCATAGATAGTTTTATTGGCAAATGGTCAGTACCTCAAGGGTTCTCCACTGTACTCCACCTGATGGCGGGAGCGAGGGATGGGGAGCAGATAGAAAGGTCAATGTGTGTTAGGGAATTTCGAGAGTTGAAAATGGTGGGGCTGCCGTCATTCAGGATGGCAAGGTCAGAGTCACCAAGCCACTCCGCTATAGTCCTGCCTCTAGCGTCGCCTCTAGGAGATCCCCAAAGCGGATGGTGAGCGTTGAAGTCCCCCAGCAAGAGCATCGGACTCGGGACCTGGTCCATTAAGGACCGCAAAGCGCTTTCTGTGACGGTGTCCTCAGCACTCAGATAGACCGAGACTACGTGTATAGGGGGTTGTGAGGGATTTTGACAGCGACAGCTGTAAAAGTGGAGTTGAGTGGGATTTCGGCGGCCGGGATGTTGTTATATATTTTACCTTTTAGTGTGCTTTGCTGGGCGCTTACACCTTACTGCTGTGAAACTAAAAACCACTTTTCTTTCTTTTGTACTCAAACACCCCTTTTTCAATTTTCACTGTTTTTATTTCACCAGACAATTTTGCCTTATTTTTTTTTTTTTTTAACGCACTATTCTGATGCATTCTAACGAGTTAGTTTTCTTTTTTTCGAATTTACAATTTCACAATTTCCTCACTATTCTGATGTATTCTAACGAGTTAGTTTTCTTTTTCTTTTTAATATACAATTTCACAATTTCCATTCAGTAATTAATAACTCTACTTTTCTTATCTTTCTTTACCGAGACCAAGCCGAACCGAAAAATGCAAGAATCCACCCTTGTCGTTTTTAGAAAATCAACTCTACATTTTCGCTACCGCCTCGTATAAAATTTTTATCACAACTCCACTTTCGTGATATAATTCGACTGCTTTTTTGTTAAAAATCGACTGCGCTCTTGATCACTTTCATCGCGATCAAGAGCCGTCGGTCAGGGTAGAAAATGCATAGTTGCATTTCTACCCTGAGAAAAATTTTCATTTATTCTGGACTTGTTTAAACAAGTCCAGAATATTTTTCGTTGGACGGTGGCTTGCAAAAATGAAATTTGATGTTTTTATAAACATCAGCCACCGTCCCGTCGATTGAAATTGCGGTGCGCATATACATATAATGTAATCTCGCGGCGTGCATTTCTTATCGCGAAAGCTTTTTTTGTGATATGTATGTATGTACGTTCGTACATACATATTGCAATTTTCACGACAAATCGTACTGAAGGTACGATTTGTCTTTTCTTTTATTTTTTAAATTAAATATTTTTACTGACAAATTTTGCTGAATACGAAATTTGTCATGGGAACATTTTTGTAAAAACGACATGGTATGTGAAGAAACTTGCTGATGCAATTTTCTTCACTGATTAAATTGATAAGCTACTCATGCTTTTAAGCATGATTAGCTTATATGAAAATTTAATGATTTTCAATAATTATTTTCTACCTTTTGTCAGGTATGTGGTAGGTATGTAACACCATTTTGCATTAGGTTGCATTTGTTTGTAATCATCTTCCTACATTACCGCATTACCATAAAAATCTAAATTTAAAGATTATAATGAAGTAATGAGAACTAGGTATGTTTTAGGTATGTAACAATCCTTCCCCCTGAGAAAAAGAGAATTATTTTTGAAGAGGAATAATTCTCAGGGGAAGTTGTTGTGGGTGTTATTTTGGCGTTCTTATCTGAGGTATCCGATAACTGCATGTTTCTTAGTTTAATTCTGTATTGAAAATGTGCCGAATGGATATTTTGTTGCAGTTGGATTCTTTCAAGATTGTCGTGATTTTTCTTCAAATGGATCATTGGCGTCTGATATTCAGAAGTGTCGGCCTCGTTCCTTTTTACCCGCGATTTTACAGTTACTCTTTTTTTTTAAATGGTGTTCACTGCTACTGTTGGCAATACACCGTACAAGTGTCCCCCGGGTCTCACTAGCGTGGCTAGTCTTATGTATGTGTTCCACGTGATGCCCAACTGGCGCGGACCCGTTCGTCTGGTCCTGCATAGAACCGGCCGGCAGCCCTTCACCATGTTGGGGGTGGAGGCCGGTGCTGGAAAGATGTATTGGGTGGACCTGCCATTGTACCCCCACCAGGGTCAAGCCTGGGTTGGCGTTGGTAAGTTTTGTGTACGTGTTTTCAATAGCCTATTTATTTTAACTTTGTGTTTTGTTCTTACGTGCCACATTCCATATCACTGGGCGGCACGGACTGTGCGCGTGCTGTCACCCGGTCTAAAATGACCCGCTGGCGGCCATTATACGCCAGGTCATGGCCTCCCCCCCCCCTCCTGGATCAACTGGACCAGCCGAGGATGAGTAGGCCTGGCAGCTTTTCTATTACATTTTTTCCTACTCTTTTTTTTTTGTAAAAGAATTAATAAAAAAAAAATAAAAAAAATGGTTCATCCCTACTTCAGGTGTTATTATTTCTTCCCATTTACCTGTCTTGTATTTTGTCTCTTGTTGTTTTGTTAGTGATGAGGTCGAGGAGCTTGCTTTTAATTGGTTATTCGGGGTGGCGATAATAAGCAAAGAACGAGGCGAATCTGTTCTTTCTGAAGATTCTGGAAAGGCTTTATTCGCTGACATTTGATTTTTTTTTTTTGTTTGAAGATGAATTATGATTTTAATTTGGTCAATTCCTGCTTATAATGAATTGTTGTTGCAAACTATTTTATGTACCTTTTCTCTGAGGCTTTAGTTCAATTTGTATGATCCAATATGCTAGCGTTTCGTTAATCTACAATTTTCGAAGGAATATTTTTGTTTTCCCTTTTTTTTTTAAATGCTAATTACTTTTGATTTGAATTTTATTTTTCCGAGTTTGTTTTGCTTTTAGGTCTGGTTAGATTAGTACTAATTCGGTTCAGTCGGTCTCGGTTGGGTTTTACATTTTATATTCATTCTTATATTCTTCCTCTGCTAATTTTCAAAAAGGAATTTTTTATAACCTATGTAAGGCTTACTTATCTTCCTCTAGTAGTACTAGTTTTTGTTAATATCTTTTATATTTATTTAGTTTGTTTCTATTATTTATGTTTTTAGTAGCCTGGTAATACGTAGGTAAAGTTTATGTTTGTCATACCTACATATTTCTTACTAATTAGATCTTTACACTACTTTTTTTTTTAATTATTTCTTTGTTCCTTTGGGCCGCCTTAAACCAATTGAACAGACTTAGTTCTAGGAAGTGATCGAGCTCGCTTTAAACTGGGTTGGGCGCAGGGGTTCGTTCTTCTAAAGGAATTCCCTCTGATGAAATTTCGGGGTTACCTTGTGGTTGATTTCTCTGTTGTCTCGTCTTGATGACAACAGGGTTAAGATATTTTACTGCCACCACAATCATTATGGCCAGAACAAGTAAGCTCGTAAATGATATAGAGGTGGTGGACAGGATATGGGAGTTTCTATTTGATACTTTCTCTTGGTATTTGTTGATTTTACTTTGGATTTCTTCCAGCGAATGGGTGTCAGTATAAATTGATTTATGGATATCGTCTCCCGTTAAAATCTCGATTTTCCCCAGACTGTGATTTTGAATTTCCTGTAAGATTTCAGTCAGGTTTACTTTGAGTAGAGAGTGGTTGAACTCAGAAAACTGGTTCGACTGAACAATTTTTAGTGGATATTTACTCTGACCTTCGTATTTAAGCACTTTGTCACCTGTTTGAACTTGACATGGTTGCGTTATCTCTAATATCCCTTGTCCTTCCAGTTTCGAGATCACAAAGTGATCTGGACATATGATGTGTAGCACCGTGGAGGTGATAAATGAAAATAGCCACGCATTTGGGTTGTTTAATTTGATCAGCATGTCTTTTTGTGGGATTTGTACTCTGGTCTTGCATTTGGGCAGCGTTTGAGGAAGCAGAAACATTTATGTTCGGTCTCATCTCGTAATGGAATTGTCTTTGTGAGACCGAAGCCCCACTGCGATGCACGACCTGTTTCTAGTTTGTTTATGCTTAAACAACTTGCAGCCACCGTCGATGGGAAATAGCAATGTTCTTTCCAGTGTTTTTGCAATTAGTGTCGTGGACGGTTACCTAATTATGTATTGCCTTCATTATTCTTCGATTCTAGATTAGGTTTAAGTGTTGTTTATTTTTACATTAGCTTTTTATGTTTCTATTTGAAATTTATATATTTGCTCTTTGTTTTTATTGAAGTTCTCAGTCAAATTCATGAACTCCATTTTCTTTACGTCTTTAGGTTAATCTTTATTATTTTACTCTTACATATTTTGCAATTGCCTTTAATTTTCCTGTTTAATTATTATACGATATTATTTTTCCTTCTAGCTATATGTACAGCTTGTGTTATTGTTCCTGCTCCTTTTCATATCTTGTTTCTTTTTTATTTGGATAATGGATAATGCCATTACTGCCGAGTCTGGTGGATTGAACAACTCGCGCGTTCTGCTGGATATTATGTGTAATCAGTGTAGTGGGCTTAAAATTTGCCACTTAAATGCTCAAATTTTATATCCCAAGAATGACGAGTTTCGCGATCTTTTTATCGCTTCTTCTCTTGATATGATCTGTATATAATATGATTTTTGGGAATGATCGTGTCGGCCGCATTGGTGGAGCGACTGCTATTTTCATTAAAGATTCATTTCGTGCTCGTATTGTATCTCGGTCAGATCATCTTCCTGTAGAATATATTTTTATTGAGATCTTAGTTAATGCAGAAAAATGTCTGGTTGGTGTCGTATATAGACCTCCCAATGTTATGGATTTCTCTCCTCTGGAGGCAGTCCTATCTGAGTTGAGTCATATTTATCAACATATCATTATTACAGGCGATTTTAATGTTAATATGTCTACCCCTAATGCTACTACGTCATCATTTAGCGAGATATTGAACACATACAGCCTGAGTGTGTATAATTCTGAACCTACACACTTCACTTCAACCTCGGCAACCTTCTTGGATTTGTTCATTGTTGCTGATCCTAATCAGATGCTGTTTTTTAATCAGATTTCTTTCTCCAAACATGACTTAATCTTGGGAATTTACAATCTTTGTTCTGAATCTGTAAGTGGTTTAAATTTTTCTTATAGAGATTTTAATGATATTAACTTTGATGAACTTTTTGAGGAGGCACAAACGTTTGACTGGACTTTGATCCGTTCAATAACATCAGCTGATGAACAACTTGATTACATTATGAGGCTTATTAAATACCTTTTCGATAAATATGTCCCACTGAAACATCGTCGCATTATCAACACCCAAATACCTTGGTTTACGCTAAGAATCAGGCAATTGATATTGCGAAGAAATAATGCATATCGCAGATGGCGTCACTTCAGTACATCTGATTGCTGGGACCTTTTTCGGTCCGCTTGTAATGCAGTTAATAATGAAATATTCCGTGCCAAGTTTCAATATTATAGTTCGAAATTTAAAAGCAATATTCCATCCAAAAAACTCTGGCAGAATCTTAGAAGTATTGGGGTTGGGCGATCGAACCGTGAGTTAAACCAGATGTTTGTTCTGCTTCTAATAACTTAACTGGCCCGGGCTCTACTGGCAGTGATTATGCTAGTGATTTAAATACACTTGATCCTTTTGATGGGTTTGCTTTTAGTCAAGTTAGCGAGCAAGATGTTTTTTCTGCTATTATGTCGGTGAAATCTAACGCTGTTGGACTGGATGAACTTCACCCCAAATTTATAAAAGTTCTTTTGCCTGTTATACTCCCAAATCTCACCTACTTTTTCAACAACATTATTTTAAGATCTACGATCCCTTCTATTTGGAAGTATTCTAAAATTATTCCCATTCCCAAGAAGTCTCGTAGTTCAACGGAGTATCGTCCAATTTCTATACTGCCTTTTCTCTCTAAAGCCTTTGAAAAAATCCTGCACACCCAAATCACCAGTTATTTAGATGAGTAGAAACTCCTGTCTAATCTACAATCGGGTTTTAGAACCAAGCGTAGCTGTACTTCAGCGTTGCTAAATATTACAGATGATATTAGAAAATCATTTGATAGTGATAAATTTATGGCACTCGTCCTCCTTGGCTTTTCCAAGGCCTTTGGCACAGTTGACCACAGATTATTATTACGTAAGCTGACTTTTAATTTCAATTTTTCTAATTCTGCATGCACGTTGGTTTGGTCTTACCTTTGCGGGCGTCATCAGAGTGTGGTCTGTTCTAATTTTGCTTCTGGCTTCCTACCTTTGCGGAGTGGAGTCCCTCAAGGCTCCATTCTGGGTCCTTTATTATTTACTATCTTTATTAACGATCTTCCAATGGTTCTGAGAAATTGTCATTACCACATGTATACTGATGATATACAGCTTTACATTTCTAGGCCGTTGGGTTTGCTGGAGGATGCCATATGCCGTATGAATGAAGACCTCACTGGTGTGCTTGATTGGGCTATTAGTAATAGTTTGAGCTTAAATGCCTCTAAATCCAAAGTTATCGTGATCTATAAAAGTGAATTAGATACTTCCTGCTTTCCGAATGTTATCCTAAACAATGTAATTATTCCTTACAGTAGTAGTACTGTAAAGAATCTTGGAATAATTTTGGATCGTACGTTAAATTGGTCCAATCACATTAACGCGCTTGTTTGCAAAGTTTATGGAACGCTGCGTAAACTTTCTGTCACTGCGTCTGTGAAATTCTTTTATTTCACGTGTACGTAGACGCAGTCAAGGTTTTAAACCCTGGCTGTAATTTGATGGGGTGTACGCGATACATAAACCACTACACCAGAAATAATAACCTGAAAGGTAAATGGTTAAAATGTATAATTAAAACGACGATATCTAATTTGAAAACAAACTGACTATTTATTTGATTTGTTCCTCTTTATATTTAAAATTTCTTTACAGTAATTCTTGTTAATCTAGCATTTCCTCACTGTTAAGGCGAAAATCAGCACATCTCTAATCCAACTGCTTCGCCTAATTCTATAATCTATTACCTCTTTCTTTGGTCTATACTTAAATATATCACACACATATATAATGTAATGTAACTTACTTGTGTTCAGATTATGCATTCCTTCTCATTAGGTTATCAAGTATACAATGTAAATGTAAATGTATTTACTTTAGTTGGTAAAAAGTTCTGTTACCTTTTTTCTCTCCAATGAACTAATGTACGTAGAGTTAACTAATTCAATTGTAATTGCGAAGCCAACAAGTCTAGATTAAAAAATTGTAACTCGTTTCGTGTAAAATTAAAAGGGCACAGTTGAAGTGAAGATTGCTTTTTTTTCTAAAATCATACCCAAGTCATAGTATTGCTTGGTGCTGGAATCAACAGAAGGTGCAACTTTTTTTCAGCATAATAAATTGCATACGGCAATTGAAAGCTGTTGAAAGCGCATATTATTCCTTGGTGCTGGAATCAATCAACACCTTAAATTCGTGGCGCAGAAATTAAGCAATACATCAACAAGGAAGTGTATTAAAGCATTTATATTCATGGTCCTTCGAGCCGGATTCTGCTATTCAACAGCGGAGCAAGATAAGTAGAATTGATTTCATTTTGTTTAAATACATATAATCTATGACACATATACATATATACACAACTGCGATCGCATGAAATCAACTGCACAGGTGCTTGTTATTGAATGCAAAGTGATCAACATTTAACAAAATCAAGATTTTCGGTGAATAAATCGAACTATTAAGAACGGTACAAGTGATAGCGGTGATCATAAATACAAGCACACACACATAAAAAACAGACCTTGGTTAATTAATCACATTCCAAGCGAAAACGAACATATGTTTTTTCGGTCCTATTGTTAGGGCATGCAATTATTTGCGGTATATGGTTAAGCCATTGAACTTTCGAGAATTTGACATTTTATCGCTGTATGTATGTATACCTACGTAATCTGTTGGGACAAGATCTGAATGAATTTCGAATAATTAATCTGTAGAATCAAACCACAAACATTTAGTGATTTAAAATTTATTGAAATAAACAATATTAGACGGAAACAATTAATATATTGATTTATAAAAGCATTTTTCATTTTTTTTTTTTTTTGTGTGTTCTAATATCATATAAATATGAGTGAAGAAGCGAGAGCCGCATTAATTCAGAAAAGGGGTCGAATTAAAGGCACTCTTACACGTATTAGGACATTCTCGGAAAGCATATCTTCTGATACTCCAATAGATGATATCAAGGTGCGTCTTCAAAATCTCGACATTGTGTGGAAGGAATTTTGTACCGTGGAAGACATCCTTATGACCTATGAAGGTCAAGTGTCAGAAATGGAAGAGTATGAGCGGAAATATTTCGAAAGCAAATCGGTCTTAATCCGGGCAATAGGAACACGTGAACAATTAGTGAACCCGCAAGAAAACGTATTTAATCTTAACACGTTAAACTCAACAATGAATCAATTGGCTGCACAACAGCAATCCTTTTTTCAAAATATTGATCGATCGCACGGTCAGCCAAGTATTACACGGCTACCAAGCTTAAACATACCTATATTCTCGGGTGATTACAAAGAATGGTCGTCATTTAAAGATTTATTTGAATCATCCATTCACTCAAATGAATTTCTAAGCGGTTCACAAAAATTTCAATACCTCAAGGGTCTACTCAAAGGTAATGCTGCAGCACTAATTCGCCACCTTCCAGTAAGTGAGACAAGTTATAACGAAGCATGGGAAAAATTAAAAACTCGCTTCGATAAGCCCTTGCACATAGCTATGTCCTTCATTAAAACCTTCACCGAACAATCTGTGGTTCCCAATTCCTCCATTCGTACCTTACGCAACTTAGCAGATACTTCAGACGAAGTCATTCGCGGCCTTAAATCATTAGGAAAGGAAGCAGAAGGACGTGATCCATGGCTGCTTTATTTAATCTGTCATAAACTAGATTCAGAGTCTCGTGAGGCATGGTCCCAAGAAATAGTTTGAGAAACATTTCCCACCTTTGACAAGTTTTTGAACTTTTTGAATAAACGATGTGATGCTTTGGAAGCCGCCAACTCTACAGCAAAAAGATCCTTCCAGTCCGTCATCCGCTTTATTTATGCCCCAACTTTAAAGAAAAACCAGTAAGCGATCGAAGGTCATTTGTGTTGTCAAAGTCAATATGTTTTCGCTGCTTAGGCTCGAATCACTCAGTGAAGGTTTGTCGCTCGAAATTGAGATGCCGTCAGTGTAAACGTAATCATCATTGGCTCTTGCATCCTACCAACCAATCGGAATCAAGTTCAAACACCAACTCAAATGCTGAAAATTCTTCAATCAACCGTACGAGCTCTCACTCTTTAATCAATTCTTCAAACTCTTACGTTGCAATAAACCAATCTAATCCCAACCTCACGATGAATCCTCACTCAGATGGACTATCCAGTTGTGACTTACAATCAAAATCCCAACCATCATCATTTAGTACTTACGCAAATCAAGCAGCACCCATTCAAGACAATTGCAATCGTTGCATTCAACCCTCAATTGCTTTATTGCCTACTGCGCTCTGTCATGTTAAAGACTCTAAAAGAACAGTTTCAGCTATGTCGACTCTTATTGGATTCGGGATCCCAGATCTCCCTAATCTCTCAACATTGTGCCTTGCGTCTCGGTATGAAGGGAGAAAAGAGCAGACTTTCTGTGAGCGGGCTTTCTGACACCACAGTTGGAGTTACTAAAGGCAAAATACGGCTCGATATCTACCCGCGGTTGCAGAATAGTCCTGCAATTAAGGTTATAACATTCGTAATGAAAAATCTATCGCATTACACTCCACCACAATTATGCATTCCACAAGGCGTCGAAAACATTACCAACCTTAACCTAGCAGATCCAGATTTCCATAAATCATGCGAAATCGATATTATATTGGGAGCTGATAAATTCTTTGATGTACTTGGGCAAGGAAAATGGCGTGACGATTCAGGAAATACAATTGCGCACGAGACAGTATTTGGTTGGGTCATAACAGGAGGAATAATGAGGGAACCTTTCGCTCATAGTTTGACTTCCACAGTGACAAACTTAGATAAAATTTTGGAATGCTTTTGGAAGACAGAAGACATTAATGCAGAATCTTCGACGATAAGTGAAGAGGAGAAGGCAGTCGAGCGCCATTTTCAAAACACAGTTACTCGAGACATAAATGGTCGCTACGTTGTCTGCTTACCATTTACAGAAACTTCAAAGCCATTAGGAAATTCATTTCGAAATGCAATCATCCGTCTTAATTCAGTAGAGCGTCGTTTCGCGAAGGATACTAATTACAAAAATGCGTACATTGAATTCATGCGCGAGTACGAGCTTTTGCATCATATGGAGCCAATTCCACAAAAAGAAATCAGCGCGAAGGACGATCGCTGCTTTTACTTACCTCACCATGCAGTCTTTAAAAATTGTCCCGGCTCAAAAATTCGTGTAGTCTTCGATGGATCAGCTAGAACGTCGTCTGGGGTCTCATTGAACGATATTCTTCTGGTCGGGTCACAAATTCAAAGGGACTTGGCAAGTATTCTCATAACCTTCAGACAACATCAAATAGCAATCACAGCCGACGTACAAAAAATGTACCGCCAAGTACTAGTAGCGTCACAGGATAGAGATTATCAACGCATTCTCTGGCGAGAGAGTCCATCACTCCCTATTAAACATTATCGATTAAACACAGTGAATTACGGCACCTCATCAGCACCCTTCTTGGCTACTAGGGTGTTGCGTCAAATTGGCAAGGAATACAAGACTATTTTTCCCAAAGCAGCAGCTATAGTTCAGCAAGATTTCTATGTGGGCGATTTGCTCTCCGGTGCGGAATCCCTTTCCGACGCGATAGAATTGAAAAAACAACTCATAAAAATGCTAAGTGAAGGTGGCTTTCCCTTAGTAAAATGGCGATCTAACTCATCCAGTCCCATACTAAACAATGTAGCTCCTATAAAGGAAGATCTTCATGAAATCAACGATAACACAGACATCACCAAGGTACTTGGAATGCATTGGAACTCGACCAAGGATACATTTTCCTTTAAAATCACCAAGAATATGTCAGATGCGAACACGAAACGGAAACTGTTGTCAGAGTCGTCAAGGCTCTCCGATCCCCTGGGACTTCTAGTACCTGTTGTGATTATAATAAAGATCCTTTTCCAACAACTATGGCTACTAAAGTACGACTGGGACGATGATTTACCTAAAGAAATAGTTCGCTGTTGGGAGAAAGTAAAGCTCGAACTACCAGCACTATCTCAACTCGAAATTCCCCGCTTAATCTGTCCTGGAAATGGCTCCATCCAATTGCACGGTTTCGCCGACGCTTCAGAGCGAGCGTACGCCGCAGTAGTATACTGCCGCACAAGGAAGTGATGGTGATACTTATAGCAGCAAAAACAAAGGTAGCGCCTTTGAAGCAAGTGAGCCTTCCGCGTCTAGAATTATGTGCAGCCTTGCTTCTCACCAGACTAATGAAAAAGGTCACAAATTCGTTGTCAATTCAATTCACAATCAGAGCATGGACCGATTCAACAATTGTCTTGGCATGGTTGTCTGACATTCCTCGGCGCTGGAAAGCATATGTTGGCAACCGAACAGCTGAAATAATAGAAACCGTTCCCAGAAATCAATGGAACCATGTATCTTTCAGGAGACAACCCAGCTGACTGTGCCTCTAGAGGTATCAACCCAGAGGAGCTGGTCAAACATTCCTTGTGGTGGCAAGGCTATTACTAACAGAGGATAAATGGCCAGTCACTCGCAGCATTAAGTTCACGTATGACATTCAAAAGGAGGAGAGAAAACCAAAAGTCCTATCACATTTGCACGCAATCACCTACGATGTATTCGATGAGCTATTTTCCCGATGTTCTTCCTTTTACAAAGTGCGAAGAGTTATAGCACACTGCTTAAGATTTATTTCATCTGCCAGAGCTAAGTTTCAAAAACGAAAATATGATAGGTCAGCAATTTCTAGAATGGAGCAAGCAACTATAATGTGCACAGCCCTTGAAGTACAGGATGCAACTACGATGTGCATAAGATCAGTACAAACGAAATCGTTCCAGGTGGAAATAAAATATCTAACTTCGAAGAAATCTCTCCCTGCAGGAAGTCCACTTATCAAACTAAGTCCTTTCCTCGACAGCAAAGGAATACTCAGAGTTGGAGGTAGACTTCAGAATTCAGGCTTCAATTTCAATGCACAACATCCCATAATCATTCCGAAGAACCACACAATAGCAACACTTCTTCTTCGGGACGCTCATAAAATACATCTTCATCCAGGGCCGTCTCTACTTACAAGTATCATTAGACAAAGCTTTTGGATACTCGGTGTTAGAAACCTCGCTCGCAAAATTTACCGAGAATGCATGACATGCTTCAAACAAAGGGCAGCAGCTAGCTCGCAGCTCATGGGCAGTTTGCCAAAACCAAGGGTGAACATATCTCGACCATTTTCACAAGTAGGCATAGATTACGCAGGACCTTTGATGCTCAGTTCAAGAACAGGGGGAGGTTCGAAACTAGTGAAGGGATACATAGCGCTCTTTGTTTGTTTCGCAACGAAAGCTCTACACTTAGAGCTAGTCAGTAATCTCAGCCGCGAAGCCTTCTTGGCTGCGCTACGACGGTTTGCAGCACGTCGTGGTATTCCAAATGATATCTACTCGGACAATGGGACCAATTTTAAAGGGGCAAACACATATATAAATGAACTTCACAAACTTGCCTTATCATGTTATACTGATCCTCTAATATCTGTGTTTCTAGAGCAAAGCAATGTAACTTGGCATTTCATTCCACCAGGGGCCCCCCACTTCGGAGGTTTGTGGGAGGCAGCTGTCCGGTCAGTCAAATGGCATTTGCGAAGAGTTGTAGGCGAGAGCCATCTAGGATTCGAGGAAATAACGACACTTTTGACACAAATCGAGGCCATTCTCAACTCCCGTGGTGTGGGTGGATAGCACGGTGGTGATAGTGCTTTTCGCTTCTGGTACTGCTCCAACCAGAATCCAGCCCAATTCTGTGTTTTGGGCTGTGGTTGTATTGCCAAGTCCTCTTTTAATGCCATTCTTAATAATGGCGGCGTAAACTTCTGCTCTAAGAAGAATATCAACCTCTCCCGGAATCGAGAAAGTGGGAGCTAATGGGAGATTGTTAATGTGCCTCCAATTTGACACGTTAATCGTATAAGTAGGTAGCAAGTCTGTGATTTTTTTTATCACGAGCATATTGCTTGTAATTTTGAACTTGGTATGTAATGACTGAATGACGACAGTTGTCTGCTTTACAGCAGCGTTGTACCAAGTCCAATTAGTTGATGCGTAGTTAGGAGTCCTTTAAGCTGTAGTCGCTTAAAGGCTCTTTCAGTTAAAATGGAAACTTGAGATCCAGAATCAATCAGAGCTCTAAACGCTATTGTGATTCCAGATGGTGATGTGACATTTATTAAGGCTGTAGAGAGTAGCGCTCTCTTCATATTGGATGTTAGAAAGTTTTGAACTCGTTGCTCGTTATTTCTGTCGGCGATTGAGTATTGCTTTGTTTCTATATTGGTATTTTGGGTGAGCTGATTGAATGATTTACTTTCGTAATGGAGCAGTGTATTGTGATTTCTGTTACTATGATAACGTATTTTTTTGCTTGTACAATTTGATGTTGCATGGTTAGGTGATAAGCAATTCTTGCATAAATGCTTATTTGAGACAGCTTCGTGTCGCTGTTGGGTGGCCAGAGTTCGGAATGTTGGACAGTGAAAAATTATATGGTCCTTTTTGCAGTGGCTGCAATTTGTTTTATTAGGTGGGGGCGCTGGATTCATAGATTTGTTTAAGAGTCCATACGTTGTTCTAGGTGAGAAAGGTTTTCTCTGTGTCGTATTTGACGACATATTTTTGTTTCCTATCATTTCTAGAGTTCTGAAGCGAGACTCTAGGAATTTTGTGAGTGTCTTTAATTCTGGTAATTCAGTGCTATTATGTAAGCTCTGTTCCCATAGTTGATGAGTGTCTGGGTGCAATTTCTGCAATGTTAAATATATAATTATTGGATCCCAATTATCAGTTACTATTTCTAAATTTTGTAGTGCTAATAAAGCCTCGGTTATGTTATCTAATAGGCTTTTAATATTGTCGGCACTGTCATGGTTTATGGTTGGGAGAGATAATAATTTTTTTAACTGTACATTGACGAGAATTCGCTTGTTTGAGTAGCGTTCCTTTAGGAGTTTCCAAGCTGGTTTATAATTTGCGTCGCATATTTCGTAATGCCTGAGCAATTTTTCAGCTTCTCCTATTAAATTCGTTTTTAGAAAATATAATTTGTCAACGTCTCTTAAATTATTGTTTTTATGAATAACCGAATTAAATAAATCGTGGAATGAAATCCACGTAGAGTATTCTCCATTGAAGGTGGGAAGTTTAATTCTGGGGAGTCTTTCATTATTAAATGAATTTGTGCTAGCATGCGATGTCTGAGTCTGAGGAGGATTGTTGACAGGCGTTGGTGTTAGTCTGTCTACATCCTCTTCCATGCTTGCTGCTTTTTCAATATAATACTCCTGTACATCACTAAATGTCTCTTTCGTGAAATATTCTATTTTGCGATCTTCCTTTGTCGCTCTATTTTGAATTACCCTATGCTGCTTTTGGAATTCTTTCCAGTATTTAGTGAACGCTTGTAGGCGTTTTTCTATCGATTTGACAGTTTTCTTTTTACCTTCTCTTTGATGCCTTTTAAAGAGGTCTTCCATTAAATCTTTGACCTCTTTTTGAGACTCAACCAACTCTAATACTGAGCTAATGGTTTCGTCCCCGGCGTCAGATATACTGCCTTCATCATCTGTAGGCATTTTCTATTGAGAGGCTTGATTGAACGTGAAGCTGGGAGTACATCGAGGGATTTGCTGCATTAAATTTATGTATGAGGACTGAACATATATGTTAACGTGTCACCTGGCAAGTAAAAAATGTTATTATATTCACTGCAAATTTCAGACACCACTTCTCTTTCTTCGCAATTTAAATCTTCCGAGAGTACTAGTGTTTGTTTCAGTAATTCGAGTCTTTGCTGAGAATGACTTACCGCCTTTATCTTATCTCTCAATGGCTGCACTGAATACCTATCCAACCTCTCAAGCTTGGGTTGAAAGTTCGTTATCCCAACCGGCTCAGTTCTAGCGTTGTTCCGGACAGAAATCAACTTCTGAAAGAGAACAAATTAGTAAATTTAAATAAATAAAATGTAATGTAACTACTTACCTATTCTCCTAAGCAACTCAGGGTCTCGCCAGCCGCATGAATCTCAACTCCTTCGCGGTGCAATTATTTTTATGGGATGTATGCCAAATTCATGCTGATCGCTTCTTCATCATTGAATTCCTAAAAAAGAAGAGCAAACAAACCACCAAGAATCAACTCTTATTAAAGAAATATAAATATAAAATGATCTTACATAATTCATGTATTCCCACGAAGCAAAATCTGTATGTAAACAAATTGCTGCTGTCAACTCAAGTCAGCTGAACAGCAACAAGTATGGCCACCACAGTATGGAGATACAAAAAGTCTCATTACTAACCACGTTCCGCCATGATTGTTTCCAATGGAACAGAGATACTAGAAATTTTCATTACGAACCACGTTCCGCCATGATTGTTGTTCACAAAGCAGTGAACAGATCAAAAATATAAGACATGTTAAGACTCCCAGCTCAAACTTGCAATACGAGCAGCATATGAACTGCGATAATTACACGAGAAATTACTGCGCAGCAGAAGATTGGGATGTGCAGCAATTCGTGTGTGCTGCTTCTAGCTACGTCTAAGTCAGCTGGAGGTATTGGTTTTAGGAATTTACAAATTTTGTCGTGTAAGTAAACTTTCTCATCCAAAAAAATGTGAAAGTTTTAGTTGATATTAACATTTATACTACACTGGATTAGGAATAAATTAAATTTATGCAAAATGTTTTTTATATTCATAAGTTGAGTGCAGCTTGTTAACAACAATAACTAAAATGGTAACACTTTATGAACCAATGATGAAGTGCAGTTGCTAGGTCAGGTTATTGTTGCTATACAAGTTGTTGCTATGCCAATATTGTTGCCACGCGCCGCTGACTACCGTTCTTTGGTGTCGTGCGCAAACTCTGGCTATATAAACAGCAGTTTGACTTGATTCGATCTCTTTTGTGATTTAGCAGTGCAGTGATTAACTTGGCAATTTATTCCTTTGTGTTCTTTCCTAGTGATTTTTCCTAGTGTTATATTTTAATACTAAATTAAATACTTTGTTTAATTGACGGCTAAAATAAAATATTCTTTTTCTGGGTACTGACTGGATTAAGGAGTTTATTTTAGATAGCGATTAAATTAAAGGTTTTTTTTATTGTGGGTAGCGCCTGCAATAGAAAATATTACTAACAATACACTTTATTTCTGGTCTCGACGGAAATAAAGAATCTTTCTTCGGGTCTCGACTGAAGTTAAGATATATACTAACATTCACTTTAAGTCGGGTCTCGACTGACTGAAAGAATATTATCTCGGGTCTCGACTGAGATAATATATTACTAACAAATAACTTTATTGCGGGTCTCGACTGTAATAAAGTTTCTTATTGCGGGTCTCGACTGTAATAAGAAATCTACTAACTCACACCACTTTATTGCGGGTCTCGACTGTAATAAAGAGTCTTATTGCGGGTCTCGACTGTAATAAGACAATTACTAACAAAACCACTTTATTGCGGGTATCGACTGTAATAAAGAGTCTTACTGCGGGTATCGACTGTAGTAAGACAATTACTAACACAAACACTTTATTGCGGGTCTCGACTGTAATAAAGATTCTTGCTGCGGGTCTCGACTGTAGTAAGAAAATCACTAACACAAAACACTTTTTTGCGGGTATCGACTGTAATAAAGAGTCTTATTGCGGGTTTCGACTGTAATAATACAATTCCTAACAAATCCACTTTATTGCGGGTATCGACAGCAATAAAGGATATCCTCATCCCACACCTCAGTCAAATAAAAGGTCAAGTAAATCAGCTGCTACATATCGATCAGGTGAGTACAAGTCAATTGCTACAGTTGAATAAAACAAATTTATATATTAATTATTTATTAAACGTCTTGGTTTCAGCTTCTTATATTATAAAATATAGATATACATATCTTGTAGTTCTCCAGTTATAGCATTTATTGAACTGGAAATATTCAGTGCAGTGAATAGATATATAAAACCACTAACTTTATACCAGTGGCATAAATTTCACCACACCTTTCAATTATTGTATGTACGCTCTAACTACGGGCAGTACAAGCGTTGACAATTCCCACAAACGTCTGTCCATTCTCCAGCCTGATTATGGCGTTACCACTGTATACACCTGGGATAATCTCTTCCGCCACGTACACCAATTGCTCCGTTCTTGGTTCCAGCTGTACTATGGATTCCCTGCCATTTCTCGAGTTAGGGAGCGGTTTGGTTATATTGCCCTGTTTAGGAATTCAAGCTTTTCTCATATTCGCGCCTCCGCAAAGGCTGCAGTTTCGGAAATAACTGGTTCGATTTCCGTGCGAGGATAATCTGATCCATTTCTTTTCAACCA
This sequence comes from Dioctria rufipes, assembly GCA_963924295.1. NCBI lineage: Eukaryota > Metazoa > Arthropoda > Insecta > Diptera > Asilidae > Dioctria > Dioctria rufipes. The sequence continues at coordinate 138,553,385 of OZ002740.1, forward strand.
CTACTTCCCGAATTTGCTTTTGCCCCCACATTCCTTCTGGAAACCTTACCAAAATCTCCTCTGTATAGAGAGGACTTTCCTGCTTCGCCTCTGTGCAAAGAGCCGACGCCAACGTATTTCCGCTTTCCGGGCTTCCACGTGATTTATTCTTGATACCCTGTCGAGTCTTTGCCTCTTTCTCGACTCTAAAATACTTGGTTATACTCTCAGAGGCAGCACGAGCTTTATATATCACCTCTCTCAGGTTTTCAATTCGATTTCTCATTCGCTATCTTAGAGCTTCCGCTGAAACTGTCCGAACTGTTTCCCTACTGGACAGTCGTTTCGCTTCTACATTATAACCCTGCAAGGTTATATGTTTAACTTTTTCGGTTCCTGTTACGTTCCTGAAAATTGGCTGTGCTTTCTTGTACACTTGTCTGTGCTGTATTGACAATTTTCTATTAATACAATCGATAACAGCTTTATCCTTGGTATTGAATCTGTGTTATGTATTACCTGGAACTCGCATTCTTGATTACCCCTACCTACGTGAAGATGCGCCTTGCGGGCTCCAATTGAACGTTGTTGAGCTCCAAAGAGCCCTCCAATCATGATACATATATGTTTTTGTACCAGTGTATCCATCCTTATTCTATTTACCTTAACTAAATTGCAGGTGGATCCCGTATCCACCAATAATATAAGCTTATGTTCTAGTCCAATGTCGGCTTCTATTGTGATGACGCAAATATTAACTAGCTCTAATTCCATGTCTATGCCCTTCTTTTTACCCGAATATCTGGTTTCTAATTTGCTTAGTGAAAGGCAGCTGCGGGATTGTTCCCGAGCTGCCACCTCCCGTTTCCCTCTTGCTGAATATTATTCTCTGCTAAAAATTTTTTTAAACAAATTGCGGTGTAGTGGTCCGATGTTCTACAAAATTGGCAGTATATAACTTTTGATTCCGATTGCCCCTCTACCGAACTGCTAGGTAGTGCCTAAGCAAAGTTGACTTGCTGCCTTTTAAATCCAGTTGCGTCATGTCCATATATCCGGCATTTTGTGCAGTAAGTCGTCTGTTTCCTTTCCCTACATTCCTTAGAAAAATGTCCCCATTGTCCGCACTGAAAGCACTTAATAAGTCTTGGCTGCTTTGTTTGACCAGGGGAACCCCTGTGCATTCCCGATAATTCTGGCCTGAATTGCGGTCCCGTCCTTTTAGGTTCCTCCTTGCTGAACCTACCAGCATCCCAGCTGCCTGCTTCCATTCCTCTGTTCTCTTCCTTCGTATAATTCCGCAGCCCTGGTTCCTTAAATTTAGTCTCCTAGCATCCATCTCAAAGTAGTCTGCCTCCTCACGTGCTCCAGAGATAGAAATTTGCGTCCCGTCAAATATAGCTGAGTAGTCTGCTGCATATCACCTGCCTTGAACGTTGCCACCGCGTCTGCCTCAAGTGCCGCCATCAATCCCCCGTCTTTGCCTGGGTACTTAGCCGAAACTGCCGCCTTGATTTAACACAGTAGTTCCTTAAGTCTATCCGCATAGCCTTTTATGTCGTCACCGGGCCTTTGTACGCATGATAACATTTCTGCTCGCAGCTCACAGTACGATTTTTTTGGCATATAGGCAGTTTAAATTGTCTGCTGCAACGCCTCAAAATCCTTCGGCTCTTCTGAACTTATTAGATAATATGCCTCATCTAACAACCGATAGCTTACACATTTCATGAAGATTGGCTATTCCTCGGCCTTTAAACGATCGTAAAGATCTTTGCAGCAGCTCAAGACAGTTTTGGCGTTCTTTCTCCAGAAAACGTTGGTATGTATCTGGACACCACGTCCATGACTTTGTCATAAACATCGGCCATGGTTTTCGTTGCTAGTTTTTCTGAATTCCTCGTGTTATCTTTCGGCACTTGGTCTTCACTCGTCTTTGCTAAGGTCTGCTTTTTAGCTTTCAAAATTTCTTCTTGCTGCTCCTTCTCGCTGCCGTTCTTGGAATATTAATTTCTTGGGTGACCACTTCTTAAAAATCCCTCAAACTTGACCCTCCTCTTGTGGTAATGGTGCTACTCCTAATTCTTGCTCTAATTCAGTGGCAGTCTTTTCTGTCTCCTCCAACTGCCTTTCTAAAGATTTTATGGTTCCTTTTAAAGCCCTGTTTTCCTGTTTGCACTCCTCCAATGCTTGATCTGTTTCTTGCTCAATTCTACCAATAACTTCAAAAGTAGACGTTATCACCAAATCTAAGGTTTCTCCCTTTGTGCTTTTCACTGTAGCCTCATTTATTTCTTCCAAAAACTTATTAACGTCCTCACTCGGCAATCGTTTCTTCAATTCATCCGTTATATGTTCTTCTAGATACCGCCAATCCTGTTCGTACCGTTGTAATTTCAACCGGCACTCCTTCAATTCCTGTGTTCTGGTTTCCAATTCCTTTTCCTGATCCTTTACTCATAACAATTCTTCCCTCGTTAGAACGTTACTTCTTCTCAATGACATCTATAGTCATTACCTAATATACCCTTCACTCTCAAACACGTCTGCTAGACCGTAACTAATTGCTTAAAAACCCTAAATGCAAAATTTGAATTTTCGACGGTGTTTCAACAACGATTTTTCCTAATCTCCGATCTCTGCAGGACGAAAACACTTTTCTACTTTAAGTGACCCTTCTCACCCTCTTACGATTACGTTCAACGCGATTTCGACCAACGCCTCTACAGAACTGTGACGTTAAGAAACTTTCTATATACAATTCACGATTCAAACTTATTAATTAGATGTATACCTCTAAACTTTCACACTTTCACCTTTTTCGCACACAAAGAAAATGAACCAAAAATTATTAATTTCATAGTAAAAATAAACAAAAATGTTTTAGCCCACTTAACGCAAAAACTAATCTCAACCACAAAAACACATATATTCCTCTTCTGACCTTTTCTTGTATTTTTTTGAATATTTTAATATTTTCCAATTTTAATTTTAATTCCCAATGATATATTTATATCACTTAATATGCCGTACATTTCGAATAGAATTTCCTTACTTAATCTACTGAACTTCTGAAACTACTCCCTTTACATACCACACTATCACACTATGTATTAACTAACACTCAGACCACATAACCAAAAACAATCTCAAGCAACAACAATCACCAAAATTTATACCCCATTTTTTTTAATTTTTTCCAACACTTTATCCTGAAAAGAGTAATGGAGTAGCTAAAAAGCAAAACTCCTACAAAACAAAAAAAAAATGGAATACCTAAAAAGCATAACTCCTACAAAAAAAAAAAAAATGGAGTAGCTAAAAAGCATAACCCCTACAAACAAACAAAAATGGAGTAGCTAAAAAGCATAGCTCCTACAAAACAAAAAAATGGAGTAGCTAAAAACATAACTCCTACAAAACAAAAAACAAATGGAGTAGCTAAAAAACATAACTCCTACAATTAAAAAAAAATGGAGCAGCTAATAAGCTTTACTCCCAAAAATAAATAAAAAAAATAAAAATGAAAAGGAAAATAAATTATTTCACTGAAGAAAAAAAAATAACACTTACCTAATCTTTATTCGGCTGCGCCAATTTGTCGTGTCCCAAAGCAATCCAGTAAAAACATTCGCGTAATTCAATTGTAAAACAAATATATTTCTTTAATTAAGTTAAAATCTACTACGATATAAATTAAGTGGAGTATCACCCGTGATCGATACTTCTGATTATACTCTCAAATTACAACTAACTGAACTGGTACCGAACCGCTATCTTTAATAAAAGCAAATTCTAACTACGCAACTCGATCTATCAAAACGACCGCGCTCACCTCCATTCAACCAGGCGGAAGCGACCTTGACCCAGTGACCAGCGCAATACCTTGCAGTCATAATTACAAAGTATTACGTTAATCACTGCCGACAGCGGAAGCCCCCAATACTGCATGTAAACAAACAGTGAGCCCAGCTGAGTATTTCACTATGCGAAGTGAATTACTTAACCATGACTCAATGCCCAGTTACATATAGCAGTGAATGTGACAGTTTCCAAGTAAACAATTGGCAATCGCCAGACACTTCACTGTGCGAAGTGAAAAGCTTAGTTATTGCAAATCGTTTAATTAACTGTACACCTGCTGTCACAATTTCACCAATTGAATACTGGGTCACGACAGCATGAAACCCCGCTTCCTTATTAGTTATTTATTCAGTGGCGCCCACAAATACAAGGAATATGACAGAAAAATGTTCCATGGACTTCAGTGCTCCCAGTTCTACGTTGCCAGAAAAAGTGCAACACTGAAATGATCCCATCGAAATCGTGTTATGGTCGTAGCGTATTGCATGTAGCAATATGCTACACTGATCTATGTACACGTCTAAGCGACCCGTAGCAGCATGAGGTGTGTGTGGACTGCGCCCTAAATGGATGTAGAGCCACACGCGCTGAACATACTCGAAAAAGAAAAAGAAGAAGAAAAATGTCGACATCTGTCTTGTTGTTCAAGTAAATCACGCGAGTGTAAGTCCTACAGAGAAGAAAATCGGAATTTTTTTGTAACATCGGCAGCGGAAATATAATTCCTCACGTGATTCGAAATTTAATTTGGATTCAACTTTAAACGGCATATTGTTACAGTTGTCAGCATTACATTTTCGGCATTTATCGTTCTTGTCTTTGCATTCTTTTGAATGTTCATCAGATAGACAGCCTCGGATCATATTAACTGCATCCTCCTTTGTATAAGCAAATCATTTGTTTTCTTTTACATAGTGGAGACAAAGGAACTTTAATTATAACTCTTCATGGGAGGAGAACCGATAGATAGGCTTTGCAATCAAATGTTACGTATGTGATAGGCACATAGATTCAAATTGTCAAATGGACATCCCAGCAGATAGCCTGATTAAAGATTGCCGAGATTTTCCTGTTAGAGATAAGAAACTTCCGTACACCTATTGCGGAAAATAACACAAGTTATTGAATTTTCGGTTAATAAGTCACCACCGGACAGTCGAGTAATTCGAACCTGCGGTTTTGAAAATCAAACCAGCACAAATTACTGTTATCAGCGAGCTGGATGTGGTGGACGGCAAGTCGTCAGCTCATGTGATACTGATGAATGTAGCAGCGCAGGATCATTAAAATTATCCTACCTTACCACAATGGCAACAGTACTAATCACCGCCACAATTTTGTGATTTAAACTAGTTTAATCTTCTCTAAAAGATGAAGACAAATTATAAGATATAAGATTTTGGAAATAATGTTTAAAACAAAAACAAGCAAATAAGTTAGAATCATCACTGCAGAAGGAATTCATCATATTAAACAAGTGCCCTGAAATGTGATCTAGACCTTTTCTTTCAATCAAGTGGACATCTTCAGCTAGAACTAAGTTAGAAATATATACTAACTTTGGTGATCATTCAGACTACCAGCAGACCAGATATTTGTTACGTTCCCTTTGAAACCTAATACCTCACCGTAATTGGACAATAATTTATAAAATCTTTTGACAGCAGCATGGCGGAACCTATAGGAGGCGCCTCGGCGAGGCATCCCAATCAACCAAAGATGTAAGTTGTTGCCTGCTTTTGTATTTTTTATGTGATTATATTGATCGTTAATGAACCTTATCACAATTAGATGTAAATATAAGAAAATATATTCTTTTAGTTTTGTATATAAGGGTATCGCTTAGTGAGCTATACATGTAGCTATTAAATGGAAGATGCAAAATATTCTTCTGAAGTGAAGAGGTAACGAATAGCCATAAGAAAAAACATAGCCACTAGAGACTTTTAAGTAGATTGTTTTAGTTTCGTATACACATCGTTTTATGAAAAACAGCATTGAATTGAGAAACATTCAAATAAAGAAGAACTTCTGCCATCAGCAGAAGTGAATAAACTGATTTATTTAAAATAGAGTTACCTAATGTCCTGACTCTATAGACTTATGGATGAATTCTTTTTTTGTTGGTTGTTTAAGATTAGTGCCGTGGCAGTAGCTTCTGCAGGCTTGTATATTTCCGCTTTATGCAATCTAAGATTAATAAAGAAAAACAATTTTCGTTATAAGATAATGGCGCACTTCACTTTCCTGGAGCGTGAAAGTCGTCTGGGTCCGCTACTCTCCTCTTTTAAAGTCAGCATAGGGACACTGACAACTATTTGCCCTCAGAGTCGATTGGGTGGTTGGGGCGAGCAGAGAAGGCGAGGCATCAGCGCTTTCCCAATGGACGTAGATCAGTGGTGTAAAGGTCCATTAAGGACTGAATGTGTGCTACAGCCTTTTGTATAGACAGACACAAATGTGTTTTATATATTCCTGGTGGCAGCGGTAGCTGTTCGTGTAACATCCCCACACTCTCCGCCAATAACAGAGGCGAACTATCGTGCCGCCCTACAATCAACGCTGTCCACCGTGTGACCTGTTAGTTCATGCTGGCAGTCTGAAGTTCACGTCCAAGTCAAGTCACTCTCAACATATTTCGATAACAAAATTGGCGCCCAACGTGTGACCACCTCAGTTAGACTTCGGTGATCTAATTACGATTTCTACTGGGGACTGGGACTTTGAGTGACACCATCAGCTGGTATTCGCTAGTTGATTGACCTCAAGTATCATATCCAGTGGAAATTATATGCGGACCTGAGTCTAATTTGTTTGTTAGTTGAAATTTTTTTTAGAGTAACGTTAATTATTTGCGGACGTGAGTGTAATTGGTTTGTTAGTTAAAAATTTTTTTTGAGTAACGTTAGAGTTTTTAAAGTTTTGCTATTTTGTTTTTGAGATATCTGAGTAAATCAAAGTTTGTTTTTTGAAAGTTTTTCTCTAAGTTCGACTTTAGGTTTGACTTTAGTCAATCCTCAAGTCTTTTAAGTTTTTTTTTAAATTTTTGCATTGATCTTTCCCGCTGGCCTTCTGCTATGGAAATAGTAGGTGGTCTCACCCTATTTTTTTTTATAAAGAAGAATTTTTAAGAACTTTTATTTTTAACGATTCTTAATCAAATTCATAAACACAAGAAGAAAAAACAACCGCTTTTCTTCTTGTATCTATGAATTTTATTTAGAATCGTTAAAAATAAAAGTTCTTAAAAACTCTTCTTTGTCCATCATTGACTGATTCTAACAAGTGTAGGTTCGATTCCCGACCGGGAAAAAATAAATAAAATATTTTTTTGTTGTGTTCTCTCGGAGGCATGTCTTTGTCGGCCAACGGGCTGGACAGTATCATGAGTCTGTGAGACGACCTTTTGGCTTTTAGCTAACTAGTTGACCAGACTTATGACTCTGGGCAGCTGGAAGGTTAGCTAGATTTGACAATCAGGCGAAGAGGAAGGAAAGAGTTTTTAGAGGATGTACGTGATGTTGGAGACCTTCAGTAATCAGGAGTTGGCATACTGCTAACTGCCTGGCTGAAGAATCTCTAGCAACATTTCAAGTCTTTGACATCTCCGACACTACTTTTCCAAGATCTCGGTGAGAGCCCAACTTCTTTTCAAGCACAACTTGCCTTTATCGTGCTGTTTCTGACCTGATTGGAGGTAGTGGACCTGAGACCCCTTCGTGTTGAGAGTTAGCTCTTGGAGAGGGAAGGAGAACATTGTAAGATTTTGGACTTCTGATTTTTTCTCTGACTTTTTTCGAGACATACGTGTATTTTAACCACACTACGACGAACCTCTGCAGATCTAATTAAACTTGACTTTCGGCTATAGTTTTAATATTTAACCTCTTTAGACACCGAGAGATTGACAATGGCTACAGTTCGAGCACACCTCCAGTAACTGGTATACCGCTAAAGGTGCCCGGGAAGTGCTCTATCTGTCAGGAGGGACATTGGTCAGGCAAGAGGAAGCGAGTTGAGACAGTCTGTGGACATGTGTTTCACAAGGCGTGTCTGCGGACGTGTATCGGACAGCAGTCAAACTGCTCGAACTTTAGGCGCCATCTCACTCAGTACGATTTTACTGAGTACACAGGTGCCGTTCCCAGAAAGACTCTTATGAATCCTGCCAGTCAGCATCAGTGTTCAATTTACCACCTCCAACGATCCCACCAGTTGGTAGAGAATCCCTATCACCTGGAATGCCAGATCCGCGTTCCATGAATTTTTCACATCCCAGTTCACGACAAAATAGTCCACTACCCACTGCTCAGGGTCAAAACTTAGTAGCGACAGAAGCTTTGATGGCAGGTCTGCTCATGCAGATACAGGTTTTAGTTCGCGAAGGCCTCGAACAGAATCTGAACACATTGCGGAAGGAACTGTCGAATAACGTCAGATAGCAGATATTAGCTGCAATGCCACCAGTCGACATATCACGTCCACCTCCTCCTGTGGGTGAACCAATACTACCTCAATATTTTCAAGACCCGCGTAGATATTCCTTTTATAGATCAACGTCTGTATTCAGTGAACATGGACAAAATCCTATCCAGCTTCCGTTCTGGTAGTTCCATCCGAAGATAGATTATCTCATACAGTCGAGATGGTTCCAAGCTGTCAGTAGGCGAATTTTTCTTCCGACTCGAAGCACTCTCGTACTCCGCACTCCAGTAAGATTTTGATCTTTTGTTCAGAAATATGAGCACACTGCTCGCAAGCCCGGTCATGGATTGGTATTGGTCATTTCTTAGACTGAACTCCACACCAACCTGGGAATACATGAAAACAACTCTCCTATCTGAATGGGGAGCTTCCAAAGATGATTTTAAGGTGCGGGTTCAGCTAATGTCCCGCCGGTAAAAATCTGGAGAATAATTTGCAGCATACCACCAAAATCTGGTGCAGTTGCGTGACCAACTGCAGAATTCAAAGCTGGATAGTAAGTTCCTGCAGATAGTAAAACCCGATATATTGCCAGACATCCAGAACCAAATATGTCTCCACACTACCAATACCATGGCTCAATTGAGATGGCTCGTCACCCAAATTCAAGCCACACAGCTGCGAATTGCCACAGATTGCAGCTGGAACCCTTACCGCAGCCAAAGAGTGAACGAGATTGACGACTGCCAGTTTTTAACCCTGACTTGTCACTAATAACAGACTGTTTCACCAGCTTAGGAGACGTGTCAGACCAGACACGCAGTAGTGTGCTGGAATTGTGATCAGCAAGGTTACTTTTACCAGGACTGTCTGCAGATGGGAAGCAGAACTATGATCGAAACCTGCAATCATTAAGGAAAAAGCCATATGACTATAACTCGAATTTCTCTCCACGCCCTTGGTGAGGCAACTTAGTAAAACACTTCACACAACCCCGGCCCGGGATAAAAGTTATAGCACCTCATTGTCGAGGGCAAGCCAACAGAATAGATTTTCATTCATCATCTAGCAGCAATAGATATCTTTTGATTGTATTAGCTAAACAAAACACTGGTATATCTCGTTTAGTTAGAGTCTTATGTGTTGTACACTTGATAAGTATTAATATTTTAAAATCTCCTTATGAGATAGTAACTCTGAATTTAATCTATATTATTTCCACACTTGATTTGATAATATTTTAAAATCTCCTTATGAGATAGTAACTCTAAATTTAATCTATATAATTTGCACACATGATAAATATTAATATTTTAAAATCTCCTTAAGAGATAGTAACTATAAATTTAATCTATATAATTTGCACACATGATAAATATTAATATTTTAAAATCTCCTTATGAGATAGTAACTATAAATTTAATCTATACAACAAATTGCATACATGATAAGTATTAATATTTTAAAATCCTTTATGAAATGGTAACTTTGAAGGTAATGTAATCTTGTCCTGGGAAATTTTAACTAATGAAACTAAGTGAATTGTAATCCCGGAGCCATCTAGCCACCTCGATAGCACATCAAATATAACCATAGGTGCGAAACTCCCCCCCCCCCCCTTGACAGGGCAAGTCTAAGAAAGAAAAGCGATTAATCCACAGGATGGTGGGAAACCCGTTCCAGGCTCCTTAACAGTGTAAATAAACTTTAACAAACCAAAAACGAGATCTAAAATTAATAGTAACAACTGTTTCCGACAGTGTAAATAAACTTTAACAAACCAAAACTAGATCTAAAATAAATAGCAATAATCGCTTCGAACAGTATAAATAAACTTTAACGAACCAAAACTAGATCTAAAATAAATAGTAACAATCGCTTCTAACAGTGTAAATAAATTGTTAGATTTTGTATGGCACATACTCTTACCAGATTCTTATGGAATTTTCTTCTGCTTATTAGATTTTTTTTATAGAACATACTGTTACCAAATTCTTATAAACTTTCATTTTTTTGCCATCTGGAACATCGAATTCTTTCACCAAAACTTTAAATTTAACCCCCTCTCAACCTGATAAGAAAATACTCCAATATCGCAGCAGTTTCCCGTGATTTATTTTCAGATATATATTCACCCCGCCCAGCTAAACACATGACAACCCCTGATAGCCAGAGCATATAAAGCAAACAACTGATATCACCAAGCTCCAAACTGGCAAGTAAACTATAGCATATTGTCGCTAATGCTATCATCCACCAACTATACAGACCAGCCCAACACAAGCATGATAATTCCAGGCAGGCATAGCATATAAATTAAACAACTGATAACACACAGCTCCAAGCTGACATGTAAAAAATCATGTCTACCTCAAGCATGTATGCTCGAGCGAGGCAGATGTTGTGTGCTAGAGCGAGGTGGTTGAAAGGTATGGTATTCACTACAACTTCCTACTAGATTATACGCACCCACCGCACATAAAAGAAACTTCTAGCATCACCAAACTTAATTTATTCTCAAAATATTTGTTAATCCCAGACCCGAAAAATATAACGAATTGTAAACAAAACCTGTGGAATTCCTCATTAACAATATCAATAAGATAATTTCAAGCTATCATAACCACCTCAAGTATGAACACAGATTAATGTTAGAGCGACACAGATGTTTTAATAGAGTCAGATGTTTGAAAGGTATGGTATTCACTAAAGCTTCCTACTATATTATGCACACCCACCACCCATAAAATAAACTTCGAACACCACTAAACTTAACCGAATCTCAACCGCCGCGATCTTGGCAAAAGGTAATATCAAATTACCTTCTAAGCCATGTCATTACACCTGACAAACAAAAATTATTCTTTTACTGCTCCCATACAATTTTTATTACTTAATATCATAGCACTATCTTCTATCATCAAAGCTTTTAATTTAACCCACTCTCAACCTAAAGCCAACATGTATATTCTCATAACATATAAAGCAAACAACTGATAATACCAAGTTCCAAGCAGGCAAGTATATGACCAAATCCACCTCAAGCATATGTATTAGAGAGAGACAGATGATGATGATTTGTTAAAGTGAGATAATTGCAAAAGTAAATTTGGATTTCCGAAAGAAATAACATGAGATTTTTGATGTCGAACTCTCATCGCCTAACCAGAAAAGGATCACTTTGCGAAAAAGTTATAAGGTATGGCTACGCATACGACTTTCGGACTGCGCTAAAAAGCTACTCTAGAAAGATTTCAAGTCACAACATTGACCATACCATTACACCTGATCATAAAAACAATTGTTAATAAGGCTTTCTTTTACTGCACCCATACAACTACCACTGCTCATCTAAGATATTCCTCAAATCAACATATCATACTACCACCTTCTTTTCTTAAACCTTTAAATCCTTCTCAATATTACGATAGCATTAGTCATCGATTCAACATTTTTTTAGAATTTCAGTTATATTTAAGCTTTGGATCATGAATCATGAATCAAATAAAAACATATACCTCCAATCCATTGTACAACATACATCGATTCTATCCCTCATACCAAAATCCTGAGAATACTTCCCAAGCCATGAAACAGAAATCTATTTGTGTGCATTGGGAGTCCGTTATCTAAAATGTTCTTATAGAAAACTGCCAAATTTTGAATTTATATATGCTATAGAGCCTAACTTACTATCCATATAGGAAAATAGTCTTCTAGTAATTTACAGCTTAGTTCCTTACCTTCTCAAAGGCTACACTTACAATATACCATACTTAACAAAATAATAAAATAGTTTTGATTAAAATGTAACCTTACCATATTACGCCCACTTACTCCCAGCTGAGTGTGTGTCTATTTGCAGCCGGAGCCCGAATCTGTAGGCAGCTACATTCGATATCATCAGCCCAAGGTACAGCGCCATATACAATGATTACTCAACTGAGAGTTCTTGATTGAGGAATCGTAGTCATTTGGATAAGATAAATTTTTTTAAATAATTATGTTATGAAAGGTATAAACAATATATTTTGGTTCGGAAGATAAGAAAGTACGCTTATGATTATCAAAACACCATATTTCTGTACGAATAGTAGTTAGATCAGTAAAGTGACCCCACCCCACCGGTAATGATCTCAGCAAACAAGTTATATAGCCCCGTTCAACAACAAGCCTGATAAGTCCAGGCAACCATACTATACTCATAGTATATAAAGCAGACAACCAAGCTCCAATAGGGCATGTATATGATCAAGTCCACCTCAAACATGTGTGCTAGAGAGAGAAAGATGTTTTGAGAGAGCGAGTTGGTTTCAAAGTACGGTATTCACTAAAGCTTCCTAATGTGTTAGAGCGAGACATATTACAGCACTCTACTACTCATCCGAAACTAAATCAATATACCCAGGGAGATTTCTCGGTTATTAACAGAGAACCAATCGAGCGATCATATAAAATTGAATTTATTCAGAATGATATTAATCTGTATCAAATTATTTATTATAACAGTTGAATAATAAAGAGGGAATAATGTGAAAATAGTTTTTTTTTAATTAGTCGTGATAATGAAGGTCAAGTTTATAAACCCAGAAAAGGACCATGGGAGACATATGCTCTCGATCGCTTTCGCTTCCAAGATAGGATTAATAGAACTTCAGATATATTGTTGCCAATTTTGGATATGAAGCACAGAGAAAAAGTTTATAATTTGAGATTTAATTATACGAATATATAATAATAAAAAACTATTTCTCGTAAAACTTATTACTTTTCAATGCACACTCCTAGATGCAAAAACCATTGTTTACTTTACTTGGCGGTGCAAAGAGGCGATATCAGCCACCTGGCCACCGAGGCTTTAATTTCTACTACTTCTTACAAGCAGCCGAGATCTATTTTTAGATATCATGATCACTTTTCTCTTTTTAATCCGCAGTTTTTTTTTGTTTTTTTCAGCAAAAGATATTTTCTATTATAACTACTCATCTAAGACAACATATCAGTTGTTGTTTTTTTCAGCTATTGCGAATCTTTCATAAATTTGTTTACTTTACTCGGCTCTGTGAGAATTTTGTTTACATTATTCGACTGCGATTTTGTTTACATTATTCGGCTGTACGAATTGTTTATGCAATGAATCAAATTAGGAGCTTACATCTGAAGATCAAAATTAGGCTATTTCAGATCTAAGTCATCATATCTACCTACGTTAGTTGTTGTTGTTGTTATTTAATAACATGGTACTGAATGGTAGAAAATCTTTTAGTATGACGAAGTGAGTGTGTGTGTGTGTGTGTGTGTGTGGGTGGGTGGGGGTGTGTGTAAATATCGCTCAATTTGTTTACTTTACTCGGCTGCGATTTTGTTTACATTATTCGGAATTTGATTATCGGACATATCCAAGTCAACATACCACCTACATTGGTTGTTGTTGTTGGCATTAGTATCCTCTTAAAAGATAACTTCTAGATAATGTCAAAATTTCAGTACAAAAGCGACCTCAGCACACTGCCACTCCCCTCCCCCTCCCCCTCCCCAGAACCGACAGTGATCCATAAAAATGCACTTGCACTTTTTGTATGAAAAAGTGGGCCAGAACTCTCCTAGCGTAACTACTCGTTAAACTTAAGCCTATAACAATAAAGTTTCTGGCCCACGACGTCAAGGCCATCCGGGCTCTGCCAGTTGTAATTGGTATAGTCTAACGCGTGAGTACAATTTTCTTGCTATTTCTAAAACTAACTCTACTACAAGATTCGTGTTTCTATTCTTAAATCTAAAGGTAAATAAAAAATAAATTCAATTGTACAATTCATAATACTACGACTAGCTTGCTTCTATGGTAGAGTTGTAATTTCAATGAAACCTAACTTCGAACTTCAAGTAAGAAACTTGGTGTATTATTTGTTTTTCTTAAATAAACTCTGCATTTATATCTAATTCTAAATCTAACTCTAGTGTTGGTTTGTCCGTTATAGTCTAGTGGTTAACCCATTTGTTGTCAGATAGTGTTTGAGTGCAGGGAGTAGTGCGTTCGTGTCCTCTCTAGTGTATTTGAGGAGTTCTGTTGGTCCTGTCGTAGTGCCTCTTTCGTCTAGTAGTCTAGGTTGTTCCCCGCACTCGTGAAAAATGTGATTTGCTGTAATAGGTGGTGAGTTTGCGCAGAAGTTGCAAGTGGGACACGATTGCTTTCGAAAGATGTGTTCTTTCGTGGCCAGGAAGTGTCCCAGCCTGACTCTGGCCATCTCGATCATAGTTCGTCGTGGCAGATCGAACATGTCTGGTGTTTTTACTTCCCTGTGGTGGCTTGCCAGGAAGTGGTTAGAATTATTCCACGCCAGTTGTCTGCTTGCGTCTCGAAGCTGTTTGTAGTGTGAGATTGCGGCTCTAAAGGCAGCTGTGCGTCTAGCCAGGCAGTCCGCTTTTTCGTTTCCTGGTATGCCTACATGGCCAGGACACCAGGCGATCCAGATTCTGCCATTTTGTAACGTGGTTCTGACGTTTACCGCCAAGGTGTTTTTGTTTTTGTGGTTTTCAATGGCCTTGATTGCCGCTAGGCTATCGGAAAAGATCGCCGTGGTGCCCTCTTGGTTGGCTGTCCACCTGGCTGCCTCCCAGATTGCTATGAGTTCGGCCGTGTAGACGTTGCACCACTCAGCTTGTGACATATTTGTGCCTGTCCGATTTCATTCGCTGCTGTGACCGCCATGGGCAGAGTCCACCTTGGATGCGTCTGTATAGAGTATTCTGTCCGCTTGTAGTCTGTTTATGGTTTCTTTGTGGAGTCGTCTTTTGCTGTCGTTGTTTCTGTCTTTATATTGTTGTTCGTTGCTAATGATTCTGTTGGTCTTGATCCTCCAGGGGGGTAGTAGGGGGACTGGGTTGAGAGTCTTAGGATCAAAGGGAGGGGATTTGAGGGGTGTGGGAACGTCTTCCACAGACCTGTGAAGGCCTGATTTTGTGCGTGTGGTGCGTTGACGGTTGCTGGATAGGATGTCCACAATTAGCTCGTGAAGTGGGGCCTGGGGGTTGTAGAGCTTTTTGAGAAAGAGACTAGCAGTAAGCTGGTCTCTTCTAGCTGGGAAGGTGGGAAAGCCAGCTTCAATGAGCAGGCTGTCAATAGAGTTGTTCGTAGAGCGCCAATGGCCGTTCTGGCTGAAACATTGATAGCCTTCTGTATTTTGTTTATGTTTAGCTTGATGGAGAATCCGTAGATAGTGATCACGTAGTCGATCCTACCCATGATCAGCTGTCTGACAATTTGGATGGCGGTTTGAAGCGGGGGTCCCGCGTTCTTTCTACATATTACCCTGAGAAAGTTGTTGCGTCGGTTGATGTCTTCAACCACCATGTTGGTGTGTTTACTTCAATCTAGCGTTTTGCAGAAGCGCAGACCCAAGATTCTGAGTTCGTTCTGTAATGGGATTGAAACTGTGTCGTAGGGCAATTCGATTTCTCGGTATTTCCGTCTTCTACAGACGTGCAGCGCTTCTAGTTTGCTTATGGCAACCTTAGCACCATTAATTTCGGACCAGGTTGAGATTTTCCTCAGTGTCCGAGTGAGAATTGAATTTACGAATGGTGGGCTGCCAGATGCGTAGCATATTATGTTGTCTGCATAGATTTGGTAGGAAAGGTCAGGTACTGCGTTGAGCTGAGTCGACAAGGAGTGAGAGTAAGCTGAAAAAAGGTGCACAGCGACCGGGGAGCCTTGCGGCCTCCTGCTCTGACCTTGATCCTCCTGTCGGTGAGAAAGGACTCAACTAGCTTTGTGAAACGAGTGCCTGCCTTCCATTCTATAAGCTGCTTAAGGACGGAGTGCTTCGGCGTTCTATCGAAAGCCTTTTCCAAATCGGTGGACAGCAAGGCAGAGTGCTGGCCTCTAGCCAAAGCGCATTTTAGGTTGTGCTCCAGGACCTGCAGGAGGTTATGAGTACCTCTACCTGGTCTGTAGCTCCATACCGTCGGAAGCAGCCTCTGTTCCAGGAGCCAGCCTAATATGTTTGCCATCAGTTTCTATAGGAGCTTGGATATTGTTTTGAGGAGGGATATTAGTCTGGTTTCGGAGGGGCTTGGGATACGCGAACTCCCCTTTGGGATTGCGCGAATCTCTGCCAGCTTCCACTCTGTCGGAAACCTGCCGAGAGCCAGAATCCGATTAAGCAGCCTCGTCAGTCTGGCATGCCAGATTTCAGGAGCTTGCTTGATCATACCAAAGGAGATGTTATCCAGACCAGGAGTGAATCCTTGAAAGGAGTTAAGGGTTCGCTTGAGTTCCAGGAGGGATAACGAATCATCAAGTGGGGAGGGGGGGATGTTCTCAATATCTTCTTGTCTGCGCATATCCAAATTCGCCTTCATTGAGTGATACGTTGGAGGGCGGTCTGCATCGGAGGAGTACCTGGTGCAGTGCTTGGCGATGTGTTCAGCTATAAGCACTGGGTCAGTGACAATGACATCGTCGACTCTGAGGCCTGTAATTCCTGCCTTAGTAGGGTGTCCACAAATTGCCCTAACCCTGCGGCAGTTCTCTTTCATGGGGGTGGTGGAGCTAATGCTGGACGCAAAGTCCTGCCAGGCTTGCTTTATCGCAACCTTGATTTCCCTTCTCATCAAGGCGTTTGCTTTTCGATAGGCCCTATGCTCGACATATCGCGGAACGTGTCGGACGAGCAGGAGAGTTCTTCCCATAGATAGTTTTATTGGCAAATGGTCAGTACCTCAAGGGTTCTCCACTGTACTCCACCTGATGGCGGGAGCG
The DNA here is from genome assembly GCA_963924295.1 of Dioctria rufipes. Taxonomy (NCBI): domain Eukaryota; kingdom Metazoa; phylum Arthropoda; class Insecta; order Diptera; family Asilidae; genus Dioctria; species Dioctria rufipes. Next base: position 138,570,414 of record OZ002740.1, read on the forward strand.
AGGGATGGGGAGCAGATAGAAAGGTCAATGTGTGTTAGGGAATTTCGAGAGTTGAAAATGGTGGGGCTGCCGTCATTCAGGATGGCAAGGTCAGAGTCACCAAGCCACTCCGCTATAGTCCTGCCTCTAGCGTCGCCTCTAGGAGATCCCCAAAGCGGATGGTGAGCGTTGAAGTCCCCCAGCAAGAGCATCGGACTCGGGACCTGGTCCATTAAGGACCGCAAAGCGCTTTCTGTGACGGTGTCCTCAGCACTCAGATAGACCGAGACTACATGTATAGGGGGTTGTGAGGGATTTTGACAGCGACAGCTGTAAAAGTGGAGTTGAGTGGGATTTCGGCGGCCGGGATGTTGTTATATATTTTACCTTTTCGTGTGCTTTGCTGGGCCCTTACACCTTACTGCTGTGAAACTAAAAACCACTTTTCTTTCTTTTGTACTCAAACACCCCTTTTTCAATTTTCACTGTTTTTATTTCACCAGACAATTTTGCCTTATTTTTTTTTTTTTAACGCACTATTCTGATGTATTCTAACGAGTTAGTTTTCTTTTTTTCGAATTTACAATTTCACAATTTCCTCACTATTCTGATGTATTCTAACGAGTTAGTTTTCTTTTTCTTTTTAATATACAATTTCACAATTTCCATTCAGTAATTAATAACTCTACTTTTCTTATCTTTCTTTACCGAGACCAAGCCGAACCGAAAAATGCAAGAATCCACCCTTGTCGTTTTTAGAAAATCAACTCTACATTTTCGCTACCGCCTCGTATAAAATTTTTATCACAACTCCACTTTCGTGATATAATTCGACTGCTTTTTTGTTAAAAATCGACTGCGCTCTTGATCACTTTCATCGCGATCAAGAGCCGTCGGTCAGGGTAGAAAATGCATTGTTGCATTTCTACCCTGAGAAAAATTTTCATTTATTCTGGACTTGTTTAAACAAGTCCAGAATATTTTTCGTTGGACGGTGGCTTGCAAAAATGAAATTTGATGTTTTTATAAACATCAGCCACCGTCCCGTCGATTGAAATTGCGGTGCGCATATACATATAATGTAATCTCGCGGCGTGCATTTCTTATCGCGAAAGCTTTTTTTGTGATATGTATGTATGTACGTTCGTACATACATATTGCAATTTTCACGACAAATCGTACTGAAGGTACGATTTGTCTTTTCTTTTATTTTTTAAATTAAATATTTTTACTGACAAATTTTGCTGAATACGAAATTTGTCATGGGAACATTTTTGTAAAAACGACATGGTATGTGAAGAAACTTGCTGATGCAATTTTCTTCACTGATTAAATTGATAAGCTACTCATGCTTTTAAGCATGATTAGCTTATATGAAAATTTAATGATTTTCAATAATTATTTTCTACCTTTTGTCAGGTATGTGGTAGGTATGTAACACCATTTTGCATTAGGTTGCATTTGTTTGTAATCATCTTCCTACATTACCGCATTACCATAAAAATCTAAATTTAAAGATTTTAATGAAGTAATGAGAACTAGGTATGTTTTAGGTATGTAACAATCCTTCCCCCTGAGAAAAAGAGAATTATTTTTGAAGAGGAATAATTCTCAGGGGAAGTTGTTGTGGGTGTTATTTTGGCGTTCTTATCTGAGGTATCCGATAACTGCATGTTTCTTAGTTTAATTCTGTATTGAAAATGTGCCGAATGGATATTTTGTTGCAGTTGGATTCTTTCAAGATTGTCGTGATTTTTCTTCAAATGGATCATTGGCGTCTGATATTCAGAAGTGTCGGCCTCGTTCCTTTTTACCCGCGATTTTACAGTTACTCTTTTTTTTTAAATGGTGTTCACTGCTACTGTTGGCAATACACCGTACAAGTGTCCCCCGGGTCTCACTAGCGTGGCTAGTCTTATGTATGTGTTCCACGTGATGCCCAACTGGCGCGGACCCGTTCGTCTGGTCCTGCATAGAACCGGCCGGCAGCCCTTCACCATGTTGGGGGTGGAGGCCGGTGCTGGAAAGATGTATTGGGTGGACCTGCCATTGTACCCCCACCAGGGTCAAGCCTGGGTTGGCGTTGGTAAGTTTTGTGTACGTGTTTTCAATAGCCTATTTATTTTAACTTTGTGTTTTGTTCTTACGTGCCACATTCCATATCACTGGGCGGCACGGACTGTGCGCGTGCTGTCACCCGGTCTAAAATGACCCGCTGGCGGCCATTATACGCCAGGTCATGGCCTCCCCCCCCCCCCTCCTGGATCAACTGGACCAGCCGAGGATGAGTAGGCCTGGCAGCTTTTCTATTACATTTTTTTCTACTCTTTTTTTTTTTTGTAAAAGAATTAATAAAAAAAAAATAAAAAAAATGGTTCATCCCTACTTCAGGTGTTATTATTTCTTCCCATTTACCTGTCTTGTATTTTGTCTCTTGTTGTTTTGTTAGTGATGAGGTCGAGGAGCTTGCTTTTAATTGGTTATTCGGGGTGGCGATAATAAGCAAAGAACGAGGCGAATCTGTTCTTTCTGAAGATTCTGGAAAGGCTTTATTCGCTGACATTTGATTTTTTTTTTGTTTGAAGATGAATTATGATTTTAATTTGGTCAATTCCTGCTTATAATGAATTGTTGTTGCAAACTATTTTATGTACCTTTTCTCTGAGGCTTTAGTTCAATTTGTATGATCCAATATGCTAGCGTTTCGTTAATCTACAATTTTCGAAGGAATATTTTTGTTTTCCCTTTTTTTTTTAAATGCTAATTACTTTTGATTTGAATTTTATTTTTCCGAGTTTGTTTTGCTTTTAGGTCTGGTTAGATTGGTACTAATTCGGTTCAGTCGGTCTCGGTTGGGTTTTACATTTTATATTCATTCTTATATTCTTCCTCTGCTAATTTTCAAAAAGGAATTTTTTATAACCTATGTAAGGCTTACTTATCTTCCTCTAGTAGTACTAGTTTTTGTTAATATCTTTTATATTTATTTAGTTTGTTTCTATTATTTATGTTTTTAGTAGCCTGGTAATACGTAGGTAAAGTTTATGTTTGTCATACCTACATATTTCTTACTAATTAGATCTTTACACTACTTTTTTTTTTAATTATTTCTTTGTTCCTTTGGGCCGCCTTAAACCAATTGAACAGACTTAGTTCTAGGAAGTGATCGAGCTCGCTTTAAACTGGGTTGGGCGCAGGGGTTCGTTCTTCTAAAGGAATTCCCTCTGATGAAATTTCGGGGTTACCTTGTGGTTGATTTCTCTGTTGTCTCGTCTTGATGACAACAGGGTTAAGATATTTTACTGCCACCACAATCATTATGGCCAGAACAAGTAAGCTCGTAAATGATATAGAGGTGGTGGACAGGATATGGGAGTTTCTATTTGATACTTTCTCTTGGTATTTGTTGATTTTACTTTGGATTTCTTCCAGCGAATGGGTGTCAGTATAAATTGATTTATGGATATCGTCTCCCGTTAAAATCTCGATTTTCCCCAGACTGTGATTTTGAATTTCCTGTAAGATTTCAGTCAGGTTTACTTTGAGTAGAGAGTGGTTGAACTCAGAAAACTGGTTCGACTGAAGAATTTTTAGTGGATATTTACTCTGACCTTCGTATTTAAGCACTTTGTCACCTGTTTGAACTTGACATGGTTGCGTTATCTCTAATATCCCTTGTCCTTCCAGTTTCGAGATCACAAAGTGATCTGGACATATGATGTGTAGCACCGTGGAGGTGATAAATGAAAATAGCCACGCATTTGGGTTGTTTAATTTGATCAGCATGTCTTTTTGTGGGATTTGTACTCTGGTCTTGCATTTGGGCAGCGTTTGAGGAAGCAGAAACATTTATGTTCGGTCTCATCTCGTAATGGAATTGTCTTTGTGAGACCGAAGCCCCACTGCGATGCACGACCTGTTTCTAGTTTGTTTATGCTTAAACAACTTGCAGCCACCGTCGATGGGAAATAGCAATGTTCTTTCCAGTGTTTTTGCAATTAGTGTCGTGGACGGTTACCTAATTATGTATTGCCTTCATTATTCTTCGATTCTAGATTAGGTTTAAGTGTTGTTTATTTTTACATTAGCTTTTTATGTTTCTATTTGAAATTTATATATTTGCTCTTTGTTTTTATTGAAGTTCTCAGTCAAATTCATGAACTCCATTTTCTTTACGTCTTTAGGTTAATCTTTATTATTTTACTCTTACATATTTTGCAATTGCCTTTAATTTTCCTGTTTAATTATTATACGATATTATTTTTCCTTCTAGCTATATGTACAGCTTGTGTTATTGTTCCTGCTCCTTTTCATATCTTGTTTCTTTTTTATTTGGATAATGGATAATGCCATTACTGCCGAGTCTGGTGGATTGAACAACTCACGCGTTCTGCTGGATATTATGTGTAATCAGTGTAGTGGGCTTAAAATTTGCCACTTAAATGCTCAAATTTTATATCCCAAGAATGACGAGTTTCGCGATCTTTTTATCGCTTCTTCTCTTGATATGATCTGTATATAATATGATTTTTGGGAATGATCGTGTCGGCCGCATTGGTGGAGCGACTGCTATTTTCATTAAAGATTCATTTCGTGCTCGTATTGTATCACGGTCAGATCATCTTCCTGTAGAATATATTTTTATTGAGATCTTAGTTAATGCAGAAAAATGTCTGGTTGGTGTCGTATATAGACCTCCCAATGTTATGGATTTCTCTCCTCTGGAGGCAGTCCTATCTGAGTTGAGTCATATTTATCAACATATCATTATTACAGGCGATTTTAATGTTAATATGTCTACCCCTAATGCTACTACGTCATCATTTAGCGAGATATTGAACACATACAGCCTGAGTGTGTATAATTCTGAACCTACACACTTCACTTCAACCTCGGCAACCTTCTTGGATTTGTTCATTGTTGCTGATCCTAATCAGATGCTGTTTTTTAATCAGATTTCTTTCTCCAAACATGACTTAATCTTGGGAATTTACAATCTTTGTTCTGAATCTGTAAGTGGTTTAAATTTTTCTTATAGAGATTTTAATGATATTAACTTTGATGAACTTTTTGAGGAGGCACAAACGTTTGACTGGACTTTGATCCGTTCAATAACATCAGCTGATGAACAACTTGATTACATTATGAGGCTTATTAAATACCTTTTCGATAAATATGTCCCACTGAAACATCGTCGCATTATCAACACCCAAATACCTTGGTTTACGCTAAGAATCAGGCAATTGATATTGCGAAGAAATAATGCATATCGCAGATGGCGTCACTTCAGTACATCTGATTGCTGGGACCTTTTTCGGTCCGCTTGTAATGCAGTTAACAATGAAATATTCCGTGCCAAGTTTCAATATTATAGTTCGAAATTTAAAAGCAATATTCCATCCAAAAAACTCTGGCAGAATCTTAGAAGTATTGGGGTTGGGCGATCGAACCGTGAGTTAAACCAGATGTTTGTTCTGCTTCTAATAACTTAACTGGCCCGGGCTCTACTGGCAGTGATTATGCTAGTGATTTAAATACACTTGATCCTTTTGATGGGTTTGCTTTTAGTCAAGTTAGCGAGCAAGATGTTTTTTCTGCTATTATGTCGGTGAAATCTAACGCTGTTGGACTGGATGAACTTCACCCCAAATTTATAAAAGTTCTTTTGCCTGTTATACTCCCAAATCTCACCTACTTTTTCAACAACATTATTTTAAGATCTACGATCCCTTCTATTTGGAAGTATTCTAAAATTATTCCCATTCCCAAGAAGTCTCGTAGTTCAACGGAGTATCGTCCAATTTCTATACTGCCTTTTCTCTCTAAAGCCTTTGAAAAAATCCTGCACACCCAAATCACCAGTTATTTAGATGAGTAGAAACTCCTGTCTAATCTACAATCGGGTTTTAGAACCAAGCGTAGCTGTACTTCAGCGTTGCTAAATATTACAGATGATATTAGAAAATCATTTGATAGTGATAAATTTATGGCACTCGTCCTCCTTGGCTTTTCCAAGGCCTTTGGCACAGTTGACCACAGATTATTATTACGTAAGCTGACTTTTAATTTCAATTTTTCTAATTCTGCATGCACGTTGGTTTGGTCTTACCTTTGCGGGCGTCATCAGAGTGTGGTCTGTTCTAATTTTGCTTCTGGCTTCCTACCTTTGCGGAGTGGAGTCCCTCAAGGCTCCATTCTGGGTCCTTTATTATTTACTATCTTTATTAACGATCTTCCAATGGTTCTGAGAAATTGTCATTACCACATGTATACTGATGATATACAGCTTTACATTTCTAGGCCGTTGGGTTTGCTGGAGGATGCCATATGCCGTATGAATGAAGACCTCACTGGTGTGCTTGATTGGGCTATTAGTAATAGTTTGAGCTTAAATGCCTCTAAATCCAAAGTTATCGTGATCTATAAAAGTGAATTAGATACTTCCTGCTTTCCGAATGTTATCCTAAACAATGTAATTATTCCTTACAGTAGTAGTACTGTAAAGAATCTTGGAATAATTTTGGATCGTACGTTAAATTGGTCCAATCACATTAACGCGCTTGTTTGCAAAGTTTATGGAACGCTGCGTAAACTTTCTGTCACTGCGTCTGTGAAATTCTTTTATTTCACGTGTACGTAGACGCAGTCAAGGTTTTAAACCCTGGCTGTAATTTGATGGGGTGTACGCGATACATAAACCACTACACCAGAAATAATAACCTGAAAGGTAAATGGTTAAAATGTATAATTAAAACGACGATATCTAATTTGAAAACAAACTGACTATTTATTTGATTTGTTCCTCTTTATATTTAAAATTTCTTTACAGTAATTCTTGTTAATCTAGCATTTCCTCACTGTTAAGGCGAAAATCAGCACATCTCTAATCCAACTGCTTCGCCTAATTCTATAATCTATTACCTCTTTCTTTGGTCTATACTTAAATATATCACACACATATATAATGTAATGTAACTTACTTGTGTTCAGATTATGCATTCCTTCTCATTAGGTTATCAAGTATACAATGTAAATGTAAATGTATTTACTTTAGTTGGTAAAAAGTTCTGTTACCTTTTTTCTCTCCAATGAACTAATGTACGTAGAGTTAACTAATTCAATTGTAATTGCGAAGCCAACAAGTCTAGATTAAAAAATTGTAACTCATTTCGTGTAAAATTAAAAGGGCACAGTTGAAGTGAAGATTGCTTTTTTTTCTAAAATCATACCCAAGTCATAGTATTGCTTGGTGCTGGAATCAACAGAAGGTGCAACTTTTTTTCAGCATAATAAATTGCATACGGCAATTGAAAGCTGTTGAAAGCGCATATTATTCCTTGGTGCTGGAATCAATCAACACCTTAAATTCGTGGCGCAGAAATTAAGCAATACATCAACAAGGAAGTGTATTAAAGCATTTATATTCATGGTCCTTCGAGCCGGATTCTGCTATTCAACAGCGGAGCAAGATAAGTAGAATTGATTTCATTTTGTTTAAATACATATAATCTATGACACATATACATATATACACAACTGCGATCGCATGAAATCAACTGCACAGGTGCTTGTTATTGAATGCAAAGTGATTAACATTTAACAAAATCAAGATTTTCGGTGAATAAATCGAACTATTAAGAACGGTACAAGTGATAGCGGTGATCATAAATACAAGCACACACACATAAAAAACAGACCTTGGTTAATTAATCACATTCCAAGCGAAAACGAACATATGTTTTTTCGGTCCTATTGTTAGGGCATGCAATTATTTGCGGTATATGGTTAAGCCATTGAACTTTCGAGAATTTGACATTTTATCGCTGTATGTATGTATACCTACGTAATCTGTTGGGACAAGATCTGAATGAATTTCGAATAATTAATCTGTAGAATCAAACCACAAACATTTAGTGATTTAAAATTTATTGAAATAAACAATATTAGACGGAAACAATTAATATATTGATTTATAAAAGCATTTTTCATTTTTTTTTTTTTGTGTGTTCTAATATCATATAAATATGAGTGAAGAAGCGAGAGCCGCATTAATTCAGAAAAGGGGTCGAATTAAAGGCACTCTTACACGTATTAGGACATTCTCGGAAAGCATATCTTCTGATACTCCAATAGATGATATCAAGGTGCGTCTTCAAAATCTCGACATTGTGTGGAAGGAATTTTGTACCGTGGAAGACATCCTTATGACCTATGAAGGTCAAGTGTCAGAAATGGAAGAGTATGAGCGGAAATATTTCGAAAGCAAATCGGTCTTAATCCGGGCAATAGGAACACGTGAACAATTAGTGAACCCGCAAGAAAACGTATTTAATCTTAACACGTTAAACTCAACAATGAATCAATTGGCTGCACAACAGCAATCCTTTTTTCAAAATATTGATCGATCGCACGGTCAGCCAAGTATTACACGGCTACCAAGCTTAAACATACCTATATTCTCGGGTGATTACAAAGAATGGTCGTCATTTAAAGATTTATTTGAATCATCCATTCACTCAAATGAATTTCTAAGCGGTTCACAAAAATTTCAATACCTCAAGGGTCTACTCAAAGGTAATGCTGCAGCACTAATTCGCCACCTTCCAGTAAGTGAGACAAGTTATAACGAAGCATGGGAAAAATTAAAAACTCGCTTCGATAAGCCCTTGCACATAGCTATGTCCTTCATTAAAACCTTCACCGAACAATCTGTAGTTCCCAATTCCTCCATTCGTACCTTACGCAACTTAGCAGATACTTCAGACGAAGTCATTCGCGGCCTTAAATCATTAGGAAAGGAAGCAGAAGGACGTGATCCATGGCTGCTTTATTTAATCTGTCATAAACTAGATTCAGAGTCTCGTGAGGCATGGTCCCAAGAAATAGTTTGAGAAACATTTCCCACCTTTGACAAGTTTTTGAACTTTTTGAATAAACGATGTGATGCTTTGGAAGCCGCCAACTCTACAGCAAAAAGATCCTTCCAGTCCGCCAAAACTTTACATAATTCGGTGTCGCTAAAATCTCATCCACCTTCATGCATTCTCTGTCAAGCCAGTCATCCGCTTTATTTATGCCCCAACTTTAAAGAAAAACCAGTAAGCGATCGAAGGTCATTTGTGTTGTCAAAGTCAATATGTTTTCGCTGCTTAGGCTCGAATCACTCAGTGAAGGTTTGTCGCTCGAAATTGAGATGCCGTCAGTGTAAACGTAATCATCATTGGCTCTTGCATCCTACCAACCAATCGGAATCAAGTTCAAACACCAACTCAAATGCTGAAAATTCTTCAATCAACCGTACGAGCTCTCACTCTTTAATCAATTCTTCAAACTCTTACGTTGCAATAAACCAATCTAATCCCAACCTCACGATGAATCCTCACCCAGATGGACTATCCAGTTGTGACTTACAATCAAAATCCCAACCATCATCATTTAGTACTTACGCAAATCAAGCAGCACCCATTCAAGACAATTGCAATCGTTGCATTCAACCCTCAATTGCTTTATTGCCTACTGCGCTCTGTCATGTTAAAGACTCTAAAAGAACAGTTTCAGCTATGTCGACTCTTATTGGATTCGGGATCCCAGATCTCCCTAATCTCTCAACATTGTGCCTTGCGTCTCGGTATGAAGGGAGAAAAGAGCAGACTTTCTGTGAGCGGGCTTTCTGACACCACAGTTGGAGTTACTAAAGGCAAAATACGGCTCGATATCTACCCGCGGTTGCAGAATAGTCCTGCAATTAAGGTTATAACATTCGTAATGAAAAATCTATCGCATTACACTCCACCACAATTATGCATTCCACAAGGCGTCGAAAACATTACCAACCTTAACCTAGCAGATCCAGATTTCCATAAATCATGCGAAATCGATATTATATTGGGAGCTGATAAATTCTTTGATGTACTTGGGCAAGGAAAATGGCGTGACGATTCAGGAAATACAATTGCGCACGAGACAGTATTTGGTTGGGTCATAACAGGAGGAATAATGAGGGAACCTTTCGCTCATAGTTTGACTTCCACAGTGACAAACTTAGATAAAATTTTGGAATGCTTTTGGAAGACAGAAGACATTAATGCAGAATCTTCGACGATAAGTGAAGAGGAGAAGGCAGTCGAGCGCCATTTTCAAAACACAGTTACTCGAGACATAAATGGTCGCTACGTTGTCTGCTTACCATTTACAGAAACTTCAAAGCCATTAGGAAATTCATTTCGAAATGCAATCATCCGTCTTAATTCAGTAGAGCGTCGTTTCGCGAAGGATACTAATTACAAAAATGCGTACATTGAATTCATGCGCGAGTACGAGCTTTTGCATCATATGGAGCCAATTCCACAAAAAGAAATCAGCGCGAAGGACGATCGCTGCTTTTACTTACCTCACCATGCAGTCTTTAAAAATTGTCCCGGCTCAAAAATTCGTGTAGTCTTCGATGGATCAGCTAGAACGTCGTCTGGGGTCTCATTGAACGATATTCTTCTGGTCGGGTCACAAATTCAAAGGGACTTGGCAAGTATTCTCATAACCTTCAGACAACATCAAATAGCAATCACAGCCGACGTACAAAAAATGTACCGCCAAGTACTAGTAGCGTCACAGGATAGAGATTATCAACGCATTCTCTGGCGAGAGAGTCCATCACTCCCTATTAAACATTATCGATTAAACACAGTGAATTACGGCACCTCATCAGCACCCTTCTTGGCTACTAGGGTGTTGCGTCAAATTGGCAAGGAATACAAGACTATTTTTCCCAAAGCAGCAGCTATAGTTCAGCAAGATTTCTATGTGGGCGATTTGCTCTCCGGTGCGGAATCCCTTTCCGACGCGATAGAATTGAAAAAACAACTCATAAAAATGCTAAGTGAAGGTGGCTTTCCCTTAGTAAAATGGCGATCTAACTCATCCAGTCCCATACTAAACAATGTAGCTCCTATAAAGGAAGATCTTCATGAAATCAACGATAACACAGACATCACCAAGGTACTTGGAATGCATTGGAACTCGACCAAGGATACATTTTCCTTTAAAATCACCAAGAATATGTCAGATGCGAACACGAAACGGAAACTGTTGTCAGAGTCGTCAAGGCTCTCCGATCCCCTGGGACTTCTAGTACCTGTTGTGATTATAATAAAGATCCTTTTCCAACAACTATGGCTACTAAAGTACGACTGGGACGATGATTTACCTAAAGAAATAGTTCGCTGTTGGGAGAAAGTAAAGCTCGAACTACCAGCACTATCTCAACTCGAAATTCCCCGCTTAATCTGTCCTGGAAATGGCTCCATCCAATTGCACGGTTTCGCCGACGCTTCAGAGCGAGCGTACGCCGCAGTAGTATACTGCCGCACAAGGAAGTGATGGTGATACTTATAGCAGCAAAAACAAAGGTAGCGCCTTTGAAGCAAGTGAGCCTTCCGCGTCTAGAATTATGTGCAGCCTTGCTTCTCACCAGACTAATGAAAAAGGTCACAAATTCGTTGTCAATTCAATTCACAATCAAAGCATGGACCGATTCAACAATTGTCTTGGCATGGTTGTCTGACATTCCTCGGCGCTGGAAAGCATATGTTGGCAACCGAACAGCTGAAATAATAGAAACCGTTCCCAGAAATCAATGGAACCATGTATCTTTCAGGAGACAACCCAGCTGACTGTGCCTCTAGAGGTATCAACCCAGAGGAGCTGGTCAAACATTCCTTGTGGTGGCAAGGCTATTACTAACAGAGGATAAATGGCCAGTCACTCGCAGCATTAAGTTCACGTATGACATTCAAAAGGAGGAGAGAAAACCAAAAGTCCTATCACATTTGCACGCAATCACCTACGATGTATTCGATGAGCTATTTTCCCGATGTTCTTCCTTTTACAAAGTGCGAAGAGTTATAGCACACTGCTTAAGATTTATTTCATCTGCCAGAGCTAAGTTTCAAAAACGAAAATATGATAGGTCAGCAATTTCTAGAATGGAGCAAGCAACTATAATGTGCACAGCCCTTGAAGTACAGGATGCAACTACGATGTGCATAAGATCAGTACAAACGAAATCGTTCCAGGTGGAAATAAAATATCTAACTTCGAAGAAATCTCTCCCTGCAGGAAGTCCACTTATCAAACTAAGTCCTTTCCTCGACAGCAAAGGAATACTCAGAGTTGGAGGTAGACTTCAGAATTCAGGCTTCAATTTCAATGCACAACATCCCATAATCATTCCGAAGAACCACACAATAGCAACACTTCTTCTTCGGGACGCTCATAAAATACATCTTCATCCAGGGCCGTCTCTACTTACAAGTATCATTAGACAAAGTTTTTGGATACTCGGTGTTAGAAACCTCGCTCGCAAAATTTACCGAGAATGCATGACATGCTTCAAACAAAGGGCAGCAGCTAGCTCGCAGCTCATGGGCAGTTTGCCAAAACCAAGGGTGAACATATCTCGACCATTTTCACAAGTAGGCATAGATTACGCAGGACCTTTGATGCTCAGTTCAAGAACAGGGGGAGGTTCGAAACTAGTGAAGGGATACATAGCGCTCTTTGTTTGTTTCGCAACGAAAGCTCTACACTTAGAGCTAGTCAGTAATCTCAGCAGCGAAGCCTTCTTGGCTGCGCTACGACGGTTTGCAGCACGTCGTGGTATTCCAAATGATATCTACTCGGACAATGGGACCAATTTTAAAGGGGCAAACACATATATAAATGAACTTCACAAACTTGCCTTATCATGTTATACTGATCCTCTAATATCTGTGTTTCTAGAGCAAAGCAATGTAACTTGGCATTTCATTCCACCAGGGGCCCCCCACTTCGAAGGTTTGTGGGAGGCAGCTGTCCGGTCAGTCAAATGGCATTTGCGAAGAGTTGTAGGCGAGAGCCATCTAGGATTCGAGGAAATAACGACACTTTTGACACAAATCGAGGCCATTCTCAACTCCCGTCCCATCTGCGCGGCCTCATCCGATATCGCCGACCTCAATGCAATTACTCCTGGGCATTTTTTGATAGGCCAGGCTCCCACGACCTTACCGGAGGGTGCATTAGAGCTGCAAGGAACCCCATACTTGCATCGCTGGCGACTTATCCAAGCAATGTTCCAAGGATTTTGGAAGCAGTGGCGTTCATCCTATTTATCAACGCTTTGTGTTGCAAAGCTTCCTATGAGTTGAGAAATTGCTTTCTCAACGGGCGGGAGGATGTTAAGGCGAAAATCAGCACATCTCTAATCCAACTTCTTCGACTAATTCTATAATCTATTACCTCTTTCTTTGGTCTATACTTAAATATATCACACACATATATAATGTAATGTAACTTACTTGTGTTCAGATTATGCATTCCTTCTCATTAGGTTATCAAGTATACAATGTAAATGTAAATGTATTTACTTTAGTTGGTAAAAAGTTCTGTTACCTTTTTTCTCTCCAATGAACTAATGTACGTAGAGTTAACTAATTCAATTGTAATTGCGAAGCCAACAAGTCTAGATTAAAAAATTGTAACTCGTTTCGTGTAAAATTAAAAGGGCACAGTTGAAGTGAAGATTGCTTTTTTTTCTAAAATCATACCCAAGTCATAGTATTCCTTGGTGCTGGAATCAACAGAAGGTGCAACTTTTTTTCAGCATAATAAATTGCATACGGCAATTGAAAGCTGTCGAAAGCGCATATTATTCCTTGGTGCTGAAATCAATCAACACCTTAAATTCGTGGCGCAGAAATTAAGCAATACATCAACAAGGAAGTATATTAAAGCATTTATATTCACTCACTGTCGCAAGTCGTGCTTGAAAATTATGGAATTTGCTGACGGTGAGGAAATGCGCGTTTGAAATTATCGAAGAATTCACATGTGGAGCAATGAACGTTGTGCATATCCAACCAATTGATTGAATGGCATGTAATAAGCTGTAAGTATGTGCTGACAATAAATTTGTTGGATATGCACGTACAATGACCTTACATTATTTTAATTCTAAGATTGTTCATTCTCCTCCCCGTTGAACACTCGTTCAACTTAGTTAGATCTGCAAGACGCGATTTGGACTTCTTGGTTGTGGCATCGGTTTGGTCACTCTTGGGTTGCAATAGTTTGTTCTACACGTCCATCCGAGATATACTGCTATGACAATGATTAGGCTCAGAGCGAGATAACTTACGCCGATATGATGAGTCGCATCCGTGTAAGTCTGATGTGGCAGGACCGATAGGTTTAGCGACTTAAGTTGTTTTTGAAGATCTTCTAGTGATTCCAGTTCGCCAGAATATCGAGGGCTATCAGCTAGCGTTATTGGTCTCTGCTCGGGAGCTATGTTTTCGTAGAACAGCCCGAGCTTCGTATATGAAGTTTTCGAGTTGCTTGAATAAATTTGGAGCCCATGTATGGTAACGTAGTCCTCCTTTATTACACAATTTGGCTTGATTTTTAGAAGACCAGAGTTATTCAAGACGATTGGGAAGACTTCTCTATCACAGACTACGTTAATTAAGGTTTTGAACCTTAGAGCAAATATCCAGTCATTAGTGTTTGACAATTGTATCCAAATGGGTTGTTCTTGTACTTCAGTTAGTTTACATTGTGGTAGGACTGGGTTGTTGTAGAGTAGTTCGATCTCGCATCCGCTTATGTTGGCTCCTTTATGATATATTGGATGGAGCTGGTTGCAGAGATGGCGTGAATCTTCAAGCGCTATGCATGAGTACAGGTCTTGCTCTTTTAGGGGATAGTATTCATTTCGATGCGGAGTTACTGCCAAGTAAGGAGAATGTGATTCTATTGCGATGAATGAATTGTTGATACAAATAGGTATTGGTATCACTCTAAATAGGTCGAAATTCTCTCCATTTATCAATGGCAGCAATATTTGAAATATGACATGGTCATTAACAATTCCAGCCTTGGCCGTCATTATGTGGTATAATTCTAACACATTCTCTTGATTAATCGGAAGCCGGAAGTTTGGTGGCAAATTGTTTCGAATTATCATAATTTCTTGCCTTAGCTGTTTATCCGAGAATAACAGCGGGTTTATTTTTCCATGGCGAGTGTCTGTAAGTACTTCAATAATTGCTGATTGAAATCGTTGGAGGTTGCTAGAGACGAGTGACATTTGGATTGCCAATTAACTGAATAAATGCTGGATCTTATTTTGCTGACCTTGTTCGTCTTCATTGTTTATTCGGCCGATTATTTGACGTATTTGAGCATCTAGCGCCTTGAACTTCTGTTCTGTCGTCGCTTGGTCGTGTTTGATGATGTTTATGGTTGCATCGATTACAGATATTTGATTTTTCAAGAGCCCTAGGAGATGTTGTTCATTCTCCTGAACCGACTTTATTGTTCTGGACATTTCTTCTGCATATTGGGAATCGAGAACGCCGAACAATGCGTTCGCTATATTACCGACGACGTTGATTGCCCCTCTTTTTTGTCTGTCTAGGAGGTGTTGCTGCAATATTAACTCATTCTCTTTATTTAATTCTTCCAGTATATGCTCAAATTGGTGAACTAATTGTAGGCATGAGCCCTTGTTAGTTATAATCAATTGCTTGCACAGGTGTTGTAATGCTGTGGTCCCGTTTTTTAGTGTGCTGAATTCCATCCAATAAGGCTGCAAATCGTAGTATACTATCAGCTTCCACTCAGTTGTTATTAGGTTTATTGTTCCGAGATTTTCAAAGTGCATGCCAAGTTGGGTCTTAAATTGGGTAACTTCAACAGGATCTCCTTTTATAACTGGGAGTACGAGACAGGCAAGCAATAATGTTACTATTGAGCTACCTAGCGATGATCGTACTCTTTTTCTAAGTGACTGATTTGTTGTGGTGGGATTTTCAGCAGCATTGTGGTCTATACTGTGTCGTTTTGGAGGAGGTTGTTTAATCTGTTCCTCTTGATCTGCTAGGAATTCACTTGTATGCTCTTCTTCACATGGTAAAGGGGCGAGCTTATGTATTGCACGTCGTAATATATTCGTTGAAGTACGCACGTCGGCTACCCGTACTCGGCCGTCGTTGCCCTTGTGTACTTCTAGAATCCTCCCTAAAGGCCATTTCATTACTGGTGCATTGTCTTCTTTTATCACAACTCTTGTCCCTGGCTTAACATTAAAACGATGTTGAAGCTCATGCAAGTATTCGACTGACCAACGTTTCCAGAATTGCTGCTTGAGGTGAGATACTGCCTTCCAGTGTCTCAATAGGTTGACGTTAGTAGGTTTCGCTTGAGCATCTACTGGGGTGGTTAATGGTTCCCCTACTAAAAAGTGCCCAGGAGTGAGTGCTGTGAGGTCATTTGGATCTGAAGACATTGCCGTCAGAGGACGTGAATTGAGGATTCCTTCTATTTCTATAATTGCAGTTTCTAATTGCTCATATGTGAGCGATGCTGATGAGACGCTTCGTTGTAGCAGGTGTTTGGCTGACTTGACTGCAACCTCCCACAACCCACCGAAGTGAGGGGCTCTTGGTGGAATGAAATGAAAATCGAGACTCTTGTTGCTACAAAATGATGTTATTTTCTCCTGAGCTGGGTCTGAATATATCTGATCCTGCAGTTCTGCTAATTGATTTTTTGCGCCAACAAAATTTGTCGCGTTATCACAGAATATATTTCTACAGTGTCCCCTTCTACCAATAAAACGTTTTAATGCTCCAATGAAAGTGTCGGTTGAAAGGTCGCTTACTACTTCCAGGTGTACAGCCTTTGTGGCAAAGCAACAAAACACTGCGACATAGGCTTTATGCGGTCGCTTTCCTCTTATTTTGTAGTGAACCCAGAGAGGACCACAGAAATCAACGCCTGAGTTGATGAATGGCCGGGCTGGTTGAACTCTCAATGGTGGAAGGTTGCCCATTATTTGTGTTAGCAATTGTGCTTTGCTTCTTGCGCATTTGACGCAATGTTGTACTACAGCACGCGCGAGGGTCTTACCTTTAATAGGCCAAAACCGCTGTCTTGTTTTGGATAGTAACCCCTGTGGGCCAACGTGGTAGTTTTCTCGATGCGTATCGACCATTAAGAATTTGGTTAATTCGTGTGCATAGGGCAGAAAGATAGGATGTTTTGCGTCATATGAAATGATGGAAGCTTCCAAACGACCTCCTACTCGTAAGATACCTCTATCATCTAAAAACGGCGACAGAGTGGCCAATGAGCTTGTTTTGTTAACCTCATTGTATCGCTGTAGATGGTGAATATCTTCCTTGAATTCTTTTTCTTGCATTTTACCTACGATGAAGAATAATAAATCATCCATCTCTTTAGCAGTAAGTGACCTTCCCTTCGTGAGTTTATCACCTAGTCCTTTACTTGTTTTGATAAATCGTAGAATATATCCAACCACCCGTTGTAGCTTGCGGAAGGAATTCTTGTGATTTATCTTATGTATAAAGTGGATTGAACTGTCTTTATCTTCCATTGGTTCAGTTACAGGGAAAGCCGATGCTTTTCTTTCTTCGTTACACTGAGCACTCTTTTTATAAGGCGGGGGCCATATGCATTCGTTTCCATGCAGATATAGAGGGCCGTAGAACCAAAGATTGCAGGTTTTTAACTTCTCTGGGTCGATTCCCCTGGACAGAACATCGGCAGGATTTTCTTTGGATGGTTCGTGTCTCCATTGTTCGGGGATTGAAGCTTCTTGAATGGCTGCAATTCTATTTGCTACAAAGGTCTGGAACGAAGTGGATGTAGCGTTTATCCAGGCAAGCGTGATCTCTGAATCAGTCCAGAGATAACTAGGTGTTTCTCTGAAGTTCAAGTCTCCTTTTACTCGGGCCATTAACTCTGCGGCTAACTTGGCAGCACATAGCTCTAACCGTGGGAGACTTAGCTTTTTTGTTATAGCGAATCCATGCAGTTGTATTGATCTCGGTGCTTCAGTTGAGAGGACATGTCTTGAAAACTGTATATTGTTCAGTGTTTTCAGACTATCTCGAAACCTAGTCCATTTAGTGTAACGTTCGATGGGAAGAGCGGCGTCCCAGTCAAGTTTAAGCATCCACAATTCCTGAAGGAATATTTTAGCAGTAACTATAATGGGCGACAAGATCCCAAGGCGATCAAATAACCGAGCAATTTCTGATGCGACTGTCCTTTTCGTTACCTTATTAGTAGATTCCCAATTGCTTCTTACACAAAACTTATCTGTTTTTGGCATCCATGTTAGGCCGAGCGTTTTAACAGAGAGGTCCTTTTCATCTGTGAAGTTTAGTTGAATTTCTTGATCTCCTAAAGGTATATTCTACAGCAATCGTGGATGATTTGCGCACCATTTTCGTAGTTTGAAACCTGCTTCTTTGAGTACACCGATTAGTTGTGTTTGCATCTCGAGAGTAGTGGCGAGGGAGTTTATTTATTTATTTATTTATTTCGCTAAATGCTAGCTACAAAGTTCCCAGGACACAATACTTAAATTAAGCTAAAGTACAGAGCAATTATTGAGGATTTTTCTTAATTGAGTCTTATTAATATTAAAATCTATCAAATGAAAATTCAAATTAAAAGTACAGCACATTCTAGTCATAGGCTCAAGGTGTCCATAGTTGGTTCGATGAGAACACAAATAAATGAAGTCTTTAGATCGCAAGTGTCGAGATCGTGAATTGAAATTAATTTTCTGAAGCATCAAAGGCATGTCGATGTCACCCCTCACAAGTTGAAATATAAAGCTAATGTCACAAATTTTTCTACGGGTCTCAAGAGTAGGAAGGTGTATTAAATTTAATCTTTCGTTATAAGGAGGAAGATGAAGTCTATCCCTCCATTCGAGACCTCTTAGAGCAAAAAGTAAGAATCTCCTCTGAACGCTCTCAATACGATCGGAGTGATTTTTGTAAGAGGGAGACCAGATAGGACTGGCATATTCCAAAATGGGTCTAACCAGAGTGGTAAAAAGAAGTTCAGTAATATAGATATCATCTAATTCTTTTGCCCAACGCTTTACAAAGCCTAACATTGAGTTTGCCCTATTAACGATGCGATCTATGTGAAAGTTAAAGGTGAGTTTCGAGTCAAACAATATCCCCAAGTCACATATTTTATCAACTTTTGAAAGTATTAACCCATTCATAGCATAGACAACATTCGAAGGGACTCGTTTACGAGAGAAAATGGTTACCTTACATTTATCAACGTTTAAAATTAGGGAACTCTTTTCACACCATTCAACAAGTCTGTCCAGGTCATCCTGCAAATTGAGACAGTCGCAATGCGAGTCGATAGATTTATATAGTTTTAGATCATCTGCGTATATTAGCAAATCAGATTTGGTAAGTACATAGGAAACATCATTTATGAATAATATGAAGAGAAGGGGCCCTAAGTGACTACCCTGTGGAACACCGGAGTAAGCCGTTATTTCTTCAGACAGGGCAGAACGGAACTGAATCCTAAGTTTGCGATCCTTAAGGTAGGATGATAACCAGTTCAACAGCCAAATTGGTAAACCTAAAGATCTCAGTTTAAATAACAAAACAGAGTGAGGAAGCTTGTCAAAAGCCTTGCTGAAGTCTGTATAAATACAGTGAGTTTCGCAACCACGCTCAAACGATTCGATACAGGTAGATGTAAACTGAAGCAAGTTTGTTGTTGTTGACCTTCCCTTCATAAAACCATGCTGATGAGCATTAAGAGCTCCACTACAATGAAAATTCAAAAATTCATATAAAGAAGCTTCAAATAGTTTGGGAATACAAGACAGTTTAACAATAGGTCGATAGTTGGTAATAAGCTCCCTTTTACCCGACTTAAAGATTGGGACAATAAACGACTCTTTCCATAACTTAGGAAATTTACCAAGCTGCAGTGATAAATTAAACAAAAATGTTAACGGGTAAGAAAGCATTCCACTGCAGTTCTTTAAGACAATAGGGGGTATCCCATCAGGCCCAGCAGAACAACCAGAGTCCAGCTTGGACATGGAATCTTCAACAGATTTCTGATCAATAGTGAAGCACGGGATATCAACTTTAGGAAGCGTCGTTAAGTAATTAAAATAAGCAAAATCTATTTGAGCGTCATATGTTAAAAATGATTCACTAAAGTAATCAGCAAAGAGATTAGAAATCACAGACGGATCATGACTAGAATTATCCTTAAATACTAACACAGGAGGAAAATTATTGGATTTCTTTTTGGTATTTACAAAACGCCAAAATTGCTTAGGATCAGATCTTATTACATTTCTCATCCTAGACAGGTACGTATCATAGGCATGCAGAAGAGTATTACGAAATTCGCTCCTCAAAAACAAAAATTGTGTTAAGTCATCGTTAGACTGAGAGAGGTGAAACTTTCGCCAAGCCTTATTTCTTAAGTTGTGCAAGCGTTTAAGCTCAGCATCGTACCAAGGAGGACACGATGAGCCATTCTTGATACAAGACAATGGAATACAATCATTGAAACAATTAAACATAACATTGTAAAATTGTGCTGTAAGTTCATCTACATCATTATTGCTAAACAGAAAGGACCAGTTAGTAGAAGATAAATTAAAGTTAAGTAGATCAAAATTAGCTTTTTTAGAATTAAAGGTGGGAGAGTTTTCAATCAACATACCAGTACCCTCGCAATCAATGCCCACTATCACGTCCAAAGTTGGATGGTATGAGTCAATAGGAACCAATGACATGTCACACGGACGAACCATACATTTCGAACAGGGACCGAAAATAACCATTATTTTATATTTTTCAAACAAAAAAATCACATAGAAATAATGATCGGATCTTTAAATGAATAGGACCAATCTTATCCTCATGAAGTGGACTTTCAGTTTCTGGCGTAATTTAAAAAAGTATAACCAATAAAATAAAAATTTCATATTAATGGTTAAACTTTGATTAATTTAGTTTGGTTAACGGATAACCATTATTTCACAATTTCTTTTTTGTTTTGTTATGAAATAAGAGTTATCGATAACTTTTTTAATTCTTCTCAATAAATAAGAGTTATTCTTCAATTTATTTTTTTTGGTTATCGGATAACCATTATTTCACAACTTTTTCATTTTGGTTATGAAATAAGGGTTATCAATAACCATTTTGATTCTTCTCAAAAAATAAGAGTTATACTTTGATTTTTATGTTATTGGTTAACCATTCCCTCACAATTTGAATTCAAATTCATTTTATTGATGTATCCACAAGAAACTGGTCGAAAGTGTTTCTATCACATATGTTCTATTAGGCTATTCTTATAAATATTTGCACATTAAAAACGAGTCCGGTTTTTAAATTTTCCTATCATTTTTTACTCTAGTACCAACTAGATGCTTTAGTTTTTTTTAATGAAGCTTAAACCCTCTACAATAAGTGCCTATAAATCTACATTGATTGCATCGCTGCTACGATATCTCTATCGCGATTGCGTCGTGCTCGCAATTCTCCCAAAGTAACGATCACACGGTAGTATTTGACTGATGAACGCGAGTTAACAATACACATGAATAACTCAAATATAATTTTGCATGGCACCTTCATTGATCCCGCTTACATAGCGTTTTCTTTCTTTCTCGTCTAGTTTTAGCTCTTGTACTACTAAAGGGGTTCAGAATTCTGTTTTTGAAAAAAATATTGCTTCAATTCTTTAATTCAAAACTTAAAGAAATTATGATAGAATTTCTGTGTATTTTTAAAGAGACATATCTGTAAGTTGGGTCCGTATACCAAACTTTCAACAGTTATTACAAACCTCTATGTTTTTTTTATTAGTTGCAAAAATCGAACTTTTACTCATCTAATATGTCTGATTTAGATATGAGTTGATTTAAAATATCCTGAGATAGTGGAGCGCCTGGAGCGTCAAAATCATACAAACCTCGGACTTTCGTTACAGTGGGTGAAAAAAAAAATGGAATGTTTAGCTAATAACATAAATAAAAAAGTTTACCTATTGAAAATTTGTGCTTTTGAATAAAAAAAAAAAAAATGGATAATTATAATAATTCAAATCGTATGATGCATATTAGGCTGTAAAATGATTTTTTATATCACAATTAAGTTAATGTATATTTTTCTATAAGCATAATAGGTGGGAAAATGGATTAATTCAAGGATAATCGAAAAAAAAGTAACATTTAAAATAAAATTTTGGTTTATTTAGGCAATTTACATTATTGGTCTGCATCAAATATTCTCTTCCACTTCAGTTATTGTAATGGTAGGTAAAGTATTAAGGCAACTATTTCCGTTACACTGTAAACATGCTACACTACAATATAAACCACTCTTTCGACATCCACAAGCAGCTCCACACCCTTTTTTGCAATTACAAAATAACATTTGCAGTAGCTTATCCGGTGCTGGTAATTGGTTCATCGTTATTGGGATAAACATGTTATTAAGATACTTCCACCCCCAATCTCCAATATTTATGTCGTTTCCTAACCATATCTGGGTTTGCAGGTACACTCTTTTCAGGTGTTCAAATGCTGCATCAGTTGTAGGCGGTAATGATGACAAAATAACACTTGTATTTTTGGTTGTAGCTTTAACGAAAAAATTGTATCTCAATGTAGTTAAGTCTTTAATTTTTGCCGGAGCTCCATATAAAGCCAAAATACATGCTACACCTGCTTGAAATATATTATTGGAGTCTTCATTGACGTTTTTAAATATTTTTGCTGATTCATGTAAATCATGACGTTTCTCAAAATTTTTGGCAAACTTAATTTTTCCTTTATTGAAAAATGCGGAGGTAGTATCACAACCCGTTAAAGAATGTAAAAAGAGAATATGTTCTTTACATTTTGGTAAAGATTTCTCCAAACTTTTCGAAGAATATATTTTTTGTTCGACCTTGCCTCGGGATGGTTTTAGAAAATATGTTTCACGATCCTCATCCACTAATGCCGTTAATATAACCAAGACGTCAATATCTTCTGAAACTATATCATGGTTGATTTTTTTAAAACATATGATAGTATTGGATCCAAATTTAGTTGAAATAACAATGTCATCGTGATAGCGGTCTATGAGTCGCTTTCTAATAGTCTTTTCATCCGGAATATGCTCTGTACTTATGACATTTTTTAATTCTTGCATGGTGAATTGGCAGTCGTCATTCTCTTCTATGTACTTATATATTTGCTCTATTGCAGAATCGATCATCACTTTTCTTGGACT
Source organism: Dioctria rufipes (assembly GCA_963924295.1). Taxonomy (NCBI): domain Eukaryota; kingdom Metazoa; phylum Arthropoda; class Insecta; order Diptera; family Asilidae; genus Dioctria; species Dioctria rufipes. Next base: position 138,593,534 of record OZ002740.1, read on the forward strand.
AATTTTCTTTTGAACGTTAATTAGGTGAATAGAATTTTTAATCGAATTATAACAATTGACATGATATTTTGCTTCGAGTGTCTGTAAATCTGTTATGCCAGCAATTCTTTTATGAATTTCGCGATAATAGTCATTTTTCTGTACGGCTATAAAATTCATAATGGAGTCACTCAAAGTTGCAGTATTGATGTATGAAATTTGTCTTCGCCGATTTTTATTCAATTTTGCTTCTTTTGCTTTATCAGCTTCTTGCCCACAAAAGACACATTTTTTCCCCCAATCGAAGTTTAATACATCAGTGCTACTTCGAAGTTTTTTTTTCGGAGGTGAACTAGTTTCATTTTGCGTCTTCTTATAAATTTCAATATATTTTTTATTAATATATTTTTGACGATAACTTGCATGGGCATAAACGAATTTAGTTTGCAGGTGAGGTAATAATCCATCCTGTCGTTCGCTCGAAGCTGCTCTCAAAGTGTTTACTCCTCTGCTTATTTTTATAATTTCACCCAAATGTGAGTTCGTTTCGGATGAAGAACCTAATTTTTCACATAGTATGCAACTATGCTTATCAGCCATGATACTGGTACATGGTTCATCCATTTTTTTAAACCTTATAACAAAAGTAACAAAATTTAGTGCGGTTTATTCATTTTTATAATTTTTTATTTTACTTGAATTGACCTTCAATCATGTACCAATTATTGAATTCCTTAATATTAATTGCAGTTTTTTAATCAAATTACCTTATTACCACACGAAGAAAAAAAAAATCTTGAACAGAAGTTCAACAGCAAAAAATCGTCTCCAATAAAACTTCCGTTAGCAACATATAGCAAGTCGTCGTAAAATTACACAATTTGCACTTTTAAATAAACAACATATACAGGGCACGTGTCATTTATAACTAAGCTATCCAGAAAACGTCCGTTTAGTTGCACGTTGCAGCTGCCGCTGCCGTCCCTTCTACCTTCCCTCTCTCCTTCCCGTTCACGTTCTACTAGCTGTAAAAGGTCTCTACGACCCTCCATAAACACAGGTATCTCCAAAAGATGATTTTCTATACCTATTCGAGTCAAATTCAACGTATACATAAAAACAATTCTATTTGAAGTTAAATTATATGCTGGAATATTAATTTTTAATCTTTTTTTAATTAAATAATGAAAAAATTGAAAGCACAAAAAAATTTTTGGTAAACTTTGCAAGTTATAGCATAAAAAAGAAAATGCCACCATTATTAACGGCATACCTTCCTCTTTATAATGAAATAAAGATCCCATCCTTTATCTCATAAAATGGCATTTTTCTTTGAATATCAAAATAACACCTCTTATTGGAAAACCCTTTACAATCAAAACATGCACATATCAGTATTTTGAACGTGCGGTGGCGCAGTGTTGCCACAATTACGCCCTGGGATATTATAAATTAGATTGAGAACTGCACACATACTGCCGTAGACGTTGCGGCATCGCACATCTATATTACGTACCCTGACGTCCATATTACGTCCGCATTCTGGTGCAGATTCCTATGGCACCGCAACGGTGACGCAATTGCGGTCATTTCGTACTACTGACACAAAGAATATCTGTATATATAAAATATACTTAGAGTAATTTCAAGTCTATTTGAATGTATTTGTGTGTATTTATCAATTTATCGTTTGTCGCTAAGTCACCGCAGTGGCACCGCATTTTTCAAAACACTGATATGTGCTTCGGGCCCAAATCCCATTTTTTTTCCTATAGTTAATCAAATACGCTCTAATTTTAAACAAAAAGATTCACCACGAGGTTTTTCTCTCCCTTCTCCTGTCTTTAAGTTGTTCAACCACCATGTCAAGGTTTTTTTGAATATACCTTCTCTTTAAACCCCCCGCGCTCTCCCGACAAACCTTCATAAAGTGAGCAAGGCTGCCACCATTTTCTGATATTATTCAACCAGGGAAAATATCCTGGAAAATTGCCATCGTACTGTATGCGGAGGTGCGCAATCGCTTGTCGTCTTACAGGCCCAAAAATCTTACCAATGAAGAAATTTTGTAACATCTCTCTATATATAAAAATATGGATCACTGACACAACCGGATCAAATTGCACACCATATACAGATTATTATTTATTATTATTATTAATAACGGGGGATGCAGATAGAACTCCCGCCTCTCATCTTCTCACCGCGACCCATAAGAATTTTTGTGACATTACCCCTAAATGCCCTAGGGTGCCCATTTGAACTTAAGGTCTTTGATGAAGCTTATAATGTACTTGGGGCCATTTATTCGACATCCTCTGGCAGTGGAAACTCCTTTCCTAGATATCTTAGCTTTACGCGGCACAGAGCTTCACAGTCACACAGGACATGTTCAGCGGCTTCACTGTCTTCCATACAGAATGGACAGGTCTCATCATCGACCTTACCCATCCTCGTAAGATGGTATCTAAGTGGAAAGTGCCCAGTAAGTAGGCCCGTCATGAGCCTTAGTTCCTTTCTGTTGAGTGCGAATAATGCTTTTGTCCTCTGTTGCGAATACTTTATAAACTTCTTAGCTTGTCTTAGCTCCGGGATATTTTCCCAGTTTTCTTCTTAGTTCTTAGTCCCGCTAAAGCCTGATCAGAGGTGAGAGGTGACTCTTTGGGTGTTCAAAGACGGGCTCAGGGCCAGTAAGCGTCCATGACTGGTCTGTGGTAAATAATCTTGCCTTGAATGCAAGCAAATCAAATTACATGATACTCCATAGGCGAGGCTTGGATCCATCAAACTTTCCCTCAGTTCTCTTAAATAATAATCCCCTGCCTCACTTGGAGAGAGTTAGAGATCTTGGGGTAATGCTCAACTCTCGCCTGACCTGCCGCGATTATGTTAACAGCATCCTTGGTAAAGTATATGGTACACTTCGTAAACTTTGGTGCTCAGCGGATTTTCTCTCGGTAGTTACCAAAGTCAAAATAATCAAAGCTCTGGTAGTCTCATTTTTCACCTATGGTAACCTAGTCTTTCCTGGATTCTGTCTGCTCGCGAAAGTTGGAGGTGGCTTTTAACAACTGTATTAGATTCGTGTATGGACTACGACGCTTTGACCATATATCCCTACACAGAAACTCAATGATTGTCTGCCCCCTTAAAACTTACCTTCTGTACCAATCGCTAACTTTTCTACATCGTCTTATATACACCTACAATCCCGCATACTTGGGCAATAGTATTAGCTTTTTGCGTAGCTCTAGGCACGTCCATATCTTGATCCCTCGTTACCTTACAGTCATGGGCCAACGTTCCTACTTCGTTCACATATCTAGTAAGTGGAACTCACTTCCAGTTGATATTCAACGCACAGTGTCTGTTGGCGCGTTTAAGAGGCTCTTGTACCGACATTTAACTGATGGCAGCTAGCCGAACGCATCTAATTTTACACATACTATTAATATTAATATTTCAATTTAAATGAAACAATAAATTCAAGATTATATAAACTACTTGCGTCGTTAATAAATTGTTAGTTATATTTCTTAGTAGGTAATTTTGTCATCTCACTTTTGTACTTAGTCTAAAACTAATGACATCAATGGCATCGCCTATATATGCTGTATATATATTGTAGCTATATTCCTTTTCTTTTTGTCTCTCAGTAGTTTCCTCCAAATAATATATTTTGTACATGTTGAACTACATACATGTGAACTAGTTTCATTTTGCGTCTTCTTATAAATTTCAATATATTTTTTATTAATATATTTTTGACGACAACTTGCATGGGCATAAACGAATTTAGTTTGCAGGTGAGGTAATAATCCATCCTGTCGTTCGCTCGAAGCTGCTCTCAAAGTGTTTACTCCTCTGCTTATTTTTATAATTTCACCCAAATGTGAGTTCGTTTCGGATGAAGAACCTAATTTTTCACATAGTATGCAACTATGCTTATCAGCCATGATACTGGTACATGGTTCATCCATTTTTTTAAACCTTATAACAAAAGTAACAAAATTTAGTGCGGTTTATTCATTTTTATAATTTTTTATTTTACTTGTATTGACCTTCAATCATGTACCAATTATTGAATTCTTTAATATTAATTGCAGTTTTTTAATCAAATTACCTTATTACCACACGAAGAAAAAAAAAATCTTGAACAGAAGTTCAACAGCAAAAAATCGTCTCCAATAAAACTTCCGTTAGCAACATATAGCAAGTCGTCGTAAAATTACACAATTTGCACTTTTAAATAAACAACATATACAGGGCACGTGTCATTTATAACTAAGCTATCCAGAAAACGTCCGTTTAGTTGCACGTTGCAGCTGCCGCTGCCGTCCCTTCTACCTTCCCTCTCTCCTTCCCGTTCACGTTCTACTAGCTGTAAAAGGTCTCTACGACCCTCCATAAACACAGGTATCTCCAAAAGATGATTTTCTATACCTATTCGAGTCAAATTCAACGTATACATAAAAACAATTCTATTTGAAGTTAAATTATATGCTGGAATATTAATTTTTAATCTTTTTTTAATTAAATAATGAAAAAATTGAAAGCACAAAAAAATTTTTGGTAAACTTTGCAAGTTATAGCATAAAAAAGAAAATGCCACCTCAACCAAAAAAATTCATTCACTGTAACCATTTTCCGAGGTCAAAACCTCTGGGCACTCCACTAAGAATCAATATTGAATTCATTTTGAGTATGGACAAATTTACAAAAATCAGATAAATGAATTTGTGTGGTAGAAAAATAATTGTCGTTTAGTTGACCATTGTTATCTACCGATTCTAATATTATACTAATGGTGACTGTTATTCTTTTGTTTATATTTCAATGGCTCTTTGTAAATAAATCCCGGTCACAAAATATGCTGATAAATGTAACTGCTCATTACTATCGCAAGAATGCAATTCTCTATAGATTGCAATAATTTTCGATTCATTTAGTTTTTGTCGGAGTCTAGTGCAAAGTAGGTGATGTGGCTAGATGCTAGAAGTGCCCATATAATTATATTAGTTTGTGGCAACTTAAGTTCGCGTAATTTTGTGCTCTTTCATTGGACCAACTATAACTTTTTCTCTCGTTAATAATATTGTTTCTATTGAATAAAATCGGGTAAATACATAATAGTACTTAGTTGATATGCATGTTAGCAAAATTGAACTAAATTAATTGTAATAAATGGGAGTATAGTAGCAATCATAAGTTGAACGAAAACATTGCTCAACTGTTAATCGATTGATTTTTAGGGTAATGATATGAGTAGAGCGTACTCAAATATCAATCGAATTTATATGGACACTTCTTGCATCAATTAATTATTAACTATTTCAACCTGCAAAATTTAATTAAAAAAAAATCAATTTTGCAGAAACTTGTGTGTCGTTTTTACTAGAAGTGATATTTTTAATAACTTAAATTTAAAGTTCGCAATGGGTCGAAAAATTAATTCGCGACTATTTCGATTTCGCCAGCGAAGGCGTGAATCAATTTGTAGAGCGTGTGGTGCTAAATTTAAGGGTTCACATGTAACTAACTTAAAAAGACACATGCTTAGCAAGCACACCCGCGGAGTTTTGGATATAAATGCTCAATTAATTCTAAATAAAAAAATTTGCGTGTACACACTCGCAGTGATTGAGTTGCGTGAAAGGCATACCGCCGAAGATATTAAACACGCTGTTGAGGATGTTATTGATGAATTTGGTATTAAGAAAAAACAAATTTACACAATGACAACAGACAATGGGCGAAACACATTAAAGGCTGTACAATTACTTTCGGAAGCAGATATTGGTGACAGCCAAAATACAGAAGAATTTTGTGAAAATGACATAGAAAACTTTTCATTGGAAAATGTTCTTTCTGTACGTTGCGCTGCACACACCTTACAGCTTGCTGTAAAAGACTTCTTAGACGAAAACTACAAGGAAGTAATCAGCCGTGCTCGTAAAATTGGCAAAACTTTAAGGACTCCAAATTTTAGGTCTGTTACAATATTAATTTTTTAAACTATATAGCAAATTATATATATATAGCAAATAGATACACGATGTTACATCTTAAAATAAAAACACCAAAGCTTGATGTTCCAACTCGTTGGAATTCCACGTATAGGATGTTGGAGCGTCTAGTGAATTACAAAGACTTTTGCGAGGGAAACCTCCATGAAAATTTAAAACTATCCACTAGCGAATGGGTGGAGGTGGAAGAAATAGTGTTAGCGCTGGCGCCTTTAAACACATCCAATTAAGACTCCAAGAGGAACAACTGCTTCTTGGTGATTTCTATATATTGTGGCTAAAATTAAAAGTAGAATTGAAAACTATGGAAAACAGGACAGCTGGAATAATCTTGGCTTGTCTGGAGAAAAGAGAAGTTCAGTTGATGGAAAATGAGGCAATAAGTGCAGCACTATTTTTAGACCCCAGATTGAGGCGCCTGCTAACAATAGAAGAAAGCGAAGTCGCCAAAAAGCATTTTAAAAAAATGGCTTTTCAAATGCTTTCATTGGCTGAGGTATGTTAGAAAGAAGTAAGCTTAAAATACGAGTAAATTACTACTACTTCTTTTTCCACTAAATGGTTTAGAATGTTGTTGTGGAACGTGTTATACCAGATGCAAGCAGCGCTCAAAGTAGCAGGTTATTTGATGAAAGCTCAACGCAAAGCACTTCTTCTCTTCTCAGAAGTTCAATAAGAGAAATGGAAATTTCTGAGTCCTCTTCTGATGAAGATTCTCAGCATTATTACTCTAACCAGGAATTATTCAGAGCATATCGAGAAATTCACCAATACAAAGAGAAAAGAGCTGACACTGAGACCGACCTTATTGAATACTGGGAAGACAAGAAATACGTCTTTCCATTCCTTCGAAATATGGCCTTCGTTTTGCATGCTGTGCCTGCTACCCAAGTTATTTTAGCTGATTTACGGTGCAATTTGTCGGAAAACAATTTGAAAACAATAATGTTTGTTAAATTAAATTCCAATTGCACCGAATAATCACTACATACAATCAGGTAAATGAGCAAACCTTCCGATAATTTTCTAGTCACGCTCTTGAATGAATATTAAATATTAATATATAAAACTGTTGACTTAACTCTTCTTAATTTCTTTTCAATATATTCTGAAACTTGTTATAGCTAATATATCAATCATCTAGTTAAAGCAAACTGAATTTATCTTTATTAATTTAGATATTAGATATATTATTTTGTAAGCTTAGTTTTGTTCAGTAATGTTTATGTTTAAATTTTTTGCATTATCCTGCCTACACATAACTATAAGATTTGTCTTACTTGTGTAGCGTTGAAATAAACTTTTATTTGAATTTGAATTTTTTTTAATACAGTTCCACGGTCGTTAGTTGTAAAAATTGTTTAGAAATTTCGGTATTTCTAGTTAGCCCCGCATCTTCCTTGTGATATTTAATTGGAAGATACTATATAATTTTATTTTTTTTTAACACTAGCTCTGAGATTTAAATTGCGGTGGGGGATTTAAAGTTGCGGTGTTTTGTTACAAATATTAGCATTCTTCGTAGCCTCTGTAAATATTGCAGCGATGTATACAAATATAGTTGGTGGACACAATTGATCGTCGCGTAGTAAAGAAAAATTAATATACATATACACATATATACATACATATTAATAGATTTGATTAAGCATGTTCAGCTGAAAAATGAGGTAGGCTATCACATGTACACTCATACACCGATGCGTGTCTTAGAGAGATTACCTGCTGAAAATTTTGTTCTATAAGAAGTACTAATGACCACTAGGTGTGTATGTGCAGCATTGAAGACGGAACAGTAGACTCAGTGTCGGCTGCACATATGTCAAATTAATTAACGTAAGTTCTTAATCTTTCCTAAGGCTTTATTTTCGTTACATGATAGAATATAAAATTAATTAACGTAAATTCTTAATCTTTCTTAAGGCTTTATTTTCATTACTTGATCGAATTTAAAATGAATTAATGTAAAGCCTATTACAGTTAGTTTCTTTGATGCTTCTTAAGAATTTAATTCACTAAAATGTTAAGTTGGACATATGCACAAAGTGTCATTGGTATGAGATCTTGTACGGAAATTGTTAAATTGTTGTAAGGAGTGTATCATTAACGAAAGAGAAAAACAAAGACATCCGAATTAATAAATGTCCGTGCGGATAGTGGAATGCTAGATTTTCTTCCGTTCCTCCTCTCACTCTGCTGGAGCCCTCTTAGCTTGGAGGTCGACTAGGTCCGCTAATGCTCTCTTTACAGATCACCACAGGGATGCTATATTATACAGCCCGCAGTATTGCAGGGTGGTTGGGGAAATGGCTTTGGAAGCCGAGCACCTGCGCTTCCAACTGAGTAAGTGATAAGTAGTGTAAAAGTCCCCTCCGGACTGAGTGTGTGTAACGGCCTTTGGTTTGTAGGAACGAAATTTTTTTTGTATATGGCTGGTGGCACAGCGGCAGGCTGTCGTGGAACCTCCCCACACTCTCCGCCAATAGCCGAGGCGAGCTAGCGTGCCGCTCTGCAGTGAACTCTGTCCACCGAGTGATCTGTCAGCTCATGCTGGCAGTGTGGACTTCACGTCCAAGTACATCACTCTATATAGTTACATAACACCAGACCGCACCTGTCATTATTTCTCAACAATACCCACAGCGTAATCTAGACTCAGACTTTACCTCGCGCTCCCGACAGAACTTCATTCCTACACCTGGAGAGTCGAGACCTATGAATCAAGAGCCCCATAGATTCTATTTCGCACCATCATCTCATTGGCATGATCGGCATAGTCCAGCACACCGGGTGGAATCCGCCAGTCCTATTAAGCGATGGAATCTGATATATAATGGTGACAATTCTAGATTGTCAGTTGATGAATTTATCTTTTGAGCCGAAGCACTAACGGTATCCACCTTGTATGGAGATTTTGACCTCCTAGTGAGGAATATCAATATGCTTTTCGGAGAGAAGGTATATAATTGGTACTGGACACCCTTGAGAAGTGATCCAAATCCACCGTGGGCACACCTAAAGTCGGCGTTGCTACCAGATTGGGGAGAGCCGCGCGATGATGTGAACATTCGTAGAGAAATGTTAGCCCGTCATCAGAAAACAAACAAACCCTTCTCCACATACTATCAAGCATTAGTTGAACTGAAAAACCGACTACAGTTCCCCATGCCAGACCCCGAATTTGTTGAAACGGTGCGTGCACATTTATTGCCTAGGATTCAACAACAGATTTGTCTTCATCATACCACCTCAAGACCCCAACTAAGAGTTGTAGTCACGCAGATACTGTTTACTCGGTCTCACATACAGACTTCAATTTCATCATCATTATCATATCGTTTTAGAGAAAAGAATGTCTTCCACATGTTTGGAGTCTCTGAAACCAACCTGACGGATAACGGAACTCAATTCAAATCGCTTTATACTCCCCACAAGCGAATGCCTCAGAGCGAGTCAATAAATCGATCCTAGCGGGTATTCAAGCCTATATTAATAATGAGCACACCAAATGGGACAAGACACTAAGCTGTATCGCGAGCTCTTTTCGAAGCTCAATCCACCAGGCAACCAGATTCTCGCCTTATAAAATGCTATTTGGGCTTCAGATGATCGAACACGCTTCTACTTACAGTCTCCTGCGGAACACAGGGGCGTCAACGAATCCCAAACCGTAGACTACTCCGACAAGCTGCAGCCATTACGTGCGGATGCACAAGGAAACCCTGATAAAGCTTTCGAAGTGGGTACCAGGACATATAATCTCCGGACCAAACCCATGAGGACCCTCACAGCCTAGCGGCCGGTATACCTCTTGTTGGTAAATTCATTTTTTTTACACTCCCTCGCCTGACAATGTGTCAGAACCCCTCCTAAATGGTACCCTACGGAAGCTACACCGCCGTAGGAATGCCACCTTGCAAAAGGTCTTCGAAAATTTTAATCGCTGCTGTGCAAGCACCCTTACTGTGTATGTTTAGATCTCGAAAATACCATCTGAGTGTGGCGACTTGGGGACACACCCTCAAAGGAGTGTTGACCTGCGGTCGGGAGGAGATGTCAGGCGCGGAGGAAGTCCTGCAATCAGTTGGTTAGATTACGGGTTGCAGAGGATTTCTTCGACTCATCTTGGTGGGGGGAGTTGAAGGCGTCTTGGCGGATCAGATTTTTTGAGTTGCTGGTATGTGAGCGTGCCTCTGGCTTACAACACCGAGATGGATGTCAAACTTTGGGCAAGGTCTGACATGACTTCGGGGATGTGGCCCTGACTCAGCACGATCAGAGAGAGGCTGACAAGCCTTTGTAGAGCTAGCACAGTTCACATTTTAGAACGGAAGTTAGTGAACGTGGGTCGAGTCACACGTTGGACGCCCACAATTATGAGGTCTATGATTAGAGGCCAGCTAGCTCAGTCCAATTCAGTAGTTACGACCCTTTTCAGCATCGTCAGCTTCGCCGGCGAAGCATACGATCCTGTGCTGTTACGGTCGCAGCGCCCATTAAGCATCGTGTGGGCAGGTTGCAGCTGTCGAGGGCATAGCCGCAACCATTCAATGAAGTTAGCCGCCGTGTTTCATCAGATTGTGTGACCGACATCAGACTGGGAAGTCTGAACGGTGCGGTCAATGGCAACGAGAGAAGAAAAACGATCCAAGGTGGACCAACATCTAGTTAGAATGTCTGCCATTTTATGAACTTATCTAACAAGTGCGGTGTGAATGGTTTCACCTTAAACTAAAAAAGGCACTTTTCATTAAAGCTAGGGAAATCGCGAGTAAGAAAAAAAAAATTTAGAAAAAATATCCGAGATCAATAAAATAAGGGGAAATAGTGACCTACTTGAATTGGTCCGAAAAAGGGGACAGGTATGTTTAAAAACCCCGGATTGTCATATAAGATATACCTAATTGGTTGGACGGCTTACAGGAAGCATCATAATCTGGCAGGCAAGATCAAAGGCCCAGCAAAATTCCAGCGGACAGCTGTGGCGGCGACTCATGCGAGTTACATACATTGACCTAAAACGTGACATTACAACAAAACAGACACCGGATCTACCAGATCCAGACATGTACAAAATTGCTTCAAAACCGAAACCTATGGCTTGGTAATAAAATTTAAACAAATCTAATTTCCCACATTATCACGTTGCGACAACAGCATTTTTACTAAACATAAAAGGTGTCGTATTAATTTCTCACAGAAATTATTATGAGAAAATTAAACTGATTACATGATAATTTTACTAAGTGAAGCTTTAATATCAGAAAAGCGGCAGTCTGTCGAGATCTTCAATTGCGAGTAGTTTCGAGTCGCGGTAATTAAGAAATCTAAGTTTGGATAAGTTTATAAAAGCAATTCTAATAAAAGTTTAATTAAAGAGAAGTTCAGTGGTTTTTTGTGAAAGACAACCCTTACAATAGTCGAAGCTATTTACGATTCGATTATCTTTTTCTCCCAAAACGGATACAACGATTTAAGTTGCGTGAGATCAGACAGCAACAACGAAAGGCAGGAGCTAGTCAACAAAGCGTCCTATCGAAGTCCGACAGTCAAATAGCCATCGTTCAGGATGAGCCCGTGCAAACCGGGAATTAATGGACTGTCGGATTCGAGCTTGTAAGATATGCATATTGAGGAAAACCATACTTAATAGAGATTAATTCACGTTCAGAATCTAAAAATATTATATAAATAGAGAAGATATCCTTACCGGAGATTAGTTTATGGTTTAGTTCCTGTCAAATATCAATCATTAAGACTGAAGATTTTTTCTCTCAAGCATACTCACCCGTGTGGTGATATTCACAACAAAAGTTTTATTTATTTCTTTTAGAGTAAGTTTATTTCGTACAAATTGAGTTTCATTATAATTAGATTTAAAAGATATATATGTATATTAAGAAAAGGACACTTATACGATGATAATCCACTTTTGAGTTGTAGCTAAAGTCATATGGTTAGAAGTGAAGTGCGCCTGCCCATAGGGTATTAGATGAGGGTACAGGAACAGACCAAAATACTAATTCTAGATGATACGCGATACCTTTCTCGCATAATTGAGTCGAGAAAGTTGCTCATCGGATAGGGTGATTCATTCCATAAAATTGTTGTTCTTAATTTTGATTGTTTCAGCTCGTTGACGCAACCTAGTCGCCTCCAGGGAGCTCCTTCGAGGGATTGGACGATAAATCGAGTTAAGATCAGTGACTTTATTCACCAATTTTTATAACAGTTTTACAATTAAATAAATATTCGGTTACGATTGTAGTTTATATATAAAAAAAAGGGGGGGGGGGGGGGGAGAAAGACAATTTGGGGATATACCCCATTCAAAGATATTAATATAGAACCTCTATAATTCCTCTTTCTACATTGCATTCTCTTAAGAATTGTGCGCGAAACATTGCATTCCACGGTGAAGGAATACAGAACTCTTCGAAAAAAAATTTCTTTCGGTAAAACCGGAAGGGAAATATTTTTTTGGTCTCAGACAGAGAAGGGCGGAAGAAGTAAAAAGAATTGTGTACTATTCAGGACAGTAGGCTACGAATTTCGGTTTATACGATGTTATTTATTGGTTTAAACTTATTGTAACGTTTGAGGCCTTAGATTTTTTTCACCTCCTTACTCTCCTGGAGCCCTATCGATTCGGCTCGTGGGTTTATCGGTTTCGCTCGCTTTCCTTCCTTCCTATCTGAAAAATTTGAAGTGTCCAAGATGCCATGGGTGGCATGGGGAACAAGACACTGATGTTTAACACTACCCGATCCTCCGCAGCTCAATGGAAAGTAGTGGGGTCCCGTCTGAGCCCGATGCGTGTTGTTTTTTTTTTTTTTTTGGTTTGTCATCAGGCATGATTTTCTTCTGATTAGGGCACGTGGTAGTGCAGGTTTTTGGTTTACCCACCCCACAACTCTCCCGCCTTGACCGAGGTGCTTGCATGTCGCCCTGCCATACAGCTACTACGGAGTGAACTGTCAGCTTCGGCTGACAGAATCTGACTGCACGTCACCTACAGCTCTCACTCACATCATAGTTATATAACAGAATGGCGCCCAACGTGGGGTCTCCAACAGCGGGACTGCAGGGGTTTGAGTGTCGCTTGTATTGGGGAATGAGACTACGATGATTTCATTTGAATCATTGGCTGATAGCTACGATCAAATCCGAAGTCTCTCATCCAGTGGGGGTGGCATGGGGACTAGTAGTCTGGCTGTCCTTATTCGTTTTCGATTTTAACAAGGTTTTGTTTTTCGGTTGAGTTCAAGTAGTCAAGACAAACCGGTTAAAGTTTTAATTCTTATCTTCGTCAATTTCTTTTTCAAGTAAATTCTTTATAAAGTTTTAAAGGTGCTTAAGTTTTCGGTCAGTTTAAATAATTTTTTTTAAAGAAAAGGGTATAATGCCTTCAATATTAAGATCAGTTTCGGTAATAATTCCCTCTGGGCTTCAGCCACGGAATTGGTGAGAGGACCCCACGGATTTCTGAATTTTGGTTTCGGTTTCTCATAGAGGCCTGGGTATTCCGGTCGTCGGACTGGGTGGGGCTGCGAATTCGGAGAGGTAACTCTTTTGGCTGCTAGCCATCTGGTCAACTGAATTCATGGTTTTGCCTGGCTGATTGGCTAGGTGCACAGAGCAATCTGAGGGGGGAGGGAAGGAGATGTCGGTGGCTGGAAATGTTGTCGGAGATCTTTGGTGATCAGGAGCTGGCTGTAGCTAACTGCCTGACTGGAGAGTTTCGGATGACGTTATTAGTCTTTTTATCTCGGCCCGACCTCTCCAAAAGTTTTCTAATGAAAAACAGGAACCCCAACTTTGCTTCCGTATACAAACATCAACACTGCTTGCCCGAGAGATTCCTAGGTTAAGCGGGTGAATCGGGAGACCATCGAAGTTCTTTTGATATGGTCTTCGGAGAGATAGAGGGAGGAGAGTCGCATAAAGTATTTTTTTCAATATTTGTGAGCATTGTTTTGTTCTCGTATACTATATTGTGAGTATTGTGTTGCTTTGGAGTACAGTTCCACGGTCGTTAGTTGTAAAAATTGTTTAGAAATTTCGGTATTCCTAGTTAGTCCTGCATCTTCCTTTTTATATTGTATTGGAATATTGCGCTATTTTGAAGATAGAGCTGAATACGGCGCTACTTCTATATTACTTCAAGCCTGGGGAAATTATTCTATAATACAGTTAAGCATAACACTAACCTGAACACATTTCTGTGAAAAATTTGAATGTAAATAAATATAAAAACAAAAATTTTTTTTTTAATACCTTTAAGTATTAAGTCACTTACCTCTTCCTACTACTACATTTGAAATATCACTACTACTATATTCGCTCCTTGGGATAATTCTCTCTAATTACAATCGTTTTCGTTTTCTTCGATTGCCTGCAAAAAATTAACTACTCGACATGATCGTGAGAAACGCTCATTTTCTGCGTCCTTCAGAGTTTTGGTTCCGGAAAATCTGTTTCAGGCGGTCCTTTCCCCTGAGATTTGGCCCCACAATTCTATTGTGCGTGAATTTATTCCAAGGGGGCGCTCTGGATCTTCTGCTAAGGCAAAAAACTTGTTGGCGAAATCTCCGTCCACTACGCCAATGTAACTGGTCTTCGCTCCAAAACGACTCGCCTTTTTACAAGCTAGATGAATTCATGTTTTGACGTGGTCTGTTTGACCGAAACATGGCTATGTGGAAAGATTACAGATGCAGAGCTTTTTGGTCCCGAGTTCCTGGTGTTTCGCCGTGATCGCCATCGTCTATCTTTGGATGCTCCTGTTGGAGGTGGAGTGCTTTGTGCCGTTCGTCGCAACCTTCCATGCACATTAATCGATTTTGTTGAGTCCGGTGATCTGGAGTTTATATGTGTAGCTCTCAAGCTCTCACACAAAAATGTATATATTGCAACAGTTTACATCCCTCCATGCTCATCAGCTGTGATATTTGACTTGCTGGCTGCATGTATTGATAGGCTTACTGAAGTGTTGCTGCCTGCCGATGAATTATTGCTTTTTGGTGACTTTAACTTGCCTAGTGTTAACTGGGAACACTCTCTGGACGATGAGGGCTTGCTGCCTTCTTTCTCGGCGACTCCTCAACATGCCATATCTTTTATTGACAACATTATTTCTTCAGGCCTAATGCAGTCTAGCGGCGTTATTAATGACTCTGGAAAATCTCTTGACCTGGTATTTTCCTCCGATTCCAATGGGACTCTCGTTAAGCGTTGTTTAACTCCTATGGTCCCTGAAACAAGTCATCATCCGGCACTAGATGTAGTTTTGTTTTTTGATCCTGTAACTTCATCATTTAATGCTTCTAGTAATTACTGTTATAACTTTAAAAAAGCTGATTTTGATAAAATGAATGAATGGTTATCCGCTTATGATTGGACCAGTGTGCTGGGTGAACGTGACATTGATGAAGCTGTTAACTCGTTTTATGACACATTATTTCTTTGTTTTACTCACTGTGTACCACTTGTTCGTTCGAATCGTGATTCGAATTGTCAACCGTGGTTCAATGGCTCTTTGAAGCATCTTAAAAATTTAAAGAATAAATCTTGGAGGAGGTTCTGTTCCTCAAGGAGTGATGCTGATTACGTTATTTATTCTAATTCACGTGCTCAGTACATTTCGTGTTTGACTGACTCGTACAACGATTATGTATTTAGAATGAGATCGGCTTTGCGTGCTGAACCAAAGCAATTTTGGAGGTTTGTTAACTCTAAGCGCAACTGTGACGGATACCCTTCATCGTTGCGACTCGGTAACTTAGACAGTGTGGATCCGTTAGAGACTGCCAATCTTTTTGGTGACTTCTTTAAAACTGCATTCTGTGATAACCACTGTGATATTAGTTATAATGATTTTACCCATTTGACGAAGCTTCCGCTGACTTCTCTTCAACCTAAAGACCTGTTTTTCGATGAAGCGTCTATCTCTATGTACATTTCTAGCATAGCTGATAGTTTTGCTGGCGGTCCTGATGGCGTTCCTTCCACACTCATAAAACATTGTGCTACGTCCATCGTTCCTGTTTTGTGTTATTTATTTAATTTATCTTTAACTTCTGGTATTTTTCCGAAACAGTGGAAGCTTTCTTTGATTATTCCTTTGCACAAGAAGGGCAATAAGAGCGACATTTCTAACTACAGACCTGTCGCTAATTTAAGTTGTATTGGTAAGATATTTGAAGCCCTGGTTTGTGATGCTTTGTACTTCCACTGCAAGCCCTTCCTGTGCTCTTTTCAGCATGCTTTTATGAAGGGGAAATCTACTACGACTAATTTATTGGAGTTTACTAATTTTTGCATTTCTGCTATTGAAAACGGTAAGCATTTTCACTGATTTCAGTAAAGCTTTTGACCGAATCAATCATAAAATTTTAATTCACAAGTTGACTGTTCTTGGTTTTCATACTGTTTTTGTTAATTGGCTTCGTTCTTATTTATCTGATCGTACGCAGCGAGTCATATTCCGCTCAGCCCTTTCTGACGAAATAAATAATACGTCCGGCGTACCTCAAGGTAGCCATCTTGGACCACTCCTTTTTATAATTTACATCAACGATGTATCTCTGATTTTGGCTAATTCAAGAATTCTTTGCTACGCCGACGATGCCAAAATCTTCCGCATTGTTTCTAATGAAAACGAGTGCGGATTTTTAAACTCGGACTTAGACACCTTTCATAAATGGTGTGCTATTAACTGTCTTCCTCTTAATATTAGCAAATGTACTACTATGTCCTTTTCTCGTAAAAGGAGGCCATTGGAGTTTAATTATACTTTAGATGGATGCTTATTAACTAGACTTGACAAAACCAAAGATTTGGGTGTCTTCCTTAATACTCGTCTTTCCTTCGAACATCATATTAATTCAATCGTGGCCATGGCTAATGCTACTCTGGGGTTTATAAAAAGATGGTCAAAAGAGTTTAATGATCCATTCATAACGAAGATCCTCTACTGCACATTCGTTAGACCCATTTTGGAGTATGCCAGTCCTGTTTGGTCTCCCTTCTATTCTGTATATATAAATCGCATAGAGGCTGTCCAGCGGAGATTTATCCGATTTGCCCTGCGAGGACTTCATTGGGACAACCCTATTATTCTGCCTCCATATGCTGACAGACTTAAACTCTTTCCATTAGATTCTCTTGAGAATAGACGTAAAACTTCCAGGGTTGTCTTTGCATTTCAGTGTATACAAGGAGTGATAAACTCCCCTGAGCTCTTAAATACTTTCAATATATCTGTTCCCGTGCGCTCCATGAGGAACTGTGACTTCTTCGTTGTTCCTCAGCATAGTACAAACTATGGCATGCACGAGCCGGTTTCATCAATGTCTCGTCTCTTTAACCGCCAGTTTGATTGCATTGACTTTCATCTTTCAAAAAGTCAAATAAGAGATCAGCTTAGTTAATGTTACTTGTTTTTCATTATTATTGTTATGTATACTTTTTATCGTCATTATGGTTATGTAAGCTTTTGTTATTTTATTGCTATATTTCACTTTTGTATACTCAGTAATCAGATCATTGATGAAGTTCTAAATAAATAAATAATTAAACACAATTTTCAAAGTTCATTGGTAGATCGCCACCAGGCGCTGGAGGCGCCTTTCAATTGCCTGCGCAATGCACCATTTGTCAGGAGGAAGATTGGTCGATTGCTACCAAGCTTCTTAGTCACAATCTGTGGTTACATCTTCCACAGAAAATGCCTCCAGAAATAGAGTTCAAACATTAACACTTGTCCAAATTGTCGCAAACCTTTAAACCTAGACGAGTGTATCCCTTATACCGGAACTATTCCGCGCAATAATCAAATTCACCAGACGACTGAACAGGACAGAAATCGCATTCAAATGCAGTCCCCACGTCTTAACATGCAGCATGGTAGCCCGATAGGTCAGTCGACCAAAGAGATCAATGTGCCGGCTGAAAGCCCAGTTCCACCAGCATCTAGCAACCCATCAGAAGCTACACAAGCCCTGCTGGCAGGATTAAAAGTACAGCTAGCTGACTTGTTGCGTGATGAGGTATCCAGAGATCTGGCAGCATTATATGAAGAGAGAATGCACAGTCAGCTCACTGAACCTAATACGACTTCACGAAACCGATCCATGTCACACCAGAGGGCTTGTTTGCAAGATTTGTCCAGTGTTATGGTCGTAACATATGGTAGGCAGCAGTATGCTACGCTGAGATCTAGCTGTGTCATGTAAGCGCGGACTGCTGTCTATGCGGACGGAGCGGCTGTACGCACCGAACGCGACCTAATTGAGAGGGCAGCGCCTCCAGATAGAAAGTTTTCTTGGAAAAGAGGAAGAAGCATCAGACGACGATCATCTTTTTTATCGCGGAGTGCTCGAAAAAGGAGGAAGATTCTCCGGTCTGTCCACCTTAGAAAAGTAATAGAAAAAAGGAAACACAAAGACACACGGGAAAAAGGAAAAAAGCACGTCCATACTAACTACGGTGAGAAATTAATTATTACTTCGGGTGAAAATTATTTTCTAACAAATTTTATGAAAGGTTGTGTCGAAAAAAGACTCAAAAGGGAGAGCTTTAAAAAATGAAACGACACGCGTTCTGATTATTACTATAAGTAATTTATTGCTATATGGTAGATATATATCGCAAGTTACAAATTTTCTTGTTATCACGTCGAGAGAATAATGCGAACTGAACTATTGCAAGAACAAACAATACCTATACAGTGGCAGTATTGAATCTATGAGCGTATGCTTAAACTAAGTTCGTGTTAGTGGCAAACACAAGTATTTTTAACATCCTCCGGCCGGCTCAAGAGGATAAATATGCTGGATGGGCCTTCGTAGAATTGATCCATTGGAAAAGCGTAGTTCACAAGCTCGAATTTTTCCATCACGGCCAGGGAACACGTTTGCTACTACAGCAAGCTTCCAAAACAAACGAGCAGTTGATTCGTCATACATAATTACGACATCACCAGTTTCTATCTTCGTTGAAAACTGCTGCTTGGAGTGATGTGCAGATCGAAGTTGCTGAATGTATTCTGTCTTAAACCGTTTCATGAAGAGATTAGAAAGGCGTACACGTGCCTTCCATTTCAATCGAATGTCGTTGTCCGATGGCTGACCAGGAGATGATATGATCGTTGAGCAAGACCCCTTTAAGAAATGATTTGGCGTTAATGGCGAAAGATCTACAGGGTCATCACTGATGTAAGTTAAAGGTCTGGAATTTATTGTAGATTCAGCTTCTACTAAAAAGGTTTGAAGTTGCTCCGTTGTAAGAACAGCTCGGCTTATCGTTATTTTAAGGATGTCCTTCACTATTTTTACGAGACGCTCACAGAATCCGCCCCACCAAGCGGCTCGTTCTGCAATGAAATTCCAGGAAATTCCTTCATTGCTGATAAAACCCTGAAAAATCTCAGAATCAATTATGGGTCCCAAATGACGTAATTCCAAAGAAGCCCTTTTAAAGGTCCGAGCGTTGTCTGACAATATGCATTTTGGAACACCGCGACGTGCAAAAAAACGTCGTAAAGCCAATAGACAACTGTCACATGTCAAGCTTGGCACAAGTTCGAGATGAACCGCGCGCACTACTGCACAAGTCAGTACCATTACATATACCTTGTTGGTACTCTTTTCGTTATTCGAGTTCCTTACATAGAGTGGGCCTGCAAAATCCACCCCCGTTGTTTCAAAAGGCTTAGCCGTGTGTAGCCTTTGTTTTGGTAAGGGTGAGATAGGCTGAGATGCTGGTAAACCCTTTAGACGATTGCATACTTTGCAACGTTTTACAATATTCTTGACTAGCTGACGGGACTTAATGATCCAGAACTTTTCTCTTAGCCGAGTTAAGACGACGTTCACACCTCCGGAACTTCTTTTGAAAATATTTGGTACTGGGTGTACTTAATCCAATATGACTCTGCTCTTTGAATCTCTTCACCATTGAGGAATTTTGTCACCTGTTGGTTATGCCGAAGGCGATTAATAAAACGTAAAACATAAGCCGTGACACGAATAGCCTTTCGATAGCAGCTTAAGTTTTCTATCGTAAACATGGGCTCATTCGTATTGCCCTCATCACTTTCAGCCATAATCTGTGAATATAGTAAAAGAGTTGAGTTTATAAAAATGGAATTTATCTCAGGCCAATTATCTGATTTGCTTGAGAGCCAAGACGGCCCATCCAGGTCGCAGCGCTAAGCAGTTGTTTTCCACTTAACCCTCGAGTTAGCACGTCAGCAGGGTTTTCGTTCCCTGGACAATACCTCCAGTTAGCAGTCTTTGTTAGATGTCTGATTTCTTGAACTCGGTGTGTGATTATCGTTGTGTATCCAATGCAGTGCAATCGTAGAATCCGACCATAGATAAGTTGCATCAAATTTCGTAGTTAAGTTTTCAATTAGATATTTTGTCAGTCTTGCTGCAATGAGAGCTGCCGTTAATTCCAACTTTGGGAGCGTTAGTTCTGCAGAGTTTTCTTTCCTAAGTGGCGCAACTCGATTTTTGGAGCAAAGGTACATTACATGAATCGATTCATCTTCACCTATACTCCTTATATAAGCTACCGTACCATAGGCTCTCAAGCTAGCATCGGCAAAAACGTGAAGCTCCTGACGTATTCTACTGGAACTTATGTATACACATCGTGGTAGGGTTATTTCATTGAGGAGCGATATTTGTGGCAAAAAAGCATTCCAGGTCGTTTGTAATCGATGAGGTATTGATTCGTCCCAGTCCAGCTTCAATTTCCACAGTTCTTGGAACAATATTTTTAATTTCACAACAAATGGGTCGAATAGGCCGAGAGGATCGAAGATCTTAGCGATTACTTCAAGAACATTTCGTTTTGTTGGAGCCAAGATCTTTACATCACATAGCTGCCGAAGATCAATGGCAAGCTCATCGTTATAACAGGACCATATTAAACCCAAAACTTTCTGGATTTTAGGTGGTTTTTCGTTGAAAGACGTGCGCATTTGTTGACAATTACTATTCCATTTTCTGATACGCATAGATGCTCGTCCTAGGATTTCACATGATTCCTTGTGAACGTTAATGGCCGTTTTCATATCATCGATACTAGTTACGAAGTCATCCATATAAAAGCAATTTTGTAGCAGATCACAGGTTTCTGGAAATACTTGAGATTCTTGAGTAAAATGCTTTTTCAAAGTGGCACATAGTAGGAAAGGGCTACATGCAACACCAAAAGTTACCCTAGTCATCCGGTATACAGCGAGTGGGGGAAGCTGACAAGTTACTTTGTCCTCAAACCACAGAAAACGATGAGCATCTCTATCCCTGGCTGCCAATGAGATTTGAAGGAAAGCCTTCTCGATATCAGCCACTAGACCAATTGCTCCAATGCGAAAATTTAGCAAAACCGTCAACAGATCGGGTAATAAATTTGGTCCTGCAGATAAATTTTGATTTAACGATAAATTAGTACCTGAATGTGCAGATGCATCGAAAACAATGCGCAACTTGGTAGTCGCCTTATCCTCTCTGTACACAGGGCGGTGTGGCATGTAGAAAATACGCTCGGCGATACAATCCTCGTTCACTCGTTCCGCTACTCCAAATTCGATCATCTCTTGCATGGCTGCATCGTATTCCATAAGCTTAGATTCATCTCTGGCTAATTTCTGAATAAGTTTCTTACAACGGAATACTGCGCAATTGCGATTACCATCCAATAAAATGTTATCCTGTCGCCACAATAAAGACGCTTCATACCGTTCACCATTCTTAACCACGTAATTATTGAAGTCCCAGGCCTCATTGTTAATATTATTGTTCATTATTCCAACACTTTCTAAGTCCCAGAAGCGTTTTAAATCTGTATCATCAACCGTACATACGTTAAGTGTAGTCGTAGCTGCGGATAATATCAAACTTTCTTTATTAACTGAGTTAACCACAGGACCTTGAATTGTCCATCCAAATACTGAGTTAATAGCAACAAGATTGCTTGTTATTCGTTTTGATTCGTTATATACAATCAATCCGCACCAATTAGCATGCATAGTCCACTTTCACTATATATTTCGTCGTTAGCCAGCTCAAATTTTGTAAACATTGGGCATTTCGCACTCGGTACTGGTAAAATATCAACACAAATGCTGGGCACAACTACAGCTAGCAACGAAACAGGCTGCTTATTATGTCGACCTTTTAACACAGCTTGCACTCGATTGAAAAGTTTAACTGGTGATTTTTCCACACATCCAAAGGGTAAGATACGCAATTTAACTTTGTAAAAAATTTGTAATCCAAGCTTTGATGCTACGTGCTGAGTTATATAAGTACGTTCACTCCCGCCATCCAAAATTATGCGAATCGATGTTGACTGACTATTCAAAGCAGTGGAGTGCGAGGCTAGTACACACGCCGTTTGTAAGTATACGTCAGAAGATTCTGCTGTCGCTGAACACAAACTCGTCGTTGGCAATACTTCTGCGGTGTTTATTGATTTTGTGTTCGTTGATCGACAGCTGGGAGGCTCCGTTAATGATGAATGATAAGATGGATCACACATAGATAAAGAATGCCTTCCTTCACAGTGGTCGCATTTGATTGATTTGCTCATGCAAGCGCGTGAGTTATGACCCTTTCGTGTGCATCTAAAGCAGCGGCCTTCTCTTTTTAATATCTCCTTTCGTTGGGCGATAGTGAGGGGTGTATTGCAATGTTGAGATGTGTGAGAGTCAGAATTACAAAAACAGCACTTTAACACTTTATTAGACGTTAAGAGGCCAGCAGCAGTTTTATATTCTCTTTGGCTTCTTTGCACTAATGGACGATTAGTTTGCGTTTGTATAGATCTCTCCAGTGACTCGACCTCTCCCTTTAAATATTTTAAAATATCCCGTACTTGTTTATCGCCGTTATATCCAATAGAAGAAGTCTCACTTCCAGCTAATGACGTGATGTCAGCAGCGACGTTTTCTACATTGTCGTCGGATGAAGTGCCCTGATGAGTTCGGTAAAAATCCACTACAAGCTCATCAGGTATACACCTCAATAACAAAGATTTAAGCATGACAGAGTATTGAGTTGATGGCACACCAAGTACTGTAAGAGACCTTGTGCTAGTCGTAACACTGTTGTAAAGCCGCCGTAAGCCAAGCGCATCGCGCCGAGATGATACTTGCGACAAAAACATCAGCTGCTGTATTGTATGATCGAGGAGCTTTTCAGTATCTCCATACTCCTCTTGCAACAAAGAAATAGCTGCATGGTAGTTCTCATCGGATGGTATAAATCCAGAAATGGAATCTGCCGCTTTACCCGTTAGGTGCAATTGGAGATAATTAAACTTATCTGCTCCAGTGAGATTATCTTGGTCATGAACTGCTGTGCGAAAGGCCTCCCAGAATGGCAACCATTCTTTGAAATCTCCAGAGAATGTCCTTAACGAGAGCTTTGGTAATTTAGCAGCCGAATTATGGTTACATATAGAACGATGAGGATCTGAAGATGACACGTTGAGGCTTCGAGATTGTACCTCCTGCAATTTTGCGATACGTTTTTTTAGGCGGGCACTCACCGTGACAGCTTTGTCCTCGTATTCGGCGATTGATTCACAGTCCTTTTGTTTGTCCTCGGGCGTCAGAGTATCGTGCACTACACTAGTAGCTCTAGTTAAGCTCTGATGAGCTACCGTTAAGCGTTCTAAATACACCGTTAGTTCCTCTTCGATTTCATAAAATTTATCAGCGTTACACTCTTTAATTTGCGTTTCGGGCAATTTTAAATACTCAGATGCACTGTTCGCGACTTTCCTTACTTGCCCGCGATAAGTAGCGCGCGTTGTGACGTCCATCCTTAGTGTCTATAGCACTACACGTGTCCTTTCCGTTCAGTTCCCGTTTCCCGGGTTTCGGCACCAATGTCGAAAAAAGACTCAAAAGGGAGAGCTTTAAAAAATGAAACGACACGCGTTCTGATTATTACTATAAGTAATTTATTGCTATATGGTAGATATATATCGCAAGTTACAAATTTTCTTATTATCACGTCGAGAGAATAATGCGAACTGAACTATTGCAAGAACAAACAATACCTATACAGTGGCAGTATTGAATCTATGAGCGTATGCTTAAACTAAGTTCGTGTTAGTGGCAAACACAAGTATTTTTAACAGGTTGAGCTTATTGTCACGCCACCCGTTTGAAGACACCAAAATTTAAAATAAGAAATAGGCTGAACAGGGAAGCCCCAAACAGCAGTGAGGTAATCCCATGGCCGTGACTTTATGGAATTTATAGATTCGAGCCAAATCCGCAGCAGACTTGCGCTGCAAAATTTATAGACTATACCTAATCTATGTCAAACAATCAACCACGTGAATCTATTAATTTCAAATGTGTGGTAATCTACGGAAGCCCGCAATTTCTCCAACCACAATTAAACACTGTGTCAGGACCAGCAGGGCAGGTGCATTCTAGTGAAGGTTGTAATCATAGGACGCTTAGTGTACTTTTAAAGCACCGGACAGGCCATACGGGTACTCCGCTGACCGAATTTCTTAGGCTCATAGATTCGGAGATGTAAAATCACCCTCATTTCGACAATAGTCAAGAATATAATAAAGATATCAAATTAGAATGGAACAAGTTTCGAGAGAGTCTGAGTGTTATTCAACAGATACACATTTCTCGGTGGATCAAAACAGGAGAAGAATCGTTCAAAATCGAGCTTCACGGTTCCTCTGATGCATCCATTAAAGCATACGCTGCGCCAGTCTATGCTCGCATTGAGAAAGTCAATGGACAAATTGATGTGCAACTACTTTCTGCCAAAACAAAGGTGGCGCCTATAAAAACTATATCTTTACCGAGACTCGAGCTATGTGGTGCGACTCTGTTAGCCAAACTAATCACTGAAGCACAGCAGAATCTTCAACTAGATATAAATGGAATTTATGCATGGACGGGCTCCACCATTGTACTTGCGTGGTTGAAAAAACACCCTTCAACGTGGGAGACTTTTGTCGTCAATCGAATTTCACACATTCATCAAGTGTTAAAGGAGAATTATTGGGCCCATGTGACAAGCGAATCAAATCCAGCTGATTGTGCAAGTCGAGGCATGGAGCCAGGAATGCTAAAAAATCATTCTCTCTGGCTACAACAATCTAGAGAAAATTGACCTAAAAGTAAAGGAACGATCGAAACAATACAGGGATTTCGCAAACAAATTCGGAGCTTACACATACAGACGCCTTTCGAACAGTGGAAACTATTGTCTCGATATTCGTCGCTAACGAAACCTCTAAGGGTCACTGCTTATTGTCAACGTTGGACCAGGACCATCCGTAATTCACCACAGAATCGAGAACTAAAATACTTAACAAGTAAAGAACTACAAACTGCGTTATTCTTTTGGCTACAAGATGCACAGGCTGAATACTTCAATAAGGAAATAAAGACATTAAAAGAACAGAAACAGATCCTAAAGCAGAGTAAATTGATCAAACTTACCACAACCAGAGACGAGAATGATTTCAATCAAACAAAAAAAATAAACAACACATCAATAGAGTACACTGAACATATATAACACATGTTCTTTAAAAAGAAATAAAAATAAGAAATATACTTACATTAATTTAGAGTACCTATACTTCGAAATTCGATCAGTTTCGGAGAAGATATACCCAACCCTGAAACCAATAGGTTATGATGACTTCGTTAAATAACTATAAAGGGACTGAAACCTGAGATAACATTATGTTATGAGGAGAATTAGAATTTTTAAAATATGATCAAAAACTCGTTAAGGTTTATAAATCTAATTTCCCATTGGTTGGTCCTTTCTAGAAAATATGGATACGGGTTCATAAGAGGTCCATCTAGAAAAATCATAGAACAATTTGGTAAAGGACAGTAATCGCGACGTGAAGTTTAGTGCATTGGCTCTATCTTGGAGAAAATCTTAGTTTTTTTTATCGAATCTGAATTGGTTAAAGATTGAAATCGTTAAATTAACATAGACTGTAGAAACCTAGAAATCGCGTCATTAAGCTTGGCTAATTTGAAGTGCTTGAAATCTTGTGTGATAAATCCTTGTCGTATGTTATGGAACTATGCTGAGTGATTGGCTTGGACGTGAAGTCCAGACTGCCAGCATGAGCTGACATATCACTCGACGGACAGCGTTGACTGCGGGGCGGCACGCTAGCTCGCCTCGGCTACTGGCGGAGAATGTGGGGAGGTTCCACGAAAAACCTGCCGCTGCCGTCTGCCATAATCAAAAAAAACTTCGTGTCTACAAACTAAAAGAAAACGCCGGCGCACATTCGGTTCTGAAGGGACCTTTACGTCACTTACCTATATTCACATCGAAGGCGCCGATGTTATGCCTTCCTTGCATGCAAGATTTTTCAGAGTCCCTTGTTGACCTGTAGAGAGACTAGAGCGGACCTAGACGACCTTCATGTGAGAGGGCTCCAGGAAAGTGAAGGAGGAAATGAAAGGTCTCTAAGTCATGACTACGTTATAATGAGGCTTATATTTCTGGGAAGTACCACATTTTTATAATACCATCGCTAATTTCCTCCTTACCTAATTCTACAATACAATTTTGTTCTAATAGAGCGAGTACTACTATAAGGCTTTTACCAAAAATTTAAACGTACTGGAATAAAAAAAATAAATAACTCCTCATCTAGGCTTCCACACTTTCATATTATAGGTATGCGGGATTGTTCTCAGCTCAATGGTATTTCTGGACCATTTGTTTCCCTTTTTTTTCTTTTTTTTCAATTTTTCAATTCAATTATAAGTCTACAAATTTATAACATTTTTCCTTTTTGTTATAATCTTTCTGGGTTCAATTTATTTCTATGTTTATTATATCTTTTTCCCTTTTTTTTCTTCATATATTAAATCAAAAGAAAATTAATAGTAATGAAAGCGCTTCATTTTAATTCGTACCTAAAATTATTAATAATTTACGTACACAACAGAAGTCGTAAAAAAAAATGAGGTATCTAACTCAGAAAATTTATTATTTGAATATAAAAGTATCTTAACAGAATTTTGGTAAAGCCAAAATTACGAGAGAAAAATAAATTAAGAAAATAGCATTTCAAGCGGATTAAAAGTCCTTTCTTTTCATGGTTCATACCCTTTTTCATTCAAAGCAAGTTTGTTTTTCATTATCGTAATTAAAAAACCTATTATCAGCTCAATAAACGTCTGTGATTACTTCAGATATGTTGTTTGTTTGTTATTATTTATCGTGTCATTAATTTCTTGTACAAGTGAATCAAATGATGATTCCAATATAAGAAAATATAGGATGTTCCGCTGACAAGTGCTTTGTTTTTGGTTTCACTATTACGTTTTCTTTTTCTTGAGTTTTATTGCTCTTTGAACGTCGCTCGTCTACAGAGCTGAGGGATGTTCCTTAAAATTCGAATTTGAAGGAACATGACGTATGTGCGAGGTGGCGTCTTGTTTATGTTTTAATATTATTGGATTCTTTCTTTTCGTTTTCAAATATGAAAGTACTGGAATAAACCTAAATCGCTATTATAGTGCATTGCAATATAGTCTTACTATCTTTCTGAAGGTTGTAATCTAGTACTGAATTAGCCTCATGAGAGTCTATCACATAATACTTAATTAAGTTAGCACTGAATATCTTCCCGTAGGCAATTGCAAAAAAAAACTTATGTTATAATTAATATAAATTTCGTGTGACTAATTTCACATAATCTCTAGTTATGTTAAAATGAATATTTAATTTCATGAAATTGCAAAAAACTTAGGTTATGACTACCCCAAAAGCAATCTAAGTAAATTCCATGTGACTAATTTCGCAAAATCTCTAATTATGTTCAATTGAATAACTTCAATCGATATCTATTTAATTTAAATTGGATTAGTTCGTCTAGAACTTACAAAAAGAAAAACTCTATCAGAGTAAAATGTACTAATAATAAAATGTGGTACTTATCAAACACAGTTATCCTCCGCAAGTCCAATGTTGAAAATTCCGTGTCGCTTTTGAGGACGTTTCATATTCCAGAAAACGTGCCCGATCCTGATAGCCCTTGCAATGGTCCTCTTATCATTGGAAAATCTGTATGTTTGTATTGCTCGTCAAAAGTGGTTCTTTAGGACTAAACTCTTTGGGGGCCAATTCTGCCTTCTATACAGCGAGATTCTCGCCAACTTTAAGCTATTTACGGTTGCCGGACGGGTAGAAATTGATGGGAAGATGTTCATCCGCCTGTTCTCTTGTTTCCAATGCAGCAATTGCTTGAGGACATTCAAGGGGGTATTTTCGCAATCAAGTGTCAATCACTAAAAATTGATATACTCTTAATCGATCTTTACACTTCCCGGAATATACAATTGTAAAAATTTCCAAAACTTTAACTGAACGATTAAACTTTTTATCGTGATTATTCTCCAGTGATAGTTTGTCCTTTATTGGTTAAATCTCTTCCGATATTTGTGGATCACATTAGTGTCTTTTTTACTTTGCACTTTGCCTTTCGCAAACAGAAGGAAAACAAAACCTTCATCCTTGTCATAATCAGCATGCCACACCGACCTCGTTCGTCGAGTTTGGGGTGTGTTCAGCAGTCGGTTTAACCAAAGGCTACATGCTACAGTATTTCTCAGTGCAGCATATTGCTATATGCAATATGCTACCACCATACACGTATCTGGTGCTGGTTAAATTTTGATGTAAAATTAGCATACTTCATTTGTTGTAAATTGAAATTGAACATGTAAACGTAGATTTGAATTTTGAAACGAAGTATTTTGTAAGAAATGAAGTGGATTTTAATAATATATTATTGAACTTATTATTTGAGGAAATTGTTGTTTTAATTTTTTTATCGCATCTTATTTGTTAAATGAGCTATGGTGTAGTGATAACGTGGGGGGTTTTCACGTGAGAACTGAAGGTTCAATCCTCGACGTCCGTTGAACTTTTTTTGAAAACTTATTTTTTTTTGTTAACGAAATTGTTTCAATTAATTAGTGGAAACCTATTCCCCGGCTAAATATCTTTAGAAATCTAAAAACAAAAAGATATACTTGTGCATTTTTTTATTTAACGGACATAATTATGAATAAGTAATTACAAATAAAGTATATGTATACAATTTAAAAGTTAAGTTTTACTAATTTTTAATACATCTCAGTTTACACAAGCCAATACGAATTTAGAGACCTTTTCTAAAATATCAAACGCACTGTTTATATCGTCATCATTCAACAGACGATTTGAAGTGATACGTATACTATGCCTGGGACAATGTGTTTCCATTTCCTTCAAATATTGAGCCTGAACAACGGCTAATCCACTTTTCATGCACTGTGACGAACAGTAGGTTAGAGAAATAATTTTAAATTTTGATAGGTAATACCTTAATAACAATTTCTGAAAGAAGTTTTCTTTCTTCTTCATTTCCGCGGTCTTCTTTGATATACAAATGTTTTACTGGAGAGATTTCATTTCCTCTTACTGTCATATATGTAAGATTTCTCAGTTTGGAATGAAGTTTTTTGGACTTGATTGTTAATTCCGAAAATATTTTAGGCTCACTTTCGAAACGATCTAAAGTACTTATTGCAGCTTGAGCTAAAAGAGGAGGTAACGATGCAGAAAAGCAGTAGCCAAGACCAGAGAGCCTTTGATGTTCAACAATGACTGAAGAACCAACACAAAAGCCTCCTATTGACGCCACCGCCCATTCCATTCCAGCTGATATTAAATCGACTTCAATTCGCTGGAAATCAAAAATATTATATTGGTCATAACTAACAAAACTTACGATAATATTTACATTAATCTTGAAGTGTTCCGTTGAACCACGTCCAGTTTCTCCCAGCGTTCCGAATGAAATACTTTCATTCAAAAATAGGCGCAATTTATATCTTTTTCTAAGTTCAACCAGTTGTAATGAGTGGCGGCCCCCAAAACACCATTTTTTTTTATATACTAACAGTATACCAGGGCCACTCATTACTTTCCTTAAGAAAGGATACGTACTTTCCCTAGAGGACACATCTGTATCATGCAAGGCATTAAAACACGGGCCAAGCCAAATTAACAAAAGAACATTCAAAAGGCGGCCGTGAAAAACTCTCAGAAATGCTGTCATGAAGCAACACAAAACATTAAAATCCAATTGTGTGCCATGAAGCAACCAAATGTTCTATTTCCTACAGCATAAGGAAATACCAACGCTCAATTGCAAACAATCGAGCGTATCAAATTGCATAACAAATGACTGCAGTAAACAATTTCTCTTCCTCAGTCAAAAAGCCCGACATATGGTCAACTGGGCCACTAAGGTACCATGTACATACATGAAATTGTTTACATGAGAATATTTCAAGCATTCTCGGAGGGGAATGTCTTACGAAAGCATTAAGTACTCAAGAACTTTCTTGTCAAACGTTCTCAGTGGGGAAAGCTTGAAAACTGATAGGAACAAACAAAAATTAAGAACGAGTATCGAAGAGATACTCGCTAATTCCTATAAGAATTTCCCAAAAGGGAAATCTCAAAATGTCTTTCTGCTTCTGCGATTCGCTGAAACCTAGTAAAGGGGCGGGGTTTCTTGTAAATAGGAAATACTCGGCTACTGATCATGAGAAGATGGCGTAACCCTAGAGTATAAATTTCCGATCATTTTGTACGATCGGGGCAGTCAATTTGAACAATTTAAAAAATTAAGATCTACTGATAAGATTCCCCCGACCAACGGTAAGGAATCTATCAGCTAACCTAAAAAGTGAAATCAATAAGTTGTAGTAGACAGTGTGAATTTGCATTAAAAAGAATCACGAGTGTAAACCTAGAAGTAAAATAGTTTAAAGAATAAAGTGTTAAGTTCTCATTTACGGAACAATTAAAAGAATAAGTTCGTAGTTCAATTAAAAGAATAAATGTGGACAAAATAAAGTCAAAGAACTAGCTACAAAAGTAAAAGTGATAGTTTTCTTTTTCTACAAATTAATACAGAAAGGGCAGGTGATCTTCCTCGATTACGAGAAGCACTCCCTCGTCCTGTTGCCCAACAGGCGCGCAACACAGTGTTGGTAATGGACAGATTTCCCCCGTGTTCATGTAGATTCCTTCAGCAACAAGAAATCTCTCGTTTTAGCAGCCTTTTTACGATTCTAATTAGAATTTTATTTTCGGCTTATTAACTCGTAGCCTTAAGTAAAAAAATTCTGCCTACATTTTCATCACGTTTTTGCTGCTCTAATAAGAGGCGCTCCAGATCTTTCATATCGTTGTGCTTAAAATAGTGAATAGTGCTTCGCGATGCATCTAGACCCTTTTGAATTGCAAAATTAACTTCCTCATCCCTGAAATATAAAGTAATATGGAGAAAATATTATATTTCATATAGAAACAAAGTGGTATATACAAATTTAATGTTAGTCAAGAGTCATTGGGGCTTATTCTGGGTTTTTTTCGCAATAGGTCTACTAACCAAAAGGTTGTCTTATTCTGACGTTCCAGCTTTCACCTACTGGGTTTTCATAGGCACCACTGGCAAAAAAATTAGGGCTGCAAAAAACTTAAGGAATATTCTTTAGTTCTATACATCATTAAAGGAAAAAAAATGGTCTAAAACCAATTCTTATGATACCCTAGATGAATGCCCGTACGTAATTTTGTATGGCAACTTCTCTGTGCAAGTATGATTATTCATGTGGTTTTTCGTTACAGCACTCATTAAGTAACGTGTGGGCAGGTTGCAGCTGACGGCGGTATAGCCGCAACCATACAATGAAGTTAGCCGCAGTGTTTCATCAGATTGTGTGACCGACATCAGAATGGGAAGTCTGAACGGTGCGATCAATGGCAACGGGAGAAGAAGAAGCATCCGAGGTGGAGCGACCATTGAATAAAAAACTAATCAGGAAACGGCATATCGGGTAAAAGCCTAAGCCACTCGGCGAAACGTATAGTGTGCTGTGTTTGTATTCGTTTCGTCATGGCAGTAGTTAAACCGTGAAATTTTGAAGGGGGACATTTTTTATAATACAAATTGCTATATAAAATAAACATATTTTTAGCGCCCCTTTATCTTCACATAATATTCCTTGGCGTTGCCTATGATAATTTAAGTGAATTGTCAAGCAGAATTTTCAAATAAGTGACCAGCCCTCTTGTCATTTCTCCCCCCGCTCCTAGGGTTTGACTGTCATTGAACTGCCTATTTACGTACACTGTATTCGCACAAAACCCCGCTTCCTTATTAGTTATTTATTCAATGGGAGCGACATCGAGGTAGAATGTCTGCCATTTTATGAACTTATCTAACATGTGCGGTGTGAGTGGTTTCACCTTCAATAAAAAAATGCAAAGTTTTCATTAAAGCTAGGAGATCGCGAGTAAGAAAAAAAATTATAGAAAAAAAGTCCGAGATCGGAGAGCGGAGCGGAGAGCTGTGGCGGCGAGCCATGCTCGAGATCACCCAGCAACAACGAGAGGCAGGATCTAGTCAACAAAGTGTCCACTCGAAATCCGACAGTCAAATAGCCATCGGTCATGACGAGCTTGCGCAAACCGAGAATTAATAAACTGTCGGATGCGAGCTTGTAAGATATGCATTTTCAGGAAAAGCATAGTTATCAGAGATTAATTCACGTTCAGAATCTAAAAATATTATATATATAGAGAAGATATCCTTACCGGAGATTAGTGCACGGTTTAGTTCGTGTCAAATATTAATTATTCAGACTGAAGATTTTTGCTCTCAGGCATACTCACCCATATGGTGATATTCACAACAAAAGTCTTCAAATTCAAATTCAAAAATTCCTTTATTGAAAAACCTTAAGCCTAAACTTAAGCCTTTAACAATAAAGTTCCTGGCCCACGGCGTCAAGGCCATCCGGGCTCTGCCAGTTGTAATTGGTGTAGTCTGACGCGTGAGTACAATTTGCTTGCTATTTCTAGAACTAACTCTACTACAAGATTCGTGTTTCTATTCTTAAATCTAAAGGTAAATAAAAATAAATTCAATTGTACAACTCATAATACTACGACTAGCTTGCTTCTATGTTAGAGTTGTAATTTCAATGAAACCTAACTTCGAACTTCAAGTAAGAACCTTGGTGTATTATTTGTTTTTCTTAAATAAACTCTGCATTTATATCTAATTCTAAATCTAACTCTAGTGTTGCTTTGTCCGTTATAGTCTAGTGGTTAACCCATTTGTTCTCAGATAGTGTTTGAGTGCAGGGAGTAGTGCGTTCGTGTCCTCTCTAGTGTATTTGAGGAGTTCTGTTGGTCCTGTCGTAGTGCCTCTTTCGTCTAGTAGTCTAGGTAGTTCCCCGCACTCGTGAAAAATGTGATGCGCTGTAATAGGAGGTGAGTTTGCGCAGAAGTTGCAAATGGGACACGATTGCTTTCGGAAGAGGTGTTCTTTCGTGCCCAGGAAGCGGCCCAGCCTGACTCTGGCCATCTCGATCATAGTTCGTCGTGGCAGATCGAACATGTCTGGTATTTTTTCTTCCCTGTGGTGGCTTGCCAGGAAGTGGTTAGAATTATTCCACGCCAGTTGTCTGCTTGCGTCTCGAAGCCGTTTGTAGTGTGAGATTGCGGCTCTAAAGGCTGGAGGAGAGATGGGGGGCTCCTCGTTCGCAGCTGTGCGTTTAGCCAGGCAGTCCGCTTTTTCGTTTCCTGGTATGTCTACATGGCCAGGACACCAGGCGATCCAGATTCTGCCATTTTGTAACGTGGTTCTGACGTTTACCGCCAAGGTGTTTTTGTTTTTCTGGTTTTGAATGGCCTTGAATGCCGCCAGGCTATCGGAAAAGCTCGCCGTGGTGCCCTCTTGGTTGGCAGTCCACCTGGCTGCCTCCCAGGTTGCTATGAGTTCGGCCGTGTAAAAGTTGCACCAGTCAGGTAGCTTGTGAGAGATTTGTGCCTGTCTGATATCATTCGCTGCTGTAACCGCCATTGCTACCGCAGAGTCCGCCTTGGACGCGTCTGTATAGAGTATTCTGTCCGCTTGTAGTCTGTTTATGGTCTCTTTGTGGAGTCGTCTTTTGCTGTCGTTGTTTATGTCTTTATATTGTAGTTCGTTTCTAATGATTCTGTTAGTAGGGGGACTGGCTTGAGAGTGTTAGTATCAAAGGGAGGGGATTTGAGGGGTGTGGGAACGTCTTCCACAGACCTGTGAAGGCCTGATTTTGTGCGTGTGGTGCGTTGACGGTTGCTGGATAGGATGTCCACAATTAGGTCGTGAAGTGGGGCGTGGGGGTTGTGGAGATTTTTGAGAAAGAGACTAGCAGTAAGCTGGTCTCTTCTAGCTGGGAAGGTGGGAAAGCCAGCTTCAATGAGCAGGCTGTCAATAGGGGTTGTTCGTAGAGCGCCAATGGCCGTTCTGGCTGAAACATTGATAGCCTTCTGTATTTTGTTTATGTTTAGCTTGGTGGAGAATCCGTAGATAGTGATCACGTAGTCGATCCTACCCATGATCAGCTGTCTGACAATTTGGATGGTGGTTTGAAGCGGGGGTCCCGCGTTCTTTCTACATATGACCCTGAGAAGGTTGTTGCATCGGTTGATGTCTTCAACCACCATGTTGGTGTGTTTACTCCAATCTAGCATTTTGGAGAAGCGCAGACCCAAGATTCTGAGTTCGTTCTGTAATGGGATTGAAACTGTATCGTAGGGCAATTCGATTTCTCGGTATTTCCGTCTTCTACAGACGTGCAGCGCTTCTAGTTTGCTTATGGCAACCTTGGCACCATTAATTTCGGACCAGGTTGAGATTTTCCTCAGTGTCCGAGTGCGAATTGAATTTACGAATGGTGGGCTGCCAGATGCGTAGCATATTATGTTGTCTGTAGATTTGGTAGGAAAGGTCAGGTACTGCGTTGAGCTGAGTCGACAAGGAGTGAGAGTAAGCTGAAAAAAGGTGCACAGAGAGCGGAGAGCCTTGCGGCAGACCGTTTTCTAAACCGTAGGTAGAGGAGAAATGACCTCCTGCTCTGACCTTGATCCTCTTGTCGGTGAGAAAGGACTCAACTAGCTTTGTGAAACGAGTGCCTGCCTTCCATTCTATAAGCTGCTTAAGGACGGAGTGCTTCGGCGTTCTATCGAAAGCCTTTTCCAAATCGATGGACAGCAAGACAGAGTGCTGGCCCCTAGCCAAAGCACATTTTAGGTTGTGCTCCAGGACCTGCAGGAGGTTCTGAGTACCTCTACCTGGCCCATACCGTCGGAAGCAGCCTCTGTTCCAGGGGCCAGCCTAATCTGTTTGCCATCAGTTTCTCTAGGAGCTTGGATATTGTTTTGAGGAGGGATATTGGTCTGGTTTCGGAGGGGCTTGGGATACGGGAGCTCCCCTTTGGAACTGCGCGAATCTCTGCCAGCTTCCACTGTGTCGGAAACCTGCCGAGAGCCAGAATCCGAATAAGCAGCCTCGTCAGTCTGGCATGCCAGATTTCAGGAGCTTGCTTGATCATACCAAAGGAGATGTTATCCAAACCAGGAGTGGATCCTTGAAAGGAGTTAAGGGTTCGCTTGAGTTCCAGGAGGGAAAACGAATCATCAAGTGGAGAGGGGGGATG
The DNA here is from genome assembly GCA_963924295.1 of Dioctria rufipes. NCBI lineage: Eukaryota > Metazoa > Arthropoda > Insecta > Diptera > Asilidae > Dioctria > Dioctria rufipes. The sequence continues at coordinate 138,629,132 of OZ002740.1, forward strand.
TTCTCAATATCTCGTTGTCTGCGCATATCCAAATGCGCCTTCATTGAGTGATACGTTGGAGGGCGGTCTGCATCGGAGGAGTACCTGGTGCAGTGCTTGGCGAGGTGTTCAGCTATAAGCACTGGGTCAGTGACAATGACATCGTCGACTCTGAGGCCTGTAATTCCTGCCTGAGTAGGGTGTCCACAAATTGCCCTAACCCTGCGCCAGATCTCTTTCATGGGGGTGGTGGAGCTAATGCTGGACGCACAGTCCTGCCAGGCTTGCTTTTTCGCAACCTTGATTTCCCTTCTCATCAAGGCGTTTGCTTTTCGATAGGCGAGCGCGTGCTCAGTGCAGGATGTCTTTTAAAGAACCTCCATGCCCGGTCCTTGCATTCCACGAGATGTCTCACTTTGGTGTTGAACCAAGGGGGCTGGGCTTTGACTTTGGGACGAGATAGCGGAATGCTGCTGTTTGCTGCCAGGCGTATAGCTCTGGTCAGCACGGCTGCTTCCCTGTCTGGGTCCAGACTGGGAGCTCGGTCTTGTAGGTTAATTTCGACTATATTCGCGAAGCCCTCCCAGTCCGCCCTATGCTCGACATATTGCGGAACGTGTCGGACGAGCAGGAGAGTTCTTCCCATAGATAGTTTTATTGGCAAATGGTCAGTACCTCTAGGGTTCTCCACTGTACTCCACCTGATGGCGGGAGCGAGGGATGGGGAGCAGATAGAAAGGTCAATGTGTGTTAGGGAATTTCGAGAGTTGAAAATGGTGGGGCTGCCGTCATTCAGGATGGCAAGGTCAGAGTCACCAAGCCACTCCGCTATAGTCCTGCCTCTAGCGTCGCCTCTAGGAGATCCCCAAAGCGGATGGTGAGCGTTGAAGTCCCCCAGCAAGAGCACCGGACTCGGGACCTGGTCCATTAAGGACCGCAAAGCGCTTTCTGTGACGGTGTCCTCAGCACTCAGATAGACGGAGACTACGTGTATAGGGGGTTGTGAGGGATTTTGACAGCGACAGCTGTAAAAGTCGAGTTGAGTGGGATTTCGGCGGCCGGGATGTTGTTATATATTTTACCTTTTCGTGTGCTTTGCTGGGCCCTTACACCTTACTGCTGCGAAACTAAAAACCACTTTTCTTTTTCTTTTGTACGCAAACACCCCTTTTTCAATTTTCACTCTTTTTAATTCACCAGACAATTTTGCCTTATTTTTTTTTTTTTAACTCACTATTCTGATGTATTCTAACGAGTTAGTTTTCTTTTTTTCGAATTTACAATTTCACAATTTCCTCACTATTCTGATGTATTCTAACGAGTTAGTTTTCTTTTTTTTTTTGATTTACAATTTCACAGTTTCCCTTCGGTAATTAATAACTCTACTTTTCTTATCTTTCTTTACCGAGACCACGCCGAACCGAAAAATGCAAGAATCCAGCCGTGTCGTTTTTAGAAAATCAACTCTACTTTTTCGCTACCGCCTCGTATAAAATTTTTATCACAACTCCACTTTCGTGATATAATCGACTGCCTTTTTGTTAAAAATCGACTGCGCTCTTGATCACTTCCATCGCGATCAAGAGCCGTCGGTCAGGGTAGAAAATGCATAGTTGCATTTCTACCCTGAGAAAAATTTTCATTTATTCTGGACTTGTTTAAACAAGTCCAGAATATTTTTCGTTGGACGGTGGCTTGCAAAAATGAAATTTGATGTTTTTATAAACATCAGCCACCGTCCAGTCGATTGAAATTGCAGCGCGCGTATACATATAATGTAATTTCGGGGTGCGCATTTCTTATCGCGAAAGCTTTTTTTGTGATATGTATGTATGTACGTTCGTACATACATATTGCAATTTTTACGACAAATCGTACTGAAGGTACGATTTGTCTTTTCTTTTATTTTTTAAATTAAATATTTTTACTGACAAATTTTGCTGAATGCAAAATTTGTCATGGGAACATTTTTGTAAAAACGACATGGTATGTGAAGAAAATTGCTGATGCAAATTTCTTCGCTGATTAAATTGATAAGCTACTCATGCTTTTAAGCATGATTAGCTTATATGAAAATTTAATGATTTTCAATAATTATTTTCTACCTTTTGTCAGGTATGTGGTAGGTATGTAACACCATTTTGCATTAGGTTGCATTTGTTTGTAATCATCTTCCTACATTACCGAATTACCATAAAAATCTAAATTTAAAGATTTTAATGAAGTAATGAGAACTAGGTATGTTTTAGGTATGTAACAATCCTTCCCCCTGAGAAAAAGAGAATTATTCTTTGAAGAGGAATAATTTTGCATTAGGTTGCATTTGTTTGTAATCATCTTCCTACATTACCGCATTACCATAAAAATCTAAATTTAAAGATTTTAATGAAGTAATGAGAACTAGGTATGTTTTAGATATGTAACAATCCTTCCCCCTGAGAAAAAGAGAATTATTCTTTGAAGAGGAATAATTCTCAGGGGAAGTTGTTGTGGGTGTTATTTTGGCGTTCTTATCTGAGGTATCCGATTACTGCATGTTTCTTAGTTTGATTCTGTATTGAAAATGTGCCGAATGGATATTTTGTTGCAGTTGGATTCTTTCAAGATTGTCGTGATTTTTCTTCAAATGGATCATTGGCGTCTGATATTCAGAAATGTCGGCCTCGTTCCTTTTTACGCGCGATTTTACAGTTACTCTTTTTTTTTTTTTTTAAATGGTGTTCACTGCTACTGTTGGCAATACACCGTACAAGTGTCCCCCGAGTCTCACTAACGTGACTAGTCTTATATATGTGGTCCACGTGATGCCCAACTGGCGCGGACCCGTTCGTCTGGTCCTGCATAGAACCAGCCGGCGGCCCTTCACCATGTTGGGGGTGGAGGCCGTTGCTGGAAAGATGTATTGGGTGGACCTGCCATTGTACCCTCACCAGAGTCAAGCCTGGGTTGGCGTTGGTAAGTTTTGTGTACGCGTTTTCAATAGCCTATTTATTTTAACTTTGTGTTTTGTTCTTAGGTGCCACATTCCATATCACTGGGCGGCACGGACTGTGCGCGTGCTGTCACCCGGTCTTCAATGACCCGCTGACGGCCATTATACGCCAGGTCATGGCCTCCCCCCCCCCCCTCCTGGATCAACTGGACCAGCCGAGGATGAGTAGGCCTGGCAGCTTTTCTATTACATTTTTGTCTACTCTTTTTTTTTGTAAAAAAAATAAATAAAAAAAAATAAAAAAAATGGTTCATCCCTACTTCAGGTGTTATTATTTCTTCCCATTTACCTGTCTTGTATTTTGTCTCTTGTTGTTTTGTTAGTGATGAGGTCGAGGAGCTTGCTTTTAATTGGTTATTCGGGGTGGCGATAATAAGCAAAGAACGAGCCGAATCTGTTCTTTCTGAAGATTCTGGAAAGGCTTTATTCGCTGACATTTGATTTTTTTTTTGAAGATGAATTATGATTTTAATTTGGTCAATTCCTGCTTATAATGAATTGTTGTTGCAAACTATTTTATGTACCTTTTCTCTGAGGCTTTAGTTCAATTTGTATGATCCAATGTGCTAGCGTTTCGTTAATCTACAATTTCGAAGGAATATTTTTGTTTTCCCTTTTTTTTTAAATGCTAATTACTTTTGATTTGAATTTTATTTTTCCGAGTTTGTTTTGCTTTTAGGTCTGGTTAGATTGGTACTAATTCGGTTCAGTCGGTCTCGGTTGGGTTTTACATTTTATATTCATTCTTATATTCTTCCTCTGCTAATTTTCAAAAAGGAATTTTTTATAACCTATGTAAGGCTTACTTATCTTCCTCTAGTAGTACTAGTTTTTGTTAATATATTTTATACTTATTTAGTTTGTTTCTATTATTTATGTTTTTAGTAGCCTGGTAATACGTAGGTAATGTTTATGTTTGTCATACCTACATATTTCTTACTAATTAGATCTTTACACTATTTTTTTTTTTAATTACTTCTACTGTTTTTAGTAGGTAGTGTGTGTGCTATTTTATATTAATACTGTTACGTGCAATAGAAAGAGACAACTGGTGACATCTACTGGCAATGGAGAGTAAACGACTTCAGGTTCGGAGAATTTGTTATGGTATCTACAGGAAGGTTCAGGAATAGAATGAATAGAATGAATAGAACAGTCAAGAAGCTTCTGGAAAATAGAACACTCGAGAATAATCTGGAGAGTTTCTAGGGTATAAATATAACAGTTGTCATAGCCAGAACAATAGTCTTGTCTTAGACGTTGCAGTGTTAACAAGCGAAAGTAATAAACGTTCGAAAGTGTTGTAATTAGATTGCGATAATTGAAAGTACAGTATTAAGCTATAATTAAAGTTGAGTTGATTAATTGAAACTTTGTGAATTGTATAAGATTAGAGTGAAATAAAGAACTTGTATTTTACATATTTAATATTGTGTTTTAAATAACGAACCAAAAGGCCACGCTCGCAACAACTGGTGTCAGAAGTGAAATAAATTCGCGAAATAAAGTGGTGGCAATTGACTTTAAAATTCAAAGTGTGATTAATTTTTTGAAATTGTGTTAAATATTGAAAGTTCTGAAAAATAATTTATATTCAACTTAAAGTGAATTATTGAAGTAATGGGGCGGAAATTCCAGGAGCTTCGAACACAGGATTTGAAAGTGGAGTTAGGGAACCGGTCATTACAAACGACAGGTGCAAAGAAAGTTCTAGTCGAGCGACTCAGACAAGCTTTGATAGAGGAAGGAAAGAATCCTGAAACATTTGTTTTGGAAGATAACTTGGAAGAAACCGAAGTTGAAGAAGAGCCTACAATGAAAATGGAACAGCTTTTGAGTGCTTTAATGAGCAAAATGGAAGCCCGTTTTGATGAACAAAAGAATTCTTTCGAGGAACAAAAGAATTCTCTGGAATTCCGTTTAGATGAACAAAAGAAATCTATGGAAACCCGTCTGGACGAGCAAAAGGATGCTTTTGAGCAACAAAAGAATGCTTTTGAGGAACAAAAGAATGCTTTTGAGGAACAAAAGAATTCTTTGGAATCCCGGTTAGATGAGGAGAAGAATTCTATGGAAACCCGCTTGGACGAACAAAAGAGTTCTTTGGAGAATTGCCTAGAAACTCGTTTGGAGGAACAGAAAAATCTTCTAAAAAACTCATTAGATGAACAAAATTTGAAAATTGAAGAAATCGAGCAGGAACAACAAAAATTTACTGAGCAACTTGAAAACGTTAAAGCCGATCTGGAAAGAATAAGGCATCGTGAGCCTCTAAACGTAGCAGCTGAAATATCTGGCGCAGGTAGAATGAAACCTCCAATATTTTATGGACAAAATTCATGGCATATCTTCAAGAGACAATTTGAGGCAGCTTCAGAGGTAAATGGATGGAATAATGAAGACAGAGCTATAGCTCTGGTGTTAGCACTTCGAGGTCCTGCTTCAGAACTCTTACAAACTGTACCGATTGAAAATCAACGTGATTACACTTCATTAGTATAGGCGATAGAATTACGTTACGGAGATGAGCACATGCAGCAAGTATATCGCCTACAGTTACGCAACAGGATTCAAAAACATAGCGAATCACTACAAAAACTGCAGGCAGATGTAGAAAGATTAGCTCATCTTTCATACTCCAGCGTGAATGCGGATTTTCTCAATGAAGTGGCGACGGAGGCATTTGTGAACGCTATTGCAGATCAAAATTTACAACAAGCGTTAAGGCTAGCAGGAAAGAAATCAACGGCAGAAGCACTAGCCTATGCATTAGCGTATGAATCCGCCAGACAAGCATCATGGAGTGCAGTACGAGTAAGAGAAATTTCAGTGGAAGAATGTACTTGTAACAGAGTGCAATCATCACAGAGCCCGCCCTCACGTGGTGTCCTTCGATGCTGGATTTGTAATAGATCAGGGCACCTTCAAAGAGACTGCAGAAAACGTCGACGAATGGAATCACCTGAAGAAGGGAAAGAAGAATGCCAAAGATGTCGAGCCAGGGAACAAGCTATTCGTGGAGAGACTAGATATCAAGCAGCGACTAGTCGCATCAGCTCTCCTGTTGCGCAGTCGGAAAACTAGTAAAAACCAACTTTGTGGGGCAGAAGTTGGTTGGTGGAATCGGCAGCCCCGAAGTCATCATTCAAGTAGGCCAGTTGCAGAGAAATAATAGCAGTCTTGTTATATATGGAAGTGTAGGAAAAAATGACTGCGCAGTCACTATCGATACTGGAGCTGCAAGATCAATTATTAGAACAGATCTTGTTAAGAACAAATGGATTCATAATACCACCAAATATCTACTAAGAACAACAACTGGAGCAGCAGCACGGGTGTTTGGAGAAATAACTTTAGATGTTCAACTAGGCGAACTACTATTTCCTCACACTTTCCTGGTTTCAGACATAATGGATGAATGCATTCTTGGAATAGATTTCATGACCACATACAAAATAAATCTGGATGTTGGAGAGCGGACTCTCAAATATGGGAACATAGAAATTCCTATGAAACTAGGAGAAGGAGCAAATCATCCTGTGAAAGTAAGGACGATGGTCTGCGAAAATATAACTCTTTCGCCATGCTCCGAGACACTAATATGGACAAAGCTTACTGATGACATCGGGACCTGTAGATTCTATCTGGTGGAGCCTAACCCCACAAAAGTCACATCGAGCATCATTGTGGGGAAGACTTTAGTGAAGGCAGAAGGTGAAACATTAATACCAGTCAGAGTGCTTAACACATCCGAAAATGGGGTACAACTAAAAGAAGGTGCTATAATTGGAAATTGTGAACCCGTTTACCAAATCGTCAATTTGGGTAATGGTAGTAATGTCAAGGAAACAAAAACTATACCAGCTACTACCCAACAGGTTCAGAAACTTCTTTCGTCCAGTGCCCTAAGTAAACAACAACACAACGATGCCAAAGAGGTGATCGACGAATTTTCGGAACTATTTGCAATGAATGATGATGACTATGGTAAAACAAATCTTGTCCAGCATCGGATCGATACAGGAGAGTCCAGACCCATTCGACAGACACCACGAAGATTGCCATTAGCCAAACAACCAGAAGTTACAGACATGATGAACTCTATGAAGAAACAAGGCAGGCATAATAGAGGAATCTAACAGCCCTTGGACATCGCCGGTTGTTCTGGTTAGGAAAAAGGATGGCAGCACCCGATTCTGTGTAGATTACCGCCAACTAAATAACGTGACGAGAAAAGATAGCTATCCATTACCAAGGATGGATGACACGTTGGATACGCTTTCCGAAGCGCAATGGTTTTCCACGCTGGATTTAAAGAGTGGTTACTGGCAAGTGGAAATACATCCCGAGGGCCGAGAGAAACTGCTTTCTCAGTTGGCAGTGGCTTATGGCAATTCAAAGTAATGCCATTTGGGTTATGTAATGCTCCAGCCACATTCGAACGACTAATGGAATGTGTTCTACGTGGTTTAACCTGGAAAACATGTCTTGTCTACTTGGATGACATAATAGTAATCGGAAGGACATTCAAGGAACATAAAAACAACTTACGGGACGTACTTCAAATACTCAAAGATGCAAAATTGAAGCTCAGTGCGAGTAAATGTGCTCTATTCAAAGGTAAGAACCTATCCAGAGAAGATAGAAGCCGTCAAAAATTGGCCAGTTCCAAAGGACAAACATCAATTACGGAGTTTTCTTGGTTTAGCTACCTACTACAGGCGATTCGTGAAAGGTTTTGCAGATATAGCAAGAAGCCTACATCAACTTACAGAAAAGGGAAGGCCGTTCATATGGTCGGATAAATACAACGAAAGTTTTGAAAATTTGAAGTAACAGCTCTGTGAAGCTCCAGTACTTCACTATCCAAAGCTAGGAAAAACATTTATATTAGACACTGATGCCAGCAATGAAGGTATTGGTGCAGTGCTTTCGCAGGAGGAGATTGGTCAAGAAGTTCCAGTAGCTTACTATAGCAAAGCACTTTCAAAGTCCGAGAAAAATTATTGTGCTACAAGAAAAGAGCTACTTGCCATTGTAAGTTCAACGAAACATTTTCATAAATATCTCTACGGGCAGAAATTCATCCTTCGCATCGACCATGCAGCGCTTAAATGGCTTCTGCAGTTTAAGAACCCTGAGCGACAAGTGGCGAGATGGATAGAGCGACTCCAGTCTTATGATTTTGAGATCCAACACCGAAGAGGTCGTATCCATGGAAATGCAGACGCCCTTTCACGACGTACATGCAAACTTGAATGCAAACATTGCGCCCAGGTGGAAGAAAAAGAAACAACAGCAACTATACAGTTGGTAACCGTGGAACTATCTACAGGTTGGGACAACGAGGACCTGAGAACAGCACAATGAGAAGATCCGGACATTTCACCTATTCTCGCTTGGAAAGAAGATATGGAAAGACCAGACTGGAAGGATATTTCGGAACGAAGCGAGAATCTGAAAAGTTACTGGGCTCAATGGAACTCTCTTCATGTTGAATGTGGTATATTAAAACGCAAATGGGAAGCACCTAACGGCGAATCATTCCGAATGCAGATAGTTGTGCCAGCATCAAACGTCAAAGATGTTCTAGAAGAAATGCACGGTGGAACCTCTGGAGGACATTTGGGAGTGAACAAAACAATTTCCAAAATACGGGAAAGGTTTTATTGGCTACATATGCGAGAAGATGTGGAGAAGTGGTGCCGCAGATGCACTGTCTGTGCTGCTTGCAGAGGGCCGCAACACAGAAGCAGAGGAGAAATGCATAAGTATAATGTCGGAGCCCCCTTTGAAAGGATAGCTGTATACATCGCTGGACCTTTTCCAGACATGGATGGCGGTAACCGTTATATTTTAGTTGCCATTGACTGTAAATGGCCTGAAGCTTATGCAATCCCTAATCAAGAGGCAACCACAGTTGCGGAACAAATAATAACGAATTGGGTCATTAGGTTTGGTGTGCCTCACGAACTTCATTCGGACCAAGGACGGAACTTCGAATCGCGGACTTTCCAGGAGATGTGTAAAATGTTGGGAATAAGAAAAACTAGAACAACTCCTCTACACCCACAATCTGATGGCATGGAAGAGCGCTTCAACAGAACATTGATCGAGCATCTAAAGAAAGTACTTGACTATCATCAACGCGATTGGGATCGACACATTCCTATATTCCTAATGGCTTATAGATCAGCCATTCATAGTACTACCGGACAAACCCCAGCTAAAGTCATATTCGGAAGAGCGATGCGTTTACCTAGCGACCTCAAATTCGGTACCCCCAGAGGTAAACAAAAGTTACCAGAATACTACGTATCGGAGCTCAAACAACAATTAGCTGTTGTGCACGAGGCCACGAGGACGAAATTAGCAACAAATACTGATCGGATGAAGACCCGCTATAACCTACGTGCTAATTCCGCAGGATTTAATGAAGGTGATCTTGTTTGGCTCTACAACCCGAGACGACGTAAGGGACGTTCTCCAAAATTGCAACAACACTGGGAAGGACCGTATTCAGTAGTAACTAGAATTAATGACGTGGTATACAGGATTCAGCGTGGCACAAGAGACAAGCATAAAATTGTTCATTTGGACCGCTTGTGTCAATACTACGAGCATCAAGACCGTGGACCACCTGTTGTTCGGGACGAACAAATTTAAGAAGGGGGCAGTGTTACGTGCAATAGAAAGAGACAACTGGTGACATCTACTGGCAATGGAGAGTAAACGACTTCAGGTTCGGAGAATTGATTATGGTATCTACAGGAAGGTTCAGGAATAGAATGAATAGAATGAATAGAACAGTCAAGAAGCTTCTGGAAACTAGACACTCGAGAATAATCTGGAGACTTTCTGGGGTATAAATATAACAGTTGTCATAGCCAGAACAATAGTCTTGTCTTAGACGTTGCAGTGTTAACAAGCGAAAGTGTTGTAATTAGATTGCGATAATTGAAAGTACAGTATTAAGCGATAATTAAAGTTGAGTTGATTAATTGAAAGTTTGTGAATTGTATAAGATTAGAGTGAAATAAAGAACTGGTATTTTACATATTTAATATTGTGTTTTAAATAACGAACCAAGAGGCCACGCTCGCAACAATACTTTAATTCTAACATTTTCTTTCCTATCTATTTATATTTATTTCTTTGATCTATCTTATATTGTTATGTAATTGTAATTTCTTTTCTCTTTTAGTTCTATTATTTTGTTTATTTTATTTTTCTAAGGCATTTTAGTTTTAATTTACATATTTTATACATTTTTCTCCTTTTATGTAAATTTTTTATGTAAATTTCTTTCTCGTTACTGCTGCCCATAGTGCCAAACAAATAGTGCATGGCATTGCCTATTCCATCAAATAGCGATCTGGCCTTGTCTATTATAGCGTGTATGTGTAGTTGTTGCACGTTACACAGGTCTTCTGGGTTTGTTATATTTATGCAGAGTTTATGCACTAAGTGCTCTGCATATTCTGCTAGCTTCATCTGGGTATCTAACTCATCTAAGTCTATCTCGGTGAGGACATTCCAGGTGTCATGATATACCATGAGATTTCCCAGGTCCTCGAAAAATATACCCGAGCCATTTAGCTAGGTTATTACATGAGGGTTGTCAGCGATTGCTCCAGATGTGTACTCGATAAAGAGGGTAACTATGATGAATTTTTCTGTGGACAATTCAGAAGAAGAAAACAATCCTTTAGGCATAGTTGTACGTTCATTGTGCCGTTTTAAACTGAGCAGTGGAGTGACTCCACCGCAAATGTTTATGGGGAGGTATTGAAATGAGGATTAATGGACACTGTAGTAGGAATTTCAAGTCAACCTGGTTAATTTTTGTTCAACATGCTCTTACTCGAAATATGGTTTTAAACGATTATTATGTACCGTTACGATACGTTTACCAATTTTGATGGTGGTATTCACATCACTTGGTATTGCGATTACCTGATAAGATCCTACCCAGATTTGAGAAAGTTTATGTTTTCTGCTTTCATTCTTGATGAGGACCTTGTCTCCTACATGGAAAGTTAGGGGCCGTACCGTCTTATCGTAGTACCCCTTTGAGCGCTGTTTACTTGCCAATAAGTTCTTTTTTGCCGTGGCATATGATTTTTGGAGCTTATACTTCAGTATATGATAATAGCTCTCATGATTGTAAACGGGTTCGGGATCCCGTTTTAAATTTGATGGGACATCCGCTGTGAAGCCGTATAGGTAGTCCATTGGGGTAAGTTTAGTACCATCGTGTACACTATTGTTGTACACGAATGCAGCGGTTCGTAAGTATTGGTCCCATGTTTTCGGATTTCCATCTACGATTGTTCGCAGGTATTCTATTAGGGGTCTATGAGCACACTCTAGTGCTCCATTAGACTGTGGGTGGTATGCTGAAGTCTGTAACTTCTTTACCTTTAGAAGCTTACATACTCTTTTGAATAATTCACTCAGAAAATTTGTTTCCTGATCGGTGAGTATTCTTTTGCGCTACTGTGACTGTTTCGGCATTAGGTATTGCATACCAGTCGACAAATTTTGTTAGATTATCTTGGAAGGTCAAGATATATTTGTTAGCTGATGTGGTCTCTTCTAATGGACCTACAATATCGGGATAAACCTTGTCGAACGGTTGTTCTGCGATGTCCGTGATAACTATTGGCATTTTATATGGTGGAGATGCTTTCATCGTCTGAGACTTTGGGCATTTTTTAATATAGTTCTTGATGTCGCTAAGCATGTGTCTCCACCAATACTTACGTCTTATACGTTTGTAAGTTTTTATGACACCTTGATGGCCACCAAATGGAGAATCGTGATAACCTCTTAAGATCGTTTGGATCTCCGTGGGGCTCGTAATAACTTCGGGTGTCTTATCAGCACTTACTTTTTGCTCAAGCGAAGCTGGGTTTAGTGTTACCGCCTCTGTGAGTTGAATTTCGTTTTTTCCCGCTTTCGTGTGCTCTTCTGTCTCCATACTGGAGCTATTTATTGTCTCTTGAGCCTTTTGCTTCTGAGCTCGAGTCACGACGAAACAATGAGCGGATTTCTTTTTCTTTTTATTATATGTGGAATCGTCTTCCTCCACATCTGAGTCCATCATGTGGTGGACTAGGGCTTTTACCGTTACGGTATTGCCTAAACTGTCTTCCTTTAATGCTTGAAGGATGCGACTTAGCGCATCTGCATTAGTGTTGTACTTCCCGGGTTTGTATTCGATGTTGTCATCCAATTCAGATAATTTGTGGTGAAATCTCACCAAACGGGAAGTAGGGTGTTTCACATTGAAGACACCTTTGAGAGGTTTATGGTCAGTATAGACCGTGAATTTCCGGCCTTGAAGATAGCACCTGAAATTCTTGGTAGCCCAGACAATAGCCAATAACTCTTTCTCGATAGTGGAGTAATTTCTTTCGGCTTTGTTCAATGTACGGCTTGCATAGGCAATGGGCTGGTCCTTTCCGACTTCTCCTTGAGAAAGAACAGCTCCTAGAGCCTCGTTACTTGCGTCCGTAGTAAGATTAAAAGACTTTGTGAAATCGGGGTAAATCAAAAGTGGTGGAGAAATTAAAGCATTTTTTATGCTTTGAAATGCTTCTTGGCATTTCTCTGTCCAAGTGAATTTTACATCCTTTCGGAGTAAATTCGTGATTGGACGTACAATTTTGGAGAAGTCTGGAACGAATTTCCTGTAGTAATTGGCAAGTCCTAAAAATGACTGAACTTGCCTTACTGTTTTTGGAACAGGAAATGTTTGGACGCAGGCCGTCTTACTTGGGTCTGGTAGGGCTCCTTCGCTAGAACATTTATGTCCTAGGTAAACAACTTCTCTTCGTAGAAACTGGCACTTCTCTGGCTGCAGTTTCAAGTTGTTCTCTCTCAACTTATTGAAGACTTTCCTCAACTTTTCGTTGTGGTCATTTAAATTTTTACCATAGATGACTATGTCATCTAGGTAGACAAAACATTCGAGGCCTTGTAGGCCTGTTAATACGAAATTCATTAGGCGTTGAAATGTGGCTGGGGCTCCTTTGAGCCCGAATGGCATACGCTTGAACTCGTAGTGCCCATAACTTGTGCTGAACGCAGTTTTGTGTCGATCTTTCTTATCGACAAGAACTTGGTGATAGCCGTTGGCCAAATCGAGTGTGGTGAAATACCTTGCATGACCTAGTTGGTCGAGAATGTCCTCGATTCGGAGTATGCGTCTCCAATTGTCTTTTCGTTTAATTTACGAAAGTCGACAACAACGCGCCACCTTTTTTCACCGTCAGGTCCCGCTTTCTTGGGGACAACTAGTAGAGGTGAATTCCAATGGCTTTTACTAGACTGGACTATCCCGCTATCTAGCATTTCTTTTAGCTGCTCGTTAATGACTTTCCGCTGTGTTTCAGGTGAGCGGTACATTTTTTGATTGATCGGTGCTTGATCTTGCACCAATGGAATATTATGCGTTATCGCATTTGTATAAGTGAGTTTGTCACCTTTGAGGAAGAAGATATCGTTGTACTCTTCGCAGAGTTCTGATATCGAAAGTTTCTCTTCCGCGGTCAAATTAGGGTCTAGGTTGAGTTCATGCTCTAGCCTAGAAATACGCGGGTATTGCTTTATGTCGTCCGGAATCTCATAATCCGGGTATAGATATCGTACATGTTGTAAAATTGCTGATTTTTCAGCTGAACCTTGGGTTGACTTTTTCTTCCTGTTTAACTTGTTACCTGTAGGTAGATGAGGCTTATTTGATTCCTTTTGAGGCTTTATTTCATTGTTCTTAGCATGTTGCAGGGTAGTTGCTTCCTGCTTTGTTGACGGCTGAATTTGGTACACCTGGGTGGCCTTTGCCATAGGTTGTGTGATATACTCATGCGCGTCGATGCTATTTCCCTTTGACCATGTAGCATTTTATGTGCTGTGGCTTTAGCGACTCGCTACCGTTCTTAAATGGCCGTTGTTTGTTTAATAGTGATTTATGCCTCGGGATTTTGGACGGAAGAGCTATATGCACCTTTATGGCAGGCTTTAGACACTCATTTCCGTCGCTTGTGGTGTGTGATATTACCTAAAAATTTGGTATGGGAATGTGTGTTCATTTGTGATCTTTTGTGTGCGTTAATGGGACTATGGTGTAGTCGTTTATTGGATATACCTATAACTTTAAGCTATGTATGACTACTTGATGACTGTTAGCGTTGAGAATACTAACCAGCACTAGTCTTTTTCCAGATGACAGCAAACTGTTTGCGAAGAAGACTCCATCACTTATCTCTTGTGATAAACAGAGCATTTCTTCTTGAGTTTGTAACGCGACTGGGGCAATAATTTGAGAGCGCGCAGGTATGCAGATTGGTTCCTTAACGGCAACCAATTGCTGCCTGGTTTCGTCGGTCTCTTGTTCGCCCAGACAGCTCATTTCACATTCCTTGGGCTCTTTTGGAGCTTGGCAGCCAGCTTTTCTTGTTTGAGAATCCTTGAAGACACTGCAGGTGGATAGTTCAGCCTGTTTAGACTCTACCTCTTCTGAAAGTGTTCTTACTTCGACTGCTTTTTCAGAATGTAGCTTGTCCGTTTCGAACATCAATGACAAAGCAAATTCATCAGGATTAGTCTCCGTGCGAGGAAACCTTAGTGCCTTATTAGGACCCTCAACGTTACAGTTTTTTGATAGGAAATCATTTCCTAGGAGTCCATCATCGGAAAGGCCAGGCAAGTTCTTTACGACTTCTACTTGCAGGGAATTTTGTTTTTGAAAACGAAGTTTCCCTGGCAATTTCCCAGCGTCTTTCCGGTACCAAATGGGGTCTGAAGTGTACATGCCTCATTGTGGTTAATTTCTTTGGGATCTTTTAATGACCTTTTCTTTATTATAGCGCCTGTGTCTACTATTAGTTTAGTTTGGCCGTTCAGGCCTATGTCTAAAGGAAGTTGTACTGTAGCGACACTGGAATCGGGCTGCTGAGGAGACCCTAATTTATTAGATGGGAGATTTATAGTCGAGCCGGGGAGTTTTGGGTCGACTGTACGTCGTTTCCCTGACTCCGGGCTTCCCATTTAAGTTTTTGTTGGCAGTTATTTACTGAATGTCCAGAACGACCACAAAATTCACATTTCTTACGTACATTATAGACGCTTGAGTTGTTGGAACCTGGTGGGTCTCTTGGTCGTTGATTGGATGCTATAGTATTGTTATGTGGTCTCTGGAAACTATTATTGTTTCTTCTGCAGTCACGTACGTCATGATTATACATTTTGCAGTTCACACAGTACGGTGTATTTTTCCTTTTGAGGCAATCGGCATATGTATGGCCTCTTACATTACAAAAACTACAATTTATTTTATTTAAATAATTATTTTTATTTTGTACATGAAAATTTCTATTTGGAGATCCTGGTTCCTGTTTTATTTTCGGCGATGGGGTGTGTGCTTGTTTGAACTGTGCCGGCGGTATGTGACTGTTTGTATTTGTAGGGTTGCTGTGGGGAACTTGAGTGAATGGCATTATGCCTGGATTAAATACGCTGTGGTTTGCTGATGAGTTAATTCCACTGAATTGTGCGTTATTGGGTGTTATTGCAGTTATTGAATGGGGTGGCGTATTTTGTATCATATTTTGTTGAAATTGCCCTGAGGGTTGCAGGAATAGAGCACTTTGCTGGAGACGTTCCATGTCAAGTGCTCTTTGTATGAGGTCATCCACCGTACCGTCTGTCATGGTCAATAGGTATTGGCACATATACGGGTTATTGACTCCTGTTTTTGGTGCGTTCTTTGCGAAATCTTCCAGCTGCGTTTTAACAGCTGGTGCTGCTGTGGCTCCGTATTTGGATTCTGCTGCTTCATTGCAGAGTGCCAGCATTTGTTTTACTCTTGCCGTGAAGGCTGTGAGGTTTTCCAAAGGATACTGCCTTGTAGTGATTAATTTATTTACCAGTTCCTGGTAAGTTTCTCTAGGCAGGTATGTGCGATTTAGCCGTTCTTCTTTGTAAAAAGCTGCTAACTCTTCCACCGAAATGCACTGTATTACCTGCCTGCAGCATCCCAGGAATGTTAGGAGCTCAAGGCTCAATTTTGGGTGCTGTTCTCTTGAGAATAGGGGAACCAGCTGAGCAGTCAGTTTGGCGATTTTCGCGTAATCTGCCATGTTTATATTGGGAATTTTAGACTTTGACCTTGGTACTATTGGGGAACTATTTTCTTCTATGCTGGTTTCCAGAAGGGAGTCGCCCAGCCAATTTAAAAGGATTTTACTCGCGGTGGAATCACTGACACTGTCTTCAATGGCACCTTCTCTTGATTCTACACTATTATTTTTAGTTTCTGTTTCGAGAGAGTGCGAGAGTTCCCCAAACTGCCTTAACCTTTCTTTAAATTTTTCCGTACTTTCTTTGAATTACGCGATTTGCTCAAGCCGCCGTTCACGGGACTTTATGAGCTGTTTATCAATAGAATCGCACTGTATAACAGAAAGTTCGGAGGAGTCCCGCACTTTCCCCTCTAGATATTTTAAATAATTTTCTAAATTTAAATTAGAAGGTCTTACTTGTTGGGGACCTGTAAGGATTGTCCCACTCCTGAGTGTTACCCCTTTTACTGTTGATATTGTTGGGGGTGTTTGCGCTCCACCCTCTGGTGCGGATGTTGCTCCCTCGTTGCCTCCTTCGTTCCGGGACGGAACTTCCTGTGCGTCGCCCGGTGAGGAGGATTATTGTGGAGTTGGTTGAAGTGGTGTGATTTCCTGCGGCGTCTCCTGGTGGGAGCTTTCCTTGCTCATGGACCACCGTGTGTGAAATTTGTAGCTAGGGGGGCTTCTGCCGTCTTAATTCCCTTGGTTCAAATAGAGAGGGGGGCTTATTGCCTTCTTCGATGCCCCTCTCAATTCAGGATCGCTGGTTTTTTCGGTTGAAATTCTTTTGCTGCTGGGGGGCCCGTGACCTTCTTAAATTCCCCTGGATAAAAGCTGAAAGGGGGGCGCGTTGCCTACTTCGAAGTCCCTTTCAGCTCCGGATCGCAGATAGCGGATGGTTTCCAAACTTCCTTCCTTCAAGTGTAAGGTGGAGATTTTCGGCTATGGACGTCTTCTGTTCCTGGGCTGGGATGAAGCCCGCTATTGTCCCACGTTGGCACTTCGTGCTTTGATGAGGGGGTGGCTGCGTGTTTTTTAAACAGAGGCAGTTAAAGCTGTCCGACCCCGAGCGTTGGGAGCCGACAAGATCCAAATACTCCTGAAGCCAGACTCAACTTCAGGGTGTCTTGCCCAGTATTCGATTCCGTCCTAAACTCCTTTTTGATTCGTAGGATAGAGGGTTTTCGAGCGCTTATACTTTCGTTGTTTTGTAAAGTAGGCTTCCTCTATCCTACCGGCTGCGCCAATTGTTATATATTTTACCTTTTCGTGTGCTTTGCTGGGCCCTTACACCTTACTGCTGCGAAACTAAAAACCACTTTTCTTTTTCTTTTGTACTCAAACACCCCTTTTTCAATTTTCACTCTTTTTATTTCACCAGACAATTTTGCCTTACTTTTTTTTTTAGACTCACTATTCTGATGTATTCTAACGAGTTAGTTTTCTTTTTTTCGAATTTACAATTTCACAATTTCCTCACTATTCTGATGTATTCTAACGAGTTAGTTTTCTTTTTTTTTTTTAATTTACAATTTCACAATTTCCATTCGGTAATTAATAACTCTACTTTTCTTATCTTTCTTTACCGAGACCACGCCGAACCGAAAAATGCAAGAATCCACCCTTGCCGTTTCGTGATATAATTCGACTGCTTTTTTGTTAAAAATCGACTGCGCTCTTGATAACTTTCATCGCGATCAAGAGCCGTCGGTCAGGGTAGAAAATGCATAGTTGCATTTCTACCCTGAGAAAAATTTTCATTTATTCTGGACTTGTTTAAACAAGTCCAGAATATTTTTCGTTGGACGGTGGCTTGCAGAAATGAAATTTGATGTTTTTATAACCATCAGCCACCGTCCAGTCGATTGAAATTGCGGCACGCGTATACATATAATGTAATTTCGCGGCGCGCATTTCTTATCGCGAAAGCTTTTTTTGTGATATGTATGTATGTACGTTCGTACATACATATTGCAATTTTTACGACAAATCGTACTGAAGGTACGATTTGTCTTTTCTTTTATTTTTTAAATTAAATATTTTTACTGACAAATTTTGCTGAATGCAAAATTTGTCATGGGAACATTTTTGTAAAAACGACATGGTATGTGAAGAAAATTGCTGATGCAATTTTCTGCACTGATTAAATTGATAAGCTACTCATGCTTTTAAGCATGATTAACTTATATGATAATTTAATGATCTTCAATAATTATTTTCTATCTTTTTTCAGGTATGTGGTAGGTATGTAACACCATTTTGCATTAGGTTGCATTTGTTTGTAATCATCTTCCTACATTACCGCATTACCATAAAAATCTAAATTTAAAGATTTTAATGAAGTAACGAGAACTAGGTATGTTTTAGGTATGTAACAATGTCATTTCTGATAAACAACCCAACCCCGCCACTGCGGGAGATGCGATGGTTTGCCAGGAATGGTGTGAAGTTTGAGAGACGGGGAGGGGATGCTCCGTTAGGAAGGTGCGTTTCCTGGATAGCCAAGACAGAGGGAGAGAGTTCGCCAACAAGGAGCTGAAGGCTACCTAGGTTGTTGTAGTATCCGCAGACGTTCCATTGGAGGACAGTGAGGTCTCCAAGGTTGTTCTGCGATACCCCTGTGGGATTATGCATGGGATGGGAAAATACTTAGGTGTGGATCAAGACATTGATCATTCTGCTGTTCAGTCTGTGTCTGAGAGTTCCACCATGGTCTGGTCTTCGAGTCCAGTGATGGAAACATTAGGTGAGTCTGAGTCGCAATACTTCGTATTTGGAGAGGGAATGGGTGATGAAAATCCTAGGAACTCTGGAGAAGCTGAGGCTTCCCTTAGATTGATTATGGGGGGTGGGCGGGGAGGAGAGCCCGGCGTTAGTGGCTTCTGTCATGGCCAGACCACGTGTGCATTCTAGCTTATTTTGTGAGGAGATGGGGGAGCGGAGGAGGTGAGCGCCTTGAATGTAGGCATTGAAGCTGAAGTTGTGTTGCATTTCGGTGGGTGTGTTGGTGTCTAAGCTTGTCTTTGTTTTTTTATTGGTTTTGATTGTGTGGTTAGTTTCGTTCTTAAGCTCTGTAGTGGGTGTGATTGTTGCAGTTGCGAATTGTTTTGATTGTGGTATTTGATCTTTGTTTGTGTGTGTGGGTGGGATGTCTGGCTGAGCCGCCGTTTTGCTGTACGGTGGGATGTTCGTAGATTTGGAGGGTGTGGGGGCTGGGCGAAGATTCTTGTTAGTCGCTGCTTGGTGAAGTTGGGTGGCTTTTTTTTAAATTTCTGCGAAGGTGGTGCCTGTCTGGACCTTGCTCGTACTTTGCTCGATTGGTGGTAAGCTGCCATAGGTGGCGTACCATTGCCGCCGCGCTTCAAAGCGAGTGACATGATTGTCCACCTGAATTTGGACAATGGCTTTCTCTCGAGCAAAGGCCGGACATATTTTGTCAAGGGTAGCATGGGCGCCTACTAGGCTGCAGCCGATGCAGTAAATGCGCTCGCATATGTGTGAGTTGTCTCCTACCGCCTTGGCTTCGCCGCAGTCGGAGCAGACAGGGGTGTTTTTGCAACTGCTTTCGTGGTGTCTGAACTGATAACATCTCCTGCATCTGAGAGGTGCAGGGCACCATCTGCGTACAGGTAGTTTCTCCAGGCAGCAGACTATCGGGGAAGGGGGGGGGGGGGGAAGCAGTCGAAAGTGATTTGTAGCGCACCTGTTGGTACTCGTTCGCCTAGTGTCGAGCCAGGTCTTGTCATCTTCCGTACTTCCGTTATGGTCTTATTTTTGTCACGTAATCCTTCTCAGATTTCTGCTTCCGAAAGCGTTTTTAGGTTTGGAGCAAACGCGGTACCTTTAGGCGAGTTGAGTTTTGCATGGTAGCTTATTTGTACTTCGTGCTCTTGGATCTTTTTGAGGTTCTTGAGTAGCTTCTCCGCTTCCAGTTGCGGTGGGAGTAGGACAAGATAGGAATTATCCCTTAGAGCTTTGCATGAGCGAACTCCAGGAGCTACGTGCTCAATCATTTTGCAGACCACAAATGGATTGAGGTCTGTAATTGTTTTCGAATCGTCAGCAAGCTTGATTGTGACATATTTCGGGTCTGTGTCCGAGTTCATGCTACCAAGCGTTTCTTGTAGGGAGGGAAATTCGAGGCTGGGGCTTCTTTTCCTGGCCTTTTTCGCTGCCTTCCTGGACCAGTTGCCTGAGTCCAGATCGGCCTAATAATTTTGCGGCCGTCCGGCCGGAGCCATCGTGTTTTGCCCTATGCGGGCGAAGAGTGTGTTTGAACCAGGTCAGTAGGAATTATGTGGCTTTGTGTCGTAAAGTGTGGTTTCGTCTGTCTTCGTCTGGCTATTTACAGTAACAAATTTTCTATGTGATAATTCAAAGTATATCGTACTTAATTCGAAATGTTGACCTACTAAATCATTTACTATCTAAAATTAAATAAAGTAAATTAATAGTTACAAATTTTATGACTAATTCAAGTAATTATCCGGGAGGAAATCGAGCACCCTGCTCCGGTGCAGGATGAGCTTGGTTTGCGTTACTGGTTGTTGATCCTGCTTGCAAATTTTTCGTGCTTTTCCAGTACTAAAATGGTGTGGAGCTTGGCTTACGAGCTTCAAGCTCGAGAGTTATCAATTCCGTCCGCTGGCGCTGGAGGTGTGTCTCTGCTGTTATAATCTTGTTATTTCGGAGCTATAAAGTTTCGGTTCTTCTCAGAACGATGGTGTTTTAAAACTTGAAATGCGGGAAGCTTTTTTCAGAAGCAGTGTCTTGATCGGCTGTGCGGGATCGGGATGGCGTGATTAGATCATCTGCCAGCCGCGTGTTTTTGTCAGCACGTGGTTTGCTTCTTCTGTCATCGACTTTCTAAGTTCTATATGTGCAACAAATAATCGTGAAATATCCCACTTACTTTTAGTCCTTTGATTGTATTGCAAATGCGAAAAGTTGGCCGCAGTCTCTGTGAGTCTGTTTTGCCTAGTTTAACAATTTGCTAACTACTTTTAATTACTTTTCGGACGTTTTAAGTACTCGCGGTTTGCTAGAAGTGCTTAACTGATCAGAGGATCGAGTCAGACAGAGCTTGTAGATATACATATTGAGGAAAAGCATACTTACCAGAGATTAATTTACGTTCAGAATCTAAAAATATTATATAAATAGAGAAGATATCCTTACCGGAGATTAGTTCACGGTTTAGTTCGTGTCAAATATCAATCATTAAGACTGAAGATTTTTTCTCTCAAGCATACTCACCCGTATGGTGATATTCACAACAAAAGTTTTGTTTATTTCTTTTAGAGTAAGTTTATTTCGTACAAATTCCATCGGATTTCAGATGAATTTACAAAGAAGATAGATATGCATATTCAGGAAAAGCATACTTACCAGAGATTAATTCACATTCAGAATCTAAAAATATTATATATATAGAGAAAATATCCTTACCGGAGATTAGTTCACGGTTTAGTTCATGTCAAATATTAATCATTAAGACTGAAGATTTTTGCTTTTGTTTATTTATTTATTTTAGAGTAAGTTGATTTCGTACAAATTGAATTTCATTGCAATTCGATTTAAGAGATATATACGTATATTTAGAAAAGAACACTTATACGATGATAATCCACTTTTGAGTTGTAGCTAAAGTCATATGGTTAGGACTGAAGTGCGCCTGCCCATAGGGTATTAGAAGAGGGTACAGGAACAGACCAAAACACTAATTCTAGATGATACGCGATACCTTTCTCGCATAATTGAGTCGCGAAAGTGCTCATCGGATAGGGTGATTCATTCCATAAAATTTTTGTTCTTAATTTCGATTGTTTCAGCTCGTTGACGCAACCTAGTCGCCTCCAGGGAGCTCCCTCGACGGATTAGACGATAAATCGAGTTAAGGTCAGTGACTTTATTCACCAATTTTTATAATAGTTTTACAAATAATGGGTTAAGACGGGTGGTAGCTCCCCTTAAATAAATATTCGGTTACGATTGTAGTTTATATATAAAAAAAGGGGGGAGAAAATTTGGGGATATACCCCAATCAACGATATTAATATAGAATCTTTATAATTCCTCTTTCTACATTGCATTTTGCATTTGCACCATGCTTTTAATAGATATAGATTCTCTTAAGAATTGTGCGCGAAACATTGCATACCTACTTCCGCGGTGAAGGAATACAGAACTCTTCGAAAAAAAAAATATTTCGGTAAAACCGGAAGGGAAATATTTTTTTGGTCTCAGACAGAGAAGGGCGGAAGATATAAAAAGAATTGTGTACTATTCAGGACAGTAGGCTACGAATTTCGGTTTATACGATGTTATTTATTGCATTAAACTTATTGTAACGTTATGAGGCCTTAGATTGTTTTTTTCACTTCCTTCCTCTCCTGGAGCCCTATCGATTCGGCTCGTGGGTTTATCGGTTTCGCTCGCTTTCCTTCCTTCCTTTAAAGGGCTATCTGAAAAATTTGAAGTGTCCAAGATGCAATGGGTGGTACGGGGACCAAGACACTGATGTTTAACACTACCCGATCCTCCGCAGCTCAATGGAAAGTTGTGGGTTCCCGTCTGAGCCCGATGTGTGTTGTTTTTTTTTTTTGGTTTGTCGTCAGGCATGATTTTCTTCTGATTATGGCACGTGGTAGTGCAGGTTTTTTGTTTACCCACCCCACAACTCTCCCGCCTTGACCGAGGTGCTTGCATGCCGCCCTGCCATACAGCTACTACGGAGTGAACTGTCAGCTTCGGCTGACAGAATCTGACTGCACGTCACCTACAGCTCTCACTCACATCATAGTTATATAACAGAATGGCGCCCAACGTGGGGTCTCCAACAGCGGGCCTGCAGGGGTTTGAGTGTCGCTTGTAGGGACTGAGACTACGATGATTTCACTTGAATCATTGGCTGATAGCTAAGATCAAATCCGAAGTCTCTCATCCAGTGGGGGTGGCATGGGGACTAGTAGTCTGGCTGTCCTTATTCGTTTTCGATTTTAACAAGGTTTTGTTTTTCGGTTGAGTTCAAGTAGTCAAGATAAACCGGTTCAAGTTTTAATTCTTATCTTCGTCAATTTCTTTTTCAAGTAAATTCTTTATAAAGTTTTAAAGTTGCTTAAGTTTTCGGTCAGTTTAAATAATTTTTTTTTAAGTTTTGAAGAAAAGGGTATAATGCCTTCAATATTAAGATCAGTTTCGGTAATAATTCCCTCTGGCCTTCAGCTACGGAATTGGTGAGGACCCCACGATTTTCTGAATTTTCGTTTCGGTTTCTCATAGAGGCCTGGGTATTCCGGTCGTCGGACTGGGTGGGGCTGCGAATTCGGAGAGGTAACTCTTTTGGCTGCTAGCCATCTGGTCAACTGAATTCATGGTTTTGCCTGGCTGATTGGCTAGGTGCACAGAGCAATCTGAGGGGGGAGGGAAGGAGATGTCGGTGGCTGGAAATGTTGTCGGAGTTCTTTGGTGATCAGGAGCTGGCTGTAGCTAACTGCCAGACTGGAGAGTCTCGGATGACGTTATTAGTCTTTTTATCTCGGCCCGACCTCTCCAAAAGTTTTCTAATGAAAAACAGGAACCCCAACTTGCTTCCGTACACAAATATCAACACTGCTTGCCCGAGAGAT
Source organism: Dioctria rufipes (assembly GCA_963924295.1). NCBI lineage: Eukaryota > Metazoa > Arthropoda > Insecta > Diptera > Asilidae > Dioctria > Dioctria rufipes. Next base: position 138,652,858 of record OZ002740.1, read on the forward strand.
TCTGAGGTTAAGCGGGTGAATCGGGAGACCATCGAAGCTCTTTTGATATGGTCTTCGGAGAGAGAGAGGGAGGAGAGTCGCATAAAGTATTTTTTTCAATACTTGTGAGCATTGTTTTGTTCTCGTATACTATATTGTGAGTATTGTGTTGCTTTTGAGTACAGTTCCACGGTCGTTAGTTGTGAAAATTGTTTAGAAATTTCGGTATTCCTAGTTAGTCCTGCATCTTCCTTGTGATATTTAATTGGAAGATACTATATAATTTTTTTTTTAACACTAGCTCTGAGATTGAAATTGCGGTGGTGGATTTAAGGTTGCAGTGTTATGTTAAAAATATTAGAATTCTTCGTAGCCTCTGTAAATATTGTGTGATTTTGCTTTTTATATTGTATTGGAATATTGCGCTATTTTGAAGATAGAGTGAATACGGCGCTACTTCTATATTACTTCAAGTCTCGGGAAATTATTCTATAATAAAGTTAAGTATAACACTAACCTGAACACATTTCTGTGAAAAATTTGAATGTAAATAAATATAAAAACAAAAATTTTTTTTGAATACCTTTAAGTATTAAGTCACTTGCGGATACCACTTCCAACTACTACATTTGAAATCTCACTACTACTATATTCGCTCCTTGGGATAAGTCTCTCTAATTGCAATCGTTTTCTGAACACAATTTCCAAAGTTCATTGGTAGATCGCCACCAGGCGCTGGAGCCGCCTTTCAATTGTCTGCGCAATACACCATTTGTCAGGAGGAAGATTGGTCGATTGCTACCAAGCTTCTTAGTCAAAATCTGTGGTCACATCTTCCACAGAAAATGCCTCCAGAAATGGAGTTCAAACACCAACACTTGTCCAAATTGTCGCAAACTTTTACACCTTACACCGGAACTATTCCGCGCAATAATCAAAATCACCAGACGACTGAACAGGACAGAAATCGCATTCAAATGCAGTCCCCACGTCTTAACATGCAGCATGGTAGCCCGATAGGTCAGTCGACCAAAGAGATCAATGTGCCGGCTGAAAGCCCAGTTCCACCAGCATCTAGCAACCCATCAGAAGCTACACAAGCCCTGCTGGCAAGATTAAAAGTACAGCTAGCTGACTTGTTACGTGATGAGGTATCCCGAGATCTGGCAGCATTATATGAAGAGAGAATGCACAGTCAGCTCACTGAACCTAATACGACTTCACGAAACCGATCCATGTCACACCAGAGGGCTTGTTTGCAAGATTTGTCCAGTGTTATGGTCGTAACATATGGTAGGCAGCAGTATGCTACGCTGAGATCTAGCTGTGTCATGTAAGCGCGGACTGCTGTCTGTGCGGACGGAGCGGCTGTACGCACCGAACGCGACCTAATTGAGAGGGCAGCGCCTCCAGATAGAAAGTTTTCTTGAAAAAGAAGAAGAAGCATCAGACGACGATCATCTTTTTTATCGCGGTGTGCTCGAAAAAGGAGGAAGATTCTCCGGTCTGTCCACCTTGGAAAAGTAATAGAAAAAAGGAAACACAAAGACACACGGGAAAAAGGAAAAAAGCACGTCCCTACTAACTACGGTGAGAAATTAATTATTACTTATGGTGAAAATTATTTTCTAACAAATTTTATGAAAGGTTGAGCTTATTGTCACGCGACCCGTTTAAAGACACCAAAATTTAAAATAAGAAATAGGCTGAACAGGGAAGCCCCAAACAGCAGTGAGGTAATCCCATGGCCGTGACTTTATGGAATTTATAGATTCGAGCCAAATCCGCAGCAGACTTGCGCTGCAAAATTTATAGACTATACCTAATCTATGTCAAACAATCAACCACGTGAATCTATTAATTTCAAAGGTGTGGTAATCTACGGAAGCCCGCAATTTCTCCAACCACAATTAAACACTGTGTCAGGGCCAGCAGGGCAGATGCATTCTAGTGAAGGTTGGAATCATAGGAGTCTTAGTGTACTTTTAAGGCACCGGACAGGCCATACGAGTACTCCGCTGACCAAATTTCTTAGGCTTGTAGCGAGCTTGACGCTCTTAGCTACAGAATCAATCAGCTACATGAAACTACAAATATCGAATGCATGTACATAACGAATTTAACGCGCGCACCCTAAGGCACACACCAAGATATCATTTCCTTTTTATGACAGTTCTAGAAAAAGAGCAGTGTGGTAGCAAGACCAACCTCGCTAGCAGTAATCTCGGTGACGCGTCTTAAAAGTAGAAAACATATTGTATTTAGTTGTAATTAATTACGAATAGGATATAATAAGTCAAAAGTTGTGAATTTGATTTATTATTAGTAATATAGTTTGAGTGAAGTTGAAAGAGGTCTTTTCATTTGGTTAACAGTCCATCAAAGGCCCTACATAAATGGTGACCCCGATGCTGGAAAGTTCTACCAGCAAGAACACAAAGAACGAGTAACATAACAACAAAGCAAAACACAAAATTGGTGCAACCGGAAAAGCAATTTCTAATAACCAACAGAATGATCAAAAAGCAGCAATTCATAAAGCAGCATAACAGTAAAGCAGCATAAACACGTGTCTCCAACCGAGACAATCCGCTACTTCACACTACCAACGCATATCCAATAGCGGCAAACAGCAGCAAGAATCACATACAAAGGGAAATTTCGGAGCAGCTACATCTGCATACATACTCATCAAAGTAACATTGGTAAATTGAGATAATAATAAAACATCTCTTTCCCAGAATTATTAGTACCACATATGCAGCAACAGCAAACAACAAAACAATAAAAGTAGCAGTGAGGAATCATACCGGGCATTCATTTCACTCACTCAATCAGTGAAAGAAGAAAAACTGACGATGTTATAAGCAAGCACACTCTAGGAAGATTCGACAGCAATTTGACGAAAGAAACAGAAGCGTCAAAATTAGAAACCCGAGAAACAAACCACACCACCGTGAACCAAGAACGGAAGTACAGTCAGCGGCGTAAATAAAATAATTAAACAACAAAAGCATTGTAAGGTGACAGCTCTTTAATTTTTTTTACCAAATTGAATTATATTTACATACTATATAAAATAAATTAAACAAATAGATTCCTGCAACAACTTTATATTCATTTTCGTTCTTTCATTGAAATTTAAGATCCCGTTTGGGAGAAATTTAATAGGTGTTGGGGGGCCCGTGAGTGTGCACGTACATATTAATAGCATATTCATTAAACAATTTTCCACGGAATATACCTGTATGTATGTTAGAGTTATAAAGAATTGCAAGTCATACACATACTACGGAATAACAACATTACAGAGATTGGATTTCAGTATCTTTTACAGATGATTTTCCGGGGTTTACTAATCACATAAGGGACATATAATAAAGTCTTTCGGTACTATAAGTTTCATAAAAATATTTTTTTTCTCTACTTTTCAATACAAAATGCTAAACGAAGAAGCAAACAATAAAACAAATAAAGTAACTAATACGCCCAATACAGCTGACCCTTCCCAGCAAGCTTCACCTAATAATGAAACAGAGGATAACGAACTTTCCACTGTCACAGTAAAACTACCTCCATTTTGGGCAAATTCTCCGCTAACGTGGTTCATACAAGCTGAAGCACAGTTTTCTTTAGGTCGCGTAAAGAAAGATATAAACAAATATAATCATGTGATAGCTTCTCTACTACAGAATATCGTCGAGTCTATCATCGATTTTGTGCAAAATCCACCATCGGTATATCTGTATGCAAGTTTAAAGAAAACATTAATCGAACGCCATTCAATAAGTGAAGAGCGCCGCATAGAAAGATTAATATCAGGTGAGGAAATTGGTGATAGGCGGCCGTCAGAATTCTACCGCACACTTAAACAGTTAGCGGGTACGTCTGGCACAATCGGAGACGAACTAATTAAGAAACTATGGTTGCGTAGGTTACCACAAGTAATAAATATTCCTCTAATCCCTCAAACCAATGAAGATATCGCGGAATTAACAAATCTCGCCGACAAAATGTGGGAAACTTTAAACTGTAACCCACAAATATCAATCGTAAATTCAACCAAACAAAATATACCACTCATGCAACGTGAAACAGAAGACGCATCAAACCAGCAGCAAGAAATAAGTCGGTTGAGAAAAGAAATAGGAGATTTAAAAACAATGATGCAACAATTAAAATCAAACGTAGGAGGGCGTTCGCGAAGTCGTAGTAGGGATCATAGAAAATACCAAACTCCAACAAAATTAGATAGAAATTTCAACAACAATCCTGAAATTTGTTGGTATCATAGTAAGTACGAGGAGAAAGCTAGAAAATGTCAACAACCATGCAGCTTCATGTTGCGAAAAGCACCCAAACAAAATTTTCGAAGAGCCGAACTGTAAAGGCGGCTGACAGTCGGAACCAACACTCAAGCCGCTTATACATCAGAGACACGGAAAATAATCTAACGTTTTTAGTTGACACGGGTGCAGACGTATCCATCATTCCACATAAGCTATTTCCACACGACGTTAAGAAATCAGTATATAATTTAGCAGCAGCTAACAACACCACTATCACCACCTTTGGTTTTAAGCTCTTGAGAGTCAACTTATGTGTAAGACGAGAGTTTGTACATCAGTTCGTTCTCGCAGCCATCGATAAACCAATAATAGGAGCAGATTTTCTGAAGAAATTTGGGTTAATGGTAGATCTTCGAAACAAGCAATTATAGACTCAGTCACCAATCTTAAAGCCAAAGCAACCTGCATACATGTCAATACACCCACACCGCGAAGTTACATAATCACAAACGAGTACGAAAATATTTTGCGTAATTATACATCCTTAACTAGTCCACCAGATTACACAAAATCAGTTAAGCACAATGTCTGTCATCATATAAATACAAACGGTCAACTACCATTAGCGCGTCTAAGACGGCTAGATTCAAACAGGCACAAATCAGCGCAATTAGAGTTCGAGCACATGTTAAAACTCGGAATTTGTAGGCCATCATCTTCTCCCGTTTCCTCACCATTGCACATGGTAAGTAAAAAGGACTCGGAAGATTGGAGACCATGCGGAGATTATAGGCAACTCAATGCAGCCACCATCCCGGACAGATATCCTATCCCACACATACACAATTTCTCAGCAAACCTCCACGGATGTAAAAATTTTTCTAAAATCGACCTCATTCCCGCCTACCATCAAATACCAGTAGCAGAGGCAGATATATATAAAACAGCAATAACAACTCCGTTTGGATTATTCGAGTTCACCAGAATGCCATTCGGATTGCGCAATGCAGCGCAAACATTCCAACGACTGATGAACGAAGTGGTTAAAGGAATGGACTTCATTTTCGTGTATATCGACGACATACTGGTGGCGAGCAAAAATGCACAGCAACACAAAGAACATTTAGAGCTACTTTTCCAACGATTAACTGAATACGGAATAAACATAAAACCAGCCAAGTGCACCTTCGGGACAACCGAACTTACTTTCCTCGGGCACCACATCACACCAGATGGAATTCTACCAGCGAAAGAAAAAGTAGATGCCATCCTCAAACTAACACAACCAAACTCCATAAGGCAAATTCAAAAATTTATCGGCATGGTAAATTATTACCACCGTTTTGTGCCGAAACTTGCAGAATTGTCAACAGTAATTCACGAACACTTAAGCTATCTGCTTAAGCAACAAACGAACAAGAAATACTTCTCATGGCCCGAAAAATGTCAAAAAGCTTTTGACGAAATAAAACTGGTCTTAGCAAAAGCCACCTTACTCGTATATCCTCTCGATAACGCACTTCTAAGTATAACAACCGATGCCTCGAATACAGCAGTAGGAGCAGTACTTCAGCAATTGGATAACAACATGTGGAAGCCTTTGGGCTTCTTTTCAAAAACGCTATCTCGAGCCGAAAACAAATATTCAACGTTCGACCGTGAGCTATTAGCTATGTATTTAGCAATCAAGCATTTTAGGCATTTAGTCGTCGGAAAAAAGCCCACGACAATCAAGGCACTTGGACTACGTAGGTCAATACACAAATGACATTAGACATGTGAAAGGCAAAGACAACGTAGTGGCAGATATTTTGTCTAGAACAGAACAAATCAATGTAACACAATTCGATTGGTCTAAAATCGCAGAGCAACAAGGCACAGACGAAGAGATGCAAAGCCTCATGAAAGGATCAAATACAAGAAAATCAAAGTTTCAACTAAAGAAACTAACTCCTGCAGGCACGAATCAAGAAATATGGTGCGACATAAGCACGCCCAAAAATCGACCATATATACCAAAGGAACTTCGGAAAAACATATTTGATCGACTACATGGATTGTCACACCCAGGTATCAGAGCTACGCGCAAACTCATAACATCAAAATACTTTTGGCCAAACATAAACAAGGACGTAAACAGCTGGGCAAAAGCATGCATATCCTGTCAAAAAGCAAAAGTACATCGACAAACCAAATCGAAATTCGGTCAATTCTCTCTACCATCGGAAAGATTCGAACATATCCACATGGACATTGTCGGGCCATTGCCACCTTCTAAAGGGTACAATTATATTTTGACAATAATAGACAGATATACACGCTGGCCCGAAGCTTATCCCATCCGAAATATATCAGCAGAAACCATAGCCAAAACATTCGTCACAAAGTACGTATGCCAATTTGGAGTACCACTGAAAATCACTACAGACCGCGGAACACAATTTGAATCCACACTATTCCAGGAAATCACAAACCTACTCGGTTCACATAGGACTCGCACGACGGCCTATCATCCACAGGCCAACGGAATAGTTGAACGATTCCATCGACAACTGAAAGCATCTTGATGGCAAGAGATAACACCACCCATTGGAACGAAGAATTACCACTAATAATGCTAGGCATAAGAACTACCGTTAAAGAGGATTTGGGATGTTCACCAGCAGAACTAGTCTACGGACAAGCTCTCAGACTACCAGGAGAATTCGTAGCAGAAACAGAACAAGACGACTATCTAGACGTTTCCAGTTACGTAAAGCAGTTGAGAGAACAATTGCGAAAGATCAAACCCACGCAGACCCGAGAAAACAAGCAAACCAACACGTACGTTCCAAAGGCATTAGACAGTTGCGATTATGTTTTTATACGAACTGATAAAGTACGTACGGGATTTACGCCTCCTTACGAGGGACCATACAAAGTAATAAGACGGACTCGAAAATATTTTGTGGTAGACGTAAACGGCAAAAATAATTCCATCTCAATAGATCGACTCAAACCTGCATACATTCTCAAGGGGGGAGAGCCAGAAATTTGCAGTGTCGCTTCGCTGGGAGGGGAGTAATGTAGCGAGCTTGACGCTCTTAGCTACAGAATCAATCAGCTACATGAAACTACAAATATCGAATGCATGTACATAACGAATTTAACGCGCGCACCCTAAGGCACACACCAAGATATTATTTCCTTTTTATGACAGTTCTAGAAAAAGAGCAGTGTGGTAGCAAGACCAACCTCGCTAGCAGTAATCTCGGTAACGCGTCTTAAAAGTAGAAAACATATTGTATTTAGTTGTAATTAATTACGAATAGGATATAATAAGTCAAAAGTTGTGAATTGGATTTATTATTAGTAATATAGTTTGAGTGAAGTTGAAAGAGGTCTTTTCATTTGGTTAACAGTCCATCAAAGGCCCTACAGGCTCATAGATTCGAAGATGGAAAATCACCCTCATTTCGACAATAGTCAAGAATATAATAAAGATATCAAATTAGAATGGAACAAGTTTCGAGAGAGTCTGAGTGTTATTCAACAGATACACATTTCTCGGTGGATCAAAACAGGAGAAGAATCGTTCAAAATCGACCTTCACGGTTCCTCTGATGCATCCATTAAAGCATACGCTGCGCCAGTCTATGCTCGCATTGAGAAAATCAATGGACAAATTGATGTGCATCTACTTTCTGCCAAAACAAAGGTGGCGCCTATAAAAACTATATCTTTACCGAGACTCGAGCTATGTGGTGCGACTCTGTTAGCCAAACTAATCCCTGAAGCACAGCAGAATCTTCAACTAGATATAAATGGAATTTATGCATGGACGGGCTCCACCATTGTACTTGCGTGGTTGAAAAAACACCCTTCAACGTGGGAGACTTTTGTCGTCAATCGAATCTCACACATTCATCAAGTGTTAAAGGAGAATTATTGGGCCCATGTGACAAGCGAATCAAATCCAGCTGATTGTGTAAGTCGGGGCATGGAGCCAGGAATGCTAAAAAATCATTCTCTCTGGTGGAGTGGTCCGCATTGGCTACAACAATCTAGAGAAAATTGACCTAAAAGTAAAGGAACGATCGAAACAACACACGGATTTCGCAAACAAATTCGGAGCTTACACATACAGACGCCTTTCGAACAGTGGAAACTATTGTCTCGATATTCGTCGCTAACGAAACCTCTACGGGTCACTGCTTATTGTCAACGTTGGACCAGGAACGTCCGTAGTACACCACAGAATCGAGAACTAAAATACTTAACAAGTAAAGAACTACAAACTGCGTTATTCTTTGGCTACAAGAAGCACAGGCTGAATACTTCAATAAGGAAATAAAGACATTAAAGGAACAGAAACAGATCCTAAAGCAGAGTAAATTGATCAAACTGAATCCGTTTATCCACGATAGTGGACTTCTTCGAGTTGATGGCTGCCTTAGGAACAAGACATACTACTATACTGCCTGAAAAGAGTCATCTAACAAATCGAATCGTTGACAGTATGCACAAAACAACAATGCCAGAAATGCCAGAAATATATTTCGCGCATACAACCACAAATTCATAAAATATTTCCGGCAGACAGCACAAACCAGAACACAATTAATGGCAGATCTACCAAGCTATCGCATACAAAGAGCAAGTCCATTCGCACATACTGGAATAGACTACTGCAGCCCGTTCGATATAAAAGGCAGGAGAGCTCGCAGCTATAAGGGATACATAGCAGTTTTCATCCGCACGGTCACGAAAGCTATGCATCTTGAGTAGTAAGCGATCTATCCACAGCTGGATTTTTAGCAACGTTCCGCAGATTCGCATCACATCGTGGCTTATGTACAGATCTGTATAGTGATTGCGGATTGAACTTCATTGGGGCAAACGCAATTCCTACTCGTTACAAACTTGAAATGGTAGAGCACATAGGAAACGAAATCGCACAAGCAATTGAAAACGACGGAATTAAATGGCATTTCATACCACCTTCTTCAACCCACTTCGGCGGATTATGGGAAAGCGGGGTACGATCGACAAAAACGCACTTGAAAAGAATAATTGGTACTAGTATTCTAACCTATGAGGAATTTAGTACTTTGTTGACGCAAATAGAGGCCAGCTTAAACTCAAGGCCACTGACGGAATTATCTCAGGACCTGAGTGATACCTCCGCTTGACACCTGGACATTTTTTAATTGGAGGAGGTCTGTTTTCGCCGCCAGAACCTACGCTCTTGGACATCAACACCAATCGGCTCGATCGTTATCAGTACATCCAAAAACGACATCAAACATTTTGGGCAAGATGGAGTCCTAATTATTTACATCGCCTACAACAGCGCCCAAAGTGGCTGTCAAAACAAATCAACCTAAAAGAGAACGATATAGTTATTGTTAAAGATGAAAGGCTTCCACCGTCACGATGGCTAATGGGAAGAATTGTTAAAACCCATACGCGAAGGGATAACTTAATACGAGTCGTAACAATAAAAGCACAACACAACATCATTAAGCGACCTGTAACAAAAACATGCCTCCTTCCTATTGAAACAATAATCCCATCCAATTGAAAAAAAGAAAAAAACCCAAATTACCTCATAAACAATCCTTGCAAAAAAATTGATCCTTTATATATCGCGCAAATCTTTGAATACTAATGTCAATCATCATCTCAAGCTCTATTGAATTTTCACAGATAAAATATTTTTATGAATCACTCTTCTGGAACATTACGGATTCCGTCTGCGGCAACCATAGAACTAATCGAATCTATCATCATTTATTTATTGAAACCTGTCGTTTCAATAGGCGGGGGGGGGGTGTATGTTGCAGCGAAACGTTGGCCAGAAGACATCATTGGAACCTGAAAGAAGTTAAACACAAAGAATCCTTTCATTTTCACATAACAAAAAAAAAATAAAAAATAGATACTGTTAATAATTCCCAAGCAGCTCACTCCGATAACAAATTTTTTATCGTCATCAGGAAAATTCTGAAAAGAATCGTTCTCACGCCATACACGGCATGTCGTTGCAACCAGACGAAATGCGATGCCCTCAGTGTCGCATTTATGCGATAGAATTCGATGTCTTTTTCATGAAAATGAAATGCTCGGTCAGCTTAATGCCTGAGAAATTTTTACTTTGTTTTAAATATTTTCTTTTTTTGTCTTTTTTATTGTCTTGTCACAAATATGTATAAATAACTGATTTTTAAATAGAATTTTTGGAGTAAAAAGGTAAATCTTCAACAAAGAGGGTGTTTTATTTGGAAATCAAAAAAATCTTCTTTCTGCGGTGCTTAAGTGTTGCACTTACTGCACCATTCATCAGGAGTACAGGTGATACACCTTACTCACATACAACGCGGAGAAGCAAAAGAGTTATCCGCTCAAGGAAAAATACATTGGTGACCCCGACGTGATCGTGTCATAAAGAGATCACTGTTCAAAGATTGCAGAGAAGGTAACCAAGTTGTTTCAAATCATGGACGGACTTCTAGATTTGCAAGCATTCCTTGGTGATCAAATTCAGAACAACTATAAAAACTACAAGAAGGATGGACTTTGTCGGAAGACTACCAGAAAGTACTTTGAAACTCGCCTAGCATTGCTTGAGGAACTTTGGGCAGAATTCCACGTCAACCATCAAGAATTAGTAAAACTGGATTCAACTCATGATGACAACGAGTACTTCACCACAGATTATTATGCCACTATTCAGCAGTTTTACAAGAAATTCAAAGAAAGCCTCACTGAAGGTATAGAGGAAACCGATCCAGATGAAATGGAACCCCAATCCAAAGCAGACAATACAAATGCATGTCAATCATCTGTAACTGATCACTCAAACGATGCCAGTACCAGCCAATCAAAGGATCAGGTCAGTGCACAACAATTAATCTCGACGCTAAAGAAAGGCACTAAAGAAATTCCTCCAGAAAAAAGGGGTTCGTCCAAGGTACATTTTCAAGTACCAACAAACCAGAGTCACTCAACAGCAAAACAAGAAGAAGAAGTAATTCGAATGGTTCGTAGGCAACATCGTGTCATGGCATCACTCAGTCGAACCCTACAGGAGATCGCTAACAAAGCCGATGAAAGGCATTCAAGGGTATACTATGAGCTGAAGATACAGATGATCAATAAAACAGTCGATGATATATCCGAAACTGATCAGCAGATTTGGGAAGAAACCATGGAGCCACCCCTAGATTACACTAGGGAGCTATACGACGCTCTATACGATTGGTGTCAGGAAGCTCTTGTACACTTACATGAAAAACTTGAGACCATAGAGACTCCAGCGTCAAATAAACAACCAGCACAATCACAGATGAAGTTGCCTCGAGTCACTTTGCCAATATTCGATGGTGACTATACGAAATGGATGCACTTCCATGACCTTTTCGATCAAATGGTCCATGCTAGTTCGATAAGCAATGCTGAAAAAATGTTCTACCTCACCAGCAATCTCAGTGGTGAGGCGATGTCACTAGTCAAGCATCTCTCCATATCAGATGCTAACTATACCATTGCATGGGACGCCTTGAATAAACGGTATAATAACCAAAGATTATTATGCACAGCACTGCTCAACAAGCTGTGGGACCAGCCACCTACACAAGGGTACTCAGCAGCGTCTATCAAACATCTCCACGATGTAACAAACGAGTGCATCCTCGCTCTAGAAAATATAAAGATCTCTACCACAAACTGGGATCCCATATTGGTGCACATGATCATCAAAAAGCTCGACAAGACTACTCATGCACTGTTTGAAGACTCCTTAAAATCACCAAAAGATCTGCCTACCATTAAAGGGCTATTAAGCTTCCTAGAGAGGAGGTTCCATGTACTAGAGTCTCTTGGGAAAGAAGGCCATACTGCAGCAAGAGAGCAGAGATGCAACAAAAAACTGCAAGGACCATCGCGATCCGCATTGGTATCCACAACCAAGCCAATAAGTTGTGTAGTATGCAGAAATAAAAGTCATCCACTATATTTCTGTCCAGCATTTTTGGCCCAGTCCCCATCAAATCGCCGCATAACACTTAGACAACACAAGATATGCATCAACTGTCTGAAAAGCGACCATCCAGTAGCAGAGTGTGGGCTCAGGAGCTGCACTAAGTGTTCCGAAAAGCACAATTCATTAGTGCACATAGACTCAGCTCCAAGATCGCACAACAGTCCTAGGTCGCCAAATCAAGGGCAATCATCAGTAAGCTTGGACAAGGGAACACCGATCAGCAACACTAGTGCTCAAAATTCAACGGCTCTAACAGCTCACACCAAAAGGCCAAGGCAAAATTACGTTATGCTCAGCACAGTAGTAATCGAAGTGAGCAACATCAAGGGAGAAAGGATACAATGCCGAGCCATTCTTGATTCAGGATCACAGCTCAACTTCATCACGTCAGAGTTATCAAGGCGACTAAACCTGCTACACATTCCAGAAACAATGTACGTTCAAGGAATAGGCAAGGGACTCCGAAAGACCCATCATAGAGTGCAGTTGTATCTACATTCAAGAATGAACAACTACTCCACCCAAATGGATGCGTTTGTGTTTAACAAGGTGGTGTCCAATCTACCAGATCATGTAATTGAGAGCAAGTCATGGCCTATCCCACAAAACATTCCGTTGGCCGATCCAAACTTCAATAAACCTGGCACAATTGACCTTTTAATAGGAGCCGAACTTTACTTTGATTTACTAGCAGTTGGACAAATCAAACTTGGTGAAAACTTGCCAACACTTCAGAACACAATGTTCGGGTGGACCGTGTCCGGACCAGTGCAAGATGAAAAGGTCTCTGTTGCGCTATGTGGCATCTGCAGTGAAGATGAGAGAATTGAGGAGCAACTCAGTCGCTTTTGGAAACTGGAGGAAATAGACTCAATGGATGAAACCTGCAGTCTTACAAGAACTGAGCAAAGATGTGTAGAGCACTTCGATCAGACTGTCAAAAGAAATTATCAAGGCAGATTTGTAGTCAAGCTACCATTTTCCCAAGATCCCAAGGCCATCGGAGAATCAAGAGATATCGCCCTTAAACGATTCTATTCCCTTGAAAAGAGACTTCTGCGTCAACCGAGCATTAGAGAGCAATATGTTGATTTTATGCGGGAATACGAAGCTTCAGGACACATGAGAAGGACGAAATTAACAGAAATAAAAGGCCCACATTATTTTTTGCCGCATCATTGCGTCACAAAGTTGGATAGTACTACCACAAAGCTACGAGTTGTGTTCGACGCATCAGCCAAAACGACGTCGAGCGTGTCGTTAAATGAGGTTCTGTGCAAGGGCCCAACTATCCAGGACGAGCTACTCTCAATCCTGTTACGATTCAGATTCCCAAGGTTTGTCTTCACCGCCGATATAGAAAAGATGTATCGGCAGGTTGAAGTCGCTGAAGAAGATCAGCAGTATCAATTAATCACCTGGAGAGAAGATCCACACCAGCCATTGCAGTACTTCAAATTATGTACCGTTACCTATGGACTAGCACCAGCCCCGTTCCTCGCAACCAAGTGCTTGGAATATCTTGCCAATGATGGCGCTCTGACTCATCCACTGGGGTCGAAGGTCCTCAAACGAGACTTTTATGTAGATGATGTAATGACAGGGTCCGATAGTTTAACTGAGCTTCTTGAGACACAGCATCAACTCAAACAATTACTCATTTCTGGCGGATTTAACCTTCGTAAGTGGTGTGGAAATCACCCACAGCTGTTACGACATATTCCGAAGGAAGACATTGAACTTGAGTTAAACTTCAACGAGCCGTAGAAGACTCCATAAAAACGCTTGGTCTAACCTGGCAACCAAGTTCAGATATCTTCCGAATAAAAACAAGCTGGAAAGAAGCACGGAGGGTTACCAAAAGAACAGCCCTCTCCGACATCGCACATATCTTCGACCCACTGGGATTCATGAACCCAGTCACAATATTAGCGAGAATATTTATCAGAAAAATTTGGTCTCTAAAGCTGGACTGGGATGCCTCGCTACCCATGGACATGCATACCAGCTGGTTAAAATTTCGAGAGGACTTGAAGCTTCTGAACGAAATTAAAATCCCAAGGCATATAGCATCTGGTAAAATATGTAAAACACTACAATTACACACCTTCGCCGATGCATCCGAAACAGCCTACGGGGCAGCCGTATATGTCAGAACTACACATCAAGATGGTGTCATCACAGTACGTCTACTTTGTGCGAAATCGAAGGTAGCTCCGATAAAAACAACAACATTACCCAGACTCGAACTGTGTGCAGCGAAACTAGCAGTTCAATTAACTCACCGAGTAAGAAAAGACATCAATATACCTCATATAAAAGGATATTTTTGGACAGATTCCGAAATTACGCTGGCATGGATCAATTCAGAGTCGTCATCATACCACACATTTGTAGCCAATCGAGTCGCAGCAATCCAAAGACTATCCAGTCCAGAACAGTGGAGGCATGTACGGTCAAAAGACAATCCTGCAGATATCGTTTCTAGAGGAATGGCACCAGCCAAACTCGTCAAATGCAATCTCTGGTTTTACGGCCCTCCATTTCTACATGGATCAGAAGCCATCTGGCCATCACAACCGCCCAGAAAAGAGACAGAAGTAGAAATAAAAAGGAGCAAGGCACCAGTTGTATTGGCATCAACAAGCGAACAACCATGGATCGACAACATCAACCACAAGAACTCCGCCCAGAAACTCTTAAGGATTCTAGCCTACATGCTCCGATTTACTCGCGTCGCAAGTCGACAAAAACGAGCGTCGTCAGTAAAGTTGTCAGCTGAGGAACTAGACAAGGCACTTATGGCAGTCATTTACCAAACCCAACGAGAAGGCTTTAAAGATGAAGTACATCAACTCGAAAGGAACAAATATGTCAGCAACAACAATCCATTAAACAGTCTTTGCCCCTTCTTCGATGATCGAAATATCATCCGGGTTGGGGGACGACTGGTAAACTCTGAGCTGTCTTACGATGCTAAGCACCCAATATTATTGCCGTATTCTCATCCATTAACAACGCTTTTGATGGTCGACATTCATAATCGCAATCTACACGTCGGACCTCAGGGGTTGCTGGCGATCACCAGACAACGATACTGGCCAATCAAGGGAAAGAACATCGCAAGATCAATTGTACAACACTGTGTCCGCTGCAACAAGGTGAAACCAAAGCTGATGACCCAACTCATGGGCAACCTACCAACAACCAGAGTCCAGCCTGCGAGACCATTTGTCAATGCCGGCGTAGATTTCTGTGGGCCAATACAAACTCACTTTAAGTTACGAGGGAAACGTCCACAGAAGTCCTACATAGCTGTGTTTTGTTGTTTCGCCACGAAGGCCATCCATCTTGAGGTTGCCAGTGATCTTACCACAGAGGGGTTCATAGGAGCACTCAAACGTTTCGTCGCAAGAAGAGGAAATTGCCGAAATCTCTACTGTGACAATGCCACAAACTTTCATGGCGCCAAAAATCAACTTCTGGAGCTTCAGCAATCTATATATGCTCCAGAGTCAACAAACAAAATTTCTGAATTTTGTCAAACAAGAGGAACGGACTTCCATTTCATCCCCCCCCCGAGCCCCACACTTCGGGGGCTTATGGGAAGCCGCAGTGAAATCAGCGAAGTTTTTGCTCCAAAGATCGGTAGCATCAGCTGCACTCACCTTCGAAGAACTGTCAACCGTTACAGCTGAAATTGAGGCTATTCTCAATTCTAGACCGTTGACACCATTATCCACCAATCCAAATGACTTAGCAGCCTTAACCCCAGGTCATTTTCTAATAGGTGAGCCAACTACTGCAGTAGTTGATTCAGGCGCAGTCCCACCACATATAAGTCTAGTTAGAAGGTGGAAACTGGTGTCGCACATTAAACATGAGTTCTGGCGACGCTGGTCAACCGAATACCTCAGCGAACTTCAACAAAGGCACAAGTGGAAGCAAGAAGGCAAAAATGCCAAACCAGGAATGATGGTTCTAATTAAGGACGACAACTTGCCTCCCTTGAGATGGCAGCTCGGAAAAATTGAGAAGACCATACAAGGAGAAGACGGATTGGTACGAGTCGCCGATGTCCGAACGACTTCTGGTATGATGAGACGGCCAATTCACAAATTAGCTCCACTACCAATCGAAGAGACGGAGGAATCTAGCAATTCCAATCCTGCGACTCGACCTGGCACCTCTCGAAGCGATGACACTACTTCCGACACGACCAACAATCCAGACAACCGCCCTAAAAGAAGAAAACTTCGAGCATCTTCAAGTCCAGTTACAAGTATGCTCTTACTGACATGTTTAATCATGCCTATTCTTGGAAATCCCTTAGCTCAGATTATTCCATTCAAATCACAAGCGGGGATATATTTTGAGAATCTCGGTTCTGCTAACTTGGTCAGCAGTGAGTGGTCCCTTATAGTGTACTACAATATGGTAGGATATTGGAAGGAGGCTGACGCAATTAGCACTGGAATAGGTAACCTGCAACATATATGTAGTATGCTCAAAAACGCAAGCTACTGTTCTCTGATCACCGATCAACTTGTCTCATTGAAAGAAGAGCTCGCCCACAGTAATGAGCTACTTCAAATCTCCTCATCAAAGAGACCAAGGCGAGCCCCACTTAACATAATCGGCAACATAGCAGGAGCACTGTTTGGGATCCTAGATTCAGAATATGCCGAAAAATTATCAACAACCATCGACCAAATAAGAACCAATGAAAATCATTTACTGCAGTTGATCAAAAATCAAACGTCTGTGATAGACTCCACTGTGAACGTATTAAAACATGATCAGGAAAGCATGACTAGCCACTTAGAGACCATCAAGAATCACATAATGCTCATAACCACCCAACTCAACAATATTACAGAAGAGATATACCAGCGGAAAGTGGCTGAAACATTTTCCACTTGGGCTTTGCAGATAACATTGATGACTATGAAATACCAACGAGCTCAAACAGCAATTTTGAATGTACTGACTGACACTCATCTCGGGAAAATCAACCCCCAGCTATTGTCTCCGCGACAGCTAAAGGAAGAATTAAATACAATAAAAGATCACTTACCATCAACAATCAGATTACCCACAAAAACAGATAATCTACTTCAGCTTTATAATCTCATGAAGGTCGAAGGTCGAGCAACAAAAAAATATGTGATATTTCGGGTAAAGCTCCCCTTGTTTACCTTTGAGGAGTTTGAACTATATCGCATCATTCCAGTTCCAGTAATAATCAATGGCAGTTTTGTAGCTATTAAACCATCAGCTGAATTTCTGGTCGTCAATCTTCACAAAGACAAATATTATCCGCTCAACAACCAGGAATTTCATCTGTGTCAAACCATTGGAGAGTCACAGCACATGTGCATTCAAAACCATCCAATGTATCGAAGAGGGGCCAATGTCAGCTCCTGTGAAATGAGCTTCCTTACATACGCGCAACCATCCAGCAGTTGCGATCTAATTAATGCGGAAAACCTCCCCAAATGGATTCAGCTCTATAATCCAAACAAATGGATTTATTCCGTGAAAGGAAACACCAGCATCACTGTCGTCTGTCACACCAACACCGTTCAACAGGTACTACAAGGTGCAGGAATTCTGAGCATGGAAACAAATTGCGAAATTAGGCATGATTATTTAACTCTGCAAGCCCACAACACCTATCCACATACACTGAAATCATCGTTCAATCCCACACAAAATCTTACCGATTTCATATACCCAGAAGGCTCTGCATCTACTCTCAAGCTTCCAAGATCCAAGGAACATCATTACAAACGGGAAGAAATAGAAGACATACAGAAGCAGATCCAGGAACTCAAAAGAAATGAAATACTACCCGAAGAAATTCATACTAATGACGTACACCATTTTACCTTGGGATACACCACACTCCTGCTGACAATCACCATCGCAGCAGTTTTGCTGTACATAAAATGCACAAGAAGTACACATAATTCACCAAGAAATGCACCAATTCCAGCCCAACGGACCTTGGTGGCAAGACAATTCGAAATAGATCCTGAACTCGTCAGCCAAGAACTTTGCCCAGGAGCTGGTCAAGGCGCGGGAGGATGTTAATAATTCCCAAGCAGCTCACTCCGATAACAAATTTTTTATCGTCATCAGGAAAATTCTGAAAAGAATCGTTCTCACGCCATACACGGCATGTCGTTGCAACCAGACGAAATGCGATGCCCTCAGTGTCGCATTTATGCGATAGAATTCGATGTCTTTTTCATGAAAATGAAATGCTCGGTCAGCTTAATGCCTGAGAAATTTTTACTTTGTTTTAAATATTTTCTTTTTTTGTCTTTTTTATTGTCTTGTCACAAATATGTATAAATAACTGATTTTTAAATAGAATTTTTGGAGTAAAAAGGTAAATCTTCAACAAAGAGGGTGTTTTATTTGGAAATCAAAAAAATCTTCTTTCTGCGGTGCTTAAGTGTTGCACTTACTGCACCATTCATCAGGAGTACAGGTGATACACCTTACTCACATACAACGCGGAGAAGCAAAAGAGTTATCCGCTCAAGGAAAAATACAGATACTTATCAGACATGTTAACATAGATCTTCTACTTTCTTTAATCCACATAGAACATCTTGTTTATATCTGAAAATAATAGAAATTGCATAATTAGCTTGGTAAAGAAAATTTATAATGTAAACAAACAAGTAGTACAAAACTTACTACAACCAGAGACGAGAATGATTTCAATCACACAAAAAAAAAATAAACAACACATCAATAGAGTACACTGAACATATATAACACATGTTCTTTAAAAAGAAATAAAAATAAGAAATATACTTGCATTAATTTAAATGTTCTTTCCTGCTGATCACCAATGAAAGCTTTCTGTGGCAATGACATTATCGATGTTCTATGAGTACCTATACTTCGAAATTCGATCAGTTTCGGAGAAGATATACCCAACCCTGGAACCAATAGGTTATGATGACTTCGTTAAATATCTATAAAGGGACTGAAACCTGAGACAACATTATGTTATGAGGGGAATTAGAATTTTTAAAATATGATCAAAAACCCGTTAAGGTTTATAAATCTAATTTCCCATTGGTTGGTCCTTTCTAGAAAATATGGATACGGGTTCATAAGAGGTCCATCTAGAAAAATCATAGAACAATTTGGTAAAGGACAGTAATCGCGACGTGAAGTTTAGTGCATCGGCTCTATCTTGGAGAAAATCTTAGTTTTTTTTATCGAATCTGAATTGGTTAAAGATTGAAATCGTTAAATTAACATAGACTGTAGAAACCTAGAAATCGCGTCATTAAGCTTGGCTAATTTGAAGTGCTTGAAATCTTGTGTGATAAATCCTTGTCATATGTTATGGAACTATGCTGAGTGATTGGCTTGGACGTCAAGTCCAGACTGCCAGCATGAGCTGACAGATCACTCGACGGACAGCGTTGACTGCGGGGCGGCACGCTAGCTCGCCTCGGTTATTGGCGAAAAATGTGAGCGGTTCCACGTAAAACCTGCCGCTGCCGTCTGCCATAATCAAAAAAAAATTCGTGTCTACAAACTGAAAGAAAACGCCGGCACACATTCGGTCCTGAAGGGACCTTTACGTCACTTACCTATATTCACATCGAAGGCGCCGATGTTATGCCTTCCTTGCATGCAAGATTTTTCAGAGTCCCTTGTTGACCTGTAGAGAGACTAGAGCGGACCTAGACGACCTTCATGTGAGAGGGCTCCAGGAAAGTGAAGGAGGAAATGAAAGGTCTCTAAGTCATGACTACGTTATAATGAGGCTTATATTTCTGTTGGAAGTACCACATTTTTATAATACCATAGCTAATTTCCTCCTTACCTAATTCTACAATACAATACAATTTGGTCTAATTGAGCGAGTACTACTATAAGGCTTTTACCACAAATTTAAACGTACTGAAATAAAAAAAAATTAAATAAATCCTCATCTAGGCTTCCACACTTTCATATTATAGGTATGCGGGATTGATCTCAGCTCAATGGTATTTCTGGACCATTTGTTTCCTTTTTTTTTCTTCTTTTTTTTCAATTTTTCAATTCAATTATAAGTCTACAAATTTATAACATTTTTCCTTTTTGTTATAATCTTTCAATTTATTTCTATGTTTATTATATCTTTTTCCCTTTTTTTTCTTCATATATTGAATCAAAGGAAAATTAATAGTAATGAAAGCGCTTCATTTTAATTCGTACCTAAAATTATTAATAATTTACATAGACAACAGAAGTCGTAAAAAAAATGAGGTATCTAACTCAGAAAATTTATTATTTGAATATAAAAGTATCTTAACGGAATTTTGGTAAAGCCAAAATTACGAGAAAAAAATAAATTAAGAAAATAGCATTTCAAGCGGATTAAAAGTCCTTTCTTTTCATGGTTCATACCCTTTTTCATTCAAAGCAAGTTTGTTTTTCATTTATAACAGCTCCAATTCTTTATCTTCACTGAGGAACAGGGCTTGAATGAAAATTCGCTCCGCTTCTATCTTAAATACGGATTTATTAAAAATAAAATTACACACCTGCTTACTTTAGCCTAACTAACTAAATTCGATGCGGCTAGCTCCTTACAACAGGTCGACCTGGATTCAGCGTTTGCAGGGAAAATCTTCTTCAATGTTTCACTGCTTGATATATCATTATAACATGGCTGTGGATGCTGGCATGCAATATCGCCTTCATTATTAATAAAATTCACTGATGAATGGCAGGCTTCAAATATTGCCTTCAAAATCAATAAATTCAGTGACGGTTTGCTTCTAAAATAATGAATTCGCTGATGGTTTGCTGGCTTCTAATATCGCCTTCAAAATTAAATAAAAACACTGATGAATGGCTGGCTTCAAATATCGCTGATAAATGGCTAGCTTCAAATATCGCCTTCAAAATTGATAACTTCACTGACGGTTTGCTTCAAAATTAATGAATTCGCTGATGATTTGCTGGCTTCTAATATCGCCTTCAAAATTAAATAAAATCACTGATGAATGGCTGGCCTCAAATATCGCTGATAAATGGCTAGCTTCAAATATCCTTCAAAATTAAATAAATTCACAGCTGAATTGCTAGCTTCAAATATCGCCGATTCTTCTGCTTTTCTTCGATTTTACTTTTCTTTGCTGTCTTCTCAAATTTACCGTCTCTGCTTGACACTTGTCGCAATCTCCTCGACAGCTCGCCGGAACTCTCCCTGTCACAAGTTTTTTTTTTCTTTTTTCTTTCCGGATTCCGAAATCGCCTGACAACGTGGTTTTGCACTCAATTCTTGTCCTGAAGCAGTGTTCATTTGTCGCTTTCATCAAAGTCTCCTGGCGGCATCTAGTTTCTCAGATCTGCATCTATACATTTTTGCTTACACACTTCGCTATTCTTTTACTACGCCTAGATTACAACTTAACTCTACATCTACGTCCATGTTCACCACTTACTTCGGAATCTATTCTAAAAGTACATTTAGTCTACTCTATCACGCATTATTCCAATCAGATGTTTAGTTGACAATTCTTCTGACAGTTCACAATATTTAATTCATCAATTTGAAAAGTCTTCACATGTTTACCTTCCTGCTTAACTTAATATACATCTACCTTTTCAAACAACGACGTGGGCGAAGCAATGCATAGGATGAGGATCTATCTAACTTATTGAATTGTGATAAATTTGAGTGATATCATATTGTTTGTTTAATCATTGTGCGCAAAGTTCCAATGGACGTAAGGGAAGTTTCCCATTTAACTAGTCTTGTCATTTTCTTTGCTTGTTACTTACTTATATTTAAATTATTTCATTCTTTGGCCAGCTTATAGTTCCGCATTAACTCATTACTGAGTTTGTATTTATCATACCTGACCAAGTGATTGCATGCGCCTATGTGGGCATGGGGACCTTTAAGAGCGTTTAATTCACCAGCTTTTTAGGTCTCCATGTATATGTGGACCGTGCTTGACATCGTTAACTTGTTTCTTTTCTTACATTTTACCTTTTTTTTTGTGTTATATTTGTTTTAGTTTTATTTACATTGTTTTCTTCTAGGAGCGTTTCATTTTGTTTCTTCACACAATTTTCGAGAATAAGGGATACATTGTATGCTCACCCAGTTGTCGAAATGGATTACTATACGTTACTCTGCTTGAACTCGCAATACTCGTAAGCCAACGCTAGAGCTGCTGACTACTCCCTTGAGGGTTAATTGGATCTCTAACATCCTTAAAGTTTCGGAATTGATAAATAGTGTATCCAACGTTTATTGTTGACACGTACAAGAGAATCTGGATTGTATATACATATATATATATATATGTATATACTTAAAATGTTCTTTTGATATTCGCTGTGCTAGATTTATGAGCGGCACATTTCGAGCGGCAATTGTATAGACTGTAGGACTCTTAGAAAGTTTTGATACGGACTAGTTAACAGGAAGTCACAATACTTTCTCTCATGAGAGTAATATCGGTACTTATGGCTGACACTCAAAGAAGATGTTTCGAAGAATTGAGTAGCATACCAAGAGCTTTGTTCATCCGTGAAGTCTGTATTTCCGTGGGAATAAAGAAAATATTATTACGCGATTTAAATGGAAGTATTTTACTGTGATAATTCTCAATGTAACAGAACGTCTGTTACATTCCCCCTTTACCTAGTAGAAGTTTCATTTACTAAACTGAAACTTCCAAACTCAACATTCAACTAATTCATACTATTTCTGATGTGCCTGTGACCCTCGAGACTATGAGCATTGTACTATGTACTTTGATCTCAAATGTTTTACTTTGCAAGCTGCCTCGCTTTCAGTGAACACCTATAGTGTTAACCCTGAACTTACGTTCATAATCTCCAGCATTTTATCAGTGAACGCGTGAAATAGCGTTGAATCTGATTATCTACGTGTACTCCTCCTGCACCTAATCAGTGAACACTAAATTGCTAAATCTGACAATGGTCCATACTCTACTACTTTCGCTCGGAAGAACTTACAAAGTTAGTCCTGAGTCATGACTTCTTCTTCCCTTCTAATTGTCACAAGTCTTCTATACTTTCTTCTATGTTCTGGTTCTACACTACATCTTATAATACCTCCTTCCTATTTTGGTCTTAAACTCAGTCATATACGTTCAAGCAAAGGGGAGAACAGCTTCGTGAATCCCTAAGGAGTTTCCTACTATACGCCTGCCAAATACGCATTTCACATGTCTACATCTCTTTTTATGCCGCTCTCTAAATAACTACATATAAATACGGGTTATTAACTTGGTCGATTTGTTCCTACGCCGGCTTTAAATCTCTTATATGCCACCATCCGAGATCCCCTCCTTGCTGATACGCTAACCGATACACTATATCGGACCTTTTGTCGGTTATATAACATTTCACGAACTTCGGCGCAAGTTTGGCAGAAAACTCCTTGCTTGCATCTGACAACACGAAGTTTCTTTTGAAAACTTCTTCCCACACGTTAAATGTCTTGAAGCATTTATCCTTATCGAAATATCTCTTGTTTCTGTCGTAAGATTTTTTAATTCGCATGTAAATATCTGCATAGATCTGCTGGAGGTGCTCCAGCTTTCGGGTTCTCTGCGATATACCGTCGGCATCCTCCATATTCCCATACAGTTCTGTGGTCTGATCCGAATCCAAGATAATTTCTTCCGAATTTAAGGAAAAATGAACTAAACCCTGTTATCTCATTCACCGCCGTTCTCAATGCAACAGCAATTTTGTTTATTTCTTTATCCCAAGCTCTGTGATTATCCTTGATGTATGCTCTTATTGCCGAGCCTATCACTCTATTCCATCGTTCTGTATAATTACTTTGCGGATGATATCTGCAGTTCGGCACGTCATATTCGTTTAATAAATTCCGGAATAATCCGCAGTCGAACTGTTTGTGTTATCGGTAATGATTGTTTCAGGCACCCCAAACTCTAAAAATATGCTATCTTCTAACACCTGAGTTACCTTTTTTGCTGTTGCATTCCGTAATGGAAAGAGACATACATATTACTAACAGGTATGTATTGCCTTGGGTCGACCTTGGGAATGGTCCCATTTAATCTAGCGCTATCATCTGCCACGGTCTCACCGCTTTTCGAAATTGTCCCATTGGGCCATACGGTTTACTATTGCTACTCTTTGAAGCAATGCATACTTCGCAAGATTTTACGTACTTCTCCACATCCTTAGAAATATTCGGCCAGTAGTAACGTGATAGTATGCGGCGCCTAGTCTTGTATATGCCTAAATTCTCGGCTTGTGGTATATCGTGACACTCTTTCAGTACTTGCAGTCGTGCTGACTCGGGAATTACCCTTTTCCATTGATTGTCGCTGAATAACTGTTCGTTCATATCCTTGATGTATAGCTCATTTCCTTCCAGTCTCCACCTACTCATCCGATTTGGGTTGATTTTAACCCGTTCCAACATATTCTTATACCAAGTCTCTCCTTCCACAGGCGTACAACTCAACAGATCTATCTCTGGAATTCTTGAAAGCGTATCTGGAACCACATTATCTTTACCTTTAACGTAGCTCACTTCGAAATCGAAACTTTGTAACTTCATGACCCACCGCGCTAGACGCCCTGTTGTGGCCCAATATAAGGAAGATTCTTCCAGCAGCCAAGGGCGCATTTTAGTGAAATAATTAGCAATTGCTAAACAGTAACCTCGCATGGTACTGTTCTGCAACTGTCGGTTATTTTGCTGATTAGCTCAACAGCTGGCTGCGATGAGCGCTTAGTGGAGCAATCGACGATTACAATAATAATTAACCTCGCATGGTAATTATTATGTAAAGCGATTGTTTACTACTGAGCGACTCAGGTGCTGCAACCGGTAGAACAAACGGCAAGGTTGTTGTCGTTTGTTTACATCCGCGTTGTTAGTAAAGAAAGTACTTCCGAATATTGGGGCATAAAAGACCAATGACTGGTCTGGCGAGTGCCCGTTAGTTTCAGTCATCGTCGTAGTTAATTGTTCAGTCGCGATTCAACTTTGTTTAAGAGTATCAAGTTTCAGTTCGGTTCGGGTTAGATTGTTTTAAAGGTATTAAGATAGGTCAATTTGATATATAGTGAAATAAAGATTTATAACGTAAAAAGAAATTCGAGTGTCGTTTTTAATTATTGGATTTGCTTATTGATTGCTCAGGGGGCACGACATTTTGGCGCAGCCGGTAAACTTAGGTAAGAAATTTGAGAATTTCTTGCTGTTGTGTTGTTTTTTTTCATGGTTAATTTTTTTTTAAAAATTCTTTTAAGATTGTTAAAATTTTTTTTGATTATTTTATTTTTCAGAGATTAAAATTAGCTAATTCTTTTACTTTTCAGGCTTAATTTAAGAAAGTGCTAGATTAAGTGTTGAGTGATTTGAATTTTGTGATAATACTGAGCTGAGTGTGAGTTTTTATATGAAGGGTTGATCAGTATAAGCGTTAGAAAATTTTCAGTGAGCTCTAGGTGCAAAAATAAGGTATAAGTAGTTGATTAATCGGTAACTGGTTCTGAATTTTGTTGGGTTTTCTTGTTTTTTTTGGTGATCAATTTCGAATTTTTTTTAGATAAGCTGTGGGTACATTATCGAAATTATAGATAATAATTTCAGTCGAGTGGAATTAAGTTTTCAACGTCTTGTTTTTCTGGAGGCATAAATCGTAACCGCGGATATACCGGGTAAGCACACCAACACACACACAAGGAGCAAAGCTATATTAGCTACTCCAGCACACACTAGGAGCAAAGCTATATTAGCTACTCCAGCACACACACAAGGAGCAAAGCTATATTAGCTACTCCGGCACACACACAAGGAGCAAAGCTATATTAGCTACTCCAACCATCGGTTATACATACACGTACATACAACAAACGTGCCGTGCCCTGGAATATTTTCGTGTAAGGTGCTCATAGGAGAGTACTTGTTGCACAGTAAAGTTCCAAAAATACAAATGTTTTGCGGTTCGCGTTTAAAGTAATTGGTTTAGTCTGCGAGAAGTGACATTGAAGAGTGAAGTGACAATACATTAGGAAATCTTGTGATTCATTAGTGTAGATGTCAGTAGGGAGAAGCAACGTCCTGACGAGAGAAGAACTTTTGCGATTTCGAGAACAGGAGGAAAAATTGGAAAATAAATCACAAGAGTTGAAAGAGTGCCAAGATAAATTAAAAGGGTATGAACAAGACTGGCAATATATCGGAGAACGCCTAACATCTGAACTTAAGAAGCGATTGCCAAGTGAGGAATTAGAAGCTGTACTGGAAGAACTAGATACTTGCACCCGGACAAGTACTAAGGGGGAGGCACTTGATTTATTGGTTACAGCTACTTTCGACATTATCCACAAAGGAGAGAATTCGTTGGAACAAGCAGTAAAAGAAGGCCAAAAGGAAAATCAGGCTCTAATAAAGCAAGTAAAAGTTCTGAAACAGCAGTTGCTAGAAGCAGAGAACTTATCAGAAGAATTAGAGAAGGAAATAGAACTTGGTCCAAATACACAGGAAAAGGAAAAAGGCGCTGAGTCACAAAAAAGTTGTGGACGAAGAAGGCTGTTATTCTGGGAGACAAAGCAAAGTGGAAGTGTTAAGACAGCTAAAAGCCAGTATTCAACACCCAAGTCAGTTGCAGATCAAAGGCCGAATAAGAACATAGAGAGTCGTACGGAAAAATCAACATCACACAGACAACAAGACAACATGGTTGATTCGCATGACAAAATCATGGATATGGTGTCCAAATATGTCCCAATGTTTTCGGGGGAAAGGTCGCCAAAGCTAGCAAAGGAAGTGCACCGCTTCCTAAACTGCTGCAAAGATCTTTACGATCGTCTTAAGGCCGAAGAACAAGATATCTTCATGAAATGTGTAAGATATCGGTTGATGGACGATGCATACTATCTGGTAAGTTCAGAGGAGCCAAAAGATTTTGCAGCATTGCAGCAGATCATTAAAACTGCTTATATGCCTAAAAAGTCTTACAGCGAATTAAGAACCGAAATGATAGCGTGCAGACAAAGACCCGGAGACGACATTAGGGAATATGCGGACAGATTGAAGGATTTGTTGAATCAAATTAAAGCAGCAGTTTCAGCTAAATATCCAGGTAAAGATGGGGGATTATTGGCAGAGTTGGAAGCGGATGCGATTGCCACATTTAAAGTTGGAATAAGAGATCCGGCTATCATGATGCACTTAACAGGGCGAAAATTCGGCTCATTGGAGGCGTTGAGAGAAGAGGCGGAATTTTACGAAAGGGATGCGAGAAGACTTCAGCTCGGAGGCAATAGGATTTTTTCACAGGAAGGATGCAGAAGTGACAATTTCAACGGAGATGAACCCGCACCTCCCCAAAAACCTTTCTCTACTCTACAACAGCCAACTTATACAGAATCATACAGAAGAATGCCTAGGAAAGCATATGAATATAGACCCAAGCATTGCTTCAAGTGCGGTCAGCCTGGACACTTTGTCAGAGAGTGCCAACAATTACCTTTCTGTACGGGATGTGAGGAATATGGGCACGAGGTATCCAATTGCCGAATTCATCACGTCAGAGTGGCAAACTGTGCAGCTGGCATACGGGATGAATTCCATTCAGGAAGGGAGGGGCTTTATTGCCAATTCTGCCAAACACGAGACCATTATACGGATATCTGCGTAAAGAAGTATTTAGCAGAGAAAGAAAGGGAAAAGTTAGAAGCTCAGAGTAAATTTATCATCACAGTTCCATCGGACATAGCTTTAGAGGGTGAATTAAGGCTTTTAGTAGATACTGGGTCCTCATGTAATATAATTAAGGTTAATAGTATAAAAAGAAATACGCCAATACAGACGCATGAGAAAATAAGAATTGGAGGACTCTTTGGGTTCGCTAGGAGCTCCATAGGTACATGTCAGGCGAACTTGCATATAGATAACAGTCGGCAGTCTTGTCAATTTCATGCCATTGGTGAAACTGATTCAATTCCAGCCGACGGTATACTTGGAATGGATTTCCTGAGGGACAGAGCTGTTATCGACTGCGTGAATAAGAAATTATGGATACAAGGCGCTGAAGCAAAGAAAGATAGTGCCGGTGGTGGAAACGTCGCAGCTAATGGACAAGCTGTAAACAATACTTTCCAGTGTTACAATCAAGGAAATCCTTTACAAGCCAGAGTAGAGGAGGTTGAAATGAGCATGGAAAAAATCATCAGGCAAGGTGTTAATAACAAAGATGACGAATGGAAATCTAACATGGGCAGAGTAGAGACAGCTCACGACAGTGCGAGACTTCACGAGGTAAGAGTCGAAGAACTTAGGGAGGAGAGGAGGAGGCGAGCTGAATATTATGGCCACAGCGGAAATGAGCTGGAGGTTGGATGTGCATTAGTAAGAGTTGCCAATGCAAGGGCCTATCCTGTTAAAGCTATGAACTCCTCGTATGAACAACACGGACCTCGAAAGTATTCTGAACGAGCTGAATGGCGATATAAGGGTACTAGGAATTTCTATTCTCAGCTACGGAAATCCCAGTGGAGTCGGCAAGAAGGTAAGTCTAAATTTCAACGACATAATAGTTTGCCGGAGAGGACAAAAGTACATCAAGGCAGAAGGAAAGTAGGGGAACGGAACTTCATTCATGTTGAAAATGCGACTTTTACTGCAAGTTCGATAACCCCTTACAAGGTAAGTAACGGTTATGACCCGGGAATCGGGGGACGTAACCAAAGAGATGTCCAACAAATTCCCTCTAATTTCAGAAGAATTCGATGAGCGGAGTTCAATAGTCTATGGCCGGCAACAGATGAAAATGAAGTATGAAGGAAACCCAGTGGGTCCAATGTAAGGTAAATTTGGAGACGTAAAGGTAAGGAAATGTGTTTAAGAAAATATGTATTAAGAGATTAGAAAAAGAGAGTTATTTAATTATGCAAATAATGAGAATTAAAAAAAAAGAAACAGGAGACTTAAAGTGAACAGAAGTTTGAAAAAAAAGGAAAAAAAATGGAGATGTAAAAGAAAAAAAGTTGAAACAAAGAAGTAAGATATTTAGAATAAAGAGAAGTTTAAAGAAAAACTTAACTTAATTGAAGAAGGAGATGGAATAGAAATGAAAAGTTAGCAGATTAAGAAATACATGTTGTACGTTTATAGTTATTGATAAGGGTAGTGATAATAAAGAAAAATGTAATATTCAAAAATCGAGATTCATAAACAAAGAGCAAAAACCATTATTGTAATTGTATATTTTAGAGGTTAAGAAAGATTAAATATAAATAGGAAATTATAATAGCAGTGTAGCGTTAGCCTAAAGAGCGGGATGAAAATTTGCATAAATAGGAGATCAGTATGGCAAACGAGATGCGGAAAGTTCCGGTATGTAGCTGAGAGCCACACCAAGTGAGAGGAAAGGCAACGGTTATGCGGAGCCCTGGAGAGTTTAACTTATTGATCTGCATGCGAATTCATGAGTAAATTCCTTAGTTACCTTTTATCTATTTATCTATTAGATAAATTTTTCTTGGAAAGCTACAATTAAGAAACAGTACAGAATTACTAGCGCGTAATTGAATATTGGGAAGGTATTCTGGTGCCACATATATAGTATTATGTGGAATTAAAAATATCTATTTCTTTAGGTACGGATGGACTCTCGATATAATTGAGAGAACTCCATCGTACCCATAAGAAAATCAAGAAAAGATAAATAATATTTCTACAAATATTATCATCAATCGTTCGATCCACTGAACCTCATGGCAACGAGGTAATTCAGAGCACATCTCCTGGAAAATAATATACTCATAGAACATCGAAGACGAGACCAACGATTTTTTTTTTTTTGTCCTCTTGTACAATTAGAGAAGCGCCAGTAATAGGAGCGGTTTTGTACGTTCTCTTATGATTGAAATTTTAAATATTTAAATATTGCTAACAAAGCGGAACTAAGATCTGGAATGGTCTATTCAATGGGAATTTATTTGCTAGTATAGTATTGATAGCGCCGATAACTGAAAAAAAAAAATTTCACATGAGTATCCTAAAATTGTTCATTACAAGATGTTAATACTATTCAGGAAATACTACACAAAAGCTAGAAAAAGGTAGAAGTGGAATAAGTGCAGCAAAAAAGAGCTGGCAGTAGAAGTTTAGAAAACATCTCTTAAGACAGAAGACTCAGACCAACAGCAACAGATGAGCCGTTCCTCCAAACCCGTAATTCAGAACAGCAGCAAGTTGAAACATACGTCCATCTTACCGTTGATATGACATCATCCTTGCAGTGAATACAGACCATACTTTCCGACCATCATCAACAAAAAGTTCGAGCGAATTCACTAAAATTAAGGCCCGTAATTGTATTAAAGAGTTAAGGCATAATTATATATTAAGCGAAGTAGTCAATTCGAAAATAAGGCAAAAAGGAGTAGATCAATATATATAAATAAAGTTAAAATAGTTGCTCTATTGAACAAATAAAAATCAAGGTACCTAGTTAAGTTAAGAGAAAGAAATGTAGAATAGATAAGAATGTGTAATAGAAATAATTTTTGTGTGGAATTTAAAAGAGATACCTATAATGTAAAAATGAAAAGAGCAAATTTTAAAATAAGTGAAACGTGAAAAAAAAACTAAGAAAATAAATGTAAGGCATTAAAGAAAAAAAATTTTAATAAAATTAAATGTGAAAAGCCATAAGAAAGAAAGTAATACGGAAAAATAACAAAAATAAATAAGAATAGAATACAGAAAGCAAAAAAGCAAGAAAAAACATTTAAGAAATGAAA
Organism: Dioctria rufipes; assembly: GCA_963924295.1. Classification (NCBI taxonomy): domain Eukaryota; kingdom Metazoa; phylum Arthropoda; class Insecta; order Diptera; family Asilidae; genus Dioctria; species Dioctria rufipes. Next base: position 138,683,956 of record OZ002740.1, read on the forward strand.
TATAGAAGAAAAAAAAATTTTAAAGATGAGATGCAAATAGAAAAATTAAATATGGGAAGAAAAAAAGAAAGAAATTAAATGTGATAATAAAATAAAAAGAAAAATTAAATGAGAAATGGCGAAAAATGAAACAATGAAATGAAAAATGTAATAGAGATCACGAAATCAAATCAAAGTAAATGAAATATGTAACGTATGAAAATAAGGAAATTTGATACTAATTATGTAAGGGAATCTGAACCGAACGAGGATTAAAATGTTCTCAATTGTTAATTAAGACTGTTGCTCTCTCCAGACCTAGTTCCCTGCGGAAACTAGTTTTTCCAAGGGGGGAGGGATGTTGTGGCCCAATATAAGGAAGATTCTTCCAGCAGCCAAGGGCGCATTTTAGTGAAATAATTAGCAATTGCTAAACAGTAACCTCGCATGGTACTGTTCTGCAACTGTCGGTTATTTTGCTGATTAGCTCAACAGCTGGCTGCGATGAGCGCTTAGTGGAGCAATCGACGATTACAATAATAATTAACCTCGCATGGTAATTATTATGTAAAGCGATTGTTTACTACTGAGCGACTCAGGTGCTGCAACCGGTAGAACAAACGGCAAGGTTGTTGTCGTTTGTTTACATCCGCGTTGTTAGTAAAGAAAGTACTTCCGAATATTGGGGCATAAAAGACCAATGACTGGTCTGGCGAGTGCCCGTTAGTTTCAGTCATCGTCGTAGTTAATTGTTCAGTCGCGATTCAACTTTTTTTAAGAGTATCAAGTTTCAGTTCGGTTCGGGTTAGATTGTTTTAAAGGTATTAAGATAGGTCAATTTGATATATAGTGAAATAAAGATTTATAACGTAAAAAGAAATTCGAGTGTAGTTTTTAATTATTGGATTTGCTTATTGATTGCTCAGGGGGCACGACACCCCGATAAATTTGGTTGTCGAAAAAGCCAGGTTAACGCAGAGTGATCGGTTATCACGTAAAACTTATATCCCTCCAAATATCCTCGAAACTTTTCCATCGCAAAGACAATACTCAAACATTCCTTTTCTGTGGTTGTATAGTTAACTTCTGCTCCTCGAAGCTTCCTACTTGCATAAGCAATTGGCCTTTCCTCTTGCTGATTTCTGCACTAATACCGTGCCCACGGCATTGTTTGACGTGTCGCACTGAACGTAAAATAGTTTGCTAAAGTCTGGACTAGCCAGAACTGGAGGTTCCACCAATTTTGATTTGAGGTTTATGAACGCTGCTTCAGCTGCAGGCGTCCACTTTAGGGTTTTACGCTTGTCTTTATCTTTGGTTAAGTCATGTAGAGGGGCTACAATTTCTGCAAAGTTCTGTACAAAACGCCTATACCATGAGGCAAGTCCGATCAAACGCTTCATTTCTGTGTACGTTTTGGGCTTAGGAAAATTTAGCATCAATTTTATCTTGTCTGGGTCAGTGCGCAGCCCTTTCCATAAACTACAAATCCTAGGTAAGTAGATAAGCTATGCGGATTCTGGACCACTGTTTTAGCTTCCAGGATTTCGCCACAGATGGTGCCACCGTCGCTAGGTGGTTTGAGCCCATACTAAGTAGGTTAGTGTCTTGGCTGTATTGGTTTGCGCCTTGGATGCACCATTGTGTCTTGGGTGCACCATTGAGTCTCGACTGCGCCCTAGCGGGATTAATCGGTACTACCGGGATGTATCATTTGGTCTTGACTGCGCCCTAGCGGCATTAGCACGTACTAGCAGCATGCTCCGGTTTTCTAGCGACATCTGTTCGGGCGCAAACGCCATTTCTTGAGTAAGGTTCCCTAGCGGCCTTAGCCGGAACTACCTGGCTTTGCTGTTTTCTTTTATTGGCGGGAGAGTTCAGCATCATTCGAATTTCACAACATGACATCACCATGAACAGATTCTAGAAGTGAGACATTAGCCGATACGCAGCGACATCTGTTTGGGTGCAAACGCCATTTCTTGAGTAAGGTACCCTAGCTACCTTAGCCGGAACTACCAGCATACCTTGGTTTTGCTAGCGGGGGAGTTCTAGATATCGGCATGACGTCATCATGGTTTTGCTGCATCTAAATAAGTTTTCTTAGCAGGGAAGTTGTAGATATCAGCATCATTCGAATTTCACAACATGACATCACCATGAACAGATTATAGAAGATGTCAGTGAGGGTTCTGGGGTATGTGTGTATTGAAAAGTCTTATCTTTTATAAACATTTCTTTTTATTTCCAATAAAATTTCTTATTACAAAAGTATTTCTTATAGCACATTGTCCAATATGAACCTGGCAAGATGGCGCATTTGTGTTAATCTCTATTAGTTTTCCACAGTTGTATTCATCTTCGACATTGATAATGATTTCACCCTCTCCAACTATCTTCTGCATCCATTGAACTTTTTCAGCTCCCTTTACATATATGATTTTATTTCGAAGCAGTGGTTCAACTATAGTGTACAGCTTGTGATACGGTATGTAGCCATCCTCCCAGCGGAATCCATGAAAATTGTGTTGAAGCCATTTTACTTGCCTCTTTTTTGCTGAAGTCAAATCTTTGTATCTGAACGGTGGTTGAAATATAAAGTGCTGTATCTGGTTTTCATTGTTTAAAATTGCCAGTTGTTTAGTGATAAATTCATTGAGACTAGTTTTGAATCCTTGAACGTCTACGATGACAGCCATCTTCTTAATTTAACTTTCTAACTTCACTTGTCAGCGGACTGTATTCCACTATTCGATCGTGTAGAAGCAGACAATATGCTGTTGTATTAGCCGGTATATTTTCAGATGTCTTGAATTCTAGCCTTATGTCAACAGGTCCAGTTTTTATTGTTTCATTTTGATGTGAGCAATCAATGACAGCGATCGGAGCATCGGTTTTGAACTTCTCCCATGTGAGGAATGGCTGATACTGATGACCATAGTATGATTGTGTAAACTTTATATACATCTCATACAGCAATGCGTATCTATTCAAATCAAATTTCAAATTCAAATCATCATAGGGATATGATTCTGAGTTCAAATGAACTGTAACATCGGTGAGTTTGCAGTGATCAAACTTGCTTTCATCTTTGGTTTTATCGTTCCTTCGATCCGTTTGTAATGCTAAGATGATAAATCGAGGTTTCTCCAGTTGAGTGGAAGTCTTAACTGACCAGGTTTGATGCGTGGATTCCGGTAGTACTGGATACTCATATATGTCCCAGCTGCGGAATGGTATTTGTATCGGGCGACCTCTCCCGATAATTTTAAATAGTTGCAGCTTTTCATCATCGGATACTGTAACATGTGGAATGCTCCATTGAAGTTTGGTAATTTCAATTTTCACCACATCAGTTGGTGATATAATGGCATTATCATCTGTCCTGCTCCGGATCAATATGAGTTCATGTTTGGAATTTATCAGAATTTTCTTGTAATCTTCAGCGAATCCCAATAAATATTTCAGAGGTACACAATAGTTAAACAGTCCATTGGCTGGTATAACGGATGAATCTGGTGACCAACTGCCGTTGAGTAGTATCCTGCTTACATTTGCATTTAGCGATACGTAGTTTTTTAATGTTGTCGCAATCCCAAGATTTCTTGTACGATCGATTTCCACTGCATTCAATTCATAGCGTATTTCCTCAAAAAGAAATGGTAGAGCGTTGTTAGCTAATTTTGCAGTTACTGAAACGGTTCCATCCAGCTTTGTTAGCGACCCCTCAATGTAAAGAAAACTCCTGCTGGGTAGAAGATTCAAGTCCTGATGTTGTACAGAGATACGGATTTCATCGCTGTTTTTAAATGATGTTAGAAATGGTGAATAGGAGTGATGCTCAAATTTAGTAACACTGTTATCAAAGTGAGCGTCTGGTGCAATATCTAGTATTCCTTTATTCATTGTTTCAGCGTTAAGCCAATTGATTGTAAATATGCTGCATTTGCAGGTGTTAATGTAGGTCTTAATCGCTTCAAGGTTGCCCGCTGACTAATGATCTTGTCTGCTCCGAACTCGTATTTATCATTATTGTATATCAACATGCTGTGGCTTCAAATGTAACCTGATGGTTATAGTCTCTCCTCTGAAGTTGATTAAGTCACCGTCTTGGTCAAGGAGCTTCAATGTTAGAGAACTTATACGTTTGGTGTTCACAGGTAAATAGATTACATTTTTGGGTACCTCCACTATTTTATACCCAGGCCCAACGTTCGGGGAAAACTCGTGGAGAGTGTGTACTTGAGTGTTGTTGAAGAATGATCCTGATATAATATTACATTCGATGCGTATAGTAATTACTTTAATGATGTTGACTGGCAACTCTGATGTATGCACTATATTAGCAGTCAAGTTTCTTTTACTGAATCCTAGCAGAGGAGCTATGGATCTCTGTTTTTCAAAATGTATTTCTTCAGTTGCCTTAACTTCACTCTTCAATGTATTATTGTTAGCCTTTATTGAAACCTTTATCCTTCTCCCTTCTTTATCCAAGTATCCTTGTACATATTTTGCTATATCATCAATCTCATAGGATCCAACAGGTATCTCAACAACCTCATTCCCTACATGAACCAGATTATTGCTCACATCAATATTTGGTATAGAGTTGTATGTTTGAAAATCAATTAATCCACAAACATAATCCGTTGCTAGCTCCAGCGGGGGAAAGTACTCAGCAGTGAGTAGAGATGAATTTCCCGTGAGAGTAAGTGTTAATGACATGGTGGTTGATAATGAACTGTTACAATTTCAATATAGATACATTTATTTATAGATAATAATTAATGGCTATAACAATTATATAAAAACTCTAAACATAAGTGACCGCAAATTACTGCATCATAGTTCTGATAAGAACTGTAGTTGTACGTAATATTACTACCCAAGTAGTTTATGAGCTCCCTTGGTGGTTGGAGATTGCCAAAGCTATCAAAGTATTCGATGTTATCACCTTTCTTGTAGTACGCTACCCAGTGTGTACCTGCTCCAGTTGAGATGTCCAAGTTAAAAATACCGCTTTCTCGCTTCCATGGCTTTTTAGGTAGATTATCACGCATAAATACTCCTCTGAAGTGTGGCAAGTGTGTGGTATACTTGTGAAGATCCAACTCGTTTAGCGGTCTTTTGGGTAGCGTCTTTAATAGGTTTTTGGTTGAGGTTGTAGATAGAGTCCAAGTCCTTTTCTGTACGGCTTCAGGAACAGCCCGTTTCCATCTTTACCAACCGCTATAGTTTCCATTGCTTGGTTATGACGTATGCTTTCTTCCAATTTTGCCTTTGCTGCACTGGTATCATTTACTGCTTTAGCTATGCCTGCTGCACCTCCCGATAGTGCTCCCAATGCTGAAAGCCCAGCAAACAACGGGATGAGGAACGGAAGTGCTCCACCAACCTTTGGTACAGGTATCACTCGTGGAGTTTTAATTGATTTCTTCTTTCTTTTCACAATATTTTTAGCTGCACTAAGAGGTATTTTTGTAGCTTCCATCAAGTCTTTTGGTTTTTTGATTTTTAAAATCTTACGTGCATTTCGTACTGCTTCTCGGAATGTGGGTTGGCGTTTATTTTTAGCCTTAAGACCCATACCTAGCTTAATTTTAGCCTTCATTGCGTTTGTTATAAGCCAAGCGTTGGCACGTTCACTCAAATTTGCATCCGTCGATTTTGCACGCTGCCAGGCTTTTTCAGCTAATATTTTATCAGCTATATGTCGATCACTTGTATCTTTATGTCGCGAGTATGCTATATCATGTTCCTTGCAGGCTGCGTCCAGTGGATTAATGCCTGGATCTCCTCTCGCCAATCTTTTTTGTAACTTTGTTCCTGGTCCACAGTACTGATATCCCGGTAGATGTAATTCTACAGGTAATTTGTTAATGATTGAATTTAATAGTCCTCTGCCCCCTTTCAAAGATTTTCTGGAGCGTTTCGATTTGTGATCTGGCATCTTATAAGGTTCCGATGATACTGTTGAAATGTAATATAAACAGGTGTATTTATAGGAATCCCGTTAGTCTTCAATATGCGGTTCATTAAACAACAACAAGCTTTTCCTGTTCGAAATGCTGATGTAGCTGTTATGAAGGTGAAAGAGAAGCATGGTCCCCTATTGCCTAATAGTATAAGGAGTATCATTGTTGGACCATCCAATTGTGGAAAAAACTAATGTTATGATAAGTTTGCTGGAACATCCCAATGGCCTGAGATATGAAAATATTTACATATATTCAAAATCTTTACATCAACCAAAGTATGAATACTTGAAGCGAGTGATGACTCCCATATCAGGATTGGGGTATTATACATTCTCAAACAACTGCGACGTTCTACCTCCAGAGGAAGCCAAATCACATTCAGTGTTTATTTTCGATGATGTAGCATGTGAAAAGCAAGATAATGTGCGATCCTATTTTTGCATGGGTCGTCACGAAGATATAGATAGCTTCTATCTCTGTCAAACATATACGCATATACCAAAGCACTTAATACGTGACAATGCTAATTTAATCATCTTATTCAAGCAAGATGACTTGAATTTGAAACATATCTATAATGATCATGTGAATACAGACATGAAGTTTGATAAATTTCGAAGAGCCTGTGCTGAGTGTTGGAAGGATAAATATGGTTTCTTGTTGATTGATAAGGACAGCTCATTAAACAAGGGGCGCTACCGTAAAGGATTTGATACCTTCATTGTACTATAAAAGGATGAAACATGCGAAATATTCACAAGTCAAAGCTGTAACTCAGACGAAAGCACACCGAATCCTGTGGACCTGCTGAATAGATTAAAGCTGTTCACCTATTATCAGACCTGTTTGAAAAGCTGTTAAGCTGTTATCAGAGCTGTTTTAAAAGCTGTTAAGCTGTTATCAGAGCTGTTTGAAAAGCTGTTAAGCTGTTATCAGAGCTGTTTAAAAGCTGTTAAGCTGTTATCAGAGCTGTTTGGAAAGCTGTTAAGCTGTTATCAGAGCTGTTTAAAAGCTGTTAAGCTGTTATCAAAGCTGTTTGAAAAGCTGATAAGCTGTTATCAGAGCTATTTGGAAAGCTGTTAAGCTGTTATCAGAGCTGTTTGGAAAGCTGTTAAGCTGTTATCAGAGCTGTTTGGAAAGCTGTTAAGCAGTTATCAGAGCTGTTTGAAAAGCTGTTAAGCTGTTATCAGAGCTGTTTAAAAGCTGTTAAGCTGTTATCAAAGCTGTTTGGAAAGCTGTTAAGCTGTTATCAGAGCTGTTTGGAAAGCTGTTAAGCTGTTATCAGAGCTGTTTAAAAGCTGTTAAGCTGTTATCAAAGCTGTTTGAAAAGCTGATAAGCTGTTATCAGAGCTGTTTGGAAAGCTCAACTTGAAGAAACTTTCAAGCCAATCACCAAACCCTTAAAAGAGTTTGTAACAAGAGTCAAAAACGAGCCACCACTCAAATTGGAACCAAAAGAAGAAAAAGAAGAAGAAGAAGACAACAAAATTGTGGAACCTTTTACCCCTCCAAAATGAAAATATGTGAAAATGGAGGCTAGTAGCACACCTATAAATTATGGAGATTATTCCTTAACATCTGAGGAAGAATTCGCAACACCTACACATTCAAGAACATTAACAGGAAGGTCTCCTGTCACCTCCCCCGATACGTCTGGATACATAGTTTCAAACTATTTAAAGCTATTCACTGATAATAGCCCTAAAATTGATCCAACCTATGGAGTTTACTATGATAACAACGCGTGGAGAATCGGTAATTCAACGTTTGATGTTGATGATGTAGGAAATATTGTTATCAAGGGGAAGAGCTATAAAACAATTTTGGGGTTATGTGAGCTGCTATTTATGAAAGATTCTGTAAAAAGTCTATATACTAAAGAGGATTTAACTAATTATGGATCTATTTTGAGAGATACCAATGCCTATAAACGTGACCATGCTAAAGATGGGCAAATAAAGGGTACTATAGCGGCTAAGTATAAAGCTATAATCAGTAAACTTATACAGCATATAGGCATGGGTCTAATGCGTCTGCCTAAAGAAAACATTGATCACATTTACTGGGATGATCCAAATGAATTAGTGGATAGACTGCGCCTTCTAATGGCATCAAAGCAGGCTGGAAACACCAGTCACAACAATGAAATTATATCTATCCTGGAGGAGTTGCGAGAAGCAGATATTATAGTTTAAATACTACTTCATTACCATACTTTTTCACAATCTACAGATGAGCGTTGACAAGTTTGGACGTTTCTCTAAGCGGGGATATCTTGGGAAAGCAGGTGAACGTGGGCCAACAGGAGCTCGGGGACCAGCCGGTGAACAAGGAATTCAAGGCCCAGCTGGTAAACAAGGAACTCAGGGTCCAGCTGGTGAACAAGGAGAGCGGGGTATTGGATTTAATTTAACGATAAACGGAGACTACGATCTGAACTCAAAGTGTATAAAACGACTTGGTGAGCCCCTTGAAAATGATGATGCTACTACCAAAGACTATGTTGACAAGAAAATTAAAATAAGTGTGGAAGAAATAAGAAAAACTATTAATATAGAGGTGGCAAATTTAACGCTATATATCAATGGCGAAATCGCAAAGATTGAAAACTATCTGTTTACTTCAGTAATAAATAAGAAAGACTTGATACCAAAAGATGGTATATATGAGTAAAAACTCTTGAGAAATCTGTTTCATTTATAATTACGATGAGTAAGAGACAAGTGGTAAATGAGCTGCATAAACCAGCGAGAAAAAATTTTAAACGACGTCGTGTGATTATCAAAGGGCTAGATGACTTGTGGCAGGCAGACTTGGTTGAAATGGATCCCTATAAGTATGTGAACAAGGGTTACCGCTATCTGCTGACAGTAATTGATGCCTTCTCCAAATATGCATGGGCAATTCCAATTAAAAGAAAAACTGGTGTAGAAGTAAGAGATGCCATGCAATCTATATTAAGCGAGGGACGAATACCTAAAAACCTGCAGACTGATGATGGAAAGGAATTCTACAACAACTTCTTTAAAAATCTAATGCGGAAGCATGCAATTAATCATTACTCTACGTACAGTTTCCTCAAAGCATCAATAGTGGAACGATTTAACCGAACTCTGAAGGATATGATGTGGAAGGAATTCAGTTTTAATGGAACTTATCAGTGGATTAGTATGGTAAAGAAACTGCTCACTGAATACAACTCAAGAATACATCGAACTACAAAAATGAGACCCCATGATATCAACATCTCCAATGAGAAACAACTGCTTTCAACTGTATACAATCATATAAAAATTGTTGTTCCTGCAAAGTATAAAGTTGGAGATTTTGTACGCATCAGCAAATACAAGCATATATTTGAGAAAGGCTATACACCAAACTGGACAGCTGAGATTTTTAAAATTATTAAAGTTCAAAACACAAATCCCATCACATATCGGCTGGAAGATTATCAAGGAAATCCAATCACAGGATGCTTTTACGAATTGGAGCTGCTGAAAGTTAAACACCCAAACCTATACCTCGTAGAGAAAATCTTAAAGAAGAGTGGAGATAAAGCTTACGTTAAATGGCTTGGATTTTCATCAAAACACAATTCTTGGGTCAATAAAAAAGATGTTTTATAATTTCTTGAAAAACAACTATAACTATAATACAATTACAATACTTTTTTTTTATTTTACAATTATACATGTAGTTATAATGCAAATTACTTGAATAAATGAAACTAAAACTATAATACATTTATTATTTACATTTGACTTAGATTCTTTCTGCGGCTGCTACTTGTTGATCTGATGAAATAGAGTAATGTCCCCATGGTAGAGTATCCGTCGCTCCACTCATAATATGACGCTTATTATCATAGGGACTCAATGCAATCTTTTTTTGACTAATAGTGTATACGTTATGGTGATGAGATCGTATGGAGCTCTGATTAGCAGTTAATATTCGCTTGTTATTCAAACATTCAACGTAGTCTTCGAAATTGATATGCCTCTGGACTACATTAGTCTTTACTCCTTTCACTTTTTTTACAGTTTTACCATCGTTTATTCGCAGACTGTACATTTTTGAGCGCAAGCCTACAAATTCGCTCATGATTTTCCCATTCAGCTCATCCTTCATTAGCCCGGGAATCTTTTTATTCATGAGCGGTAAATTGAATTGGTTATCTTCTGGGTAATCACTTCTATCAAATTTGTTTATATTTTCAGCCATAAACTCATATGCATTTTTCTCTTCAAGTTCATATATTAGAGAATCTGTATCAGTATACATGACTTTACATTTATCTCCATACTCACGCTGCATAAAACTGTAGTGAAAGTCGTAGAGGCATATTTTCGAAATTTCCATAACTGCCATTCCTATATAGAGCGGCTTATAGAATAATATTTTGAGTCGCCTTAATTCCATAGCAACTAAATTTTCATCAAATATCGTTGCACTGTGGAAGTTGGGTGCCGCAATCCGAGCTTTTGCACCATAACGACCTTCCCACTTCATGCAAAGCTTGATATCACTATACTTGCGTACATTTTCCATGGTCTTACCAAAAGCTGCATTATTCATCTTCTTATAGCTGTCCTACTCATGATAGCTTGTAGCCTGCATCCGTTTGGTGGTATTTAAGTCAATATATGGTTTAAGCCAAGCTGATTGGTCGAATTGAAGTACCCGGTGCACTTTTTTCAGGATGAGTCCATGTGATAAGCATTGCTTCAAGTTTCGGTAGTGTATAACATATTTAGTTTTTGGATGTAATGTTGTCAAAAGCTTTTCTAATTTTGCTCCAGGTGGTGCTGCATGCTCAGAGCAAAACGGTAAGTCCTTATGCTTATCATGTAGATGTTGAGGATAATCCAAGTCGACTTCGGATATGTATCCAGTTGGAGAATCATCAGGAATTTCGGAAACGACAATATTGGGAACATCAACCCATTTGAATCCTCCGGTTGGTAAATGCTGTGACATGGCCCATCCATAAAGGTTATTCACATCATAATACATCAGGTATTTCTCTTTCTCCTCAGGCTTAAAATCATCCATATATTTATTATTGGCTTTATTATATCTGTTCGAACATTGACTTATACCACCTCGAATGCCTCTCTCTATGAATAGCAGTATATCTACGTCGGTTATCAGCTCTAATTTCACATTAGTGTATTTTAGCATTGCATCCCATGTTAGGCCTGGCATGGTGTAATAATGTGCTGGATCCAAATTGTACGTCTTCATGCACACTTCTCGAAAGTTCTCAAACACATCGACCAATAGGAGAACATCAGTCTTAAGGTATAGATCTGAATATTCACCAAGTGTTTTTATTTAAAATTTTTGCCAGACCTCTTCAGCATGATTGTAGTCCTCAGGAGATATAGCACTCTCAGTTAGTTTATTGTAGAACGCTTCCTGTGTTGGCAAGTTCTGGAAATCCAATTTATCCCAGTCATCAATAAAATCATATGGGAAGACACCTTTGCGCGTAAGAAGTTTGATAGTGTCGTCATCCAATCCCTGCCATACTGATCTTGTAGTGTTTAATTTATCCATTGGCAGCAATGATGAAAGCTTATCTAAAGATTCAGCCATAAAACGGAAGGAATCGATGAATCTGAATTTTATGTAGCTGCCGTCCATGTGCTTGGTGAACGAGATATATCTTTCCTTGTTTATTGGCAAGAGATCAACTTTTCCTGGGAAAGATGTAGCTATATCCTTAGTTATGAAGTGGGCATCATATCCAGATAAATTGTGAAAAATTACTGGAACTGTGGAGCAATCTCGATACATCAGATTGCATGCATTATGCGCTGGCCCTCGGTATTTTCCTGTTAAAAGAATTTATGAAAAGAAATGAATTGAATTATGCTTCTCAGTATTTACCTGTTAAGTGGCAATGGTCCCGGACTCGTTCCTCATAGGCTGCAAACGATTTTTCACATATATGACAGCAAGTATTTTCCATATGTGAACGTCGTTCCTCTTTAGTCAAGGGTTGCATTGGCCTGATGTTCAGCTTTTCCTGTACAGCTATGGAGGCAATTTTTTGCAATTCTAATGCAAACCATTGTTGACAGTCCTTGCCTCGATATGCTCTGTAATATGAGAGATTAGCATCATGTTTGCAGTGGAAATAGAATCCTATGCTGTGAACTTCATGTTCCTGGATTCGCTGTGTATTTTGATCGTTTCCCTGAATCGGCTTCAATATCGATTCAAGATCAGCATACACACAAAACGGGACTGGATTCTTATGGTTATAATTCTTATATTCCAACCATTTCTTTTCCTCTGAGGGAAACATAATCCTGCAATCATTTTGCTTCTCGCATTCAGGAGTGTGTGATGCTAATTTTTCTTCAGAGTAAAAGTAGAGCAAACATCTGTCGCATATGTACACTCTAGACTTATGTTTCGAAGTTTGTCCCGCTACAAGTCGTGAAAGATCTCTAATCCAGCAGAAATGATATCTGCCAGCATCATCATCGTCATCATCATCATCCATATGATCTTCATGTTCATCATCATCATCCTGGTCATAGTCATCTTGAATCATTAAGAGATTTACATGTCGCTCCATCCTGTGTTTCGTAAGTCTAACTGGAACTGTGGTGAAGAAACGCTCTTTCTCTAGGATGAACACGTTTATTGATAAATCGTTCTGGCCTTCAAATTGCGTTATTTGCTTAAGTGTCATGGGAAATGTTATTCCAGTTAAATTTAGCACAGTAGAATAATGTGGATATGATGAGGTCCTATCGGAGTGAACATTTGCAGGATATAGCGCTGATGTTACTGCCCACGCGAAGCATGCTTCATCATTATTTTGTACATTAACGCAAGCTTTCTTTGATGCAATCTCCTTTGGCAGAGGTACATAAAATGATCCCCGAATCAGTTCAAACTTGTTGATATGCACCGCTAAATGTATTATAGAATGCAGTGACCAGCCACTATCTTTTTCCTGGAATTCTTCTAGCTGAGTGTTTATTGGATCCAAAATGTTTGATTTAAACCACTCCTCTAAATTATCATCTGCACTGATTGGAGCAGTTCTCGCTTGGAAATATTTAATGTCTTTTATAATTTCATTGTCTGCATTTTGTTTAATAAATTCGCCGCAAAACGTTGTAGCCACTTTAATATGATATTGTTGTTTTAATGTATTCTTAATGCGGCGAGCAAGTAATTTGGAAGCATCTTGCATAAACAGCTTAGGATCTAGGTGGCTTATATTCACGATAACACCTGCCCTAATTCTACCTACGAATGCTGTTTTTATTTCTTCCCACTTAACAAAATCACTTCTTATTACTCGTTGATTAATTCCTCCACCTCGATGGGGAACTTTGATTAACGCTCTCAACGATTTAATTTGAGCAATACAGCTGTGCAAATGTTGTTTCATAGCATTCTTATTACACTTTCGAAATGCTGCTTGATATTTACGAATGTTTCTGTTGCACTCTTTAACAATATTGTTTTTATTCACAAAATTTGCATCACTTAAACACTTCAACACATATTCTCGCAATTTCTTAATTAATGAAAAACTTTCATTTATTACTGTGATAGACCTTTTTAATTTTTTTTCTTATTCGGCACTAACACTTTGAATCACTTAGATTGACTGGTGCTCCCCAAGAGTTTGCTTGCGCTTTTATAGCAACGGTTTGCAAACATGAATGATCCTACAATAATCATTGCGCAGGATGAATTCCAACGAATTTGCTTATAGGCTGAGATGATATCGAATTACACGATAAGAAAATCACTCAAATTAATTTGATTACTTTATTCTGCTGGTTGAATTTGCAAATAAGATTGTTTGCATACATGAAAATGTGAAAATTTGTTTACATTCCAATGAAACGTTTCGATCAGCAAAATTCTTGGATCAATAAAATTTTTGGCTGCCTACAGGAAGGGCGGTATCAAATTACTTGAAAAGAGTAAACATGAATCATTTGCTGATATTGCTTAAATTTGTTTACAACAGGATGTTTACGAATTCCAATGAAACGTTTTGATCAGTAAAATTCTTAGAATTGGGTTGCTTACAGGAAGTGTGGTTTCAAATTACATGAATCATTCAGCTTAATGTGCTGATATTGCAAATTTGCTTTAAGCAGGATTAAACTTGTTTTGGAACCATGACTATAAATTGAGGAGCTGAATCACATTTGCAATCAGTTTCATTTTGGAGCTCAAACGATAAACAACCAAGGAGAAAGTAATCTGAAATGGCAAACGCAATGGAGGAACTGAAGAAGCTGGAGCAGTACCCACCTTCTCTAAAGACAGCTGAAATGGAATTTAATAAGGAATACAGGATTCTGGGCGCCAGAAGATGTAAGACTGCATTTGGATCTCGTATCATCCTGGACTTGGAAGACTGTCAACTTTTCCTTCCTGCACGGTACAGCACAATTACTGATGAAACTATACTGGAGATAAATACTGCAGGAGATTTTTATATTATAAATAGAGGTCCTATCGGTCGAACGTTTAAAATAGAGTTTATTCGCCATGATGTTAATTTGCATCCAATTAATTATTATATTCATTAAATAAAAAAATCAATAATGTGAAACTAGTTTTTTTTATTATTAATATTTCTAAATTATTAGTGATAATGAAAGTTACATTTAGTACTAGTGCTCCACAACTTTATATAATTGAATATGAGCCAAGAAAGGGACCTTGGGAGACATATGCTCTGGATCGCTTTCGTTTCCAAGATAGGATTCATAGAACTTCACTTATATTGCTAGCAATTTTGAATATAGAACATAGGAAAAAAGTTTATAACTTAAGATTTAGAAATAAATAATTAATTTGATGTGAATAAATATTGAAATTTAATTTTGGTTTGACAACATTATTTTCGGCAAAAGAAATTGTATCAATACACCTCCCAGTAACCATATTTTTATACCCTAGATGAAATCATAGGGGTATACTAAGTTTGTCATTCCGTTTGTAACACCTCGAAATAATGATGGTAGAGCAAAATGGATTGGACACCCATTCATAATATTAAAAGTTATTTCGATTTTTGCATGTCCGTCCGTCCGTCCGTCTGTCCGTCCGTCCGTCCGTCCGTCCGTCCGTCTGTCCGTCCGTCCGTCCGTCCGTCCGTCCGTCCGTCCGTCCGTCCGTCCGTCCGACCGTCCGTCTGTGCGCACGATAACTTAAGAACGCGTCGACGTAGAGAGCTGAAATTTCGCACATGATGTTTTTACTACATTAGGAAATAAAATGTCAAAAATGGACTAAATCGGGCAACTCTTTCTTGGTGTTGCCATATAAAAATTTCGGTTTTTTACGTATACTTTGAAAACGATCAGTCCAAGACATTTTTATGGTACTAAAAACTTCTGCAGAATACGAAATCCTATAAAATTGGTTATAATCATTTTGTCTGTGCGACAAACCGTTCTAGAAATATATGCGAAAAACAACTTCAAAATCAATACTTGAATAGATCGGTGACCATACGAAATTTAATACGGGCATTCATCTAGGGTATCCTAAGAATTGGTCTTAGACCAATTCTAGCTTTTTTACTTGTTACCTTAAACTTGAAGTTTTCTTTTAAATATTTACAGCAAGTGGTGATATTACTTAAATTTGTTTATTTTATGAGAATTCCAGTAAAGTGCATCACACCACATTACTAATTGCCAATTAGCTAATGACCAACCAAGCTGCTAATTGCCAATTAGCTAATTGTCAATTAGTAATTATATAATTGCCAATTAGCTAATTGTTTGAACAAATGTTGCTAATATCTCGAAAACCAGAGCCCGTAGAGGATTTGTGATAAAAATTTCGTTCCCCCTCCCACCCCACATCGACAAGAATCCATTTCCATGAGCAAAAATAACTTGAAATATTAATACGCTAATATCTCGAAAACCAGAGCCCGTAGAGCATTTCTGATGAAAATTTCATTACCCCCCCCTACCTATCTTTAATACCCCCCCCCACATACCACCCCTATAGAATCCATTGGCATGAACAAAAATTTCCTACTATTAACTTTAATTATTAGTTCAAAACCAAAAGCCTACATTTAGGCGCTCAAGAAAAAATCAATTATTACTAATATTAATTGAAAACCAGGCGCAACACTTGAGAACAACAAAAGCCTACATTTAGGCGCACCACACATCCAAAAAAGTGAAGCAAAAAACTTCCCAAAACCGTAGCATGCTGCCACGTGTGGGCAAAAGTGAAGCAAAAACTTCCCAAAACCGTAGCATGCTGCCACGTGTGGGACAAAAGTGAAGCAAAAAACTTCCCAAAACCGTAGCGTGCTGCCACGTGTGGGCCAAAAGTGAAGCAAAAAACTTCCAAGAGAACCGTACCACAAGAAAGCCGTAGTACCGGAGCATGCTGGCAATATCGGCCCAACCCCCAGCATCTAGAATCCATTGGCATGAACAAAAATTTCCTAGCGTTAAATGAGCAAAAAATAACTTGAATTATTAATACGCTAATATCTCGAAAACCATAGCGACGGTGGCGCCATCTGTGGCGAAATCCTGGAAGCTAAAACAGTGGTCCAGAATCCGCATAGCTTATCTACTTAGGTATTTAAGTGATCCCCGAGCAAAACTGCATTTGTCAAAATTTACAGTCAAATTTGCATCTTCTAGTCTACTGGCCACCCAATTAGGAACTCGCAGATGTTCGTCGAATGTTTCGGTTGCCACAATTATGTCGTCAAGGTAAGGAAATACTGTCTCGGAATAACCGAATAACCTATCCATTAGTTGTTGAAGACTTGCAGCACTATTACATAGGCCGAAAGGCATCACCTTAAATTAGAACTGCCCAACACCTGGAATGCAGAATGCCGTTTTTTCTTTGGACTCCTCCGTCAACGGGATCTGCCAAAAGGCGTCTTTCAGGTCTATGGTGGACAGATATGGAGTTCGATTTAGCCGTGCAAGGACTCCATGGATTCTGGGTAAAGGGTATGCTGCCCGTTTAGTTACCTTGTTTAGCTTGCGGCTATCCCCACACAATCTATCGGCCCCATTCGATTCCTTAACTAACACTGTTGGAGAGCACCAGGGAATAAAAGACGGTTCGATTACATCAAGTTTAATCATTCTTTGATTCTCTTTTATAAATCGATCTTGGACTGCAGGTGAAACTTGGTATCCTCTTTGAACGATTGGTTCTGCTTCCCCGGTATCTATTCTATGCTTTACCAGATTCGTCCTGCCCAACCTTCCATTGCTTAATCTTTTGAACCTATCCTTACACTCGTTTAACCTCATAGTTTGTTCTGGAGTAAGCTCCGTTGCTCCCGTTAATCCATTTCCTTCTTGTACTGATAAGTCACTGATCTCCCATTTTCCGAGCCTATGTTGGACGGATAATTCAAAGGTCTCCCAAAAGTTTACACCCAGAATGATGCTCTTATCTATTGTTGGTACTGCCATGATTTTTAGAATTCTTACCACCGATTTGAATTTAATAGGAACATAGAAAACCTTAGTAATAATATGCTTGGTTCTATCAGCAGTGCAAACTGATTTGTTGTGGTTAATTTGAGCGACTGCTCAATGTAACTACCACAACACTGGAGAATGTTCTCTTGCACTTTGATCACCAAAAAACAAAACCACTTGACTTATTTTTTATGTCATTTATTAATACAATTACTACACAACTGTTCACAGATGAGTAATACGGTTCTTATCAGTGATTACCGAAAGACAAGTAATTTGACACTTCTGTACGCGCGAGTGGTCAGAAAAAAACTCTCCTCTACTACTCGCCTACCTCTGCCTCGTCGCTTCTTTTCTTCATTTTTATTTTTGTTTTTATTCTACTTAAAACAATGAATTAATGTACTACCCAGGCCATTGAAACAATGAATTAATGTACTACCCGGGCCATTGAGTAATATTTTTTACTCACTAACCACAGGTGTACAATTTCAAAACAGTGCCGCTTAAATTCGTGGTCACTGTGATTACATACATTTACTTTAGTTCCGCAAATGCATTGCGATTACCTCATAGCTACCTGCAAAATTCATAGCGGCGCTTAATGGGTCATCATGAAATTGTGCAGCTGATGAGTGTCATCACATTGCATTGCGTTCGATCTACAAATATTATTTTCACAACATTCCTCCCCCTTGCGAAGACGCCGTCGTCGTGACAGAGGCGTTCGAGAAGCTCTGGACCATTATAATTTTATTTTGCTTAATATGGATATTACTTATTACATATTTTTTTTTTTTTTACCCTAATATCTAATTCGACATAGTCTCTATTATTTAGTTCATAATTATGTACATATAGTTGTAAAAAAAAATCATTATTACATGAAATTGAACTTTTAAAATGCTACACACATATATGAAATCATTATTACTAACAAACTTCTTGTTTTTTTTTTTTTGCATTGGCGGTCAAATTTCTTACCTACGTCAAAAATTTCCGTCTTTGTTTTTTTTTTTAACTTGACATTGTACATACTGAGTGTTATTATTACATATATACAAGTACATATAAACATTTTTTTTTTAAATTTCGTTGACTAATCTTATCGGCTTTTAATTCTTTCAATTTGATGGTCGAAAATAAAATAAAAACAATTTAAAGTTGGTAAAAAAATGAAGTAATAAAACAAATTTCTCATAGGCAGTGATAATTTTTTCAAACCTTGTAGAGGTATGATTCGCTTGGGTCGTTTGATGAATGCGAATTTTCAATACTAGGATGGGGTGTTATTATTTGATTAATGTTTGGGTTTGGCTCGTCCGTTTCTGGGATTTGATTAGAGACGGTGTGAATTTCATGTATGGGTGGCTGTTTCCCATTTTGACTTTTGACTGGGGGTGTTTTTTTGTCCAGGTTATGTGTGTCAACTCTACTCATAGTGAAGGTTTGCCTGCGTTGGATTTGTATGTTGAGGGCCTGGACAGATGCTTTATTCTGACCTTTGTTTTTAATATATCTTATAATTAGAAAAAGAATTAGAGCAATAGAAAATGTTACCATAATTCCAGTGTTAGTATATGTTTGTATACTGAGTTTTTCATGTTCCCTTTTTTCTACAGTTTTCCGCAATTCTTGTTGTAGTTCTTCAAGATCTTTACTTGTCTTCAAGAGCTCTTTATTGTGATTCCCGGAGGTATTTATTTTTAGACCTGTTTTATTTCCGAATTTTACTTGTGGGGTTTCCCTAAACATCTCTTCTAGGTTGATTTTGGGGAAATTTTGCAGCTCAGGTTGGTGTATGGGTACGTGATAGCTGACACTACTCTCATAGGGTATCTCGTGTTCATTTAGTATAAATATGCATGGTTGGGTTAGTGAGAGTATTCCAGAACCCTTTAGGGTCATGTGGTTGAACTGATTACTACAATTACAGGAATGTTTCTTCCTGTGTGGCTACAAATAGCCAAGAGTTCGGTCTAACCATTTTTGTAAGTAAATTCATATTATTTTCGATAATTCTATGGGTACAAGGAGCGGGTCCCGGCGAGGGATTATTGAACAAACCCATGAGACAGTTAGACTTACTGAAACTTATTCCCTTAGGTACGGTTTGGAAACAAATGTGTATCTTGCCACTAGCAGATGTTGTCTTCTTGCAGTGTTCCCAGTAATCTGCACTGGACAGTTCTACATATCTCTGCGCTTTTGTATTATTTAAAAAATAATTTGCTTCAATATCTAAGATAGCTGATTTCACCAGTGAGATCGGTGTGGGTAGCAAGTAGACTTTGTTTATTGTGAAAATAGTGTCTTCTGGTAGAGGTAGTGTAATTCTGATAAAGTAATCTTTTCCCTTCTGGACGCCATCTACTTGAACTATATGACTTATCAGTTTAAAATCTAGAAGAATATTTCCCATACCCTGCGCACTGATTTCTTTATAAATTTGGACTAAATCGTTTGCGGATAAAATTAAAGGATGTAATGAGTGTTGGTGTAGAGCATTTATTACCATATATTCCTCTGTTAGACGTTGATGTATCTGCTGGAGTTGGTGTAGAATATATATAAGAAGTCCATTTGTGTCGGCTTTAATGTGGACCGATTTGAGTTCTGTCTTGATTTCATTCGTGGAGTTCTGTACCTAGTCTATGAAGTCCTTAAAACGTTCATCTAGGCTGTTTTGGTAATGCTTTATGTCTTGGAAAGTTTGGTCAATGGCATTAAATTTTGCCTTCACTATGCTGACTTGTTTTTCCATTAAATGTATGTTCTCTGAATTTTGGCTGTCAAGGTCTTTTAGTTTTTTGTAAATGGTTTGAGCATCCCTATCATCCATAGTACCAAATAAGAAATTTGAAAACCTGCCTACTATATTTGCTAATGACCGCCTACTTCGATTTAATAAATAAAAATTTGTATCTCTTAACCTATTCCTAATCTTGTCTACTTGCCGATCTAAGTCTATTTTCCACGTATAACACGAGTCTCTTTCCTCGGTGCTTCTTTGTACGTGACAGAGACGTTCCACTGTGTCTTCGCAGCAGTTAGTAAATTCCAACGCCTCCGTTTCTTCAGTGATTTGAATTTTGGTATAAACAACCCAGGTCTTCGTGTATAAGTACGCCGGATTGAGTGGTTCAAATAATACGCCTGTGGGGGTGAGAGTCTCTATAGCAGCTTGTGAGTTCGCTAGATGTATGGCCGCCCACAGCCATATTAATGTTCCCTGTGGGTAATAAGGAAGTAACAATTAAATTCTGCTAATCCCCAAAATCGTAAATATAACTTATTTTCAACTAAAATAATTTTAACCTATTATTATGCACCCTTCGTAACTTCCGACCAATTTGGATCGTGCAGTTTACATCATTATTAACCTGTTTTACTATGTACGGCCCAGTCCAAACTGGTAATAATTTATTCTTTTTAACTGCATTTTTTAGTAAGACTTGGTCTCCTACATGCAGTACAATGCTACGGGTATTTTTATCGTAATATTCCTTAGACTTTAGCTTGGTCTTAAGAAGCTCCTCCCTAACACGCTTGTGCAGTATTTGCATTCTTCTTCTACGAATGCTTACAAAATCGTCATAGTTATAGATGGGTTCAGGCTGTCGTTTTAGATTGTTTGGTGGCGGGTCGTAAAATCCCCATAGAGCCTCCATCGGTGTATGTTTTCCACCAACATGAGTTGAATGGTTGCGAACATGGACTGCTTCCTCGAGCCACTGGTCCCATTCGGCTACATTTTCGTCCACCAAACTTCTCAAATACTCAATCAGGGGTCCGTGTGCTCTTTCAAGAGCGCCATTTGCCTGTGGATGGTAGGCTGTGGTCTGCAACTTTCTCACTTTGAATAGCTTGCAAAGTCGTTTAAACAAATTACTGCTGAAATTTGCTCCCTGATCAGTGACGACAGCTTTGGGTATCTTATACTTCATCATTAATTTATAAAATCCTTCGGCTACCGTGATGGCTTCTCCATTAGTCAACGGTATGCAATCGAAAACTCGAGTTGCATCATCCAGTAGGGTAAGTATGTACTTATTTCCCTTAGTGGTTTCTGGTAGCGGGCCCACTATGTCGAGATAAACCTTATCGAATGGCCTCGCTGCAATGGAACTTATTACCATCGGCATCTTGGTGATTCTACTATGCTTATTTTTTCTACACTTAATGCAATTTTTGATATGCTTGTGAATGTCTTTGAGCATTCCTTTCCATTTAAAGTTTCTTCTGATACGTTTATAAGTTTTATAGACTCCCAGATGACCTCCCAAAGGTGCCTTATGATAATCCCGAAGAATGGTCACGATCTCATTCCGGTTACCAAGTATTTGCACACTTTCGTCAATCTTGGACTCTTGGGAACTAACTGAATTAGTTTCTGAGTCCTCTCCAATACAACTAGACTTATTTTTGGGCGAGTCATCTTGTCTTTCAGAAAAACTTGTGTGGTCTCCTTTAGCTCTGGTAATGGCCATGCATGCGGGATTGGGTTTATATTCCTTATCATCTGTAACTCTTTGCTGGTGGACTTGTGCTTTAGTTATGATTGTCTGCGGAACTTCGTTCTTATTGCACTCCATCTCACTAGAACTCTGGATTCTGCTTAATGCGTCAGCGTTACGATTGAGCCTACCTGGTTTATACTCTATGATATAATCATACTCAGAGAGTTTATGGCGAATTCTTAGTAATCGCGAGCCAGGATCTTTAGTACTGTAGATTCCCTTAAGTGGCTTGTGATCAGTGTAAATAGTAAATTTTCTACCATACAAATAACACCGAAAATTTTTTGTAGCCCAGACTATTGCCAGCATTTCTTTTTCTGTGGCGGAATAATTTCTCTCGGCTTTGTTCAAACTCCTGCTTGCGTAAGCAATGGGCCGATCGTTCCCCACATCTCCTTGGGATAACACTGCACCCAAAGCTTCTCCGCTAGCATCCGTAGGTAAGGAGAATGGTTTATCGAAATCGGGGTAAACTAAAATAGGTGGCGAGATTAGCTTGTGCTTAAGGTTTTTAAAAGAATTTTCACATTGATCCGTCCATTTGAATTTTACATTTTTTCGTAGGAGTTTATTGAGGGGTTCTGCTATTTTAGAGAACTCTGGAATAAATTTCCTATAATAATTAGCCAACCCAAGGAAGGATTGTACCTGCCTTACTGTCTTGGGCTGGGGCAAGCTTCGAACGCAGCTTACCTTTGAGGGATCTGGCAAGGCTCCTTCTCTGGAACACTTATGTCCCAGATAGATTACTTCCTTTCTCAAGAACTGACATTTTTCTATTTTTAGTTTTAAGTTATTTAGCTGAAGTCTTTTGGTTACCTCCCTAAGTTTAGCGTTATGATCCGACAAGTTTTTCCCGTAAATTACAATGTCGTCTAAATATACGAAGCACTTAAAACCCTGCAAACCAGTTAGCACATGGTTCATTAATCGTTGAAATGTAGCAGGTGCGCTTTTCAACCCAAAATGCATCCTTTTAAATTCAAAATGCCCGTGTGGATTACTGAAAGCGGTTTTAGGTTGGTCTTTCTCCTCCACTAGCACTTGATGATAACCACTGGCCAGGCGTGGTAAAGTACCTTGAATGCCCCAATTGATCGAAGATATCTTCAATTCTGGGTAAAGGGAAAGCATCTCCGATCGTGATTTCATTTAGCCTTCTGAAATCCACCACAATACGCCATTGTTTTTCTCCATTTATTCCAGCCTTTTTCGGAACAACTAAGAGTGGCGAATTCCATGGACTAGTGCTAGGTACTACTATATCATTTTCAAGCATTTCTTCAACTTGTTCATGGATGATATTTCTTTGCTTCTCCGGTAGTCTATACATTTTCTGATTGAGAGGGGGACAATCTTGTTTAATTGGAATCTCGTGTTTTATTGAGCCCGTATAACTCAATTTATCTCCAGGTAGAAGAAAGATATTGTTATATTCATCACATATTTCGAGGACAGCATTTTTTTCTTCCTGATTGGCATCTGTATCCATATTGATTTGCTCTTTCAGAATTTCGATTCGTTTCCTGTCTCGATTGTTAATAAACGCATGTTTTCTGCTTCCAAAGGTCTTACTCTCTTCGGTTTTTATTTTGGGTTTTTCCCAGTTCATTTCGTTTAATGTTAGAATATGATAATTTTCTATTGGGTGAAGATCAATTTCCATGTTATCTAATACCTGATCAGTATTATTGACGTTAATAATAGGCAACACAACTCTACCTTTCCATGGTCTTGTTAAACAATTTCCTGAAAAAACACCTTCACTCACTTCTTTTGATAAACAAACAAATTTGCCGTTGTCTCTAATAGGAATTGGCACTAATTTTTCTGAGCGTGCTGGAACTAGAATCTTCGTTCTAACCTTAAGTCCCTTTGCTTGCTTCCGTTCAGATTGTTCGCCTTTATGCGGAATGGACCACTTTCTCTTGGAGATCTGAGTGGCGTTTTCCATTTCCATAGGTTGCGGCTTGCCAGGCTTTTCCTTTTGGGCTTGGACCGTAGACCTGCTAATAGGTGAATTTAGTGTCGTTTTTAACTCCTTAGAGTCGCGAAATTCGCAGTTCATATTAAGTGGCACTGAAAATGTTACTAAATTTGTAGGTGTCGCTGGATATTCTAATATTCCATCTGGACCCTTTATATTACATTTATTTAATAGAAAATTATTTCCAAGTATTCCATCATATTGGACATTTTCTCTATCTCTAATTACGTGAAATTTACATGTTTGAGGAGTTTCTAGCTGAAACTTTCCTGTACATGTTCCAATTGTCTGTCCCTTTCCAAAAATACTGCTCAGTTGCGTTTTTTCCTGAGTATTTATTATTTTCTCTCCTTGTAACATGGATTTTTTTAATAGGCTCACGTCAGCTCCCGTGTCGACTAATAGCTCTACCGAGGACTTAGCTGCTATATCCAAGGTTAATTTAACTGAACATTTAGGAACTTGGGAGGGCTGACACCGATTTTCTTTACTAACGTTTGGACTTCCGCGGTGTCCTCGCAAGTCCTTATTTAGTTTTTCGAAAACTGGTGGTTATTTTGAACCGACCTACTTTCCCAGTCTTGCTTTGCTCGGCACTGGTTTGTAGTGTGACCTCTTCTTTGACAAAAATCACATTTTATTGCGCCAATTGTGTTTTTTGGGCCACCTTCAGCAGACCTGCTATTTTGTACTAGGTTTATCTGCCGATTTTGAGCATTACTATCCCTGTTATTGTTTCGAGAAGCGTACGCAGAATTCTGATAACCATTACCAGAAGTCGCATTCTTCCTTTGGTAGCACTCCGAAAACGTATGATTGTTTTTATTACAATAAGTACATTTAATTCGGGGCTGATAGCTTTTGGTATTATCATACTGATTCCTTGCACTGGGGGCGAAATTATTATAATGAGTATTTTGAGGTGGGTTCTGCATTGGTGGATCTTTGATAAGCATCCAAGTAGTATTGGCTGGATAACTATCAATTACTGGTTGGGCCAATGATATACCTAAAGGATTTTGTAAAATCGACAGTGTTTGTCTTTCGGCTTCTTCTAGTTTTTCAGCTTTTTCGACTACTGATGCTAAACTCTCACCAGAGTCCTGCAAGAGAAACATTCTGTGGTTTGGGTTGATTATACCTGTCTTAAATACATATATGGCTGTTTCCTCTAAATCCCTTTTTACTGCCTCTGCTGCTGTGCCAGAGTGTCGATCAGGGATTTTAGAAACGCAGCTTTTAAATAATGTTTTTATCCTTTGAGCATAGCTTGTCAAAGTTTCTGTTGGTAATTGAAACAACACCCTAAGTTCATTTACAAGAGCCACGTAGCTCTTTGTATTTACTAATTTATTTTGGATCAGGGTCTCCAATTGCTGGAAGTTATTGAAACCTGTACCTTCCAGAACACTTGCCGCCCTGCCTCTGAAGCGCGTTGGAAGCAGTTTAAGGAATA
Source organism: Dioctria rufipes (assembly GCA_963924295.1). Taxonomy (NCBI): domain Eukaryota; kingdom Metazoa; phylum Arthropoda; class Insecta; order Diptera; family Asilidae; genus Dioctria; species Dioctria rufipes. The sequence goes on from OZ002740.1 coordinate 138,709,353, forward strand.
CTGGAATTTAACTTTCGGCTAGACAATTAATAATATGCTTACAACAATTGATAAATATATTTATTTCTGAAACTAAGTTGGGACCTATTTCGCCCATTAAAATTGGTACACCATTAAATATTAATTGATTAATTTTAATTATATCCACTGGTGGCTCCATTTCTAAAATTGAGTTTTCCGATGAGCTCTTTCCACTGGTTAACTCGTCTAGCTGCACAGAACTATTCGAAGATTGACTGTGTTGCTGTTGTTGTTGCTCTTCACTGATATTGTCTTCTGGCTGTTCCAAAGATTGACTCCGTAGTTCTTCTTCTTCTTCTTGGATTGATGGTAGTGCGTCCAAGAATTGTCGATACCTCCCTCCAGATCTTAAGGACATCAATTCCGTTATTGTATCCCTGGTCTGAGTTTCCACATCCACTTTCTCAATAATGGGCCTTCTATCCTCAGTAGTTTCCGTAATGATACACTTCTCCTCTATTGGTTTGGGGATAACTGGTTTATTCTCGTCAAGTTCTGGCACAATTAACTTATCCTCTGCTGTTTCCGAAGTTCCACAATCAGTTCTTGAACTAGTGTCCTCTGTACTAACAGACGGGCTGGTGTTCTCGAAGGAAAAAGAGTTGATTTTCTTCCAGAATTTCTTTTGAGCAGAACTCAATACATAGAACGGATACTCGCTCTGATCTCTCGTCACTGGCGTGGAATGGCTTTTTGGTGAACTGCTAAAAGTCGCGTTGGGTGATCTTGGGTCATCTGATGTTTCTTGCGACATTAAATGTCTGACCTGGAATCGATTTTGGTCTCACACTGCACTTTTTTTTTCTATCACTAATGTTAGGGATCTTTTGTAGGTTATTACAATACACAAGAGATTAACACTTTTATTTGTTGATTTTATTAGTATTTGTATTGTATTGTATTTGTTATTATTTATTTATATTATATATAATCATTCTTTACACATCAAAACTTCTAGTGAACCAAACTATTTCCTAAATTTTCACTATTTTGTTTTATTTTTAATAATTATTCCTGACCGACACTTAAATAACTTTTTACAATAGTACACTGAGCTTCCGCACAAATTCACGACCCGTCCGTCACTTCTTTTCTTACTACCCGCTTCGTCTTAATTCCGAACTCAAACTCCTCGATCTTCCTCCAAAAGAATACCTCGTATTGAGTGTCACTCAAAAATTCTACCAATCATAAATTCTGCCTAATATTCGATTTTCGCGATATTGAGAAATCTCAAAGTATAAAGCTTGCAGTTAATTAATAATTTTTGTTTATCTGGGTGAAATGTGAATGACACTCAATATGCCAAGCTTGCAATTTAATTTAATTTATTATGTTTACTTTCGCAAGACTAGGTCGTGAATTTGTGGAATAATTTCTTTCTTTACATTCCTTACCCCCGTAGAAAAGAAAAATGATGCCTACTGGAGGTAACATTTTTCTTTCCAATTTTTTTTTTTTTTTTTTTATTAGATGTTGGGTTTTTTTTTTTTTTTTTTATGGTGTATGAGATGAAACAAACATTTTTGTAATTTTACTTTTTCCTTATTCATTAAATTATTAATTTAAACCAAATTTATAAATTTCATCTAAGCAGTGCTAGATCTAATTTAAGTATATGTCTATAATAATAAAAAATAATGCTATGCGACTTCGTCTTTACTTTTCTCAACTAACTTACGAAAGATATAAGATATAAAGTTGTTACAAAAATAAATTTTTACAATAATTTTGAAATGGAAATATGTGTCTTATATATTATTATTCCTTATTATAACAGATAGAATGGAAAGGTATAAAAGAGCAGAGGGCAGAAGTGTATATTAATATATATTTAATTACTTTATTATGGTATTCTGTTCTTGTTTTTGTTTATATTTTCCTAAATCTTAACCTTAAATGAACGTCCTAATTTACTAAACCTGCTAAGTGGGTTTTCCGAAACTGATGTTACTGGTACCACTATTTCATTTAGTTCGTGGTCTTGTTTATTTGGGTCTTCAGAGCTTTTCGATTCGTTATGGGGGGTTTCTTTCGCTGGTTCGGTTTGCCTTGCAATTCTAGTAATTTTAGGGAATCTTTTACGAATTACTGCCACAATTAGAAAAAGAACAATGAAAACGCACAAAATACTAATTGTGGAATTGATATGGGTTTGAATGCGCTGTTGTTTAGAATCTCTCGTTAATTTGAGTAAGTTTATATCCTTTTCCAGATCGTCTATTGCCTTTGTGCCAGACTTTAGTGCGTGTAAGTAATCGTTATTTTGAACGAGGTCCACGTTCATAAGTTGCAAGTTAGTAAAATTAAGAATATTCTGGGAATCTATACTAACTCTTAGTTTCGGGATATTTGGTTGATCTGGTTCCCTAACAGGAATAGCTTGTTCAAATGTTCTTTCAAAAGGTATCTCAAACACGCCCATTTGATACGAACACATTTCTTTGAGAGTAAGTATTCCTTGATCGTGTAAGGTTTCACGGTAATTAGCTTCCTTACAACGTACCACTAAACTTGTCCTCTGCTGAAAATTATAGAGCCACATATTTTTTTGTACCATTTTGATAAAGAAATCTTTGCTTTGGTCTGTGATCCGATGTAAACAAGACGGCTGATCGTTGAAAGGGTTATCAAAAACATTTATTAAGCAATTATTCTTGTCTTGGCCTATAAATTTAGGTTGGATTTGTTTGCAAATGTATATGCTGGTATAATTAGCTGATGTGTACGAATCGCATTTAGTTGTAAAATCTTGCTCTGAGAATTCTAAATAGTTTCGATGCTTAGTATTGTTAAAAAGGTAATTTGTGTGGATATCCAGAAAGTAAGACTGTGTATTTGAAATCGGTATCGGAAGTAAGTAAACTTTATTTATTGTATAAGCTGTAGATTCTGTGAGTGGGATGTGAATTCGAATAAGAAATTGGTTATTAATTTGGAAATAGTCCAAATTGATTACTTGGCTCAATAAAGTCAAATCGTTTAGGAGTGGGTGTCCGTAATTTATTTTTATTATCTCTTGGTAGGTTTTGGAAAGATCTTGTCCTGATAGAATTGCCGGATGTAATTTTTTCTGGTGTAGTGCTGTAAAAATTGTATCCTCTTCTGCGAGGTGGAAGTAGACTTCTTGGAGCTTTAATAACATAAGAATGGTTATTTCATTGAAATGTGCTTGTATGTGAACCTTTTGAATTTCAGCCGTAACGTATTGGAGGTGCACGCCTAATCTCTCCGAGAAATGCATTAACCTTTGTTCCAGATCTAATTGATGATGGGTAAGGTTCTGCAGAATAGTATCTACTGTGCTAAACTTTGATTTTACCACTGTTATTTGCTTTGAAATTAGATGTAGGTTTTCATTATCATGGGCTTCAAGGTTCTCTAAACGACTGTAAATATTTTTGGCGTCCCTATCATCCATGGTACCGAATAAAAAATTTGATAGCCTACCAACACCATCGAGTATTTCCCTTTTTCCTCTAACCCTACTTGAATAGAATTCTATGCTATCTAACTTATCTCTTATATTTTTAACTATTCGCGTGATTTGCTCATGCCAAGAAGTACAAGAATTATTTAGGTCTCCTTCTGCTCTTAAAACCTTACACATCTCTGTTATAATTTTATTACATTTCTCAATAAATCCTACAATTTCTACTTCGTTTGCAAATTTCACTTGGGTGATTAGGGTCCACTTGCTTTGGTACACGAGTGCGTTTCCAATTTGCTCGAATAAAATGCCAGCGTTTCTTATTTCTTGGATCTCCGGTCGTAAACAAAATATCCCTGGCAGAAGAAGCAAAATTAAGAACAGCATTATTCCTGAAATTAGCGTGGATTAAAAAAAAGAAACCAATTGTATGGAGAAAAATTAAAACGTTCGTATACCATATTTAACTAATTCTAAAAAATTTTGAGACGATTATTGTGAACACGTCGCAATTTTTTACCGATTTGGATAGTGCAATTTATATCATTGTCAATTTTCTTGACTACGTATGGCCCTGTCCATATAGGCGATAGTTTGTGTTTCTTTTGGGCATTTCGCAGAAGAACTTGATCTCCGACATGGATTGTTATTATATTTGTATTACGGTCATAATATTTTTTAGTTATTTCCTTACTTCGTATTAGATTTTCGCGAACCTTTTTGTGTATCTTTTGCATTTTGTATTTGATGTAATTACCATAGTCGTCATAATTATAAATCGGTTCTGGATCTTGTTTTAGATTCGTGGGGAGTGGGTTGCGGAAACCGTATAGTGCTTCAATGGGTGTCATTTTCGTTCCAGTATGAACAGTGTTGTTATGTACGTATGCAGCTTCTGCTAGCCACTCGTCCCATTTTTCAGGTTGATCATCAACGAAACTGCGCAAATAGTCGAGCAAGGGGCCATGTGCCCTCTCTAAAACCCCATTTGATTGCGGGTGATATGCTGTTGTTTGTATCTTTTTAACCCTTAGTAATTTACACACGTTCTTAAAGAGACCACTAGTAAAATTAGAGCCTTGATCTGTAATAACCTTTTTAGGTACTTGATAACGGAGAATTATATTTTTGTAGAAATTGTTTGCAACTGTTATTGCTTCTGCATCGGGAATCGCAAAACAGTCGAATAGACGGGTCAAATCGTCTACAAAAGTAAGAATATATTTGTTTCCATTTTCCGACGTGGGTAAAGGTCCTACAATGTCAAGGTACACCTTCTCAAAAGGTTTTTGAGCTGTATCACTTATCATCATATGCATTTTCGTTTGCTTCCCAGATTTATTTTTTTGGCATTTAAGACATTTCTTTACATGCTGCGTAATATCTCTTAGCATATTTTTCCATTTAAATTGTTTGCTAATGCGTTTATACGTTTTGTATACGCCTTTGTGACCTCCGAGTGCGGAGTTATGAAAATCATGTAAAACAGTTTTAATATCTTCTGGGTTAGTTAGCGTTTGAATCTTTGAATCTCGTCCCAGTGGAAAGGATTCAGTTTCAGATTCAGAATTACTAGTTATGTGCTCTTCGTCTAAACTACTACTGCTAGTAGTTCGAGAAGAAGTTAGGCCTACTTCATCACTGTGTTTCGATGTCTCAACCAAATCCTTAAGCAATTGCGCTCGGGTTACAACATGGCAAGCTGATGACTTAACTAGATCATTCTCACCGCCCGAGTCCATGGAGTGGTGTACTTGAGCAATTACTACTAGTTGATTTTTCGTTCCTTCACCTTTATCTAGGGGGTCCTTATTGACTTTTGTATTCTGTGAATCATTAATCGATTCAAGGCGGACTTGACTTAATTGTTCATTGCTTTCCTGTTTTTCATTATCTAACAATATTCCATTAGCGTTTTCAGATTGTGGTATTCGACTGAGTCCGTCGGCATTTTTATTGAACTTTCCAGGCTTGTATTTAATGTCATAATTAAATTCTGAAAGTTAGTGGTGAAAACGAACTAACCGAGATGTTGGGTCTTTTGTGTTAAAGATTCCCAGAAGAGGTTTATGATCCGTGTATACAGTGAATTTCCGTCCATATAAGTAACAACGGAAATTTCGCGTAGCCCAAACTACTGCAAGCAACTCTCTTTCAATAGTTGAATAGTTTCGTTCTGCTTTATTAAGTGAACGACTAGCATACGCAATTGGTTGGTCCTCACCTATATCCCCTTGGGATAAGACGGCCCCCAGTGCCTCTGCACTAGCATCCGTTGTAAGTATAAAAGGTATAGAAAAATCTGGGTATCTCAAAAGTGCTGGGTTTATCAAACAATGTTTTAAAGATATAAAACAATGTTGGCACTGCTCTGTCCATTTGAATTTTACGCCTTTTCGGAGAAGTTTTTGTATTGGTTCCGCCATTTTTGAAAAATTAGGAATGAACTTCCTGTAGTAATTTGCTAGGCCTAGGAAAGATTGTACTTGGCGAACAGTGCGAGGGATCGGGAAATTTTGGACACACTTTGTTTTGGATGAGTCTGGAAAAACCCCTAGCTCTGTACATATGTGCCCGAGATATACGACCTCTTTTCTTAAAAATTGGCATTTACTTGGTTGGAGCTTTAAATTATATTCGCGCAACTTGTCAAAAACTGCTCTTAACTTTTCGTTATGATCTTCTAGGTTCCGCCCGTATATAACGATATCGTCTAAATATACGAAACACTTGAAACCTTGCAACCCAGCTAGGATGTAATTCATCAGTCTTTGGAAAGTCGCTGGAGCTCCAGAGAGTCCGAAAGGCATTCGTTTAAATTGGTAATGTCCCAAATTTGTACTAAACGCTGTTTTTGGTCGGTCTTTTTCACTTACTAGTACCTGATGATACCCGCTAGCTAAGTCAAGTGTTGTAAAATAACGAGAATGGCCAAGCTGATCGAGAATGTCTTCGATTCTTGGTAGGGGGAAAGCATCACCTATACTGATTGCATTTAGTTTTCGGAAATCCACCACCACTCGCCACCTTTTTTCTCCTTGAAGTCCGTCCTTTTTTGGAACGACAAGTAGTGGCGAGTTCCACGGACTTTTACTAGGTTCGATGATGTCATTTTCTATCATTTCCTCAACTTGCTCCTGTATAATTAACTTCTGTTTTTCCGGCAGTCGATACATCTTTTGATTTATCGGAGGATGGTCTATTTTAATGGGAATAGTGTGCTTAATAGCGTTAGTGTGGGTCAATCTATTACCTGGTAGATAAAAAATATCAGAGTACTCCTTACAAATTGAAAGTAACGCATTTTTCTCCTCTGTGTTCAAATCATCATGTGAAACTTCATTTTCTAAAAAGCTTTTTGTCTCATTCGATTTGTTAGATATATTAAATAAATTTATACTACTCATTTTTGTGTTGCTATAATATTTATTTGTAAACCTGTCATCGAGTATATTCCGGGCTTCTTTAATTTCGAATTGTGATAACGGTACTAAATTTAAGTTAATTGATTCAAGTTCATGATCAACTTCTGTTGCATTTAATATACTGATCAGAACTTTATTCCTTACAGGGCGAACTAAACAGTTTGGAAGAAAAATGCCAGGTTTAATTTCCTGGGACAAGCAAAGCATATCTTCAACTGCTTCAGAAGGCACTTGAACCAATTTCTGTGCGCGTGCTGGAATGCGAATTTCTCTCGGAGCCTCTTCACATTCCTTTCCAATATTAAAACTGGACACCGTATTTTGTTTATTCACCGCCGTTCTACACTCCAATTCCGGATATATTTCACCATTAGGCGGTTTTGAGAACAGGTTGTCTAATTTTTTATGTTCGACTGTTTCTTTTTTAATTACATTTCTACCTTTAGAAGTACTATTAGAGCCATATAGGATGGTGTTATGTTGATCTACACCAGATATCCTCGTGAAAGTTTTGGGTTTATCAATTTTATTTACTATGTTATGTTTAACCGATTTTACCCTTGACGATACCTCGGTTGTGGTTTTTAAAGGAGTCTGAGATCGGACTGAATTTTTGAAGTTTGTTGGTAGTGGATTTGTGCAGTTAGTTTTTTTTAAAGGTAGTATAAACTCCGTTGTGTTAACATGCGATCGGGGAAATCTTAGGAGTTTATTTGGACCTTCAATATTACAGTATTTTGAAAGGAAATTATTGCCTAAAATGCCATCGCCTGGTATATTTGGGTTATCTTTAATGATATATAATTCACAGGGTTTCGTCAATGGCGTTTTAATTATACTTTCGCACTTGCCCAAGGTTTTATCTTTCCCAAAAGCACAATTTATTTCGAGGTTTGTGTGAACAATTTTTGTGGTTGGTTTAATTACTGACTCTTTGATTAAACTTATATCTGCACCCGTATCGATAAGCAGTTCAACTTCGGGCTTATTCGCTATATCAATGGGAACTTTTATAAAAGGTTTTGGACTAACTGGAGAGGGACACCGTTGAATTTCGCTTCCTGGGCTTTGTCCGTGGTGTCTTCGGGGGCCCAAGCTTAGTTTTCCGATTTAATATTACGGTTGGAGTTTTTGTGCTCCCATTCCTGTTTAGCGCGACATTCTTGTAGATTATGTGACGAACGTTTACAAAAATCGCATTTTTTCCATGGTTTGAATTGTGTGTTACTTTTATTAAATGCGTGAATCTGATTCGAAGTTGAATGACCTTGTGAAAGATTGGCTATGGGTGTGCAATTCTGAGCGGTGTGGCCGTAAACTCGGCAATTAATGCAAAACGGTGAATTCTGTCTTATACGACACTGAGAGAAGGAATGCCCAAGTCGATTGCAAAAGTTACATTTTATTCCGTTGTTCCGCTCATTTTTGTAATTTCTGAAAGAAACTTCATTAGAGCTGTTTTTTCTGAAAGGGATTGTATTTAAGTTGTTGTTAGTGGATTCAGCTTTTATTTCCGATGAAGTGATAACTTGATTAGAAGGATTATTTAGTGATAAAGTGCTGTTGATATTTGGTTGGAAGTTAGAAAAATTTTCGTATGAAATATTGGAAGGCGTGCTATCATTCAATTTTGGTGTGACAAGGCTATATTGTTGGCTCAAATTTGATAAAATGGGATGATATTTTTGTATACAGAGTTGTTTTTCCCGTGCCTCAATTTTTCCGGCTTTATCTAAAATTTCTTTGAGTGAGGTTTCGTTTTCACGTAAAAAGTATAAACGTAAATTCGGGTCCAAAAGACCTCCTAACAATGTGTTAACTGCGATTTCCTCAAGATCACACAAAAGCGCCTCGCAGTTTTTGGGACCCTTTTCGGCCTTTTGTTTACACCTTTGATAACTTTGGTACAGTCTTGAACCATACGAGCTCACTGTTTCACTTGAAATTTGATGCACTAATCTCAATTCATCTACGAGAAGTCGATAGGGCTTATTCTCCGTAAATTTTTCAAATAGGAGATTTTTGAGGTCGTCAAACGTCCTAAATGTTTCCCCACATAGAACCGAAAATGCTCTACCCCTTAGTTTTGTAGGGATGAGTTTTAAAAACAGTTCAGTTTCCGGATCACCCGTTAAACATTCATAAACTTTTTCGCAACACTTTATAAATATTTCTACCTCATTATATGTGTCGCTACCTATTTCCCCTGTGAACATGGGTATATTTAAATTTATTAACTGATTAACCTTATTGTAATCTAGCGCCATTTCCTCAGATTTATTTTTTCTTATTGCTAGTATTTCTATTCTTAATTAGTGCTTGCTTATTATTACAATCTAATGTTAGTTTTTCAGAAAAAAATGACTTACTAGGCGAATTTACAATATCTGTTGATTGATGAAGAATTCCTGAAAAAGAGTGAAGTTCCTCTGTACTACCTGATGGTGCTGCTTGCGTCTTCCTTATAGTTTTTTTTTCAGAGGAGGGATGAAGTTTCCCCGTACTACTCGATCGTGTTGTTTCTACCTTCCGTGGATATTTTTTTCCTGAGCGGAGATGTAGTCTCCCAGTGCTGCTGGTGCGAAAAAGGTTTCTTTTTACCTCGCGTAGAAAAACGTCGTCGTCTTCTAGGTCGGTGCAGTCTTCAAAGGATAGTGCACTGATTCTTGCAACAAATCTTCTTCCTTCTGGGGTTTGTAATGTTGGTACCTCTTCTTGCATGTATATACCGGCTGCGCCAAAATGTTAGGGATCTTTTGTAGGTTATTACAATACACAAGAGATTAACACTTTTATTTGTTGATTTTATTAGTATTTGTATTGTATTGTATTTGTTATTATTTATTTATATTATATATAATCATTCTTTACACATCAAAACTTCTAGTGAACCAAACTATTTCCTAAATTTTCACTATTTTGTTTTATTTTTAATAATTATTCCTGACCGACACTTAAATAACTTTTTACAATAGTACACTGAGCTTCCGCACAAATTCACGACCCGTCCGTCACTTCTTTTCTTACTACGCGCTTCGTCTTAATTCCGAACTCAAACTCCTCGATCTTCCTCCAAAAGAATACCTCGTATTGAGTGTCACTCAAAAATTCTACCAATCATAAATTCTGCCTAATATTCGATTTTCGCGATATTGAGAAATCTCAAAGTATAAAGCTTGCAGTTAATTAATAATTTTTGTTTATCTGGGTGAAATGTGAATGACACTCAATATGCCAAGCTTGCAATTTAATTTAATTTATTATGTTTACTTTCGCAAGACTAGGTCGTGAATTTGTGGAATAATTTCTTTCTTTACACTAACACAATTTTACACAATATCACACGCAACGCTACTAAATTTTGACCTTAACCGGAGAAATACTCGAACGAGGCCAACAACCGAAACGGAAATCAAACAAAATGATTTCAACACGTACTTTGCGAATGGATAACACAAATATCACACTTAAAGTGAAATATCTACCATTTTCCGGATTAAAGAAATTTCAATGAAACATTTATTTGTGAACCGTATGTATGTATGTAATTCACTGTTACTTCGTTTGAAAATGGACTTTTAGACAGGATTCTGAATTATATAAATTTTTTTTTTTTATATATATATATATATATATTTTCAAAATAGATTTAACTAAAGAATGAAGTGAATTTTTACCTTAATTAACTTAGAGCATTTATTGTTGCCCATCTCCTCGTAGTGATGACTTTCCTGTTTCTTTATTGTCCAATTTACTGTAATACTTTCGTCTGCTGTTGTATCGCTGCCGGGAGGGCCCTAGGCCTTCTTAAATTCCCCTGGATCTGCTGAAAGGGGGGCTTAAAGCCGTCTTCGTTTTCCCTTTCAACACAGGAACGAAGTTTTTCTGCTACTGATGAGTTTGTTGCTGCTGATGAGATCGAGTTGGAGGTGACGTTGACTTCTTCTGGCTATGATGTGTTGCTGGCCAGAATTCCTTGTTGCCTTCTTATCTAACAGGGGTGAACGCTTGCCCGCCTGGAGCAGAGGCACCTAAAGATGCTATCTACCCCGAGCGTTGGGGGTGACTTGGCCGTTTTATATGGCTCTTTGTCACAGGTACCCCAGTAGTTACGCTATGGGGGTTCTGGCGCACTTTTTCCATACAAAAAGTGCAAGGTAGATTCCAACAATTTTGGTGGCTCTGGACTGGGGTTCTGGGCCACTGAGGGGGCTTCCGGTCTAGTGGTATACGTCACAGGGCGCTTGGCGAATTCCTTTCCTACCGTCTGACTGACCAGGGTATGACGTCATCTGGTTGGCTGATCCCCCGTCAGCTGATTAAGCTCTGTCATAGCTGATTTTTTAAATAAAATAATGTTGGCTTTTGCTGGAATCGAACCGAGAACGCTTAGTTTTGTAAAATCCGATGCGCTCTACCATGAGACCATGGAGGTGTTGTATGAATATTTTTTAAAGTTGCTATATATGGGTAGAGTTCTATACCAGAGGTGGGGGTTTAACCGGTACTACCGGGATGTGTCATTTGGTCTTGACTGCACCCTAGTAAGTATAGGGTCAGTTTGGCCAGACAGATGTGACGTCACCGACCCTGAGGTCATTGACCTTTGACCCTTGACCTTTGACCCTTGACCCTGACGTCATTGACCTTCACACACACACACACACACACACACACACACACACACACACACACACACACACACACACACACACACACATGCACACGATACAATTTGAGGTATTACGCCACAACTCACAAGTCCTTGCTCATGACATTGGCGTCTCAAGCTCTATCTTCGCTGAAATAAAAAATTGGCTTTGTGTTGGAATCGAACCGAGAACGCCTGGTGTGAAAATCAACAAAAAAAAGAAACCCCAAGACTTATATCATTGAAAAATTGTGCCAATGGATTCTGGATGGCGGGTATGTGGAGGGGGATAATAAAGATAGGGAGGGGCGGTAATGCAATTTTCATCAGAAATCCTCTACGAGCTCTGGTTTTCGAGATATTAGCGTATTAATAATTCAATGCTCATGGAAATGGATTCTTGCCGGTGTGGGGTGGGAGGGGGGACGAAATTTTCATCAGAAATCCTCTACGGGCTCTGGTTTTCGAGACAAACAATTAGCTAAGGGGTTTGTCATGCTTGAAGTTTTCTTAGCTGAGCAGATAACGAATTTCGCAACATGGCATCATCACCTCGGTTTTTGTTGTTTCACCTTGGTTTTGCTGAACGGAAGTTGCAGATATCGATCATCACAAGATTCGTAAACAAATTTTCACATCCTGTTGTAAACAAATTTAAGCAACATCAGCACATTTATTCTTATCATTTAATTTGATACCACACTTCCTGTAAGCCGCCCAATTCCAAGAATTTTACTGATCGACACGTTTCATTGGAATTCGTAAACAAATTTTCACATCCTGCTGTAAACAAATTTAAGCAATATCAGCACATTTATTCTTTTCATGTATTTTGATACCACACTTCCTGTAGGCAGCCAAAAAAATTTTATTGTTCCAAGAATTTTACCAATCGAAACGTTTCATTGGAATGTAAAAAAATTTTTACATTTTCTTGTATGTAAACAATCTCATTTGCAAATTCGACCAGCAGAATAAAGTAATCAAATTAATTTGAATGATTTTTTTATCATGTAATTCGATATCATCTCAGCCTGTAAGCAAATTCGTTAGAATTCATCCTGGGCAATGATTATTTTAGCAGCAGGATCATTCATGTTTACAAACCGTTGCTATAAAAGCGCAAGCAAACTCTTGAGGAGCACCAGTCAGTTTTAGCGAGTCTCCGTGATAGTACATAAAAATAAAATAAAAATGACAACCGCGCTAGTAAATAAAAGTTTTTCAGTAATTGAAAATTTGCGAAAAGATGTGATGGAGTGTTTAAAAAATTCAGTGAATAAAGACTATATTGTTCAAAAGTGTAATAGAAACATGCATAAATTTCAAGTTGCATTACGGAAGTGCAATAAGAGTGCTAGGAAACGACATTTCGAGAGCTGTCTCGAGCAAATTAAAGCATTGAGAGCACTATTGAGAACTCCCCGGCGAGGTGGAGGAATTACTCGCGTAAGAAGAAGTGATTTTGTAAAGTGGGAGGAAATAAAGACAGCGTTCGCAGACAGAATTCGACAAGGTGTTATTGCAAATTTAAAACATATCGATCCGAAGCTATTTATGCAAGACGGTGCCAAATTATTTACGCATCGTGTTAAAAATACCTTAAAACATTATTTTAATATTAAAGTTTCTACAACGTTTTGCGGTGAATTTGTTAAAGAAACTGGTGACAATGAAATGATAAAAGACATTAAATATTTCCAAGCGAGAACTGCTCCAATTAGTGCAGATGACAATTTAAAGGAGTGGTTTAAATCAAACATTTTGGATCCAATACATACTCAGCTGGAAGAATTCCAGGAAAAAGACAGTGGCTGGGCACTGCACTCAATAATACATCTAGCAGTACACATCAACAAGTTTGAACAACTCCGAGGATCTTCATATATACCTCTACCAAAGGATATTGCATCAAAGAAAGCTTACATTAGTTTGAAAAATAATGATGAAGCATGCTTCGCATGGGCCGTAACATCAGCGCTATATCCTACAACTGTCAGCTCTGATAGGACATCATCATACCCACATTAATCAACTGTACTTAATTTAAATGGGATAACATTTCCCATGACACTAAAGCAAATAACCCAATTTGAAGACCAGAACGAGATATCAGTAAACGGATTCATCCTAGAGAAAGAGCGTTTCTTCACCACAGTTCCAGTTAGACTTACGAAACACAGGAAGGAGCGACATGTAAATCTTCTTATGATACAGGATGACTACGATAATACAAAGGATGAAGATCATATGGATAGCGATGATGATGATGACGGTAGATATCATTTCTGCTGGATTAAAGATCTTTCCCGACTCATATCGGCACAAACTTCAAAACATAAGTGTAGAAAGTATATATGCGACAGATGTTTGCTCTACTTTTACTCTGAAGACAAATTAGCATCACACACTCCCGAATGCGAGAAGCAAAATGATTGCAGAATTATGTTTCCATCAGAGGAAAAGAAATGGCTGGAATTTAAGAATTATAACCATAAGAATCCAGTCCTGTTTTGTGTGTATGCCGATCTTGAGTCACTATTGAAGCCGATTAAGGGAAACGATCAAAATACACAGCGAATCCAAGAACATGAAGTTCATAGCATAGGGTTCTATTTCCACTGCAAACATGATGCTAAGCTCTCATATTACAGAGCATATCGAGGCAAGAATTGCCAACAATGGTTTGCATTAGAATTGCAAAAAATGGCATCCATAGCTATACAGGAAAAGCTGAACATCAGGCCAATGCAACCCCTGACTAAAGAGGAACGGCGTTCACATATGGAAAATACTTGCTGCCATATATGTGCAAAAACGTTTGAAGCTGATGAGGAACGAGTTCGGGATCATTGCCACTTAACAGAAAAATATCGAGGACCAGCGCATAATGCATGCAATCTCATGTATCAAGATTGCTCCATAGTTCCAGTAATTTTTCATAATTTATCCGGATATGATGCCCACTTCATTATTAAGGATATAGCTACATCTTTCCCAGGAAAAGTTGATCTCTTACCAATAAACAAGGAAAGATATATCTCGTTCACCAAGCACATGGAAGGCAGCCATATAAAATTTAGATTCATATATTCCTTCCGTTTTATGGCAGAATCTTTAAATAAGCTATCATCATTGCTGCCAATGGATACATTAAGCCCTAGAAGATCAGTATGGCAGGGATTGGATGACGACACTATCAAACTTCTTACACGCAAGGGTGTCTTCCCATATGATTTTATTGATGACTGGGATAAATTGGATTTCCGGAACTTGCCAACACAGGAAGCGTTCTACAATAAACTAACTGACAGTGCTATATCTCCTGAGGACTACAATCATGCTGAAGAGGTCTGGCAAAAATTTTAAATACAAACACTTGGTGAATATTCAGATCTATACCTTAAGACTGATGTTCTACTATTGGCCGATGTGTTTGAGAACTTTCGAGAAGTGTGCATGAAGACATACAATTTAGATCCAGCACATTATTACACCATGCCAGGCTTAACATGGGATGCTATGCTAAAATACACTAATGTCAAATTAGAGCTGATAACCGACGTAGATATACTGCTATTCATAGAGAGAGGCATTCGAGGTGGTATAAGTCAATGTTCGAACAGATATAGTAAAGCAAATAACAAATATATGGATGATTTTAAGCCTGAGGAGAAAGAGAAATACTTGATGTATTATGATGTGAATAACCTTTATGGATGGGCCATGTCACAACATTTACCAACCGGAGGATTCAAATGGGTTGATGTTCCCAATATTGACGTTTCCGAAATTCCTGATGATTCTCCAACTGGATACATATTCGAAGTCGACTTGGATTATCCTCAACATCTACATGATAAACATAAGGACTTACCGTTTTGCTCTGAGCATGCAGCACCACCTGGAGCAAAATTAGAAAAGCTTCTGACAACATTACATTCAAAAATTAAATATGTTATACACTACCGAAACTTGAAGCAATGCTTATCACATGGACTCATCCTGAAAAAAGTGCACCGGGTACTTCAATTCGATCAATCAGCTTGGCTTAAACCATATATTGACTTAAATACCACCAAACGGATGCAGGCTACAAGCGATCATGAGAAGGACCAAGCGCGGATACAGCGGGGGGCGATCGCCCCCCCCTGGAGCTTGTACTAGAGCTTTATACTCTAATCAAATGAATTAGAAAATAAAAAAAAAAACCTTTTTAAAACTTCTAAATTCGCATTAAAAAAATAGAGAAAAATTTCTCCCTTCACTTAATGAATGTATCATAAAAGTTCTCTAGAGTTTTCCTTTATTTTGCATTTAATTAAACAATAAAATTATATTGCAATTGTGTATACATTTTAAAATTTTCAGGGTATACAAAGAAAGCAAAATCTCGGGAACTATGAGTTTACGCGTGCACAAAAAATTTTGTGCAGGTACATGACCTTATTCCGATTCCGCAAAAATGGAAATGATTTTGTGTTAAAATTTTGTACACTTTAACTGATATTTTCTCCCCGCCATTTTGGCCGTGAATTTTGAGGAGGTACCTGTGAGTTTTTGTCAGTCAGTATTTTCAAAATTATTTGTTATATTATTTATTTTACCTTTTCTAAGCCGTAGTTGCTTCAATACTAGCGAATTCATGTAACTCATTTCTTATAACTTCTTCAAAAAGACTATTTTCTCACTCAAATAACGTTCAGCACAGAAAAGTTTTCATTCAGCATTTAAGTGTACATTTTCCCTCACGGTGAGTTTTTTAAATCGTGTGCACTGGCAAATTTTTCACAGTTACGGAATCTATCCCCTGGGCAGTTTTAGTTTTAACACTACAATGAATAACAATGAAATTTGAAACTCCTAATGCTTATCAAAATACTTAATTAAATTACTTTGCTTTGATTTTGCTTCTTTGTGTACCATGAAAATTTTAAAATTTATACACAAATGTTATTTAATTTTAATATTTAATTAAATGGAAAACTCTGGATAGTTTTTTAAAAAGTTATTTGTTATATTTATTATTTTTTTCTTTTTTAGTCAACAATTATTCTCAAAAAATTTAAAACTATACCACTAAGGAATTTTCAGTATAAGCAAAATTTTTGCACGTTTTTGTGATCGAAAAATGTCTATTTTACGTGAGAGTAAATTTTTCTATGCTTACGGGGTCAAAAACTTATATTATATAAATAAAAGAACTCCTGTGATATCAGAATGCTAATAAAATTTTCATGCTGAAACGAAAAGAGAAAGCTATACAGAGCGGTCCACAACTGATATCAAGTGCGGTTATAGGTGGTGATGAGGGCGATCGCCCCCCCTAGAGCAAATGTCTGGATCCGCCCTTGAGAAGGACAGCTATAAGAAGATGAATAATGCAGCTTTTGGTAAGACCATGGAAAATGTGCGCAAGTATAGCGATATCAAGCTTTGCGTAAAGTGGGAAGGTCGCTATGGTGCAAAAGCTCGGATTGCGGCACCCAACTTCCACAGTGCAACGATATTTGATGAGAATTTAGTTGCTGTGGAATTAAGGCGACTCAAAATCTTATTCAATAAGCCTCTCTATATTGGAATGGCAATTATGGAAATTTCAAAGATATGCCTCTACGATTTCCATTACAGTTTTATGCAGCGTCAATTTGGAGATAAATGTAAAGTCATGTATACAGATACAGATTCTCTAATATATGAACTTGAAGAGAAAAATGCATATGAGTTCATGGCTGAAAATATAAACAAATTTGATACAAGTGATTACCCAGAAGATAACCAGTTCGATTTACCGCTCATGAATAAAAAGATTCCTGGTCTAATGAAGGATGAGCTTAATGGGAAAATCATGAGCGAATTTGTAGGCTTGCGCTCGAAAATGTACAGTCTGCGTATAAACGATGGTAAAACTGTAAAGAAAGCAAAAGGAGTAAAGACTAATGTAGTCCAGAGGCATATCAATTTCGAAGACTACGTCGAATGTTTGAATAACAAGCGAGTATTAACTGCTAATCAGAGCTCCATACGATCGCATAACCATAATGTCTACACGATCAACCAAAAGAAGATTGCATTGAGTCCATATGATAACAAGCGGTATATTATGAGTGGGACAACGGATACTCTACCATGGGGACATTACTCTATTCAATCAGAACAGCAAGGAGCAGACGCAGAAAACATATAATCTAAGGCTAGTCTAAGATATGTATTGTAAATAAAAATTGTATTATAGCTAAAATAACATTTAATGAAATAGTTTGTTTTAATTGTAGGTATTATAGTATAAGATATACATTATTGTAAAATAAAGAAAGTGTTATTACAGTTATAAGGAAACCGATTAAAGGAATTGAATGATACACTACGAATTAAATGTTAATATTTTTCAATTAATAATAAATCAATAATGATATTTTATATATGGTATTCTTTTTATTCAATTTCCCTACTAAGTCCAGAGCTCCCGAATAATATTTGCCCACTACAGCGAGGTCCTAATCGGGCGGTTGAGCGTTTTACCCAGAATGTTAGGACGGCTTGAGAAAAAAACATTTACACGTGGGCTCGACCTTGACCCGCGGCATCATCTTTGAAACCGGAAGGGCGTCTGACCTTTGACCTTCATCCGGAAGTGTATTATATACAAATGTATTATATACAAGTGTATAATCAAGCACATCACAGGGGATTCCATATTGCTTTTCAAAACAGGTCTGATAACTGCTTAACAGCTTATAAACAGGTCAGATAACAGCTAAACAGCTTTTCGAACAGGTCTGATAACAGCTTAACAGCTTTTCAAACCAGCTTAACAGCTTTTCAAACAGCTCTGATAACAGCTTATCAGCTTTTAAACAGGTCAGATAACAGCTAAACAGCTTTTCGAACAGGTCTGATAACAGCTTAACAGCTCTTCAAACAGCTCTGATAACAGCTTATCAGCTTTTAAACAGGTCAGATAACAGCTTAACAGCTTTTAAACAGGTCAGATAACAGCTAAACAGCTTTTCGAACAGCTCTGATAACAGCTTAACAGCTTTTCGAACAGGTCTGGTAACAGCTAAACAGCTTTTCGAACAGGTCTGATAACAGCTTAACAGCTTTTAAACAGATTAAATAACAGCTTAACAGCTTTTTAAACAGCTCTGATAACAGCTTAACAGCTTTTAAACAGGTCTGATAACAGCTAAACAGCTTTTCGACCAGGTCTGATAACAGCTTAACAGCTTTTCGAACAGGTCTGATAGCAGCTAAACAGCTTTTCGAACAGCTCTGATAACAGCTTAACAGCTTTTTAATAGGCCAGATAACAAACTGGTCTGATCGACAGACGGAATCCTCATCATCAGCCAAATCGGAGTTCCCTGTGATGTACTTGATTATATACTTGTATATAATACACTTCCGGATGAAGGTCAAAGGTCAGACGCCCTTCCGGTTTCAAAGATGATGCCGGGGGTCAAGGTCGAGCCCACGTGTAAATGTTTTTTTCTCAAGCCGTCCTAACATTCTGGGTAAAACGCTCAACCGCCCGATTAGGAGCTCGCTGTAGTGGGCAAATATTATTCGGGAGCTCTGGACTTAGTAGGGAAATTGAATAAAGAGAATACCATATATAAAATATCATTATTGATTTATTATTAATTGAAAAATATTAACATTTAATTCGTAGTGTATCATTCAATTCCTTTAATCGGTTTCCTTATAACTGTAATAACACTTTCTTTATTTTACAATAATGTATATCTTATACTATAATACCTACAATTAAAACAAACTATTTCATTAAATGTTATTTTAGCTATAATACAATTTTTATTTACAATACATATCTTAGACTAGCCTCAGATTATATGTTTTCTGCGTCTGCTCCTTGCTGTTCTGATTGAATAGAGTAATGTCCCCATGGTAGAGTATCCGTTGTCCCACTCATAATATACCGCTTGTTATCATATGGACTCAATGCAATCTTCTTTTGGTTGATCGTGTAGACATTATGGTTATGCGATCGTATGGAGCTCTGATTAGCAGTTAATACTCGCTTGTTATTCAAACATTCGACGTAGTCTTCGAAATTGATATGCCTCTGGACTACATTAGTCTTTACTCCTTTTGCTTTCTTTACAGTTTTACCATCGTTTATACGCAGACTGTACATTTTCGAGCGCAAGCCTACAAATTCGCTCATGATTTTCCCATTAAGCTCATCCTTCATTAGACCAGGAATCTTTTTATTCATGAGCGGTAAATCGAACTGGTTATCTTCTGGGTAATCACTTGTATCAAATTTGTTTATATTTTCAGCCATGAACTCATATGCATTTTTCTCTTCAAGTTCATATATTAGAGAATCTGTATCTGTATACATGACTTTACATTTATCTCCAAATTGACGCTGCATAAAACTGTAATGGAAATCGTAGAGGCATATCTTTGAAATTTCCATAATTGCCATTCCAATATAGAGAGGCTTATTGAATAAGATTTTGAGTCGCCTTAATTCCACAGCAACTAAATTCTCATCAAATATCGTTGCACTGTGGAAGTTGGGTGCCGCAATCCGAGCTTTTGCACCATAGCGACCTTCCCACTTTACGCAAAGCTTGATATCGCTATACTTGCGCACATTTTCCATGGTCTTACCAAAAGCTGCATTATTCATCTTCTTATAGCTGTCCTTCTCATGATCGCTTGTAGCCTGCATCCGTTTGGTGGTATTTAAGTCAATACCCAACAAACAATTTGCGACCTTGCTCATCAAATAGACGTCACTTATACCACGTCTTTATGACTCTGACTGAGTACGTCTCATTTTCGTCTTTTTCATGTACTTTTAAATTATTTTAAGCCTACTGTAGCTAAATATAGTCAGTTTGAGACTCATATGAGTCAATTCCACTTGGACGTCATACATACGCCTTTATGGACAAAATGTATCTGAGTAATTTTAGTTTCAAAATCTGAAAAACGTCATTTTTAAAGCGTTTTTACGCCTCTGGTTGCTGACGTCCGCTTGTCGTCTATTTGCCGACATTTTAATGAATTCTACGACTAGGTCTTCTGGGCACATTTCATCAAATTTGAGATGGTATTAGGATCTTAACTTGGATGGCTTTCATAGTCGTATAGGCCATCTGAAAAACGTCATTCTTAGAACTCTTTTACGACTCTGGTTGTACATGTCGGTTTGTCGTCTTTTTCCCTACTTTTAAAGAATTCTACGACTAGTGCAGGCACACTTGATTAAACCTGAGCTTGTATTAGTTACTTAACTTGGATTCCTTTCATAGCCGTATACGCCATTTTGAAAAAAAAAAAATTTTCGTTTGCGTTCATGAGAAATCTTATTTGATCACATCACAGTTAGTTATGAACAAGTGTAATGGAAGTACGACGTTTCTTCTTGCTGATAAAGTTCTGAAATCTTGGTAAAAGTGGTTTTAGCTTATATTTCTGTTAAATTTGTGGGAACTATCAGGTGCTTCAGCATAAATATTTTCCTTATTTTAAGCAAATGTGAAAAATAAAGAGTGGATAACAAGTTTCTTTACTTATCTGGTAAATTTTTAGTTCTTAAGTAACTAATATTGGTTTTATTTGGGGAAAATTTAAGTGCAAATTCCCTACAATACAAGTATTTTGAAACAGTGTTAAATATAAGTACATTAAATAAAGAGTTTATAAGAAAATAAGGAAGCAAAAGTAATTCAAGTTTGAAAATCGTCATTCTTAGAACTTGTTTACGACTCTGGTTGTGTACGTCGGTATGTCGTCTTTTTGCCGACATTTTAACGAATTCTACGGCTATTGTAGGTCTTCAAGGCATATTCCATCAAATTTGAGACTGTATTAGTCACTTAACTTGGATGGCTTTCATAGTCATATGTCATATATATGCCATCTGAAAATCGTCATTCTTAGAACTCTTTTACGAGTCTGGTTGTACATGTCGGTTTGTCGTCTTTTTCCCTACTTTTTGAAGAATTCTATGACTACTGAAGGTACACTTGATTAAATCTGAACTTGTATTAGTCACTTAAACTTGGATTCCTTTAATAGCCGAATACGCCATTTTGAAAAAAAAAAATTTCGTTTGCGTTCATGAGAAATCTTATTTGATCACATCACAGTTAGTTATGAACAAGTGTAATGGAAGTACGACGTTTCTTCTTGCTGATAAAGTTCTGAAATCTTGGTAAAAGTGGTTTTAGCTTATATTTCTGTTAAATTTGTGGGAACTATCAGGTGCTTCAGTATAAATATTTTCCTTATTTAAGGCAACTGTGAAAAATAAAGAGTGGATAACAAGTTTCTTTACTTATCTGGTAAATTTTTAGTTCTTAAGTAACTAATATTGGTTTTATTTGGGGAAAATTTAAGTGCAAATTCCCTACAATACAAGTATTTTGAAACAGTGTTAAATATAAGTACATTAAATAAAGAGTTTATAAGAAAATAAGGAAGCAAAAGTAATTCAAGTTTGAAAATCGTCATTCTTAGAACTTTTTTACGACTCTGGTTGTGTACGTCGGTATGTCGACTTTTTGCCGACATTTTACGGCCACTGCATAGAGAAATTATTTAAAGGATAACTCTCCGATATTTTTTGTATTTTAGTACACGATTATTTCAATAAAAATGTATGATTATTCCAAATTTAAAAATTAGATTTGATTATGGAACGATTTGTATTGTATTTTGGGTACTTAATTTCTGATGCAACTTAACAGCAACTTATTCGTCAAAATGTCAAATATATCAAAGAAGTATAAAAATTTAAGTTTATTAAATAGGAAGTATCTGAAATCGAAAATTAAGAATAACTTAAATCAAATTAATAATGAAGAATTTGTTAAAGAAAGTAGGAAAAAACAAGAAGTAGGATCTAGTAATATTTTTGAAAGTTTTGAATCCAGTAGTAACAAAGACTTTGCTATTGATGAAAGTAATAACTTCGATTTATCTGACTTTTACAACAAAGATGCTCGTGCTAATGACGAAGTAGCCGTTAGCAGTAGGGAAACTACTTTTACTCATAATTTGGCAGCATGGAGTGTGAACAACAAAATTACTCAATCTGCCATGAATAATTTATTACAAATTTTGAGAGAAGATCTGACACTCAATTTTTTACCGAAAGATTCCAGAACATTTTTACACACCTCTGTTGGCTTCACTTTTCTTGAGTGTAGTCCCGGTAAATATTGCCATATAGGAGTTGAAAGAGGAATAAGATATCTTTTGAAAAATTTGTTCACTTTTGTGGATAGTCCTTTGTATATTGATATCAATATAGATGGCCTCCCGATAAGCAAAAGTTCTGGAAGTCAATTTTGGCCAATTTTAGGGCTGATAAGAAATAATATAAATAATAGACTTCTTCCACCGTTCATTATTGGAGTTTATCACGGTTATTTTAAACCCAAAGATACTTCATTTCTAACCTCATTTGTGAATGAAATGAAAGTATTGATCCGGGATGGTATTGAAATAGAAAAAAAAACATTTAAAGTTAATATCAGAGCATTCATATGTGATGCACCAGCTCGATCATTTGTAACAGCAACAAAAGGCCATACAGCTGCAATTGGTTGTGCGCAGTGTACCATTGAAGGGGATTTCATTTCTTCTAGGGTATGTTTTCCGAGCACAGAAATCTATACCAAACGCACAAATGAAAGTTTTAGAAACAGACGGCAGGAAGAATACCATAAAGACACCTCACCGCTGGAAGGTCTTCCAGTTGATATGGTTGCACAGTTTCCTTTAGATTATTTGCATTTGATTTGCTTAGGGGTCACCAAGAAACTGTTACTTTTATGGCTTAAGGGGCCTCTTAAATGCAGGTTATCTAAACAAATTTAGCTTCTCTGTCTCAGCCTAAAGAATTTAATAGAAAATTGCGACCATTGCAATATTTAGGCAATTTTAAAGGGACGGAATTGAGAACATTCCTTTTATACGCAGGTCCGGTAGTCTTAAAAGGAAATTTATCAATAGGCTGTTATAAAAATTTTTTGGCTTTGCATTGTGCTATTCGTATTTTGTGTGACCCAAGTTTCTTTTCTTCTTTAAACGCTTGCGCTCAAGATTTACTAACATATTTTGTGGAAACGTTCATACTTTTATACGGCCCAGAATTCATTAGCTATAATGTACATAATTTGTTACATTTAGCATCGAACGCTCTTGCATTTGGTGTACTAGATTGCTTTAGCGCATTCCCATTTGAGTCCTTTATGAGTAGTATTAAGGTTTTAAGTACTCGAAAAGGTAACTGTCCATTACAGCAAATACACAACAGGCTTAGTGAAATATACAATGTAGAGTTTAAAACAGAGGATTTCGAAAAGAAAGAGGTAGGTTGCTTGAAAAATCTAACTAAACTGGAAAATGGTACTATTTCATTTAAAGAATTTAAGAAAGATTTTGTTTTGAATTGTAAGGACTCAAACAAGTGGTTTAAGGTGAAATCTGGTAATATAGTAGCTTTCGATTACGCTCTTTATTCGCAAGAAAAAATTTTGATTTATGGTAAGGCCGTGGAAAAAACTTTTGATTTTTTCCAAACTCCAATAAAATCTTCCCACCTGGGAATAGTTATATCCAACGGAGCAATGACTGAGTTAAATTACTGGAATTCTGAAGACATAATTTGTAAGATGTTCGCAATTCAAGATAAAGATGAAAATATAGTTTTTTTCCCAATGATTGAAAAGAAATTCTACTGAATCTAATAACAATACTCGTACATAGGTGTCTAATATGTAAATAACCTATTTCATCCAGGAACATTTTAAATTATTATCAAATGGGTTACATTAATGTATACACTGCGTTGCAAAGTTATAAATACACCATGCAATAGTACGGTATCTCATCCCTGTAGCAAGAAAGGGAGAAATGTGTGAATATTTAGTTTATAAAGATGTCAAGCAATTTAACACCATCAGTGAGCTTAAATACACCGTTGATGCTGCTTGGATAACTTTTACTCCAAAATGTGTAGATCCTTGGTGGAATCAATTCCAAAAAGCCTTCTGAACATCGTGGCGGACAAAGGTGGAGCTACTGATTATTACTAAAAATTACTTATTAATTTTTGTGCAATCTCATTATTGTTAAATTAAATAAAGTTAAGTGCGACTATAATAATGCAGGACTCATTTTGCTCATTTCCAAAAGTACCGTTCTAACAAATCTTTGTCAGCGATAACAAGAACGCAGACGTGTTTTGCCATCACACATTTTTCTCTTTCTTGCTACAGAGATGGGCTACGGCACTATTGCATGGTGCGTCTACAACTTTGCAACCCGCTGTATATGCACATTATCTGAAAATTTAATAATGATCCCAGTTCTAATAAAAAATAATCTTAGAAAAAAGTAATTTTTATCAAAAAGACAAATCTACAACGCCGCTATCTAGGGAACTTTTTCTTCACAATTCAATTGTTGAATATTTATGAATATTTATGCAATATATAAATTTAAGTTAAAAAATGGTCTATTCCGTGGTGGAAACAATTGAAGACGAAGAATACTTGTGCGTTGCTGTACCAGAATGTTGGCTTGTCGGTAATAATATTTTGAAGTGGCCAGGACGGCTAAATTATTTGAAATATTTAAAAAGTAAGAAAGAACCAGGAGATGATTGGGAGGAATATCCAATATCAAGAGTATTATCTCAATCTATTGGTAACATTTTTAAAATAAATTTAATTTATGTATAACATACGTATGTCGTTTTTTATGTTTAGCAACATGGACAGAAGCTAGGAGAAAAGAAAGACTTCTTGAAAGAACTTCTAATAGCGAGTTGGAAGACATAACAACAATAAAATTACGGAAAAATCAAAATGTGAGCTACTTGGATTGCACTAGTGAAGACGACTACAATGCAAACAGTTATTTTGAAAAAAATGTTGTAGTTGGTTCGAGGGATAATATTGATGATTCCTTAACAGGAAGAAATTTATCACCAGTGAAAGATGGCAATCAAGCGGAGTGCTCTGTAAGTTTTTTTTTATATATAGACTTAAAGTAAGCCAGCGAAATCTATTATATCATTCTAGACATTCGACGAAAAATTGGTGAAGTCTCTGGAGCCAAAATCTTATCGGGCAACTCCAGTTTTTAGGCAAAACTGTTTTAGTGATAAGTATGACATAAGTACCAATATAACACAAAATAGAGGTAGTTGGAGATTTATGATACTATTTGTGTAATTTAATTTAAGAATATTTTTTTTTATTAGATACTTTCGTATCTTCAAACTCTGCCCAAAAAAAAAATAGGAAACAGCGAACTTTCGTCACAGTTACCTCTAATTAATACTGAGAGTGGTAATTATTAGACTGCAGAATTCATATCGTTATATAGCTTTTTTTTTTAAGGAAAAAATCCTCCTATAATAGTCTTATCTGCAAACGATAATTCTGAGAAGCATGTTACGCCTATATTTAAGACGATAAACAGTAATGCTACCAACGAAACTTCTCCCATTTTAAAAACACCTGGATTTAAACACAGTAATTCAGGAGATATTATCCTTAGATATCGATTTTGTTTTTCCTTAATTACAGATATGACGTCTTCATCAATAGTATTAACAAATGTCAGAAACTTGAGCCAAGATGACATAATTATGCCATTACCTACAAAGGGCCTTATTAATATTAATGGTAACTTAGTTTCTTCCCTTAAATAAACTAAGAAGAAATATAATTTCTATATGTACAGAGAGAAGATATGTGATGAATGTCGAAAAATCTGCAACTTGTAACCAGAGCTGTCTGCAGTGCTGCAATTCTGAAAATTGTAACTTTCAATGTGTTATTAAAATAATTTTACATTTGTATTAACAGGAAATTTTGATATGACTAAAAATTTTGTACAGCTCAAGCAGTATTAAAAAATATTCTGGGAAGTCTCTCTCTCTTAAATGAAGGAGTCCAAGGGCTCTTTACTGAAATAAAATATTTGAAACGAGAGTTATGCAGTACTAACGACAAGCCGTCCTTTCATCTATTACCCAAAATGCCATTTACGACACCTGAAGAGTTAACTGATTTTGAAAGCGAATTATCTTCAAATTTTGTACAAAAACAACAACTGGTAAATGATATTAAAATGATTTTTAGTAAAGTAATGCATATTATATTTTATGATATTTTTAGATTGAAAGATTTCGGCAAATCGGAGGGAAAGGTGTTGGTTCTTCACTGAGAAAATGCCTCAAAATTCTTGCAACCGACGAAACCTTAGCTCAGTTTTCATGGGTCGGCATAAGGAATAAGTTGAAATTTTGCGACTTCGTTCATGTCTTGGATTCCATATATGAATCTATAATTAAAAATAATCCGGAAGCCACACAAACTGAAATTAATAACAATATAAAAAATTGGTTAAAACATTCCCAGGAACGGTTAATGAAAAAGAACAATACTGTAAACTAAGACAATATATATATATACTTATAAGATGGACAGTTTGTTTAGTTTGGAAAATGAATAAATTTTTTATTGCTTTTTGAATATTAGTTTTGTATTTTATTAAATGCAGTTAATATTTCTTTTTATTCTATTTTCTAACAGATTAATGCTTGATTTGACAAAATATAATCCTAGCCTTGGTAGATAAAAGCTGATATATTCAATTCTACTTTGCGCAAGTATAATATCAGAACTTTGTAGAAATGTGCATCAAAATGGTTAGCTAATATTTTGAAAAGGGTTAACTAATCATACCTGTGCCTCTTTTGCTTCAAAATTCCTTAGCAAGTTATTATTTGGCACTCTTAAGCTTTGATTGAAGTTTAAGTAATAAACGAAGATATGATGTTTTTTAGACGAGAATTCATATGTCATTTTATTCTGGTTTGACGTCGATTCTGGATTAAAAATACGTATAAAAGACGACATATAGCCATTGTTTACTTTAAATACAGACGTCAGAATGTCGTCGGTAATGACCAAATTTTGGTGCTAAAGCATTAAATTTTCGAACATTAGACGTTAAACTGGCGTCATTTATGTCTAATAGAGACGTTTAATATGTGCACAAAATGACGTCGCTTCACACCACATTTTGGTGGGCTCCTTGTTGACAATAAGACGTTGAATTACCGTAATTAATTGCTAATAGCGACGTCTATAAATCCACAAAGTGGCGTCGATATCGACTACCTTTTGTTGGTTTGCAAGTGGAAGATTGTCGACAGTTAGACGTTGAACCGGCGCCATTGAAACGTCTATTGGGCTCTGACCAGTTTTGGGCTTTCGGTCAAATGGCGGTTAATTGGTAATCCTTTTGACCTCCAAATGTTTGTTGGGATATATGGTTTAAGCCAAGCTGATTGATCGAATTGAAGTACCCGGTGCACTTTTTTCAGGATGAGTCCATGTGATAAGCATTGCTTCAAGTTTCGGTAGTGTATAACATATTTAATTTTTGAATGTAATGTTGTCAGAAGCTTTTCTAATTTTGCTCCAGGTGGTGCTGCATGCTCAGAGCAAAACGGTAAGTCCTTATGTTTATCATGTAGATGTTGAGGATAATCCAAGTCGACTTCGAATATGTATCCAGTTGGAGAATCATCAGGAATTTCGGAAACGTCAGTATTGGGAACATCAACCCATTTGAATCCTCCGGTTGGTAAATGTTGTGACATGGCCCATCCATAAAGGTTATTCACATCATAATACATCAAGTATTTCTCTTTCTCCTCAGGCTTAAAATCATCCATATATTTGTTATTGCTTTACTATATCTGTTCGAACATTGACTAATACCACCTCGAATGCCTCTCTCTATGAATAGCAGTATATCTACGTCGGTTATCAGCTCTAATTTGACATTAGTGTATTTTAGCATAGCATCCCATGTTAAGCCTGGCATGGTGTAATAATGTGCTGGATCTAAATTGTATGTCTTCATGCACACTTCTCGAAAGTTCTCAAACACATCGGCCAATAGTAGAACATCAGTCTTAAGGTATAGATCTGAATATTCACCAAGTGTTTGTATTTCAAATTTTTGCCAGACCTCTTCAGCATGATTGTAGTCCTCATGAGATATAGCACTGTCAGTTAGTTTATTGTAGAACGCTTCCTGTGTTGGCAAGTTCCGGAAATCCAATTTATCCCAGTCATCAATAAAATCATATGGGAAGACACCCTTGCGTGTAAGAAGTTTGATAGTGTCGTCATCCAATCCCTGCCATACTGATCTTGTAGTGCTTAATTTATCCATTGGCAGCAATGATGATAGCTTATTTAAAGATTCTGCCATAAAACGGAAGGAATCGATGAATCTGAATTTTATATGGCTGCCTTCCATGTGCTTAGTGAACGAGATATATCTTTCCTTGCTTATTGGTAAGAGATCAACTTTTCCTGGGAAAGATGTAGCTATATCCTTAATAATGAAGTGGGCATCATATCCGGATAAATTATGAAAAATTACTGGAACTATGGAGCAATCTTGATACATGAGATTGCATGCATTATGCGCTGGTCCTCGATATTTTCCTGTTAAGTGGCAATGATCCCGAACTCGTTCCTCATCAGCTTCAAACGTTTTTTCACATATATGGCAGCAAGTATTTTCCATATGTGAACGCCGTTCCTCTTTAGTCAGGGGTTGCATTGGCCTGATGTTCAGCTTTTCCTGTATAGCTATGGATGCCATTTTTTGCAATTCTAATGCAAACCATTGTTGGCAATTCTTGCCTCGATATGCTCTGTAATATGAGAGCTTAGCATCATGTTTGCAGTGGAAATAGAACCCTATGCTATGAACTTCATGTTCCTGGATTCGCTGTGTATTTTGATCGTTTCCCTTAATCGGCTTCAATATTGACTCAAGATCGGCATACACACAAAACTGGACTGGATTCTTATGGTTATAATTCTTAAATTCCAGCCATTTCTTTTCCTCTGATGGAAACATAATTCTGCAATCATTTTGCTTCTCGCATTCGGGAGTGTGTGATGCTAATTTGTCTTCAGAGTAAAAGTAGAGCAAACATCTGTCGCATATATACTTTCTACACTTATGTTTTGAAGTTTGTGCCGATATGAGTCGGGAAAGATCTTTAATCCAGCAGAAATGATATCTACCGTCATCATCATCATCGCTATCCATATGATCTTCATCCTTTGTATTATCGTAGTCATCCTGTATCATAAGAAGATTTACATGTCGCTCCTTCCTGTGTTTCGTAAGTCTAACTGGAACTGTGGTGAAGAAACGCTCTTTCTCTAGGATGAATCCGTTTACTGATATCTCGTTCTGGTCTTCAAATTGGGTTATTTGCTTAAGTGTCATGGGAAATGTTATCCCATTTAAATTAAGTACAGTTGATTAATGTGGGTATGATGATGTCCTATCAGAGCTGACAGTTGTAGGATATAGCGCTGATGTTACGGCCCATGCGAAGCATGCTTCATCATTATTTTTCAAACTAATGCAAGCTTTCTTTGATGCAATATCCTTTGGTAGAGGTATATATGAAGATCCTCGGAGTTGTTCAAACTTGTTGATGTGTACTGCTAGATGTATTATTGAGTGCAGTGCCCAGCCACTGTCTTTTTCCTGGAATTCTTCCAGCTGAGTGTGTATTGGATCCAAAATGTTTGATTTAAACCACTCCTTTAAATTGTCATCTGCGCTAATTGGAGCAGTTCTCGCTTGGAAATATTTAATGTCTTTTATCATTTCATTGTCACCAGTTTCTTTAACAAATTCACCGCAAAACGTTGTAGAAACTTTAATATTAAAATAATGTTTTAAGGTATTTTTAACACGACGCGTAAATAATTTGGCAGCGTCTTGCATAAATAGCTTCGGATCGATATGTTTTAAATTTGCAATAACACCTTGTCGAATTCTGTCTGCGAACGCTGTCTTTATTTCCTCCCACTTTACAAAATCACTTCTTCTTACGCGAGTAATTCCTCCACCTCGCCGGGGAGTTCTCAATAGTGCTCTCAATGCTTTAATTTGCTCGAGACAGCTCTCGAAATGTCGTTTCCTAGCACTCTTATTGCACTTCCGTAATGCAACTTGAAATTTATGCATGTTTCTATTACACTTTTGAACAATATAGTCTTTATTCACTGAATTTTTTAAACACTCCATCACATCTTTTCGCAAATTTTCAATTACTGAAAAACTTTTATTTACTAGCGCGGTTGTCATTTTTATTTTATTTTTATGTACTATCACGGAGACTCGCTAAAACTGACTGGTGCTCCTCAAGAGTTTGCTTGCGCTTTTATAGCAACGGTTTGTAAACATGAATGATCCTGCTGCTAAAATAATCATTGCCCAGGATGAATTCCAACGAATTTGCTTACAGGCTGAGATGATATCGAATTACATGATAAAAAAATCATTCAAATTAATTTGATTACTTTATTCTGCTGGTCGAATTTGCAAATGAGATTGTATACATACAAGAAAATGTAAAAATTTGTTTACATTCCAATGAAACGTTTCGATTGGTAAAATTCTTGGAACAATAAAATTTTTTTGGCTGCCTACAGGAAGTGTGGTATCAAAATACATGAAAAGAATAAATGTGCTGATATTGCTTAAATTTGTTTACAGCAGGATGTGAAAATTTGTTTACGAATTCCAATGAAACGTGTCGATCAGTAAAATTCTTGGAATTGGGCGGCTTACAGGAAGTGTGGTATCAAATTAAATGATAAGAATAAATGTGCTGATGTTGCTTAAATTTGTTTACAACAGGATGTGAAAATTTGTTTACGAATCTTGTGATGATCGATATCTGCAACTTCCGTTCAGCAAAACCAAGGTGAAACAACAAAAACCGAGGTGATGATGCCATGTTGCGAAATTCGTTATCTGCTCAGCTAAGAAAACTTCAAGCATGACAAACCCCTTAGCTAATTGTTTGTCTCGAAAACCAGAGCCCGTAGGGGATTTCTGATGAAAATTTCGTTCCCCCTCCCACCCCACACCGGCAAGAATCCATTTCCATGAGCATTGAATTATTAATACGCTAATATCTCGAAAACCAGAGCTCGTAGAGGATTTCTGATGAAAATTGCATTACCGCCCCTCCCTATCTTTATTATCCCCCTCCACATACCCGCCATCCAGAATCCATTGGCACAATTTTTCAATGATATAAGTCTTGGGGTTTCTTTTTTTTTGTTGATTTTCACACCAGGCGTTCTCGGTTCGATTCCAACACAAAGCCAATTTTTTATTTCAGCGAAGATAGAGCTTGAGACGCCAATGTCATGAGCAAGGACTTGTGAGTTGTGGCGTAATACCTCAAATTGTATCGTGTGCATGTGTGTGTGTGTGTGAAGGTCAATGACATCAGGGTCAGGGTCAAGGGTCATAGGTCAAAGGTCAAAGGTCAATGACCTCAGGGTCGGTGACGTCACATCTGTCTGGCCAAACTGACCCTATACTTACTAGGGTGCAGTCAAGACCAAATGACACATCCCGGTAGTACCGGTTAAACCCCCACCTCTGGTATAGAACTCTACCCATATATAGCAACTTTAAAAAATATTCATACAACACCTCCATGGTCTCATGGTAGAGCGCATCGGATTTTACAAAACCAAGCGTTCTCGGTTCGATTCCAGCAAAAGCCAACATTATTTTATTTAAAAAATCAGCTATGACAGAGCTTAATCAGCTGACGGGGATCAGCCAACCAGATGACGTCATACCCTGGTCAGTCAGACGGTAGGAAAGGAATTCGCCAAGCGCCCTGTGACGTATACCACTAGACCGGAAGCCCCCTCAGTGGCCCAGAACCCCAGTCCAGAGCCACCAAAATTGTTGGAATCTACCTTGCACTTTTTGTATGGGAAAAGTGCGCCAGAACCCCCATAGCGTAACTACTTACCCCTTTTGTTCGTATAGGATCAAGGCTTTTAAAGCGTTTACGGTTGCTTATTTAACCAAGCTTCCTTGATCCTACCGGCTGCGCCAATTTATGTTGTGGTTAATTTGAGCGACTGCTCAATGTAACTACCACAACACTGGAGAATGTTCTCTTGCACTTTGATTACCAAAAAACAAAACCACTTGACTTATTTTTTATGTCATTTATTAATACAATTACTACATAACTGTTCACAGATGAGTAATACGGTTCTTATCAGTGATTACCGAAAGACAAGTAATTTGACACTTCTGTACGCGCGAGTGGTCAGAACAAAACTCTCCTCTACTACTCGCCTACCTCTGCCTCGTCGCTTCTTTTCTTCATTTATATTTTTGTTTTTATTCTACTTAAAACAATGAATTAATGTACTACCCGGGCCATTGAGTAATATTTTTTACTCACTGACCACAGGTGTACAATTTCAAAACAGTGCCGCTTAAATTCGTGGTCACTGTGATTGCATACATTTACTTTAGTTCCGCAAATGCATTGCGATTACCTCATAGCTACCTGCAAAATTCATAGCGGCGCTTAATGGGTCATCATGAAATTGTGCAGCTGATGAGTGTCATCACATTGCATTGCGTTCGATCTACAAATATTATTTTCACAACAGATTCACAAACTTCTTTAACGCTTTGTAGATTTCATTTTTCTAATACCTTTATTCCCCTTTTACCAGCTATACTAATAGATGCCCCGCTATCTAACAACGCTTCTTCTTCTGTACCTAAAATATTAATTAATATAAATGGTCGATTATCGCCAGCATCTAGGACACAGGGGTGATTAGCGTGTGTATACTGCATATTTAAGGACGGTTTTCTTCCGAAACTGGCTCCGTCCTATGTCTTCCAGCTTCGCTGCAGTTTTCCTTTAATATCGTGCTACTCGACGGTCTATCTGTACGGAACTTTAGTTTATTGACAACTGCATTACCACTCACACTAGGGCTAAATCTTGTATCTGCGTTTTGTCTATATGGGTTGGGTGATGTATTATTCCATGACTTTGGATTTCTCGGAAGTTGATTGTTCGCGTGATATCTTTGACTTGGTGTATTGCTGGGTAACCAGCTATTGCGCGAGTAACGCTGGGAGTTATTTCCCGAATTCACATGTGGTTTGAAACTGCTACTGCCTGTGTTTGAAAACCCCACTTGAGTTCTATAGCCTCCATCTGATCCATGCGCACGTCGCTCCCAGCTTCCACTACTATTTTGTGCTTGAGGATTAGAAATAAAACGATCGCCCTTTCTTGTACTTGAATTCTCTATCGCTTGGATTTCACCATCTTCTAGTTTTCTGCAAGCTTTTTCTAAATCATCTATCGACTTAAACTCAAGTAACGATAAAGCTCGAATGTACTGAGGTAGCAAGTTTCTGCGAATTATCTTAATTCTTTCTCGTTCCGTCGGTGGCTGGGGTAAACGAAGAAATAAATCTTCAATTAGCGATATATACTGTACGATCTTCTCAGATTCTTGCTACTTTCTCTCTTTGATGTAATCGAGTAACTTATCCACGCTGTTCAATGGCTCGAACTCAGCAAGGAATCTTTTTACAAAAACTTTATAATCTGTTAAATGATCTCTGCGGCGTCGATACCAACGTAAAGCAGATCCCTCTAAGTGTCTGCTAAAGATTCTAACACTTCTACGTCAGATAAACGTCTAGACCTGGCAAATTCTGCAACTCGCTGTAGAAATTCTGATGCCGATTCCTTCGGATTATCTCCTGAAAACTTGATCGACCACTTATATAGCTTAGGGCTGGATCTACTGCTTAATGGGTTTAAGCTTGATTCACCTGCTACCAGTAAAGATGAACTCATTTCATCTTCGCTATTATCATCTAATCGTAATGCATCAATCCGGCTTGCAAAATGTGATTTGTTGGGTTGTACTGGCGTATGGGCAAAATCCACTCGGTTGTTCTTTAGCTCTTGATTTAAATTCCCTCCTTCAATTTCCACAGATTCATTCGGATTAATTGTACTTCTAGCCTTCCTATTCTTTAAGCTTTCTGTCTTCCATATTTCATACTGCTTCTTCTCGACGGTAGCCTTAAGTTCGGCTATACCATTCAATAAAATGCCTTGCATAGCACCATTATCTTGTAGATCTACCCCTTCCTTTTCCACCTTAACTCTCCTCACTCTTTGCTCTAAGAATTGAGCTCTGATCGCAACTTTCTCTAGTAAGGAGCTATTGTCAGAGTCAGACTCCTCAGATAATACGGCGAACCAAGTATTTGCCTCTTCCAGATCTTCCTCCGGCGAAAGGTAAGACGTTATCAGAAGTGTATCAATTCCTTCCTTGGATTCTTTCATGAGTTGTTTCCTCCACCAATCTATTCTTCCCCTCATCGTGTAATCATGTGGTCTCACCCCACGGTAGCGCATCTCATACCCTATTTCACAATCTGCGAAAAACCTTCGCTATCTCTCCAAAAGACATTTTGGTGAGTACTATGTGAACTACTCAATAATTCCGGCGATAGAAAATCAAAGCTGACGGGCGCACGCGTAAAAGGAAAACACCGGAATGGTGTTACTACCCCAGCTGCAAGCTCGCAATAAAATGAACAATAACTCAAAACCGTTCTTTTTTTTTTTTTTTTTTTTTTTTTTTTAATTATTCATTTAAATTATTCAATTTCCTGGAAGTACTAAGTTAATTGGACGTTTTTTTTCCGGACGAGGTATGAGTTAAGTTAAGTTGAACGCCGTATGAGTGAAAGAAATCCCTACTTCTCTCGCCTCCTGTTACTGTACTTTCACGTTTTTAGACATGCAGTACTCTTTAAATAGAGCCCGGCTAAAGCTTACTTGACTTTACTTCTATAGCTCAAGCCGAACAAATTCCTTACATAAATAGCTTAGATACTAATCATGGACCTGCATTTCTGAGAATAAGACAGGTTGATTGAGCTACCCTATTTGTATTCCTCCTTTTAACCAAGGATCGTTGCTCGTTAACACGCCCTGAAGGTGAATGCGCCCCGTTATATCATTGATTTAGACTACAGTCAAAATAAGAGTGACGGAAATGGGCAAATTTATAATACCTTAGCTAGGCTTGTTGCGGACTTAATTCAACACTTTGATAAAAATGTTATGCGCTGTATAGTCTATGTTAATTTGCGCAATTCATGCAAGGTTATTTACATAGACTAGTGCCTTATCCTTATTTTAATATTACTATCCGTATAAATACTGAACTCTGGGGGTCTTATTTAAGAATACGATCATATCATAATATAATCTAATTGACGGTAGAGAGCGTTATAATTATACTCACTACAAATAGATTGAAGAGTCATCCACCGCCCTTCACCTTGCGGTGCATCGGCGTTGGATACGCCTACGATGTAATTGGTTTCGTTGTACTTGTTTTCGATTCTCTCAAATTATTTAAATGCACTCAACATATTATACGATGGAGAATTCATTCTTTTGGTTCACTTCCAATTGTTATCCCATAAATTTATATCATTAAAACTACTAATGTATGCAAATAAACGAAAACTTGAGGTTCATTTCATTTAGGATCCCATCTCGTTGTTATGCATTACGAAGGGGTACTTAATTCGATCAAGGTATTGGACGATCTAAACTTAACCTTGGTGATATAATATAGTTTTAGTTGATTTAATAGTTAGTTATCTTGTTGATGTAGTACAGTTTAATTATGTGCTTACTGTCACTGTCCCGATGTAGATTGCTCTAGAACATCTAACGTACTGAATATGGTTATCAACAACCCCTTTATAGTCTAACTGGCTACACCTGGCAGGAACTGCGGCCCGGTATTCTGCAAATACCCAAAGCTCACAGACCAAAAAAATTTTGGAGCGGAATCATAAAACAAACAAATTTAGTGCGCTTAGACACTTAAAAATACCACGGTGCATCATCCACACACTAAGCATAAACACTGGTTCTTCTTATTATTGTTTAGAAGAATTTAAAATATCGTATATACATACATACAACCAGCACGAGATAAGTATCCGTGGCTAATTTGTGATCAACGATTTCGTCACGCAGTAGGTGTACTAATTGCTCACTGAGTACCTGTTCCGCTTTAATTACGCTTTAATAATAGATTAACACGTCTTTTCATCTAATGTGTGGTAACACTCAACATATCATTTTCCATTCTCAAAATTGTGTGAGGATAAACTTGACGCTGCAAAATTCTGTTTATTTATTCAGCACTAGTGCTCATAGGTTTTAAACATTCTGTGCAATCATTCTTCTACTCGTTATCATAAAAAAAATTCACAATATATAAATTTATTATTTCATTGCTTTAGCCCTAACATCGGGTGAGGGTTACTAAAGTACTTTTGATTTTGGGTTTCGCTTGTAAGCACGGTCCACATATGTGTCTCCTTAACAGGTTAATACCCTAGAAGAAAATTTTGGCCAATAACCTAGTTAAATTACACCTGCTCTCAACGCCATTCGTAGTAGAAATCAGTATATCATTCCCATGGATTGCTTCCCCGTACATCCGCGATAACTACTATATCTATATATATATATATATATTTTTTTTTTAATTTTGTCAAAATTTCGTAATCTTAATAGAGCTATAGATCTTTCTCACAACTATAAACTGCATTAGCAAATCCTAATCCAAGTACCACCTGTCCTCCTCAGATCCCGGTTGAGCCCTCAAAGTTATAACAGCTCCAATTCTTTATCTTCACTGAGGAACAGGGCTTGAATGAAAATTCGCTCCGCTTCTATCTTAAATACGGATTTATTAAAAATAAAATTACACACCTGCTTACTTTAGCCTAACTAACTAAATTCGATGCGACTAGCTCCTTACAACAGGTCGACCTGGATTCAGCGTTTGCAGGGAAAATCTCCTTCAATGTTTCATCATTATAATATGGGTGTGGATGCTGGCATACAATATCGCCTTCATTATTAATAAAATTCACTGATGAATGGCAGGCTGCTAATATCGCCTTCAAAATTAAATAAAATCACTGATGAATGGCTGGCCTCAAATATCGCTGATAAATGGCTAGCTTCAAATATCGCCTTCAAAATTGATAACTTCACTGACGGTTTGCTTCAAAATTAATGAATTCGCTGATGGTTTGCTGGCTTCTAATATCGCCTTCAAAATTAAATAAAATCACTGATGAATGGCTGGCCTCAAATATCGCTGATAAATGGCTAGCTTCAAATATCCTTCAAAATTAAATAAATTCACATGTGAATTGCTAGCTTTGTTGGATTGTTGCGGCCGATCTCTCGTGCTTCCTTGAAGAAGAGATCGGAGAGGGAGTTAGGATATTGATTATGGCGATTAATTACACTCGATACTGATTTTAGTGAGAAATAAAATTTATTTTATTGGAACTGTACTAGGTTCTAACACAATTTTTTTTTTTTTAAGTTTTACACAATTAGCTGATTTCAACGCAATTTTTTGGTTTTTGTTTTTTTTTTACAATTTTAGGGTTTTAACCCAATTTTTTCAATTTTTACACAATTTTTGTTTTCCACAAGTTTTGAATATTTTCACTATTTTTTTTTTTATTTCAACACAATAATAATTATTTTTTTAATTTGAGGCAAACTTAGTTACCACAATTATTCGTAGACACAAAAATAAAGTAAGAATTTCGCGTGTTATCTCGCCGGCGGGTTGAAAAAGCACTCCCTAAGGTTTGGGCAAATTGAAATTTAAATTAAATTGATTTTTCGTTTTCAGGGTCATTTCTGCGATACATCAATATATTGCATAGGGCAATATATTGATGTATTCACCTTATGGTTGTGATTCGGGACATTGGGCACCTGAGTCACAACATCCCTCCCCCCTGGGGGAAAGAAAGTTTTATTCTTCTGAGGAGAAAACTTTCTTTTATAAAAAAAAATACTTATACCAAATTTTAGTACATACTGGAAATGATTTCTAATTTAACTTAAGTTTATAGTAGGACTATGTTAAAGTATGTACATGGATTGTTTGTATATTGCTAGTTATTACTAGTTAATTACTAGGTATAGGGAAAGAGAAAAAAAAGTATTTATGTATAGAGGGAGTTGTGCTAGAAATATCATACGTTATATTTGTATATATAGTTCTGTATAATCTTATCTCTTATAAGGTATTTCTTATTATTGTTTTGTTTTCTTTGTATACAGCAATTAGTATATCTTACGAGTAAAGTAGAGTAAATAAAAACAATTTGAAATGCGAGTAAGGGGCATCAATTAGCTGATGATTCCACGTTGATTTGATTAGGATTGTATAGGGATAGAGAAGAACCAAAAAAAAAACTTGTCCAATTGTCGTGATAAGAAAGATTCGTTCAACGTTGAGTTTGCGTGTGTGTGTTTAAGAGAAATGTTTATATTTTATTGTATTGTGGGGATTTGTTTAATGATTTTTGTTAGTTTGGGTTTTCTTGTTGTTGTTTTATTTGTGAGTATTGTTTGCGGTGCAAATTTCGCGATACTGTTTTAGTTGTGAAGATTTAGAGTCGATCATTCGCAAGATGTTTTTCGCCGTGTATGTTTCGCGCCTGCCCTATGAGGCCCCAAAGGAGTACATCGTGGTTATTTCCGGAATCTATGTGGAATCGATTTGGGCTCGCTGGAAAGGGCCTATTCGGTTAAATTTCGTTTGCCCGGGAAGAGATACTATTCCCATTTGGGGGGCGGAACCCCGCGCTGGCCCTTATTATACTGTGGACTTTTCGCTGTGGCCCGACTATAATATGTCGTTTGCAGCTCTAGGTAAGTTTTTGTGATTTATCGTTTGCCTCATTAGTAAGACAATTTTTTATTTTTATTTTGCAGGAGCCAATATTGTGCTGGTTGGGAGGTCCTTCTATTTTCCTGCCCCGAATGCCGTGGACTGCCACACTCCACTAGTGGGCCCGAAGGCTGAATAGCCGCTAACCTTTTAATTTTTTCTAATTGTAAACTTTTGTTAGTGTTATATTTTTGTTCCTATTCTTTTCTCCATTTTGCTACTATTATAAATGTCCCCCTATGGATTGAATGAACCTTTTATATAATAAAAATAAAAAAAAATAAAAAAAAGTTTTTAGTAAAAGAAAATTAATTTGCTTTTTACCATTTTCCCCATTTTCATCCTAAATTGCTTTTCTTGTTAATATTTTATTCTTGTCGACCTTGGTTTATTTTGTGGAGAGTGAGGGAGAAGAGAAGAGAAAGAAAAAAAAATCGTTGGGTTCTTTGTCGTGTTTGTGCATATATATATACATCGGAGGTCGCATTTAGTCCTGATATTGTTTGAAAGTTTTCTTTTTGTTTACTTGGTTTGAATTCTGGGGTCGTACTTAATTTAGGAACACGGGTCCATGGAATTTGTGTCGACATATTATATTGGTGTATACATTTAAATGTTTTTTTTTTGTATTCTAGATAATTATTTTTTGTATAAGATATTTGTATATGGTAACATGTTTCAATTTGTTAAAATGGTGGAATAAATATATATATATATGTACATATGTATATAATTTTATGTATATTTTATTATTTGTAGCTAAGTAACTAACCCCGACTTTTATTAAATTGTGGTACTATACTTATTTCTTTTATTTTACGTGGTACACAATAATATGTGTTCCCTCCTTTCTTTTTTTATTGATGGATATTCGTATACCTTTTTTTTTCTTGATACTTCTTATAACACCTTTTATTTGTTATATTTAAAGCTTAAGATAATATAGAAGAAAACGAATAATATTTAGATCTAAATGTTTGGTAGTCTTACAGCTACTCTTATTTATCCTATTTAATTATTTATTAAATTTACACTTAGAGATCTTTTTTTTTTTTTTTTTCATTAATAGTTATTTATTTTTCTTTATATAAAAAAAAACTACAATGTATATATTTATAAAAAAAAACGTGAGATATTATTTTCCTCCTCAATTCTTTAGTAGTGTTTTGTTTGGATGGAGATGGATAAAGGAGGAAAAACAATTGGGAAGCGTGGGGTTACCGTTTCCTTTTGTCATTGTCTGTAAGTTAAACGTTTTCTGTAGTTTTTCTTTGTGGTGCAGGAGTTAATTTGAATTTTGATTCTCTTGGTGCCGTGGTAGGCACCTCTTCTAGTTCGTGTGCAGAAAGTATTTCTTTCGGTTTACGCACTTTTGGTTTGTATTTAATATACATATATACGCAGGCAACAGAGATGATTAAAGCAATAGTCACATATGATATAGTATGTATAGTGGTGAATATGATGATTGCTTACTGGATTGAGCGGAATTAATTCCTGCTCTTTTTGTGAATGGATGGATTCCAGAAGGCTCTCTAGGTCCGTGTTTGTTGTAATATTTAAAGTATGTATTTTTATATGCGGTCCTATTGGGGAGGAATTCATATTTGATATTATACTGGAAATGTTTATTGTTGGGATAAAATAAGAATTAAATTTAGAGATTTTGACGCTACGTCCGTGCAAGATGAATTCTTTGCTTCGTACATAGCAATCTGGATAGATATACATTTTTCCTGTTCCTTGCAGAACTTGTGAGTTAATGGAATTTTCGCAAATAATATCTATGTGGATGGAATCTTTTAGGGAGAAAAGCCAAGCGTTCTGTTGCGATAATTGCGTCCAAAAACAATCTTGTTCTAATGTTAAAATTTTACAGTCGGATGTAATCGGCTCGTTTTTTATTAAATTTATCTCGCATTGATTTACCTCAGTATTTGCATTTAAGATTGGGGATGTGATCTGGCAGTAAAAGTGCGTATAATCCAACGTTGCGCAATTGTGGATATCATGTAATGCTAGTTCAATATAGTGCTCACGATAGTAGTCTATTAGTATATATTCATTTGCTGGTTCAATATATATAAACGATCCGTTAAGGAGTGTAGGTAATGGCATTACTTTGAATAATTGGTATGGTTCCTTGCATGGAAGTGGAATTCGGAGCTCGATAATTAATTTATTATTGAAAATATTCGCTGCTATTGTACTCAATTTGTAAATTTGTGATAAAATATTGTCTCTAGAATTTATGGGGAGCATCATTGAATTTGACAATTCCTGTCTGATGTTCAATAAGAGTTCTTCAATTTGTCTAGGGAAAATGAGTGTAGGATGAAATTTTCCATGCCTTGAATCTGTTAAGAGATCTATTAATTCCGACTGGACATTTTGGTATCTGAATGCCATTAACGAAACCAGTGAAATGAGTGATTCAAGTTCTATGGATATTTTGTTATCCAATGTTCTGTTTTCCATTAATGATGTAGCTATCTGTATTGAAATTAACTTTTTATGCATAAGCAAGAAATCCTTCTCAATTGCGGCTTTAGTTTTGTTGAAAACATTTGCGGTTGCTTCGACTATCGCAGTTTGGCTTTTCATAAGTGATAGGAGGGAGTTTTGGTTAAGGGTGAGGTTACGAATCTGTTCATCATACAATTTGGCATCATCCTCGTCCAACGTGCCGAAAAGTGCTTTGGAAATTGAGCCTACTGCATTGAATAGTGCTCTTTGTTTCCTATTTTGGGTCACAAGTAACAGGTTCTTATATTCTATATTTGCTAATATAAGATTAATTTGTAACAACGTACCGTTACAAGTGTGGCTCAAGGCTGAGTGTTTGTCCAGTTTCTGGCAGGTCGCTGTAATTTGTTGGGCTATGAACTGGATGTTGTTGTTCTGTAGACGCGCTTTTAACTCGTTTGCATAATTGTCGTAATTATAGCAAACGGTTGGAAAAGATTTCAAATTGTTTGGAATTTCGGCTGGGAATCCGTAAAGGAGTTCGCGGAGAGTATAATTAGTACTCGAATGAGGGGTAGTATTGTATACAAACATGGCATAAGGAATCCATGTATCCCAGTCTTGTGGATCTTTTGCTACATAAGATCGCAGCTATTCTGCTAGGGTTCTGTGACTTCTTTCTAATGCACCATTCGTTTGAGGGTGATATGGAGTAGTTTTAAGTCGTTTTATTCTCAACAATTTAGATACCTCGGCGAACATGCCACTTATGAGGTTAGAACCCTGATCTGTGAGGATACTTTCTGGAATACCATGTCGACAAACTATCGTTGTCGTGAAGGCTTCCGCTAATGTCTTAGACTCGGTGTCGACTATGGGAATAGCCTCGGAAAATTTTGAAAGGTCGTCTTGGAATGTAAGGAGATATTTGTTTCCAGAATGAGAAATTGGGAGAGGTCGTACAACATCTAGGTACACTCTTTCGAAAGGTTTGGAGCTAATACTTGAGATTTTCATAGGAATTTTTGGGTTCCTGGATACTTTGTTCACCTGACAAAGTTTACATTTCCTTACGTGCTTTACGATGTCGTCTGACATGCCAGGCCAGTAGAATTGCTTCTTGATTCTTTTAATAGTACGGGAAATACCTTGATGGCCTCCCGTTGGTAATGAGTGAAAATCTTTTAAAACTTGTTCGATGTCATTAATGTCGGATAAATATTTAATCGAATCTTGATGGAGCTTTATGTTTATTTGTTTAGTAGCGAAGATTTTGGTAAAAGCAGTTTTAATAATTATTAGATTCTGTGGATCTAATATAGGGAAGGAGATATTAATTTGTTTTAACTGATTTGCTTCTGTGTATGAGCAGATCTCAGTTAAAATCTTTTCGAGGTCTGATCTATCTCTTTGCGATCGACAAGGTAAATTAGTTTTTGATATAATTATTGATGAGTCTTTTTTCTTGAAGAAGTTCAGTTCAGTTTCTGAGAGTGGGGATTTATCTGAAAATTTTAGTTTCGAATCCAACACTCTTTCAAGTTCTGTATCTTGCATTGGCAAGATGAAAAATTTAGGATTCGCATTTTTAGTTAGTAAAAGAGCAAAATTAGTCTCAGTTATTATGACTGAGGAATTGTTTACAGGTGATGGAGTTGGGTTTATTTATATGCGTTGGGTGTATTTATATTCGCCTGAGCTCTGGCTTGATTTCTAGTTACCACATTTATGCAGGTGGTAGGTTTTGCGAAATTTTCGCTATTATCTGGAATAGCTCTACTGAGAGCGTCTGCATTTGTGTTGAGCTTACCTGATGTGTGGACTATCTTGTAGTCATATTCCTCAAGACGTATTCTCCATCTCATCAGTCTTGAGGAGTGATCTGTCAGATTCATGAGCCATACTAATGGTTTATGATCAGTTATAATTGTAAACTGTCTGCCATAAACGTATGGTCTGAATTGCTCAACTGCGAAAACGATAGCTAAGAGCTCCTTTTCTATTGTTGAGTAACGAGTCTCTGCACCATTGAGAACTCGGCTCACATAGGCGATTGGATGATCTCATTGATCATCAACTTGTGAAAGAACAGCTCCGATGGCGTAATCACTGGCATCGGAGGTGACGAAAAATTATTTGCCGAAATCAGGATAAGATAGAATTGGTGCTGAAATTAATTTATTTCTTAATTCGCAAAATGCTTCATCACAAATTGCGTCGAACTTGAAAGGGATATCTTTCTTTAAAAGATTTGTAAGGGGTTTCGCAATCTTTGAGAAGTTAGGTATAAAACGGCGATAATAGCCGACGAAACCAAGGAAGGCTTTAATGTCTTTCTCCTTCTTGGGTCTGGGATAGGACTGAACTGATTTAGTTTTCGCAGGGTCTGGTTTGACTCCAC
The DNA here is from genome assembly GCA_963924295.1 of Dioctria rufipes. Classification (NCBI taxonomy): domain Eukaryota; kingdom Metazoa; phylum Arthropoda; class Insecta; order Diptera; family Asilidae; genus Dioctria; species Dioctria rufipes. The sequence continues at coordinate 138,753,481 of OZ002740.1, forward strand.
TTTCTGTAATAATGTGCCCTAAATACATAATTTCTTTCCTTAGGAAGTGGCACTTGTCGGGTTGAAGTTTGAGGTTGAAATTGCGGAGACGGCTAAATACTGCTGTGAGTCTGGAATTGTGGTCTTTGAGATTGTATCCATGGACTACAATATCGTCCATGTATACGAAGCAATGGATGCCTTGAAGGCCAGATAAGACATTATTCATGGCTCGTTGAAAAGTAGCAGGGGCTCCTTTTAAACCAAATGGCATACTATTGTATTCGTAGTGGCCATAGGGTGTGCTAAAGGCAGTTTTCTCCCTGTCCTTCGAGTCCATTTTTATCTGGTGAAATCCACTGGCTAAGTCGAGTGTGGTAAAATATTTCGACTTCCCCAACTGGTCTAATATATCAGTGATATTAGGCAGTGGGTACGCATCGCCAATAGTAATGTCGTTAATACGACGAAAGTCTACCACTACTCGCCACTTTTTGTTTCCATTCTCATCTGGTTTTTTGGGAACCAGGAGAAGTGGAGAGTTCCAGGGACTATGTGAAGGTCTGATGATGTCTGACTCAAGCATTTCTTGTATTTGCCGGTTTATTTCTGTTCGGCTTGCTTCAGGAAGTCTATAAGGCTTGGTATAAATTGGCGGTTTGTCTTGGAGGGTCTCGATTTTGTGGGTAATCGCATCTGTATAAGATAGGAAATCCCCTTCAATGAAGAAGAGATCGTTGAATTCCCTACAGATATTGCGAATACTCTCAGACTCCTCTGAATTACAGTGATCCAATTTGATAAGGTTTTGTAGTTTATTTATTCTGCCCTTAATTGGATCTCTGTCAGAGTCTGTGGAGATTACCACAAAGTCGTCCATGTCTTGGTAAACTGGGTTCACCTCGTAAGGTGCCAGATCAGCGTCCTCATCATTTGTGTTGAGGATTAGGACTTTTGCCATACCGTTGACTGGTTCGACTATCGAATTTCCAAGAAATAAACCTGGCCTTATTTCCTTCTTGAAGCAGACCGATTAATTTTGAATAGAAGGAGTTGGAATTTCAATGATGAATTCTGATCGAGCCGGAATTTTAATTTTATTTAATTTATCCGATTCTTTCGGATTTTTAATTGGAAGGAGATATGATTCCAACTTTTGTGGAATTTGGAAGGGGTTATACGATGATTCTGACTCGATAGAATTTGAAGGAGATAAAACTTTATTGAAATTCTTTGACTTCTTTGATTTTATCTTGGAATTCACGTTTTGTGAATCTATTGATGAAGGAGATAGAATTTTACTAGATGCAGCCTTTTGTGCGGCTGTAGATGGGGATATATTTTTACCTTTATGCTTCATTTCTTGTGAAACATATGCTGCCGATCGATTTTCATTGCTTTTCGAAGCAGTTGATGGAGATAGATTTGTATTAATATCTTTATTTTAGACTGTTATCCCTGTATATAACAGACTCTTTGTTTGAGACCTCTTTTCTGGGTCTTCGCTTTTCAAATAAACATATGGATAATTTTTGTAATATTCTTCGTAAGGATAAGATTCATTTGTGTCATTTATTTCTAAAGAAATATATTTATTTTTGTAATTGATACTAGCATTGTATCGAGATAAAAAGTCATGGCCAAGCAGGCCATCGTATGAGAGGATGCAGTTATTTCCCGCTAATTGAAATGGGTGTTCTAGGATGGAGTTATTATGTTCAGAATTTAAGTTTAACTTAGCAAAAATGAGTCCTTCTGTAGAAGTGGACTCTGTAAATAATGTGTTTATATTGCAGACAGCATTTCTGTAGCAGATGCTATCTGGCTTCAAAGGATGGAGTTTAATTAAGCTGATCTCTGCTCCAGTATCAATTAAAAATGTAAGTTTTGGAGCAGAGCAGATGTCGACAGGCAAGGAAAGCGTTAGTGAATTTTTATTAATTTGGACGGGGATACGGATTAATTTCTTGCCGCCTACTTTTCCGTCGATATTGTCTCGGGATTCCTGTGGACTTGGGCTGTAGTTTGTATGTGCGAGGGGTTGCCGAATGAGACCCCCCGCTGCATCCAGTTTCCCTGCCTGGATGCCGATGGACTTTTGCTATTTCTCCTCTTTGGAGATGGTGATCTAGCCGAGATATTGGAATTATTATATCTCGGCGGTGAAGTTCGATTTTCTCGGAATACTGGCTGCTGCCAGTTCCTATTTTGAGGCTGTCTGTCAGCCGTGTTTGTTGGTGGAGTATTGTTCACCTTCTGGGGGGGGGGAAAGTAGTCTGTGAAGCGCAATGCTGAACAAGGTGAAAGCTGTATAAGAGGAAAGCATGCATACTTGATAGATGAAATTTGTTGGTTTATTTTGGTGTTTTTGAAGTTTTTGCAGATCGCTTTGGCTGTCGTGACCCAATATTCAATTGGTGAAATTGTGACATCACGACTCGAGCTAGCAGCAGGTGTACAGGTAATTAAATGATTTGCATTAACTAAGCATTTTACTTCGCACAGTAAAATGCTTGGCGATTGCGAATTGTTTACTTGTAAACTGTCGCATCCACTGCTGTATGTAACTGGGTATTGAGTCATGGTTAAGTAATTCACTTCGCATAGTGAAATACTCAGCTGGGCTCACTGTTTGTTTACATACAGTATTGGGGGCTCCCGCTGTCGGCAGTGATTAGCGTAATACTTTGTAATTATGATTGCAAGGTATTGCGCTGGTCACTGGGTCAAAGTCGCTTCCGCCTGGTTGAATGGAGGTAAGCACGGTTTTCGATAGATCGGGTTGCGTAGTTAGAAGTTAGTTTAGTTTAATAAAAGATACGGTTCGGTGTTCAATTAGTGGAGTTAAGATTCTGAAGCTCGATCGCGAGTAACCGTTTTTGTAATAGTCAGTAAATAAAGTTTTAACTTAGAATTACGCGAGTGTTTTTATTGGAGTGCTTATGGGACACGACAATTGGCGCAGCCGGATAAAGAGTAGGTAAGTTTTTTTTTTCTTTTTCAGTGAAATAATTTATTTTTTTCATTTTTAGTTTTTTTTTTGTGTATTTTATAGGAGTTATGCTTTTTAGCTACTCCATTTTTGTTTGTTTGTAGGAGTTATGCTTATTAGCTACTCCATTTGTTTTTTGTAGGAGTTATGCTTTTTAGCTACTCCATTTTTTTTTTTGTTTTGTAGGAGTTATGTTTTTTAGCTACTCCAGGTTACTCTTTTCAGGTTAGAGTTAGGGGAGAAAAACAAAAAGGGGAATAAATTGTTGTGATTGTGGTATATAGCATAAGATTGTTGTTGCGTGAGATTGTTTTTTGTTAATTGGTCTGAGTTTTATTTAATGTATAGTGTGATAGTGTGGTATGTAAATGGAGTAGTTTTAGTAGTTCAGTAGATTAAGTAAGTAAAGTCTAATTTTTTGGAATGTACGGTGTATTAAGGGTTATAATTTTGGTCATTGGGAAGTTTTTAAATGCTAGGTAAAAATTTAAGGTATTCGCGGGTATTGGGGCATTAAATGTGGAAGAGGGTTCGGAAATATTGAATATTAGGAAAGAGCATTGTGAAACACCGTCGAAAAATTCAAGCTTTTGCGTTTAGGGTTTTAAGCAATTAGTTACAGTCTAGGAGAAGTGTTTGAAAGTGAAGGGTAGATTAGGTAATGACTATAGATGTCATTGGGAAGAAGTAACGTTCTAACGAGGGAAGAATTGTTACGAGTTAAGGATCAGGAAAAGGAATTGGAAACCAGAACGCAGGAATTGAAGGAGTGCCAGCTGAAATTACAACATTATGAACAGGATTGGCGGTACCTAGAAGAACATCTAACGGATGAATTAAAGAAATGATTGCCGAGTGAAGACGTAAATAAGTTTCTGGAGGAAATAAATGAGGCTACAGTGAAAAGCACAAAGGGAGAAACCTTAGATTTGTTGATAACGTCTACCTTTGAAGTTATTGGTAGAATTGAGCAAGAAACAGATCAAGCATTGGATGAGTGCAAACAGGAAAACAGGGCTTTAAAAGGAACTATAAAGTCTTTAGAAAGGCAATTGGAGGAGGCAGAAAAGACTGCCACTGAACTAGAGCAAGAATTAGGAGTCGCACCATTATCACAAGAAGAGGGTCTAGTTCGAGGGATTTTTAAGAAGTGGTCACCCAAGAAATTAGTATTCCACGAACGGCAGCGAGAAGAAAGAGCGAGTACTTCAGGACAAGAAGAAATTTTGAAAGCTAAAAAGCAGACCTTAGCAAAGACGAGTGCAGACCAAGTGCCGAAAGAAAAAAACTCAGAGAAACCAGCAAGGAAAACCATGGCTGATGCTTATGATAAAGTCATGGACTTGGTATCCAGATACATACCCACGTTTTCTGGAGAAAGAACGCCAAAACTGTCGAAGGAAGTTCACCGTTTCCTGAGCTGCTGCAATGATCTTTACGATCGTTTAAAGGCCGAGGAACAGCCAATCTTCATGAAATGTGTAAGATATCGGTTGTTAGACGACGCATATTATCTAGTAAGCTCGGAGGAGCCGAAGGATTTTGAAGCGTTGCAGCAGACAATTCAAACTGCCTATATGCCAAAAAAATCGTACTGTGAGCTGCGAGCTGAAATGATAGCATGCGTTCAAAGGCCCGGTGACGACATAAAAGACTATGCGGATAGACTTAAGGAGCTACTGTGTCAAATCAAGGCGGCAGTTTCGGCTAAGTATCCAGGCAAAGACGGGGGATTGATAGCGGAGCTTGAGGCAGACGCCGTGGCAACGTTCAAGGCAGGTGTGATGCAGCAGACTACTCAGCTTTATTTGACGGGACGCAAATTTCGATCTCTGGATGAAGCACGTAAGGAGGCAGACTACTTTGAGATGGATGCTATGAGACTTAAAATTAAGGACTCGGGGCTGCGGAATTATACGAAGGAAGACAACAGAGGAATGGCAGCAGGCAGCTGGGATGATGGTAGGTTCAGTAAGGAGGAACCTAAAAGGACGGGACCGCAATTCAGGCCAGCATTATCGGGAATGCACAGGGGTTCTCCTAGTCAAACAGAGCAACCAAGACCTATTCAGTGCTTTCAGTGCGGACAATGGGGACATTTTGCTAAGGAATGTAGAGAAAGGAAACAGACGCCTTACTGTACAAAATGCCGGATATATGGACATGGCGCAATTGGATGCAAGAGGCAACAAGTTCTCTTCTGTACTGAATGTCAAGAATATGGACATGAGGTATCCAATTGTCGAATTCATCACGTCAGAGTGGCAAACTGTGCAGCTGGCATACAAGATGAATTCCATTTAGCAAGGGAGGGGCTTTTTTGCCAATTTTGCCAAACATGTGACCATTACACGGATATCTGCGTAAAGAAGTACTTGGCAGAGAAGGAAAAGGAAAAATTAAATTCTAAGAGCAAATTTATCATCACAGTCGCATCAGATATAGCTGTAGAAGGTACGTTTAGGCTTTTATTTGATACGGGATCCACATGTAGCTTAATGAAGCTCAATAGGATAAAAAGAGATACTTTCATACACACACAACATAAAATAAGAATTGGAGGACTATTTGGAAACACGAAAAGCTCCATAGGTGCTTGTGAGGCAAAGTTACTGATAGATAACGGTCAGCAGGTTTGCCAATTTAATGTCATTGGTGACACTGACTCCATTCCCGCCGATGGTATCCTTGGAATGGATTTCCTCAGTGACAAAGCTGTGATCGATTGTGTAAATAGGAAATTGTGGATTCAAGATGCCAACGAAGTGCAGAGAGAAAGTTCAGTTTTTAGAAATGTATCCAATAATTACAGTCCTAGAAATCAGTTCCATGCCAGAATAGAGGAGGCTCACAGGAACTTGGCGGAAAACAGCAGACCAGATATCAGTAACCCAGACAGCAACCGGAAGAATATAAAATGTAATGTAAAGGAAGCCTCAGGACAGGGGGAGAAATGTATACCCATATTGGATGAGCCAGTCCAGCCACAACAAGGGGAGAAGACTTGGACCATCGCTTACGACAGTGCGGTATTGGACAATGTAAGAGCCAAAAAAATTTGTGAAGAAGGGAGGATACAACAGAAAGGTTATGGGTACAACGGAATAGAGGATGCAAGGTCATTCGTAAGAATTGCTAATGCCACCGCCTGTTTCGTAGAAACCCGGAATTCTACGCATAGACAACGGAGGTCTCGTAAATATTCCAGACTACCAGTATGGAACCATAAGGGCAGTTACAGCTTTCATCTGCAACGACGGCGATCCCAGGAGATGTCGCAAAAGGGTAAGTTGGAGCTACCAAAATATGTTCGTCAGATAGAAACGGTAGCGCCAGCCCGAAATAGGACCGAAAGGGAAAATATTACGCCAAGTTACGCCGGATGGTACAAGGTAAGTAATGGTTATGACCCAGGAATAGGGAGACTTAACCAAAGATTTTTTCCACCAAATTCCCTCTAATTTCAGGAGCGGTTCGATGAGCGGAGCTTGATATGGACAGGAAGATATGAAAGGTGGTATAAAGAAAACCCAGTGCCCATTTTAAGGTAAATTTACAGATAAAAAGGTAATAGAAGATGTTTGAAAAGAAATATATATATGTACGTATAGAAGAACAAGAAGAAAAACTAAAGATTTTATAAGAATAAGTGAATAAGAAAGGAAAAATTGAAATGTTGCAAGAATAATTGAATAAAAAGGAAGAAATAAGAGTTTTAAAATAAAGAGAAGCTTAAAAAAAAAAAAGAATTAAGAGATTAAAAAGAAAAGAGAAGTTTAAAAAAAATTAACAAGAAATGTGAATACGTTGTAAATGCATAGAACGAGTGACAATTAACAAGTTCGTACAAGTTAAAAGAAAAAGTCATCAAGTTCGAAAATATAATGTTTAGATATCGCAGTTTATAATTAAAGAACAATAATGATTACTATGTATAATAAGATACCTTAAGACTTAGATGTTAAGAAAGATTGCATGTATTTAGTGTAGTGTTAGCCTTAGAAGTTCAACGTGGGATATAATACGGTAACAGAGGGGAAAAACCAGTACGCAGCGAATGAGAGGAAAAACAGTGTTATACGGAGCCCTGGATTATTTAACTCGTGTAGATATGGATGCAAAATTTGGAAGTAAGCCCGGAAAGCATAGTTAAACACTTGGAAAATGCTTTGTCGAGAATTAATAAACATTATGGAATGACTAGCATACAGTTTCCGGTTAAGAGCTTGTGATATGATGTATTTACATACATAGGTGATGCAGAAATTAAAAAATATTTCTTTAAGTACGGGTGGACTCTCAATATAATTGGGAGAACTCCATCGTGCCAAAAAGAGAATCAATAAAATATAAATAAGTTTTTACAAATATTATTATCAATCCACCAACCATCAAGGCAACTAGATAATCGAGAGTATTGCTACATTAAGTGTTAATCATCTCCTGGAACAAAATATCCTCTTAAAACGTAGAAAATAAGAGCAACGATTTTTTTTGTCCAGTCTATTGTAATAAAATTAGAGAATCCCCTGTAACGAAAAGCGATGTATAAATATCTCAGAAAATGTTAATGTGGAACTAAGATCTGGAATACTCGATTCAGTGAGAATAAAAATACATTGATAATGACATTAACGAAAAAATGGTTAATATGCGAATCGAATGTAATATGCAGGAAATATTATAAAAGCAAGAATAAGTGTAGCACAAAATCACTGGCAGTAGAAATTCGGAAAACATCTTTTAAGACAGACGAGAAACAGCAAGGTCAGGCCAACAGCAACAGACTAGATATTCTACCACTATAGGGCAACATACTCCAAATTCGTAATGCAGAACAGCAACAAGTCGAAGCAGACATCGGGCTCGACCTTACCATTGACATGATAGATATCACCTTTGCAGCGAAACCAGACCATCCCACCCCTTCGTTAAGCAGCTGTAAATAGTAAAGTAGTTTTATTGTAATGATGTAATTGCTTAGGGCTCCCATAGGAAGAATAACTTTAGAAGATTGTAAAAATTGTAATTATGGTAGAAAAGAATTTTGTTATGGCAGTATTTTTGTATTCTGGTTACTGTAATTGAGTGTAAAAAGAACGGTATTTTTGATAAATGATAATATTATGCATGTAAATTTATTAAGTATTTTTATTAATAATAAAATTTTCAAGTTTAGAAAGAAATATGTAATAGAAATAATTAACTTATTAGGATAGGAAATATGTAAAAAAAAAAGAAGCAGAGTAAGTTAAATAATTTGAAAAACAAATTGTAAGAAAGGAAATGTAAAAATTTAAAGATGAGATGTAAATAGAAATATTAAATATGAGAATAAAAAGAGAAATGAAATGTGATAATACAATAAAAATAGAAATTGAATGAGAAATCACAAAAAAGGAAACAATGTAAGAAAAGCCAAATAAGAAAATTCAGATAGCAAACATTGTAAAAAAAAGATACTATAAAGTAATTAAAGAGAATGTAAAAGAAAAAATTTTTGTCAGCAATGAAAAAAATTATGTATGAAAAAAAAATAATAAGGAAAAAATAGAAGAATAGAACAGAAATTGTATGTAAACCGAACCATAGTTATAAAAATTGTTTAAATGATAGTGAATATTGTACCTTAGTTTTGTGTAATTTAGTTAAGTTAGGTATTGTAACCTAACTGAGCACCCCGATCTGATTCCTCTGGGGAATCAGTTTTTCTCAGGGGGGAGGAATGTCGTGACCCAATATTCAATTGGTGAAATTGTGACATCACGACTCGAGCTAGCAGCAGGTGTACAGGTAATTAAATGATTTGCATTAACTAAGCATTTTACTTCGCACAGTAAAATGCTTGGCGATTGCGAATTGTTTACTTGTAAACTGTCGCATCCACTGCTGTATGTAACTGGGTATTGAGTCATGGTTAAGTAATTCACTTCGCATAGTGAAATACTCAGCTGGGCTCACTGTTTGTTTACATACAGTATTGGGGGCTCCCGCTGTCGGCAGTGATTAGCGTAATACTTTGTAATTATGATTGCAAGGTATTGCGCTGGTCACAGGGTCAAAGTCGCTTCCGCCTGGTTGAATGGAGGTAAGCACGGTTTTCGATAGATCGGGTTGCGTAGTTAGAAGTTAGTTTAGTTTAATAAAAGATACGGTTCGGTGTTCAATTAGTGGAGTTAAGATTCTGAAGCTCGATCGCGAGTAACCGTTTTTGTAATAGTCAGTAAATAAAGTTTTAACTTAGAATTACGCGAGTGTTTTTATTGGAGTGCTTATGGGACACGACATTGGCATCTCCCAAGAGAGTGCGTACAGTAGTGTGGTATAGTTAGTTGAGTGCTATGGACACGAATTGGCACTTCTCAAGGCGAGGTAAATTTACCTTAGTGAAATTGAAATTGAGATTTTTGGCTGTGTGGGTACTGTAGTAGATGCTAGGCAGATGGCCCACGATGCAATCGAAGTTATGTACTCATGTAAGTCAGAATAATAAAATCTCAAACATAGATGTGAGAGGAGAAAGACAGACATAGCCTTGCCCCTGGGCGAATGGATGTCTTAGTTGGTGTATGGATAGGTTGACATAAAACGGAAATCAGGTATGTATGTTAGTAGTGCTTATATGGTTAGTATGCATGGACAGCTATAAGATCCAAATGGTGAATCTCGAAGCCACTCCAGACTGAATCGGGCACATCTTAACCTTCACGCGGTCCCCTCTGACAGCGCCATAAGGATTGTATTACCTGTATAGGCCAAGTACAATTCTTTAGACGTTGCTAATAAGATCTAGGCCCGAACGGAGTTACCAGTACCGTTTAAAAAAGTATATCTTGCATGAAGATATGAAACTGGGAGTATTCATGGTCTGTTGATTATGCTTTACGAAAGCCATACCAAATGGGCGGCCCGACATTGGCTAACTTGGTACTACGGGAATGAGGAGCCCCAAATTGAGCTGCATTTAGTAGCGATATTTGCCTCGTCATGGGAAGGGCCCCTTGTGGGAGCATCGTAGTGGCTGTGGTAGCCCATATGCGGGCAGAGAGAGATTGTCTGAGTCTGCGTGACTATGCGAACATTCTTCTCTAAACAGAGTAGTTTGTTCTCTTGACAAAATTGCATACTGCGTCCGTGAATTTGAAGGATGGTCGCTTGTTATTGTATGCTTAGAGGATTGGCTCTCGGCGTGGAGTTGCGCTAAATCAACCGGGTGCCGTGACCCACAGATCGGAAGAGATTTTAGATAGGTCTCGCTTCTACCAGTAAGTCCAATGTCAAGCATGCACTGACATAAACTGGTACTCTTGAAACAGAATATAATATATTCTGCCTCTTGAGGGCGTTGATTGTCGCTTGTCTACTAATCCGTGCATTTGGTGCCGTGAGATTAAGCTATAATTAGCAGGTGCTTACGTAAAACCATATGACTTTCTGTTCACCTTCTGGAAATTGTTTTGATTTCCCTGATTGTTGCCAGAACGATTGTTGTTCGCCGCTCTTGTCCGACATTCTTCGATAGAATGTCCCATCCGATGACAATATCGACATGTAAGCGCTTGTGTCGGAGATGTAAATGTAACCCTATTCAAATCTGCAGGGCTTTGTAATTGCGTGTTTGTTCTTGGAATTGTGTTTAAGTTCTGTGCAGGGTGTTGTATGATTGGGCATTTTGAAGCAGCATGTCCCAGTCTATTGCATTTGAAGCAGCGAAAACTTGAATTTATTGCTTGCGCAAATGGAGTTTGATGTACCTTGTTTTGTGCTGGGGAGACAGGTTGTTTCTGCTCTAAGCGTGATGCATGCTCCAAGATGTGTGATTTTAATACAGAAAAGGATTTTTCGGATTGCACTTTGGCTAAAGTTTGGAGTTGTTGATTGGATAATCCGTCCTCTATTGCTCTTACGGCCTGGCTCTCATTATCTTTTAATAAAGATTTTAGGAGTACTTTATCTGTTGTGTAGGAGTGGGTTGCCTCATTTAATCTTGATAGTCTTGTGCTAAGTCTTTGGAGAAAATCAATTACTCTTTCCCCTATTTTCTGCTTGCAATTATTTAATTGCGATTGTAGGGCGGATCTTGGAATTTTTTCTTCGAATGTTTGTTTTAAAATCGATTTTAGAGTAGGCCAATCTTCGATTTGATTGTACCTGAAGATATCGTAGGCCTCTGCGGATAATTTACTCCTTATTAAGCTAAGGAGGGAGTGTTTTTCGTTCGCCGTCGTTGTCGTCGCATATATGTCATCACAGCTTGAAAGGAATTTATGAAGATCTTTGGGATTTCCATTAAAGTTAGGAATTAATGACCTCGCGTCAGATAGGAAAAAATTTGACTGGTCTCTGAAAGAGATATTGTGGTGATGCTCTGTGGAATTATTTGTAGTATTTGTTATGTTTTGGAATCTCGAGTCCAACTGTTCTTGTAGCGCAATTACAGTGTCTGAGAATGATGTTTCCATGTTTATGTAAACATCATTCACGAAGTATTCGCTATCTTTGTCGCTTGGGCCAACATTCGAAATTATTTCGTTATGTGTTTCTTCAAAATCGTCCCAATATTTGTGCAACGAGTTTAATTTTTGGTTTAGATATGCCTGGGTTGCAGTTGCAAGTGAATTATTATCTATAGATTGAATAATATGGGATAATGTTTTTCGTCTATCTTCTTGCAACCGAAATCGTACTGTATTTTCTCGGTCTTGGTCTGTATTGTCCTGATTATCTATTGCAGTTGTTTTTTGCGAAGTTTTTGGAAGTGGAATGTAAAACGGGTTATTTTTCCGCTCTGTGTGGATTGATATGGACTTCAACCTATCAGACAGTAAGATTGTACCAGTCCTCTGTTTTGTCATAGCATGACTGCTTAAAATAATCATGAGTTTCATCAAAATCTTCATGATCTTGAATCAGGGTTTCGGTTTTTTCGAATGAAGCCCACAGGTCTTCCAATTTTTGGAGTTTTTCAGAAGTAAATTCTGAAGTCCTTTTGCTTTTATTGGCTCTATGATAATCGGCCAGAATTTGTCTAATTTCTGCCGTTTTTGGGACTTGCGACAAACAAAGCTCATTGAAAGATTTGTTTTCTTCTGTCATGATAGGTTCGTGAAGTAAAAGGCGGAGAGTTAAGTGGAAATATAAAGAGAAATTATTATGGAATAATTTTGGGTTTAGATTTGTTTAAATTTGGGGAACTATAAAAGACGCGGCAAATTTTTATGGACCAAAAAAAAAAAACAAGAAAAAAAAAAAAAAAAAAGGACAAGTAGAACGCAAATAGTTAAATTTCTCAACAACAGTAAGCAGCTGTTAATAAGTTGGTTATGCGTAAATAATTATTTATAAGTAAAAGTGTTTCAGTAATCCGTAATATGTGTGAAAAACACAGTAATAAGAAGGTGGATAATTTGTTTGATTTGTCAATAATAAGAGGGTTAATTTATTTTAATTGGATGTAAAGGGAGAAAGAGAGAAAAAAAAGGCGTTTTTAATTTTTTTTTTTTTTTTATAAATTATAACGAGAAAAGTAATAAAATCTTAATGCAAGTAAAGAAAAAGAAATCGCTCTTTCCAACCAAAATCTTTCTCCTGATCGATAGGTATATGAAGCTCTATCGCAGGGGATCGAAGATTTTTGGCTGTGTGGGTACTGTAGTAGATGCTAGGCAGATGGCCCACGATGCAATCGAAGTTATGTACTCATGTAAGTCAGAATAATAAAATCTCAAACATAGATGTGAGAGGAGAAAGACAGACATAGCCTTGCCCCTGGGCGAATGGATGTCTTAGTTGGTGTATGGATAGGTTGACATAAAACGGAAATCAGGTATGTATGTTAGTAGTGCTTATATGGTTAGTATTGTGATATACATTTAATACCATAAATACAAACAACACTAAAAAGCTGTAAACACAAATTTCACAACAAATGTAAAACGCTAAAATTAATCAGCACAAATTTATTACAACACCATTCATAATCGAAAATAATTGATGATAATAATGACATACATTTATTTGCAACAAGCAAGCGATTGCACCACTGACCCAAACGATTCATCGTCAAGGGGTTTCACGCGTAAATGCATGTCATCATAATTTTATGCACATTGCTTACTCGCCCAGCGTCAGCATTTAGAATAGTAAGAATAGGGTACCATAGGTTACTAATTATGTATATATAGGCTAAGAACGATCAATAAATTGAATTCATTCAGTTCTCTTGATTTATCGAGAAAGTTACAAACCGTCGTGTATTATTCCACATAGGAGTACTAAGCTGTACAGCTGCTCCTACTATTCATACCCCCATTTTATCTCGGAGTCTGAGCTGTTAATAGCCGCTCCAGTGGAGTCAAAGTCACACGACTGCTCCCAGGTTTTTTTCATTAAAAATTAAAAGATACTACATGGCGACCGTGACATCGTAGAAACTGCGAAATTTGTAACTTTGCGAATCTGCAGACCATAATATCATCATCAAAAGTGCAGCTGGGAATTTTCATAAATAATAGAAACTTATACGGTGACATAGTAACAACCACCAAAAAACTGCGAAGACGACTACATCCACTACCAGTACCAATCAGAAGAAATTTTAGTATGAACGAGATAGATGCCATCTTCAATCACATTTTCAAGACTATTGAAGAAACTAAGAAGATACCAGAGAGGAATATAGAAGGCATAACACTGTATCCAGTAAATAAGAAGCCGACGCCGTACATCCCCAAATCAAGGCTGGACAACGAAAATCCTCCACCATACGAAGCGGGTCCAAAAAGAATCACCATCGAGGAGTATAGAAGCAGAAACACAAGCAGTGTAAAAACTCAGGAGACAAAACCACGAAAAAGAGGAGGCAAGAGACAAAAAATTGCACAGGAACTTCAAAATTACAAGGTACTTGTCGAGTTAGCAGCAACTGAGGAGGAACGGGAAAAATACAACAAACTAATAATATTGACAAAAAAACAACTGAACGTCATCAAAAGGAAGAGATAAGGGTTTAATGATCTAATTTAAAATTTATTTTTTTTAAAATATAAAGTAGAAGTAGCGTAGTATAAAGGTATAATAATAATTAAATAATTAATATGTAAAAAAAAAAAAAAAAAAAAAAAAAAAAAAAAAAAAAAAAAAAAAAAAAAATTTTTCTTTTGCTGTTTGCTTGACGTTGTTGGAAATAAGCGAAACATTTTCAGTAATGGGTAAAACGCAATCCAAAACTTCAGATAACAACGGGGAAATTGTTAATAATCTAATTATAGAGGATACAGTTTCGGTCGAGAATAATCAGATAATAATAATTTTATGCATATTGGTTGCAATTAAAATCATTGAATTTGTATACATACTGTACAAAGATCATAGGAGGGGTTTAAGAAAAAGATACCTCAGTACCCCAGCAAAATTAAACATATCAACCGTCTGATAAATGGAAGCACTTATAAAGATTAAGGACGAACTAGAAAATATTCTGGACAATTTTAAGAAAAGTAAAAACCGTCCATATTCTGAGAAAACTCTGCAAGAGAAAGAAAAGTTAACAAATCAACTCTGTGCCAAGGCAAAAGAAAACGCACTTAAACAAGCGGACGTCGAAACAATATTGAAGATAAAAGTTATCTACGAAGAAATTGAAAGTATAGCAAACAAAATCTTAGAAAACATAAATACACAAAAACAAACAAAGATGGGTTTTGACATAAAAACAGCTACATCGCTCATACAACCCTACGATGGAAAGCTGGATGAAACTGATTCTTTTATCGAGTCTATGGAACTACTAGACGAGTTAACAGCAAACGAACATAAAACCATCATGATCAAATTCATCAAGACACGTATAACTGGAAAAGCCAAGTACGTAATATCGGAGGGCACAAATACAGTATCAACGATCAAAGCCAAATTAAAAGAAAAATTTTCGGCAAAATTATCGTCAGATGCTATTCTGGCACAACTGCGATCATGCCAGCAAGGTAACAGAAAACTTGCAGACTTTTCCAATCAGATAGAAAATCTATCAGGCCAGCTGACTAGAGCCTTTATAACAGAGAAAGTAGCAGCTGGAGAAGCAGCTGAAAAATTGGCCGAAAAATTTTCAATACAGTCATTTATGAACAATGTTGCCAATACAGAAACAGCGATTATACTAAAAGCTAGTAGCCTAGGAACACTTTCAGAATTAGCAGCGAAGGCAATAGCAGTAGATAAGCCGCAGCCAAGCAGTGTCCTGCATTATAATACCAACCCATCAAGAAAGTTTCATTATAATAATACGCAAGGGTTCAACAATCAAAATAATTTTAACAGGAACAGGGAGCGCTGGCCCAAACAACAGTACAATAGAAATATGGCAGCCAATAATAGACAAAACCACCCACGAAATCAATATAACCACCGCGATAAAAGATATTTCGGTAATGCTGCACCAAATAACAGTAGTCGCTACCAGAATAATCTGCGAGCAAATAATAATAATACCTATAATCAAAGAAGAAATGTAAACTACTTCGAATCGGGGGAATATCAAGCCCCCCAACCAGAGGAAGAAACAACACGGTTGGGGGCTGCGACGAATTCAAGCCAAGAATACATTGCCTAAACCTATCCTTAACAAACTTTATTAAAGCGTATGTCGACATGTGCGGGTCAGTATGTACTCTGATTGTAGACACAGGGGCAGAAATATCCATATTCAAGAGGGGAAAAATTAATAAAGACCAACTTTACTATCCTAAAAACACTTGTATTATCCAAGGGGTTACGGATACTAAGAGGCAGTCGATTGGGGCAACATACACAAAATTACATTTTAACGACCAGTTTGCGGTCGAACATTTATTCCAGATAGTAGAAGATGATTTCTCCCTCGGGGCTGATGCAATTTTAGGACTAGATTTCCTAACAAAATTCAAGACCACTATCGATTATGATACGTGGACCCTTACATTAAACACACCTGAAAGTTCGGCAGAGATCCCAATACTGAATGGTCCATCCGAAAATTCTATTATCATACCACCCCGATGTGAAATAATAAGAAAGTTCAAGGTTAAAAAACAAGAAGGTGCCAATGATATGGTAATCATTGGACAAGAAATCCACCCAGGCATATTCATTGCAGGATCAGTAACTTCACAAAATTACCCACTAGTCAGGATACTAAACACTACAAACAAAACCACCACACTACAACATTCCGACATAATAACACAACCACTCTCAGACTTTAACGTCATTAATACAGACACAATAAAATCAAAAAGAACAGAACAAGTTATCTCCAAATTAAACTTAAACAGCATTCCAAACTACGCCAAACTTCAATTCGAAGAATTATGCCGAGAATATGAAGACATATTTGCGTTAGAAAGTGAACCTCTAACAACCAATAACTTCTACAAACAAAATATAGAACTAACTGATAATAGAGCAGTATACACAAAAAACTACCGAATACCAGAAGCACACAAAACCGAGATTAATAGGCAGGTAGACAAAATGCTAGTAGACGGAATAATAGAGAACTCTGTTTCTCATTTTAATTCTCCAATACTACTAGTACCCAAAAAATCCAACAACCAAAATAAAAAATGGCGTTTAGTAGTTGATTTTAGGAATCTTAATAAAAAAGTTCTGGCAGATAAATTTCCCTTACCGCGTATAGAAGAGATACTCGACCAAATGGGCCGAGCCAAATACTTCTCTACACTTGACCTTATGTCCGGATTCCACCAAATACCATTAGAGGAATCTTCTAGAAAGTTCACAGCTTTTTCAACTAACCAAGGTCACTACCAGTATACACGACTTCCTTTCGGACTTAATATAAGTCCAAATAGTTTCCAAAGGATGATGACCATCGCCATGACGGGTCTACCACCGGAAATAGCCTTTCTGTACATTGACGACATCATAGTCGTCGGATGTTCACAGTCACACCATATAAAAAACTTGCAAACAGTATTTAACAGATTACGAGAGCGTAATCTCAAATTAAATCCTGAAAAATGCAAATTTTTCCAAACCGAAGTCACCTATCTTGGACATCGAATATCAGCACAAGGCATAAGCCCAGACAGTTCAAAATACGAGGTAGTTAAAAATTATCCTATCCCAAAAAACGCCGACGAAGTCAGACGATTCGTAGCATTCTGTAATTATTACCGCCGTTTCATCCCCAACTTTGCAGAAATAGCACTACCGTTAAACAAACTACTCCGGAAAAACACAAAATTTGAATGGGCAGAAATCCAACAAAAATCTTTCGATGCTCTCAAATCAAGTTTGATATCCCCAATAATACTGCAGCACCCTGATTTCAAAACCCAATTCATCATTTCCACAGACGCCTCGAATGCTGCATGTGGAGCAATCTTATCACAAAGTGTCGACGGAACAGAACACCCAATCGCATACGCTAGTAAAACATTTACTGCCGGAGAAAAAAATAAGTCAGTAATTGAAAAGGAACTCGCAGCAATACATTGGGCAATTATACATTTTAAGCCTTATGTTTATGGCAGAAAATTCACAATAAGAACAGACCATCGACCCTTAACATATCTTTTTGGCATGAAAAACCCATCATCTAAACTAACACGAATGAGGTTAGATTTAGAGGAATTCGATTTCGAAGTCAAATACATTAAAGGAAAAGGAAATAACGGACCCGACGCGTTATCAAGAATACAACTTGACATTAATGATTTGAAGGAAATCAATGTCCGACGCGTCCAAACCCGAGCAATGAAAAAACAAAAAGAACAAAACATAATGTCCGATGAAATGAAAAATACTCCTATAGTCCCGCAGCCTGATCAACTGCGCGTTTGGGAGATACCATCTCCAACAAAGATAGCCAAATTACCTGAACTAAAAGTAAAAATTGAGAACTGCAGTAATAAAGAAACACAAATAGAAATAAATATAGTGCACAAGTATGAAATAAAATATAAGCGGTATATAAATATAAAAAACAACCAACCAGTAGAGCCCGCACTAGAGCAGGTACTCGAAGTATTGGATAATGATATATATAAACAATTTCAGACCAAGACTCTGAAACTTTCTGCAGAAAGCGAGATATTTAAAATAATTAATTTAACCGCATTTAAAATCCTAGGAAACAAAGTATTAAAAAATATAAACGTTAAAATTTTCAAACCGCAACGGTACATATCAGAAACAACGAAAATAAACGAAATCCTACATAACTATCACTCCACACCTACAGGAGGACATCTGGGTCAATCAAGACTGTATAAAAAGCTGAAGGAAATGTACAAATGGAAGAAAATGAGGAAAACAATAGCAAAATATATAAACAGATGCGAGCTTTGTGCGAAAAATAAGCACCAAAAGCATAATAAAGAGCATATGGAAATAACTACAACACCAACAAAAGTTTTCGACATTGTATCCATTGACACAGTCGGTCCATTTACAAAAACCACCAACGATAACAGATACGCAGTAACAATGCAATGCGATCTAAGCAAGTATATAGTAATAATACCCACAAAGGACAAGGAAGCAAATTCCATAGCAAGAGCCATAGTGAATGGGTTCATACTAACATACGGACCTATGAGCAAAATTAAAACTGATCTAGGAACGGAATACAAAAACCAGGTTTTTGCGGAAGTATGTAATATACTGAAAATAAAACAACTGTTCGCGACCGCCGCACATCCCGAAACGATCGGAGCACTAGAAAGAAACCACAAGTGCCTAAATGAATATCTTAGATGTTTTGTTAATGACAATAGAGACGATTGGGATACATGGATTCCATATTACGCATTCTGCTACAACACCACACCAAACACCGTACATGGCTACACACCATTCGAACTCATATTTGCCAAAAATATAGACCTACCTTCAGAACTCACAATTGATAGACCAGATCCCGTGTATAATTATGACCTGTATAGTAAAGAGATGAAATACAGACTTCAACAAGCCATAAGTAAGGCAAAACAATACCTCCAGGCATCTAAAGTGCGAAGAAAGCAAGTCAAGGATGCTAATTGCAAACCAATATCAATCAAAGTAGGCGACAAAGTACTAATGACAGTACAAAATAGACGAAAACTAGATCCTCTATACAACGGACCTTATATAATTAAATCAATAGACAACGTAAATTGCATTATCGAAGATATAAATAAGAACAAAATCAAAATACATAAGAATAGGCTAAGAAAGATAGAAAATTAAAAATTATGTACTATTATTCTAACTATCTCTAGCATGTTAAATTAGATTACACACCGGTGTAGACAAATAAGAATTATTGTAATCAACTAGATAAGTAAACGTAAACAATAAAGATCCCAATTACTAATGCCATTGAGCAATTAAGAGCTATAATAATAAACTATATATAAGTAGGTATATGTAAATACGACTAGGAATTAAGACTCATTATAATCAGCTACATACAAAAACATACCATATGAACTATTAGTATACATAAGCGATAAAATGCTTCATTGCGGCGAGCAAACAATTAAGGTTTAACGTAAACAAACTATAAAAAAAAAAAAAAAAAAAAAAAAAAAAAAAATTATGTAAACACAAATTTTTTTTTTCCTAAGGGGGAAAGGTGTGATATACATTTAATACCATAAATACAAACAACACTAAAAAGCTGTAAACACAAATTTCACAACAAATGTAAAACGCTAAAATTAATCAGCACAAATTTATTACAACACCATTCATAATCGAAAATAATTGATGATAATAATGACATACATTTATTTGCAACAAGCAAGCGATTGCACCACTGACCCAAACGATTCATCGTCAAGGGGTTTCACGCGTAAATGCATGTCATCATAATTTTATGCACATTGCTTACTCGCCCAGCGTCAGCATTTAGAATAGTAAGAATAGGGTACCATAGGTTACTAATTATGTATATATAGGCTAAGAACGATCAATAAATTGAATTCATTCAGTTCTCTTGATTTATCGAGAAAGTTACAAACCGTCGTGTATTATTCCACATAGGAGTACTAAGCTGTACAGCTGCTCCTACTATTCATACCCCCATTTTATCTCGGAGTCTGAGCTGTTAATAGCCGCTCCAGTGGAGTCAAAGTCACACGACTGCTCCCAGGTTTTTTTCATTAAAAATTAAAAGATACTACAGTATGCATGGACAGCTATAAGATCCAAATGGTGAATCTCGAAGCCACTCCAGACTGAATCGGGCACATCTTAACCTTCACGCGGTCCCCTCTGACAGCGCCATAAGGATTGTATTACCTGTATAGGCCAAGTACAATTCTTTAGACGTTGCTAATAAGATCTAGGCCCGAACGGAGTTACCAGTACCGTTTAAAAAAGTATATCTTGCATGAAGATATGAAACTGGGAGTATTCATGGTCTGTTGATTATGCTTTACGAAAGCCATACCAAATGGGCGGCCCGACATTGGCTAACTTGGTACTACGGGAATGAGGAGCCCCAAATTGAGCTGCATTTAGTAGCGATATTTGCCTCGTCATGGGAAGGGCCCCTTGTGGGAGCATCGTAGTGGCTGTGGTAGCCCATATGCGGGCAGAGAGAGATTGTCTGAGTCTGCGTGACTATGCGAACATTCTTCTCTAAACAGAGTAGTTTGTTCTCTTGACAAAATTGCATACTGCGTCCGTGAATTTGAAGGATGGTCGCTTGTTATTGTATGCTTAGAGGATTGGCTCTCGGCGTGGAGTTGCGCTAAATCAACCGGGTGCCGTGACCCACAGATCGGAAGAGATTTTAGATAGGTCTCGCTTCTACCAGTAAGTCCAATGTCAAGCATGCACTGACATAAACTGGTACTCTTGAAACAGAATATAATATATTCTGCCTCTTGAGGGCGTTGATTGTCGCTTGTCTACTAATCCGTGCATTTGGTGCCGTGAGATTAAGCTATAATTAGCAGGTGCTTACGTAAAACCATATGACTTTCTGTTCACCTTCTGGAAATTGTTTTGATTTCCCTGATTGTTGCCAGAACGATTGTTGTTCGCCGCTCTTGTCCGACATTCTTCGATAGAATGTCCCATCCGATGACAATATCGACATGTAAGCGCTTGTGTCGGAGATGTAAATGTAACCCTATTCAAATCTGCAGGGCTTTGTAATTGCGTGTTTGTTCTTGGAATTGTGTTTAAGTTCTGTGCAGGGTGTTGTATGATTGGGCATTTTGAAGCAGCATGTCCCAGTCTATTGCATTTGAAGCAGCGAAAACTTGAATTTATTGCTTGCGCAAATGGAGTTTGATGTACCTTGTTTTGTGCTGGGGAGACAGGTTGTTTCTGCTCTAAGCGTGATGCATGCTCCAAGATGTGTGATTTTAATACAGAAAAGGATTTTTCGGATTGCACTTTGGCTAAAGTTTGGAGTTGTTGATTGGATAATCCGTCCTCTATTGCTCTTACGGCCTGGCTCTCATTATCTTTTAATAAAGATTTTAGGAGTACTTTATCTGTTGTGTAGGAGTGGGTTGCCTCATTTAATCTTGATAGTCTTGTGCTAAGTCTTTGGAGAAAATCAATTACTCTTTCCCCTATTTTCTGCTTGCAATTATTTAATTGCGATTGTAGGGCGGATCTTGGAATTTTTTCTTCGAATGTTTGTTTTAAAATCGATTTTAGAGTAGGCCAATCTTCGATTTGATTGTACCTGAAGATATCGTAGGCCTCTGCGGATAATTTACTCCTTATTAAGCTAAGGAGGGAGTGTTTTTCGTTCGCCGTCGTTGTCGTCGCATATATGTCATCACAGCTTGAAAGGAATTTATGAAGATCTTTGGGATTTCCATTAAAGTTAGGAATTAATGACCTCGCGTCAGATAGGAAAAAATTTGACTGGTCTCTGAAAGAGATATTGTGGTGATGCTCTGTGGAATTATTTGTAGTATTTGTTATGTTTTGGAATCTCGAGTCCAACTGTTCTTGTAGCGCAATTACAGTGTCTGAGAATGATGTTTCCATGTTTATGTAAACATCATTCACGAAGTATTCGCTATCTTTGTCGCTTGGGCCAACATTCGAAATTATTTCGTTATGTGTTTCTTCAAAATCGTCCCAATATTTGTGCAACGAGTTTAATTTTTGGTTTAGATATGCCTGGGTTGCAGTTGCAAGTGAATTATTATCTATAGATTGAATAATATGGGATAATGTTTTTCGTCTATCTTCTTGCAACCGAAATCGTACTGTATTTTCTCGGTCTTGGTCTGTATTGTCCTGATTATCTATTGCAGTTGTTTTTTGCGAAGTTTTTGGAAGTGGAATGTAAAACGGGTTATTTTTCCGCTCTGTGTGGATTGATATGGACTTCAACCTATCAGACAGTAAGATTGTACCAGTCCTCTGTTTTGTCATAGCATGACTGCTTAAAATAATCATGAGTTTCATCAAAATCTTCATGATCTTGAATCAGGGTTTCGGTTTTTTCGAATGAAGCCCACAGGTCTTCCAATTTTTGGAGTTTTTCAGAAGTAAATTCTGAAGTCCTTTTGCTTTTATTGGCTCTATGATAATCGGCCAGAATTTGTCTAATTTCTGCCGTTTTTGGGACTTGCGACAAACAAAGCTCATTGAAAGATTTGTTTTCTTCTGTCATGATAGGTTCGTGAAGTAAAAGGCGGAGAGTTAAGTGGAAATATAAAGAGAAATTATTATGGAATAATTTTGGGTTTAGATTTGTTTAAATTTGGGGAACTATAAAAGACGCGGCAAATTTTTATGGACCAAAAAAAAAAAACAAGAAAAAAAAAAAAAAAAAAAGGACAAGTAGAACGCAAATAGTTAAATTTCTCAACAACAGTAAGCAGCTGTTAATAAGTTGGTTATGCGTAAATAATTATTTATAAGTAAAAGTGTTTCAGTAATCCGTAATATGTGTGAAAAACACAGTAATAAGAAGGTGGATAATTTGTTTGATTTGTCAATAATAAGAGGGTTAATTTATTTTAATTGGATGTAAAGGGAGAAAGAGAGAAAAAAAAGGCGTTTTTAATTTTTTTTTTTTTTATAAATTATAACGAGAAAAGTAATAAAATCTTAATGCAAGTAAAGAAAAAGAAATCGCTCTTTCCAACCAAAATCTTTCTCCTGATCGATAGGTATATGAAGCTCTATCGCAGGGGATCGATATTTGATTTTTTTCGAAGTCCTCTGGCCAGCAAGCTCACGAGGTCTTACCGCAGAGGTCGCTTCTAGGAAGAAGGTATCTTAATTTTTATTTACTGAATTAAATGTTTATGCAAGTTGCTGGAATGAATATCTAAGAAAAAAATTTTAGTAATATTTATGGGATCACTTATTTGAATTAAAATCTCTCACTTGTGTATTCACTTGTATATGTGTGCTGTATGCTTTATAGCCTAAACGAAATAATTAATAGAATATTTGAGAGAAAAAGAAAACTTTACATGTTTGTAAGGGTATATGTATAAAACTGAATTTCATATATAAAAAAAAAACGGCTTTAACTGTACCTTTAACCCTATCCCGTGTCGTTTGCTTGGTGTTGATTAATGATGAGATATTGTTGTTTTGGGTTGTCAAAAATTGGAATTGTTGTTCTGTCGTCCTTGTCGACGTCTTCTTCTGGTCGTCCTACCTTCTTTACCAAACGTCTTGTTGAGGCAGGGATGAAGCCTCCTTCGGTCCCACGGTGAACGCTTGGGCGCTTAAACTTTTATCTCCTCTAAGTACCTCCTGGGTACCCGGGCTAATTCTTTTTTATTTATTTTTTGAATTTATTTGTTTATTTCTTTACAGTTAAATTACAGTTTTAGGAAACTTTTGTTTTATTTGATTTAATTTTAATTTATAGGCACTGATTTTATATTTTAAATAACCGCTGCCACCAGAAATGTTGGATTGTTGCGGCCGATCTCTCGTGCTTCCTTGAAGAAGAGATCGGAGAGGGAGTTAGGATATTGATTATGGCGATTAATTACACTCGATACTGATTTTAGTGAGAAATAAAATTTACTTTATTGGAACTGTACTAGGTTCTAACACAATTTTTTTTTTTAAGTTTTACACAATTAGCTGATTTCAACGCAATTTTTTGGTTTTTGTTTTTTTTTTTTACAATTTTAGGGTTTTAACCCAATTTTTTCAATTTTTACACAATTTTTGTTTTTCACAAGTTTTGAATATTTTCACTATTTTTTTTTTATTTCAACACAATAATAATTATTTTTTTTAATTTGAGGCAAACTTAGTTACTACAATTATTCGTAGACACAAAAATAAAGTAAGAATTTCGCGTGTTATCTCGCCGGCGGGTTGAAAAAGCACTCCCTAAGGTTTGGGCAAATTGCACCCAGGTACCCACGATCGCTTCAAAAAGCTTTTTTTGTTATTTTATTCTTTTTACTTTCTCACGACGATGAAAGATCGTACGTGAGAATATGCGATTTGTCTCAAATGCCTTCAATTAGCGCGACCAAAAAATGATATCCGATCACACGGTATGTAGGTAGGTACACCGTGCGAGTGGAGTGCATGTCTGATAACGAAATGCAATTTATGCTAAATTGCATTTTGTTACGACATGCAAATGCATTTGAAATTTTTTGAAGGCAAATTAGAAATTTAAATTATTTAAATGGAAATTTAAATTAAATTGATTTTTCGTTTTCAGGGTCATTTCTGCGATACATCAATATATTGCATAGGGCAATATATTGATGTATTCACCTTATGGTTGTGATTCGGGACATTGGGCACCTGAGTCACAACAGCTTCAAATATCGCCGATTCTTCCGCTTTTCTTCGATTTTACTTTTCTTTGCTGTCTTCTCAAATTTACCGTCTCTGCTTGACACTTGTCGCAATCTCCTCGACAGCTCGCCGGAACTCTCCCTGTCACAAGTTTTTTTTTTCTTTTTTCTTTCCGGATTCCGAAATCGCCTGACAACGTGGTTTTGCACTCAATTCTTGTCCTGAAGCAGTGTTCATTTGTCGCTTTCATCAAAGTCTCCTGGCGGCACCTAGTTTCTCAGATATGCATCTATACATTTTCGCTTACACACTTCGCTATTCTTTTACTACGCCTAGATTACAACTTAACTCTACATCTACGTCCATGTTCACCACTTACTTCGGAATCTATTCTAAAAGTACATTTAGTCTACTCTATCACGCATTATTCCAATCAGATGTTTAGTTGACAATTCTTCTGACAGTTCACAATATTTAATTCATCAATTTGAAAAGTCTTCACATGTTTACCTTCCTGCTTAACTTAATATACATCTACTTTTTCAAACAACGACGTGGGCGAAGCAATGCATAGGATGAGGATCTATCTAACTTATTGAATTGTGATAAATTTGAGTGATATCATATTGTTTGTTTAATCATTGTGCGCAAAGTTCCAATGGACGTAAGGGAAGTATCCCATTTAACTAGTTTTGTCATTTTCTTTGATTGTTACTTACTTATATTTAAATTATTTCATTCTTTGGCCAGCTTATAGTTCCGCATTAACTCATTACTGAGTTTGTATTTATCATACCTGACCAAGTGATTGCATGCGCCTATGTGGGCATGGGGACTTTTAAGAGCGTTTAATTCACCAGCTTTTTAGGTCTCCATGTATATGTGGACCGTGCTTGACATCGTTAACTTCTTTCTTTTCTTACATTTTACCTTTTTTTTTTTTTGTATATTTGTTTTAGTTTTATTTACATTGTTTTCTTCTAGGAGCGTTTCATTTTGTTTCTTCACACAATTTTCGAGAATAGGGGATACATTGTATGCTCACCCAGTTGTCGAAATGGATTACTATACGTTACTCTGCTTGAACTCGCAGCTGACTACTCCCTTGAGGGTTAATTGGATCTCTAACATCCTTAAAGTTTCGGAATTGATAAATAGTGTATCTAACGTTTATTGTTGACACGTACAAGAGAATCTGGATGGTATATACATATATATATATATACTTAAAATGTCCTTCGCTGTGCTAGATTTATGAGCGGCATTTCGAGCGGCAATTGTATATACTGTGGGACTCTTAGAAAGTTTTGATACGGACTAGTTAACAGGAAGTCACAATACTTTCTCTCATGAAAGTAATATCGGTACTTATGGCTGACACTCAAAGAAGATGTTTCGAAGAATTGAGTAGCATACCAAGAGCTTTGTTCATCCGTGACGTTTGTATTTCCGTGGGAATAAAGAAAATATTATTACGCGATTTAAATGGAAGTATTTTACTGTGATGATTCTCAATGTAACAGAACGTCTGTTACACATTATCGTAATTAAAAAACCTATTATCAGCTCAATAAACGTCTGTGATTACTTCAGTTATGTTGTTTGTTTGTTATTATTTATCGTGTCATTAATTTCTTGTACAAGTGAATCAAATGATGATTCCAATATAAGAAAATATAGGATGTTCCGCTGACAAGTGCTTTCTTTTTGGTTTCACTATTACGTTTTCTTTTTCTTGAGTTTTATTGCTCTTTGAACGTCGCTCGTCTACAGAGCTAAGGGATGTTCCTTAAAATTCGAATTTGAAGGAACATGACGTATGTGCGAGGTGGCGACTTGTTTATGTTTTAATATTATTGGATTCTTTCTTTTCGTTTTCAAATATGAAAGTACTGGAATAAACCTAAATCGCTATTATAGTGAATTGGAATATAGTCTTACTATCTTTCTGAAGGTTGTAATCTAGTACTGAATTAGCCTCATGAGAGTCTTTCACATAATACTTAATTAAGTTAGCACTGAATATCTTCCCGTAGGCAATTGCAAAAAAAACTTATGTTATAATTAATGTAAATTTCGTGTGACTAATTTCACATAATCTCTAGTTATGTTAAAATGAATATTTAATTTCATTAATTGCAAAAAACTTAGGTTATGACTACCCCAAAAGCAATCTAAGTAAATTCCATGTGGCTAATTTCGCAAAATCTCTAATTATGTTCAATTGAATAACTTCAATCGATATCTATTTAATTTAAATTGGATTAGTTCGTCTAGGAACTTACAAAAAGAAAAACTCTATCAGAGTAAAATGTACTAATAATAAAATGTGGTACTTATCAAACACAGTTATCCTCCGCAGGTACAATGTTGAAAATTCCGTGTCGCTTTTAAGGACGTTTCATATTCCAGAAAAAGTGCCCGATCCTGATAGCCCTTGCAATGGTCCTCTTATCATTGGAAAATCTGTATGTTTGTATTGCGCGTCAAAAGTGGTCCTTTAGGACTAAACTCTTTGGGGGCCAATTCTGCCTTCTATACAGCGAGATTCTCGCCAACTTTAAGCTATTTACGGTTGCCGGACGGGTAGAAATTGATGGGAAAATGCTCATCCGCCTGTTCTCTTTTTTTCCAATGCAGCAATTGCTTGAGGGCATTCAAGGGAGTATTTTCGGCGTCCTATAAAGGTTCCGCTGGTTCGCAATCAAGTGTCAATCACTAAAAATTGATATACTCTTAATCGATCTTTATACTTCCCGGAATATACAATTTCCAAAACTTTAACTGAACGATTAAACTCTTTATTGTGATTATTCTCCAGTGATAGTTTGTCCTTTATTGGTTAAATCTCTTCCGATATTTGTGGATCACATTAGTGTCTTTTTTAATTTGCACTTTGCCTTTCGCAAACAGAAGGTAAACAAAACCTTCATCCTTGTCATAATCAGCATGCCACACCGACCTCGTTCGTCGAGTTTGGGGTGTGTTCAGCAGTCGGTTTAACCAAAGGCCGGCATACATGCTACAGTATTTCTCAGTGCAGCATATTGCTATATTCAATATGCTACCACCATACACGTATCTGGTGCTGGTTAAATTTTGATGTAAAATTAGCATACTTCATTTGTTGTAAATTGAAATTGAACATGTAAACGTGTTATGGAAGTATGTTGCGAGAGTGATTGTTCAGGACGTTAAGTCCAAACTGTCAGCATGAGCTGACAGATCACTCGATGACAGCGATAGCACAGGGCGGCATGCTAGCACCTCGGCTAAGGTTGGCGGAGAGTGTGGGGGAGTTCCCGAAAATACCTGCCACTGTCATCACCCATAATCAAAAAAAAATATCATGCCTACCTACAAAAAAAAGCCGGCACACACTCGGTCCTGAAGGGACCCTTACGTCACTTACCTACTTACTGTGAAGGCGCAGATGGCATGCCTTCATTGCCATGCCCCATCCTCCCTTTGACTTGGGGGGCACTATTTCCAAGTCCCTTCACAGGCTCTTCTCTCTGCAACACTCCGCAGGGTGTCGGCGATATAAGCAATCTATATCTCTTCTTTACCTGTTTATTAGGCAAAGGGGAAAAGGGTGAATTTATCAGATGCCCATTCTGTCGTAATTTCTTAATTATTTATTTGCGTTGTACTTACATATGGCACGCTAGCGTGAATTTTATTTCCTTCCGTATCGTTTTATAAGCAAGGTGGCCGAGATTAATCCCAACACCCTGCCGCTTTTCCAATTAAATTCCTAACTTCTTGCTTTGGCACTATTAATGTTACTCCTTTTTCGGGGGGGGGGGGGGGGGGGGGGTGTGATAAAGTAAGAAAATTTGCGAATATTCACTGCCGTTAATCAGTCGCGTGTCCTGTATTGACAACTTTCTACCAAGAAGAGGTCTTATCTTGTCGTCCGCTCGGATTCTTCTTCTTCTTTTTCGCAAGATCGTGACCTCCAGCTTGAGTACAGCATCACTCTCGGTCGGGGTACGTTTACATTGTCCGCTATGGACAGCAGCCGACATACGCGCTGCAGGACGTGTAGCATATTGCTATATGCAATACGCTACGACCATAACAATACAGAGTGGTCTACACCACCTGTGGTTCAGACGACGCTGAAAAATGGTCGACTGAGCTAGCCGGTCTTAAACATAGGCCTCATCACTGCGGGCGCTCAATGTGTGTCTCGACCCACGACCCAATGCTTTCCTCATCACTCGAACTCTACTGCCGATGACGCGTCGGGGACACATCCTTGAAGTCTCGTCAGTCCTTGATCAAACTTCGACATCCTTCTCCGTGTGGGAAGCCAGAGGTACATCGACAAGCTGGTAACCTAAAGAATCCAGACCGTCGATGCCTCTCTGCCCTCCTTCACCGAAATGCTGAAGAAGCTTTGCGATCAGCAACCCAAAGAACTGATCACTTGGCTTTCCCGGCGCAATATCTCACCCTGATCTCAGACTGGCGATTGTTCAAGGGTGTGTCTCCAAGGCGTCGTCGAAGTAGTGACATGTTGACAGCCGAATATGGGAATGGATTCCAACAGGTATATCACCCACCATTGACGGGGCAATAGGAGGGCTTCGTGATATCCTATGGTTTACCAGTTAAGCTGGCTGGATGCCTTCTTAGGGCTACCAGGAATAAACGACAATAAGTATCGACGATGTTTTCATAATGATGATCACTGCTTGATGTCTTTAGCGTGATAGACACCTAACAGTTTTCCCCGCAGATCCTCAAGCTCGTATAGGGAACTTCCTTTCTTGGCTCTGACTCGACATTTGACAAATTTCGGTCCCAGTTTTGCACTGGTCTGCTGCTGGAAATTGCTTTGGGCAAAATTCCGTCTGAATACCTCTTGACCCACTTTGAAATCAACAGGCTTCGCCCTGAGATTATAGGCTCGTGAACCCTGCTCGAATGCGTGTTGTAAGTTTTCCTGCACTCTCGCACGGATCAATCTCATTTTGTCTTCTGCGTCCACTCTCAATGGCTCATTAAGAGTTCCAAGGCTCCTCAAGATGGGATAGGAGCTGCCATGTTCAATCATTTGTTGACCGAAGAGTGTTCGATAGGGAGAGAAACCAGTAGCTTGATGGAAAGAGCTCCTGAGAGAACTAGCTACCTGGCTCAGCTTCTCATCCCACTTCGTATGTTCCTTCCGGATGTACGCCCTAATCCCTGACAATAAAGACCTGTTCACTCGCTCTGAGGCGTTTGCTTGCGGCGAGTAAACTGCCGTTCGCAAGTGCTTCACCCCATACTTATCCAGTAATCTGGTAAACTGAGCCGAGCAAAACTGGACTCCATTGTCAGAGACTATCGTTTCCGGAACTCCGAACACGTGGAACACTTCCGTCTCAATGAATTGGCATACATTGAGCGTAGACACTTTTCTCATAGGTTTGAGAAGTGGAAATTTAGAAAAGTGGTCAAGAACTATTAAGATGCAGACGTTTCCTCTTACTGACCGAGGATATGGACCTAGAAAATCAATGTACAGCTTTTGCCATGGTCGTTCTGTCTCAGACTGGACTCTTATAGGTGGTCGTAAAATAGTATTAGGAGCCTTCGTTTCTTTACACACGTCACAGGCGCCTACGTAATTTCTGATATCAACTGTCATTCGTGGCCAGTACAGATGTCTTCGCAGACGTTCCAGTGTTTTCCCTATACCTCCGTGTGAAGCTAGTGGCGGATCATGCGCCCTTGAAATGACGTCGGTGACGAGCCCTCGTGGAATCCAAAGCTTCCAAGCTTCTTCCTCCTGAATAGGATCGCCTGTTCTCGGAACAGTCCGGATATAAACGAAGTCATCCCTGACGCAAAGATCTGGTAGTTTGCCAGAAGTCGTTTTAACCTTATGCCTCAGTTCCTCATATTCCAACGAATTGAAATATGGCGAACTAAGGTCAACTTCCGGGCCAGGATCTTCGTTTGTGTTCAAGCTGTCACAATGAATGCGTGACAGCGTACAGGGACGACGTTCAGGCTTCCTTTGCTGTGCTCAATAGTGAAGTCGAAGCCTTGAAGCTTCAAACTCCACCGTGCAAGTCTACCGCTGAGGTCCTTTTGAGACATCAGCCATTTCAAGCTCGCATGATCCGTCACTATCTTAAACTGTGACGGTGTAATTTCTTTGTGCTGAGTTCAACTTTTTCGAGACGTAGGCTATTGGCTTCTCGTGGCCATCGTCATCTAGTTGAGGCAGCACTCCTCCAATACCTTGTTGGCTCGCATCGCACTGGATCACGAACGATTTGGTGAAGTCTGGACTCACTAGCAACGGAGCAGAAGTAAGTTTTTTCTTTAAAAGATCAAGAGACGTCTGGGCTTCAGGCGTCCATTTGAACTGACTGGGGTTTTTCAAAGTGTCTGTAATGGAGGCAGTCAAATCAGCATAGTTCGGGATGAACCGTCTATACCATCCCGCCATACCTAGTAGGCGTCGAGCTTGCCGAACAGTTTTAGGTGACGGATAGTCAACTATGGCTGAAATTTTGTCAGGGTCAGTTCTCATACCTCCCTTTCCTACAATGAATCCCAAGTATTTAGTCTCTTTAATGCAAAACTTACTCTTCTCGACGTTGATAGTGAGGCCAGCTTTCCTCAAACAATCCGCTACACGGGCTAGCAGCGTGAGATGAGTATCGAAGTCTGAAGACAGAATTAATAAATCGTCTAGATAGACGAGAAGGTTCTCACGAAGATCGAAAGGAATGACTTTATCCATGAGGCGGCACATAGTTTGTGGAGCATTGCATAGGCCGAATGGCATCACCGTGTACTGATAGAGAGGATGACCAGGTACTGTGAAAGCGGTCTTCTCTCTGGAATCAGCGTCCAGTGGGATCTGCCAGAATGCGTCTTTCAGGTCCAGGCTCGTTATGTAATTTGCCGGAGGAAGTCGACTAAGAAGTGCGTCTATCTGCGGTAGCGGATAGGCATCCTTCTTCGTAACAGAGTTGACCTTCCTGGCGTCAAAACAAAGCCGGACCTTTCCAGGCTTCCTTACCAGAACAACTGGAGAGCAACAAGGACTCTGGCTCTCCTCTATCACACCCAGCGATAGCATTCGCTCTAATTCAGCATCCATTAAACTTTGTACTGCCGGCGAAATCGGATAAAAGCGCTGTTTTATCGGGGCGGCGTCATTCGTTTCAATCTTGTGAGTGACCAATGATGTTTTCCCAAGGCCTAAAGAGGCGCAAGAGGGGAAAAGCTGTTTTGTGGCTTTCAAGCGTTGCTGATCGAAACTAGAAAGGACGTGGCAGTCGGTGTCAGAGGTAGCTATCCCACTTGGATTCACTTCTGCGACTATACCCAGGACATCTGGAGCCAACCCAAATAGACGCCAGAAGTCTATTCCCAGATATAGTGCCTGTGTGAGCCCAGGAACCACGTAAAAACGCACGTTATGGGTCTTACCACGGAAAGTGACGTCCAAGTCCACATGACCATGAACAGTCGTCATGGCACCATTTGCTACTTGGACCTGTGTTCGATACCTCTTCCATTCGACATCTGCTTCCACAAGCTTCTCTAGAGCTCCCTGGCCTAGGATACTGACAGTGGCACCACTATCAAGTAATCCATTCTCAGTTCGCCCGAGCAGCTTTACTTCGGCGTACGGTCGAATGTCGTCTGGCATCGACACGGAAATCTGTGCCAAATTTTTCCTTTCTTGTTTCATCCGTCGACAGTATTCCCGCCAACGAACGGTTGATCGTTTCTTTTTCGGTCGCATATCCCGGTCAGGAAACATAATGTCAGCTAACTGCGCTACTGAGGAGAAGATTCGGTCTCTTGCTGCGTTATATTTCTGCAGACGCGTATGATACGGCGTCAGCTGATATAAAACTGGCTCACGCCCACTCGTCATATCAGAGCTTGGTGGCCGTTTTAAAACAGAAATGACAGGAGGCCAAAACTCCTGCTCAGTAACTTTGTCGGCTACACGTGCGATAGGTGTCAATGGGACATCGAAGATTAAAGACTCTTCTAAAGAAGTGTCTAATAAGGTCATGGGCTCCCCACAAGTGGAAATGGGAGCTTGAAGGTCTGCAGAGAAATCCATCAGGTTCTCCGCCTCTATCAAAGACGTAATCGTACAATCAGGTGTTTTACTGATACCATCAGAGTCACTGAATGATATCAGAGGACATATCAGGGAGTTCTCGCTAGTGTCTGTCAATGGAGCGGACCTTCCTCCTTGCGCAAAGCTTGAACTGGAGTGTTCGATGCATTGATTGCTCGTGATGTCGACGCTGGTCGGAAAGAGGTGTTGGTATTCCCGACCCGTCTGAAGTTTTTCTGTTGACATTGAATGCAATCTGGCTTGAGGGTGTTCTTCCTTCCACATCCGTAACAGAATACAGTTTGTCGTTCCTGCCGGCAATCTTGGTAGAAGTGACCGGACTGGTCACAATTCCAGCAGGTTACATTTTTAGGGGTTGAAATGGCAGATAGTGAGACTTCCTCGCTGCGCTCAGGTGATATATTCAAGTCAGCCTCGGTCGAATGATATCCATCCACTTCACTGACTCTTTGTCCGCGATAAGCGTTCCAACTACTTGCTGTTGCGATGCGCAGCTGCGTCGCTTGAATTTGATTCACCAGAATCCTGAGCTGGTGGATGGTGTTTGTCGGATGCAAACAAATTTTATTTTGTATTTCTGGCAGTAAGTTTGCCTTAACGATTTCCAAAAATTCGACGTCTGGCAACGGATTCTGCAGTTGGTCTCGTAACTGTACTAGATGCTGGTAGTAAGTGGCAAATGACTCTCCTCCTTTCTGCTTGCGCAGCATAAGCTGGATTTTGACCTTAAGGTCGTCTTTGGGTACTCCCCATTCAGCTAATAGAGCTGCTTTCACATACTCCCATGACGGCGTGGAATTTTGCCTCAGGAGAGACCAGTACCAGTCCATTGCTGGCCCAGAAAGCAGAGTCATCATATGTCGTACCAGTAAGTCGAAGTCTCCCTCCAAAGCCGAATAAGTCAAGGCTTCTACTCGGAATACAAATTCATCGACTGTGAGCCGAGAACTGTCACCGCTGTAGGAGATATTCCACCTGCGGATAGGGCTGCCAGAACGTCGCTGTCCTATGCCTGCAGGAACACGAATAGGTGGTGGTGGTGGTACAGGGTTTGGTGCGGGCTGATTTAGAGGCTGACCAAAAGCGGATGGAGGTCGATTAAAGGATTGTCTATGCAAATTGGGAAAATCGTCAGATGGTCTGGGATTTCCCCTAGCCGGAGGAGGACGTGAAAAATCTATTGGTGGCACTGTGGCTGCTACTTGCTGACGGACACTATCTACTAACTCAGACCGTAGTGCACTGAGGCTCTGTTCGAGACCTTCACGTACCAAGTCCTGCATTTGTAAGCGTAAGCCTGCCAACAGCGCATCCGTAGCAGCTGAGGTGTGGCCTTGAGCTGGGGGTAATGAACTGTCTTGCCGTGAGTTGTGATTAGTGAACGTCCGGGAATGCAAATCGCCCATTCCTGGAGATAACGAGCGTCTATTAGGTGGTGGTAGGTCGAAACTAGGCAAATCTAAGTTCGGCACATCGTGCTTAGTAGACTGCACCGGCTTCACCTTCTTCGGTCTCTTCGGTATTGCACCATTATATTCTCTGAAGTCCTGTTGTGTAATATGACATCGGCAGTTAGGACAACTAGCATGTTCACCTATCCAATGCTGCAGGCATGCTTGGTGAAAAATGTGCTCACATACGGTTATTACAGGCTTCCTTTCGGCTGACCAGCTTGCATCACGACAGATGGAGCATGGTTCAGGTAGCATTGACATACTGTTTGTCGCAGGTGGTGGCGTTCTTACTGTAGCCATAGTGAGTAGCAATTTAAAACGTTTTGCAAACCAAAGTTTCGACTTTCAGAGAAAGTTCAAAGAAAATCAACAATCGCAGCTAATAAGCTCACACAAGATCGGAGCTCATGAGCTACTCCAGTTATTAACGTGTATTACGTGAAAAAAATAAACGAAAGTGGTTAACTAAATTTCATGTGGGTAACTATCGTCACTAGAACATTATTTACACCCGTTACATACTCGTAATATACCAGTTCATGGGTTATGTGTAATACGTATATGTGCAGTACGCGACGACAAAACTTCGGATATAAGAAGGCTTTGTATATTCCTATGAAAACAAGCTACTGGACCTATAGATACTAAAAAACTTTCTTAACTCCAAAATTCAGAAAATTCTCATAAGTGTACTGTCTTTATCTGCTAAATAATTACTATACGAAAAGGAAGCTTATGTATACCATTAAGAGACTTCCGTGCTATAGTATACACTAACTAGGTTAAAGTTGCAAGTTGGACAAGATTTTATACTTCAAGAAAATATCCTTCCAACAGTCTGAAGAAATTTCAAAAAATTTTATAAAGGCGAAAGCGTTTCAACGACAAAAAAAATTCTTCAAAGAAAATAATCATACAGTTTCTCCTTCACCTCCCAGGAGCTCTCCCAACACAAGGCATCAGGCCGCTACATAAGATCAGGTCGCTCTCTCTCTTCCAAGGTCATAATACAGATATAAGCAAGTGACGTGAGTGTGTGCATGAAAAAGTTTGAGCTCTTGCAGAAATCTGGGAAGGGCAAAGTCGGAGGTATCAAAGACTGAGAATGCTACTAGAGATTCTTCAGCCAGGCAGTTAGCAGTATGCCAGCTCCTGATTACTGAAGATCTCCAGCATCAATCCCATCCTCTGAGCACTCGGTCTCTTCTCCTTCACCGAATGATCGTGTCCAGTCAGTTCGCTAGCCGGGCAGAGTCATAAATCTGGTCAACTAATTAGCTGGAAGCCAACCAGTTGTCTCCAGCCAGTTGGCCAACAGAGACACGTCTCCGCGAGAGCGCAAACGAAAAATTTCGTGAGGCCACCTACCATTTCCATGGCAGAAGGCCAGCGGGAAAGATCGTTCAAAAAAAATTCAAAAGGCTTCAAAAAAAATAAAAAAACTAGACACCTGTTCAGACTCGAGGCTTGACCAAAGTCAAACCTAGAGTCGAACTTCAATTCAAGAGAACTTTCAAAAAAACAAAACAAACTTTACTTTACTTTAATCGTTACAAAAAAATCATAATCTCAAAAACTTTACTTTACTTTCAGAAACTTTAAAACGTTACGTTACTCAAAAAAATGCCAAATAACAAACAATTAGGCTCAGGTCCACATATAACTTCCACTGATTGTGAGATTGCCGAGTCAGACAATTTAGCTACAAGCCAGCCAAATGTCCATATCTCGAAGTAATCCCAGTCCTCAGCAAAAGTCATACTTAGACCACCGAAGTCTAACTGAGGTGGCCCCACGTTGGGCGCCATTTTGTTATGGAAGTATGTTGCGAGAGTGATTGTTCAGGACGTTAAGTCCAAACTGTCAGCATGAGCTGACAGATCACTCGATTACAGCGATAGCACAGGGCGGCATGCTAGCACCTCGGCTAAGGTTGGCGGAGAGTGTGGGGGAGTTCCCGAAAATACCTGCCACTGTCATCACCCATAATCAAAAAAAAATATCATGCCTACCTACAAAAAAAAAGCCGGCACACACTCGGTCCTGAAGGGACCCTTACGTCACTTACCTACTTACTGTGAAGGCGCAGATGGCATGCCTTCATTGCCATGCCCCATCCTCCCTTTGACTTGGGGGGCACTATTTCCAAGTCCCTTCACAGGCTCTTCTCTCTGCAACACTCCGCAGGGTGTCGGCGATATAAGCAATCTATATCTCTTCTTTACCTGTTTATTAGGCAAAGGGGAAAAGGGTGAATTTATCAGATGCCCATTCTATCGTAATTTCTTAATTATTTATTTGCGTTGTACTTACATGTGGCACGCTAGCGTGAATTTTATTTCCTTCCGTATCGTTTTATAAGCAAGGTGGCCGAGATTAATCCCAACACCCTGCCGCTTTTCCAATTAAATTCCTAACTTCTTGCTTTGGCACTATTAATGTTACTCCTTTTTCGGGGGGGGGGTGTGATAAAGTAAAAAAATTTGCGAATATTCACTTCCGTTAATCAGACGCGTGTCCTGTATTGACAACTTTCTACCAAGAAGAGGTCTTATCTTGTCGTCCGCTCGGATTCTTCTTCTTCTTTTTCGCAAGATCGTGACCTCCAGCTTGAGTACAGCATCACTCTCGGTCGGGGTACGTTTACATTGTCCGCTATGGACAGCAGCCGACATACGCGCTGCAGGACGTGTAGCATATTGCTATATGCAATACGCTACGACCATAACAAACGTAGATTTGAATTTTGAAACGAAGTATTTTGTAAGAAATGAAGTGGATTTTAATAATATATTATTGAACTTATTATATGAGGAAATTGTTGTTTTAATTTGTTTATCGCATCTAATTTGTCAAATGAGCTATGGTGTAGTGATAACGTGGGGGATTTTCACGTGAGAACTGAAGGTTCAATCCTCGACGTCCGTTGAACTTTTTTTGAAAACTTATTTTTTTGTTAACGAATATTGTTTCAATTAATTAGTGGAAACCTATTCCCCGGCTAAATATCTTTAGAAACCTAAAAACAAAACGATATACTTGTGCATTTTTTTATTTAACGGACATAATTATGAATCGATTATGGTAAGGAATTAAAAAGCACGGAGTGAAATAAAGTATATGTATACAATTAAGTTAAGTTTTACTAATTTTTAATACATCTCAGTTTACACCAGCCAATACGAATTTAGAGACCTTTTCTAAAATTTCAAACGCACTGTTTATATCATCATCATTCAACAGACGATTTGAAGTGATACGTATACTATGCCTGGGACAATGT
This sequence comes from Dioctria rufipes, assembly GCA_963924295.1. Lineage (NCBI taxonomy): Eukaryota > Metazoa > Arthropoda > Insecta > Diptera > Asilidae > Dioctria > Dioctria rufipes. Next base: position 138,791,058 of record OZ002740.1, read on the forward strand.
TTTTCCATTTCCTTCAAATATTGAGCCTGAACAACGGCTAATCCACTTTTCATGCACTGTGACGAACAGTAGGTTAGAGAAATAATTTTAAATTTTGATAGGTAATACCTTAATAACAATTTCTGAAAGAAGTTTTCTTTCTTCTTCATTTCCGCGGTCTTCTTTGATATACAAATGTTTTACTGGAGAGATTTCATTTCCTCTTACTGTCATATATGTAAGATTTCTCAGTTTGGAATGAAGTTTTTTGGACTTGATTGTTAATTCCGAAAATATTTTAGGATCACTTTCGAAACGATCTAAAGTACTTATTGCAGCTTGTGCTAAAAGAGGAGGTAACGATGCAGAAAAGCAGTAGCCAAGACCAGAGAGCCTTTGATGTTCAACAATGAAAGAAGAACCAACACAAAAGCCTCCTATTGACGCCACCGCCCATTCCATTCCAGCTGATATTAAATCGACTTCAATTCGCTGGAAATCAAAAATATTATATTGGTCATAACTAACAAAACTTACGATAATATTTACATTAATCTTGAAGTGTTCCGTTGAACCACGTCCAGTTTCTCCCAGCGTTCCGAATGAAATACTTTCATCCAAAAATAGGCGCAATTTATACTTTTTTCTAAGTTCAACCAGTTCTGGTAATGGACAGATTTCCCCCGTGTTCATGTAGATTCCTTCAGCAACAAGAAATCTCCTCGTTTTAGCAGCCTTTTTACGATTCTAATTAGAATTTTATTTTCGGCTTATTAACTCGTAGCCTTAAGTAAAAAAATTCTGCCTACCTTTTCATCACGTTTTTGCTGCTCTAATAAGAGGCGCTCCAGATCTTTCATATCGTTGTGTTTAAAATAGTGAATAGTGCTTCGCGACGCATCTAGACCCTTTTGAATTGCAAAATTAACTTCCTCATCCCTGAAATATAAAGTAATATGGAGAAAATATTATATTTCATATAAAAACAAAGTGGTATATACAAATTTAATGTTAGTCAAGAGTCATTGGGGCTTATTCTGGGTTTTTTCGCAATAGGTCTACTAACCAAAAGGTTGTCTTATTCTGACGTTCCAGCTTTCACCTACTGGGTTTTCATAGGAACCACTGGCAAAAAATTAGGGCTGCAAAAAACTTAACGAATATTCTTTAGTTCTATACATCATTAAAAGAAAAAAAAATGGTCTAAAACCAATTCTTATGATACCCTAGATGAATGCCCGTACGTAATTTTGTATGGCAACTTCTCTGTGCAAGTATGATTATTCATGTGGTTTGTGTTACAGCGCTCATTAAGTAACGTGTGGGCAGGTTGCAGCTGACGGCGGTATAGCCGCAACCATACAATGAAGTTAGCCGCCGTGTTTCATCAGACTGTGTGACCGACATCAGACTGGGAATTGAATTAATTTTTTATTTACCTTTAGATTTAAGAATAGAAACACGAATCTTGTAGTAGAGTTAGTTTTAGAAATAGCAAGAAAATTGTACTCACGCGTCAGACTACACCAATTACAACTACTCACGCGTCAGACTACACCAATTACAACTGGCAGAGCTCGGATGGCCTTGACGCCGTGGGCCAGAAACTTTATTGTTATAGGCTTAAGTTTAGGTGTAAGGTGTTTCAATAAAGGAATTTTGAATTTGAATTTGAAAACTTTTGTTGTGAATATCACCATATGGGTGAGTATGCCTGAGAGCAAAAATCTTCAGTCTTAATAATTAATATTTGACACGAACTAAACGGTGCACTAATCTCCGGTAAGGATATCTTCTCTATATATATAATATTTTTAGATTCTGAACGTGAATTAATCTCTGATAACTATGCTTTTCCTGAAAATGCATATCTTACAAGCTCGCATCCGGCAGTTATTAATTCCGGGTTTGCGCAAGCTCATCATGACCGATGGCTATTTGACTGTCGGATTTCGAGTGGACACTTTGTTGACTAGATCCTGCCTCTCGTTGTTGCTGGGTGATCTCGAGCATGGGTCGCCGCCGCAGCTCTCCGCTCCGATCTCGGACTTTTTTTCTATAATTTTTTTTTTCTTACTCGCGATCTCCTAGCTTTAATGAAAACTTTGCATTTTTGTATTTAAGGTGAAACCACTCACACCGCACATGTTAGATAAGTTCATAAAATGGCAGACATTCTACCTCGATGTCGCTCCCATTGAATAAATAACTAATACGGAAGCGGGGTTTTGTGCGAATACAGTGAACGTAAATAGGCAGTTCAATGACAGTCAAACCCTAGGAGCGGGGGGAGAAATGACAAGAGGGCTGGTCACTTATTTGAAAATTCTGCTTGACAATTCACTTAAATTATCATAGGCAACGCAAAGGAATATTATGTGAAGATAAAGGGCGCTAAAAATATGTTTATTTTATATAGCAATTTGCATTATAAAAAATGTTCCCCTTCAAAATTTCACGGTTTAACTACTGCCATGACGAATCGAATACAAACACAGCACACTATACGTTTCGCCGAGTGGCTTAGGCTTTTACCCGATATGCCGTTTCCTGATTAGTTATTTATTCAATGGTCGCTCCACCTCGGATACTTCTTCTTCTCCCGTTGCCATTGATTGCCCACCGACCTAACTTCGAACTACAAGTAAGAACCTTGGTGTATTATTTGTTTTTCTTAAATAAACTCTGCATTTATATCTAATTCTAAATCTAACTCTAGTGTTGGTTTGTCCGTTATAGTCTAGTGGTTAAGTCATTTGTTGTCAGATAGTGTTTGAGTGCAGGGAGTAGTGCGTTCGTGTCCTCTCTAGTGTATTTGAGGAGTTCTGTTGGTCCTGTCGTAGTGCCTCTTTCGTCTAGTAGTCTAGGTAGTTCCCCGCACTCGTGAAAAATGTGATGCGCTGTAATAGGTGGTGAGTTTGCGCAGAAGTTGCAAGTGGGACACGATTGCTTTCGAAAGATGTGTTCTTTCGTGGCCAGGAAGTGTCCCAGCCTGACTCTGGCCATCTCGATCATAGTTCGTCGTGGCAGATCGAACATGTCTGGTGTTTTTACTTCCCTGTGGTGGCTTGCCAGGAAGTGGTTAGAATTATTCCACGCCAGTTGTCTGCTTGCGTCTCGAAGCTGTTTGTAGTGTGAGATTGCGGCTCTAAAGGCAGCTGTGCGTTTAGCCAGGCAGTCCGCTTTTTCGTTTCCTGGTATGCCTACATGGCCAGGACACCAGGCGATCCAGATTCTGCCATTTTGTAACGTGGTTCTGACGTTTACCGCCAAGGTGTTTTTGTTTTTGTGGTTTTGAATGGCCTTGATTGCCGCTAGGCTATCGGAAAAGATCGCCGTGGTGCCCTCTTGGTTGGCTGTCCACCTGGCTGCCTCCCAGATTGCTATGAGTTCGGCGGTGTAGACGTTGCACCAGTCAGGTAGCTTGTGACAGATTTGTGCCTGTCTGATTTCATTCGCTGCTGTGACCGCCATTGCTACCGCAGAGTCCGCCTTGGACGCGTCTGTATAGAGTATTCTGTCCGCTTGTAGTTTGTTTATGGTCTCTTTGTGGAGTCGACTTTTGCTGTCGTTGTTTATGTCTTTATATTGTAGTTCGTTGCTAATCATTCTGTTGGTCTTGATCCTCCAGCGGGGTAGTAGGGGGACTGGGTTGAGAGTGTTAGGATCAAAGGGAGGGGATTTGAGGGGTGTGGGAACGTCTTCCACAGACCTGTGAAGGCCTGATTTTGTGCGTGTGGTGCGTTGACGGTTGTTGGACAGGATGTCCACAATTAGGTCGTGAAGTGGGGCCTGGGGGTTGTGGAGATTTTTGAGAAAGAGACTAGCAGTAAGCTGGTCTCCTCTAGCTGGGAAGGTGGGAAAGCCAGCTTCAATGAGCAGGCTGTCAATAGGGGTTGTTCGTAGAGCGCCAATGGCCGTTCTGGCTAAAACATTGATAGCCTTCTGTATTTTGTTTATGTTTAGCTTGGTGGAGAATCCGTAGATAGTGATCACGTAGTCGATCCTACCCATGATCAGCTGTCTGACAATTTGGATGGCGGTTTGAAGCGGGGGTCCCGCGTTCTTTCTACATATGACCCTGAGAAGGTTGTTGCGTCGGTTGATGTCTTCAACCACCATGCTGGTGTGTTTACTCCAATCTAGCGTTTTGGAGAAGCGCAGACCCAAGATTCTGAGTTCGTTCTGCAATGGGATTGAAACTGTGTCGTAGGGCAATTCAATTTCTCGGTATTTCCGTCTTCTACAGACGTGCAACGCTTCTAGTTTGCTTATGGCAACTTTGGATCATACCAAAGGAGATGTTATCGAGACCAGGAGTGGATCCTTGAAAGGAGTTAAGCGTTCACTTGAGTTCCAGGAGGGAAAACGAATCATCAAGTGGAGAGGGGGGGATGTTCTCAATATCTCGTTGTCTGCGCATATCCAAATGCGCCTTCATTGAGTGATACGTTGGAGGGCGGTCTGCATCGGAGGAGTACCTGCTGCAGTGCTTGGCGAGGTGTTCAGCTATAAGCACTGGGTCAGTGACAATGACATCGTCGACTAGGCCTGTAATTCCTGCCTTAGTAGGGTGTCCACAAATTGCCCTAACCCTGCGCCAGTTCTCTTTCATGGGGGTGGTGGAGCTAATGCTGGACGCAAAGTCCTGCCAGGCTTGCTTTTTCGCAACCTTGATTTCCCTTCTCATCAAGGCGTTAGTGGCTTCTGTCATGGCCAGACCGCGTGTGCATTCTAACTTATTTTGTGAGGAGATGGGGGGGCGAAGGAGGTGAGCGCCTGGAGTGTAGGCATTGAAGCTGAAGTTGTGTTGCATTTAAGTGGGTGTGTTGGTGTATAAGCTTCTTTTTTTATTGGTTTTGATTGTGTGGTTGGTTTCATTCTTAAGCGTTGTAGGGGGTGTGATTGTTGCAGTTGCGAATTGTCTTGATTGTGCTATTTGATCTTTGTTTGTGTGTGTGGGGGGGATGGCTGGCTGAGCCGCCGTTTTGCTGTTCGGTGGGATGTTCGTAGATTTGGATGGTGTGGGGGCTGGGGGAAGGTTCTTGGTAGTCGCTGCTTGGTGAATGTTCTCTTTACAGATCACCACAGGGATACTGTATTATATAGCCCGCAGTATTGCAGGGTGGTTGGGGAAATGGCTTTGGAAGCCGAGCACCTGCGCTTCCAACTGAGTAAGTGATAAGTAGTGTAAAAGTCCCCTCCGGACTGAGTGTGTGTAACGGCCTTTGGTTTGTAGGAACGAGCTTTTTTTTGCATATGGCTGGTGGCACAGCGGCAGGCTTTCGTGGAACCTCCCCACACTCTCCGCCAATAGCCGAGGCGAGCTAGCGTGCCGCCCTTCAGTCAACGCTGTCCACCGAGTGATCTGTCAGCTGATGCTGGCAGTCTGGACTTCACGTCCAAGTACATAACTCTATATAGTTACATAACACCAGACCGCACCTGTCATTATTTCTCAACAATACCCACAGCGTAATCTAGACTCAGACTTTACCTCTCGCTCCCGACAGGACTTCATTCTTACACCTGGAGATTCGAGACCTATGAATCAAGAACCCCATAGATTCTATTTCGCACCATCATCTCATTGGCATGATCGGCATAGTCCAGCACACCGGGTGAAATCCGCCAGTCCTATTAAGCGATGGAATCTGATATATAATGGTGACAATTCTAGATTGTCAGTTGATGAATTTTGTTTCCTTATTACTCTATGAACATCTTGGGAGATAATCATTTTGTCTGATTCAAACTGGGCGTCTATCTTGAGTGCATCTTGTTGCTTATTCTGATCCAGAGACTGCGATGGTGCATTCGTTTCCTTCTCAATAATAGGAAGCTTCGTGCTAGTGTTCTTTTTTATTATCGGCGTTGATCCAGCCTCCAATGCATCTATGTAATTCGCCATCTGCTCTTGGTAAGCTTCGCAGATTTCTTTGACAGCATTATAATAATACTTCACGAAGTATTGATGCTGCAACTCTTCTCCATGCTGGGTTCTTATAATGTTGTCTGTATCTTCGAATTTATCCCATGCCTCTTGTAGTCTGCGCAATCTTTCTTTGAAGTAAGGCAGATCTTTTCGGCTTGAGGAATCTTTCCTGTAATTTTCTATTATGGTCTGGATCTCTTTGCCAGTTGCTTGTTGCTGGCTTGCCAATTGATCCATGTTGATTGAGGCTATTGTCTACCAAAGATTCGAAGTTATCCTCTTGAAATGGCTGATTGTATGATACAGCAATGTGGCTGTATCACGTCGGGATCACCAAAATGTTTGTATAGCGAAGAAACTCTTTTGTTCTCCGCTAGAGTACAAGTTCTTGTACTTGGACTCCTGTCGTAGTTTAGATATGGCACTGGTTCATGGACCAGTACCTTGAGGAATTGGGCAAGGGTTCTTGGACCGTTACACTGTTTGAACTGCTGATTACACTGCCTATAATTAGCGCGGTGTATGAAATAGAGACAAATAGAGACGACGTATAGTAGAAACACAATTTTCTATTGAAAATCAAAACTTAATGAATTATTTATTTTCCATTATCGGCTTTTTATATGATTAATTTGCTGATTATTACAAATAAGCGAATGATTGTACATTGTTAGTCGCGCCGGAAAGAATTTCCAGACGAAATTTAATACTGCTAAAAATTTATTTGTGCGAAAAAATGCTGACGTTTCCAAATCGAGTGAATTGAACTTATTTACAATTAATGAAATATTTTTTATAACTGCTGAATATACAAAATTATTGTGCACAAACTTCGTAGGAGCCAGAAATCAGCTGAATGAGCTTCAAGACATCATACACTCAAATAGATCTCAAGAGAAGATTACTTCAATGTGCCAGGGAAAGGATATGGAGTTCCATTTCATCCCACCAAGCGCCCCACATTTCGGTGGATTATGGGAAGCAGCAGTAAAATCAGCAAAATCGCTACTATACAAGGGTGTCGCTGCAGCTTCTCTGACATATGAAGAGTTAATTACACTCACATCTGAGATCGAAGCCATAATGAATTCGAGGCCAATAACCCCGTTATCGTCCAATCCGAATGATCTGACAGCATTAACACCCGGACACTTTCTTGTGGGGGAGCCCCTGACTTCAAGAATTGATCCACATTAAAGTACACAACAAGTGGGTCCAGTGGGAAGATGGAAAATGGTGTCGCATATAAGGCACGAATTTTGGCGTCGATGGTCTCACGAATACCTATGTGAGCTGCAGCAAAGACACAAGTGGAAGCAGCAATCCGTGAACGCTCGCCCTGGCATGATGGTGCTAATCAAAGAAGATAATTTGCCTCCCCTCAGATGGCAGCTCGGCAGGATTACCCAGGCAATTCAGGGAAAGGACGGCTTGGTTCGAGTTGCTGACGTCAAAACCACGTCCGGAACTCTTAGAAGACCTATACATAAACTGGCACCTTTGCCAGTAGACGATAAAGATGACGTACGAGCGAATCAAACACAGGAAAGGTTTCCGAGACGCAGAGCTGACAAAGATCAAGAGGACGCAACTCCAGGACCTGCCAAAATGTCACGACGTTCGGCAAGCTCTGCACTCACCACGCTCCTATTCACGTGCCTCATATTGCCGATTCTAGGAAATTCACCAGTAGAAATATCGCCAGGCATATATTTCGAAAACTTAGGCTCTAGCCATTTGATCTCTAATGAGTGGAATCTAGTGGTGTACTACGACAAGGACAATTATTGGAAGGAGTTCAACAGCATTAGTAATGGCATCAACAAACTACAAAAGATCTGTAACATCTCAACAGAGACATTCTACTGCTCGCTGATTCTGAAGCAATTCACGATCATACAGAACGAATTGATCAGCAATAATGAACTACTCTTATCAAATCCAAGGAAACGTAGTGCTAGAGCCCCATTGGATATAGTAGGGAATATAGCCAACTCTCTATTTGGAGTCCTTGACTCTGAATATGCAGAAAAGATGGCCTTCACTATTAACAATATCAGAAACAACGACGATCATTTGTTGAGCTTAATAAAAAATCAAACATCCTTAATTGATTCTACTGCCAACATTTTGAAGAAGAACGAAGAAATCATCAGGCACCAGTTCAATGAGGTAAATTTTCGGATACGTCAAATAATCAATAACATCAACAACATCACAGAAGAGCTTCATCAACAAAGACTAGCACAGCTATTTATGTCATCAGCCATACAGTTAACGTTAATGACATCAGCTTATCGACTCGTGCAAGCTACCATGCTAGACGTGATCATAGACACACATCACGGCAAGATAAATCCTCAGCTACTTTCGCCGAGACAGTTAAAACAAGAACTAATTACGATAAAGGACCATTTACCAGCGACTTTAAGGCTCCCAGGGAATCGCGAAACTTTGACTCAGATCTACAGTTTGATGACTGTACAAAGTCGAGTCGCCGACAAATACGTAATATTCAGAATCAAATTGCCACTATTTGCATATGAAGAATTCGAACTATTTCGCATCATTCCTGTTCCAGTGGCAATCAATAACACCTTCATGGCTATCAAACCTTCGGCTGATTTCATTGTAATTAACCTGCATCGGGACCAATACTACCCGCTTAGCGAACAAGAATTAGCCACATGTGAAACTATGGAAAAGGCTACTTACTTGTGTAAACAGAAACACTCTATATACAGAAGGGGAGCCTACGAAAAACTGTATCAACGCAGATGCTTGAAGGATCTGGAATTCTGAAAATTCAGAGCAATTGCGCAATAAAGCAAGAGCTCATTACAATTCAAGCCCACAATGTCTACGGAAAATCTGGGGGATCTTATTTCATCAAAGCGTCTGAAAGAAATGCAGCACAGCCCTATAGGCTATCAAGCTCACTCGGATGAGCTCAAAAAATTAAGCGAGGGTATTGCCGAACTACAAAGAAACCAACAGTTACCAAACGAAATCAAGCCGGTCGATGTTCATCATTTCACCATAGGCTATTCAGCACTTGTCATTGTACTACTTATTGCCGCCTGCTTGATATACAGGTGGGCAAAACAAAAATGCAGCAAGTCTGGACTGAGCAAAGCTATACCCACAAGGAGTTCTGGAGAGCCTTTCACAATTAGCATCCGTGATGAGGAAGTTTGAACAAGCTGTTCAACGCGGGGAAGATGTTCAGGCAGCATAACATACATACATACAACAACGCTTTTATTCCATGCAAAATTTCCATATAATTTAGTCAGAATATAATTTGTCCAATTTCTTGCATTCTTGCATTTCTTTAATTCAAAGTATCACAATAATTCACTCGATTTGGAAATGTCAGCATTTTTTCGCACAAATAATTTAGCAGTATTAAATTTCGTCTGGAAATTTCTTTCCGGCGCGACTAAAAATGTACAATCATTTGCTTATTTGTAATAATCAGCAAATTAATCATACAAAAAGCCGATAATGGAAAATAAATAATTCATTAAGTTTTGATTTTCAATAGAAAATTGTGTTTCTACTATACGTCGTCTCTATTTGTCTCTATTTCATACACCGCGCTAATTATAGGCAGTGTAATCAGCAGTTCAAACAGTGTAACGGTCCAAGAACCCTTGCACAATTCCTCAAGGTACTGGTCCATGAAGCAGTGCCATATCTAAACTACGACAAGAGTCCAAGTACAAGAACTTGTACTCTAGCGGAGAACAAAAGAGTTCCTTCGCTATACAAACAAATGGCAACGAGATAAGAAGAACCATCCAAGGTGGAGCAACATCGAGGTAGAATGTCTGCCATTTTATGAACTTATCTAACAAGTGCGGTGTGAATGGGTTCACCTTAAACCAAAAAAGGCACTTTTCATTAAAGATAGGGAAATCGCGAGTAAGAAAAAAAAAATATAGAAAAAATATCCGAGATCAATAAAATAAGGGGAAATAGTGACCTGCGAAAGGCAGGGGTATTGTTTCAAATCTACTTGGATTGGTCCGAAAAAGGGGACAGGTATGTTTAAAAACCCCGGATTGTCATATAAGATATACCTAATTGGTTGGACGGCTTACAGGAAGCATCATAATCTGGCAGGCAAGATCAAAGGCCCAGCAAAATTCCAGCGGAGAGCTGTGGCGGCGACTCATGCGTGAGATCAGACAGCAACAACGAGAGGCAGGATCTATTCAACAAAGCGTCCACTCGAAGTCCGACAGTCAAATAGCCATCGTTTAGGATGAGCCTGTGCAAACCGGGAATTAATGGACTGTCGGATTCGAGCTTGTAAGATATGCATATTGAGGAAAAGCATACTTACCAGAGATTAATTTACGTTCAGAATCTAAAAATATTATATAAATAGAGAAGATATGCTTACCGGAGATTAGTTCACGGTTTAGTTCGTGCCAAATATCAATCATTAAGACTAAAGATTTTTTCTCTCAGGCATACTCACCCGTATGGTGATATTCACAACAAAAGTTTTGTTTATTTCTTTTAGAGTAAGTTTATTTCGTACAAATTCAATCGGATTTCAGTTGAATTTACAAAAACGATAGATATGCATATTCAGGAAAAGCATACTTACCAGAGATTAATTCACATTCAGAATCTAAAACTTATATAAGTTAATAAAATTTATTTAAAAAATCTCAAAAAAAATATATTTCTAGGCAGGCATGTTACCTGCACCTTTATTTTCCGAATATAGAATTAAGACTAAAAATTACAAGTTTCTCTAAACGTAAATTATCTCTAACTTAAAATTACCAGACGCGCGGTCAGCAGAAATTTCCTGGGAACCGAAATGTATTTGCCAGGTTGACGGAGAAGTTGTTGTCGCATCAAATTACGGCGAATGTTGCTTCTGGAGTTAACTCTTCCCCTCTTACGTTCGAATGTCCGCATTCGTCCTTTTCAAAGATCGTAAAATTTTCGTCTGCATGTTGCCTGAGGTGGAGCTAATGTTGCTAAAGGAATATTGTCTGATTTCATCTCGAGAGCAGTGACTTTTCCATGGGATGTTTTTTCGGTTTCCTTTTCAGGTACATGTGCTACAGATTCATTTGGTTGGCTGATAGTCGCTTCTTCTTTTGGTTTTTCCAGCTTCTGTTGAATGGTGATTTTAGCATTTCCGAATTTTGGCATCGCTTTAAGTATCCATATGATGGCTAATATTATGCAGATTACCATGGCTAATCCATAACTGGTCCATCGATTTATTTTCTTTTCAGTTTGTAGCAGCTCAATTCTATTGGTGTTGTTAATTTGAATCTCTTTCATCATTTCTAGTGACAGGACTTCTCGGAATTCTTTTTCTTGTGGAGTTGGGTGTAAAATAGCTGGTAGGGCTTGAAGAGTAGAGGCTTCTCTTGATGTAAATGATCTGCCATTGATGTCGATGGTTATGTTGTGGAATTTTATTAAGAATGTTCCATTAAGGCTGTGTAAGGTATCTTCAACATGAATACTTCCATTAAATTGATTAAGAAGAATGATTCCTGGTACTATTTCATCTATGGTGGGTACGTGCTGGTTGTTGATTTTGTTGCATGTCGACTTTAAACTCTTCAGAAGGTTCGGAAGACAGGTAGAATTGCTAATATTTACAACACTATTTTGATTACATATTGACAAATGGTTGAATGTTTTACAGTCTCTTGTGATTCCAAAAAATTTTTCATTACCTTTTAAGATCCTATTAAAAGATATTTCGTTGACAATATTCCTTTTAACAGCTTTAATTAACAATTCTTCATATAAATCTTCTGTTGTCATTGGGATATTTATAATATAGAGTAGACAAGTGCTATTTGTAATGATTTTAGCGGATGCGAAATCTAGAGCTTCCTCCGGTGTACTGTATGGGAGGTTTTCTTTATCTAAAGTGCTAGGAGCTAGTTGAATATCTGTCTTAGATAACATCATTGAATTTATAATACCTAACCTAGACCAATGAATGGCATATCTAATATTCACTAATTCTTCTTTTATTAATTTTAACTTATACTGAAGATTAAGGGCTAGCAGACCATTGAATATCTTTTCTTTTCCGATTGCACTTAGGATCTCATTTGTCATTTTAGTTATATTGTTTATTCTCTCATTATGCAATTGCTTAATTATTAACTGCTTATTGTTATTTTTTAGTACGTTATTCATTTTATCTTTTATTATCTCAAAATTTTCGTGGTCTGGATTTCCAGCTATCCATTTCCACGCTGTACCTATCAAATTGATGGATCTTTTGATTTTATGTACCTTTAAGTTGTTTAATAAGTCCTGAATTTGAAGTAGGTCATAATTAAGGTAAGGGGATAATGGATGTGATTTAGTGATTTCGTTCTCAAGGATTGGATTTATCTCGGTTACTAGTTTCTGGTATCTATCGAGCTCAATGACATGGATTAATTTGTAATTTCCGTTTTGTATCTTTGCTTTTCCAACACTAATACCTAACTGTAAGTTTCGATCCTATTCGTTTATTATGCTTGACGTAAATGGTTTGCCCTGGCTCGTAATTATTTATTGGTTTTCTTTTCTTATTATGGTATTTAATATCCTTCTGCTGTTTCTGTTTCAATTTCTCTATATTACTTAAGCGCGTTCTTTCAAATTGTTCGGGACTAACGTTTGGATTCCTTCCGAAAAATAATTCGACAGGTTTTTTTCCTGTACTGGAGTGGATAGTAAAATTATATTCATTTATGGAACGTTCTAAGAGTTCTTCGAAATTACGAGGCATTCCTTCTGTCTTCAGGCATCGCACGATTTCCGACAGGGTGGAATGAAAACGCTCGATTTGACCGTTGACTTCGCTCTTGTACGGTGGTGTCTTAAAAATTATGATACTCAATTCATCTTCCATCATGGAAGTTATTGATGCGGAGTTTAACGCTTTTTCATTATCGATAACTACAATTTCAGGTATTCCAAAGAAAAATAACAGGTCCCTTAGGGGTCGTCTGATACCTTCAATAAATCTAGATTTAATTACCTTGGCTTGTGCTAGTTTGGTGAATTTGTCTATAGCCGTTAATACTAATTTATTTTCTGTTGAGTAGATGTCGATATGGAGGGTATGACCTGGATAATTTGGGATAGGAGTAGGATTAATGAATTGGTTATTCGGATGCCTTTCATACTTGTTTTCTTTACAGACTGTGCAGCGCTTCACTAAATGATTAATTATTTTGCTCATTCTTGGAAAGTAGAATTTCTCTAAGACTTGTTGTCTGTTTTCCTGTGGGTTACGATGGGCTCTGCGATTGATAGTTAATATTACCTCTTCCTGCTGTGCTTCATCAGTCACGTCTCTTACTAGTGTTTGTGAAAATCTAATCTTAAAACTTTTGGAATGAATGGGATATATTTCTTGAATTTGACCCATTATTGCTTCTTCTGTCATTAAGCCGTTTATAGTATTTCGATTGAGATATCTTTTAAATATATTAATTAGATCGCTTTCTGTATATTGGGGTTGAATTATCGTATGTCTTGAGTAGTTTGGAAAGGGGTTTTGTAATTGATAACTAGTTTCGTCATCTCTTTTTAGTATCAACTGATTTCGAAAGACGTTTACGGGAACTTCTACTGAAGGAATTAAATTATGCGAAGAGCTTTCGTCGCTATGCTGGGTCGTAGTCATAGGATTTACCAAAGTTGTTTGGGGAGGTCACGATAGAGTATCAGCGACAACGTTTGTTCTTCCTGGCTTATATTTAAGCTCGTAGTTATACTCTTCAAGTATGGCCTTCCATCGTTTCATTTTAGCGTTAGTATTCTTGTTACTTAAGGCATATGTTAAAGGTTGATGGTCAGTGAATATCTTAACTTTTCTAGATCCATATAGGAAGTTTCTTAGAGAATTTAACAACCAAATAATGGCAAGCATTTCCTTCTCATTTGTGGCATAACACTCTTCCGTTTTGGTTAAGGTTCTAAATAGAAAGGTTATTGGTCTGTTATCTTGAGACAATACTGCGCCGATGGCATAGTCAGAAGCATCAGTTGTAAGTTCAAAATCTTTTTCAAAATTTGGATGTGAGAGTATTACTTCTTTGGAAATTAATGAGCTCTTAATATTATTAAATGCATCAATTGTTTCATCATTTAGGTCAATGGTTTTGGTTTTAGAGAAATTTTTGGACACACGTCCATCTTCCCCTCTTAAAAGGGCTGTCAGGGGTTTCGCTAATTTCGCGTAATCTTTTATAAAGCGGCGATAGTAGCCTGACATGCCAAGAAATGACCGAAGATCTTTTAATGTTTTAGGAATTGGGAAGTCAACCATTGCTTGTACCTTTTTGGGATTGGTTTTAATTCCGTTTGTTGAAACAATGAAGCCTAGAAATTCAACTTCGTTTTGTAAAAACTCGCACTTATCCAGTTGAATTTTCATATTCGCTGCCTCTAGGGTTTTAAATATTATTTCAAGGTTTCTGAAATGTTCGCTTTCATTCTTACCAAAGATGATGATATCATCTATATAGACGAACATCTTATTCCAATATGGTCACTAAGAATATCATCTAGAGTCCTTTGGAATATGGAAGGGGCGTTCTTGAGCCCATATGGTAGCGTGTGAACTCATATTTCCCATTGTTCACGGAAAATGCGGTTTTTTCGACGTCAAAGTCTGCGATTGTGAACCATTTATTTTTTCCTAGATTTGCTAGAACCTCATTGATTTCGGGAATGGGATATCGATCAGGTATGGTAACTGTATTTAATTTTCGGTAGTCGATAACCATTCTATACTTTTTTTCTCCGGATGCATCCGCTTTTTTGGGGACATTCCACACAGGAGAATTGTATGGTGATTTCGATAGTCTGATGATTCCATCTTCGTGCAATTTTTTTATTTGACTTTCGACTTCACTTTTTAGAGCCATAGGATATGGATAGGACTTGGAGTAAATAGGATCACTAGTGGTGGTACGTATTTCTCCTTTGACCGTTGTTGTGTAGGTCAATTTCTCGTCCGGATCGGAAAATAAATTAGGACATTTCTTTATATCATTATTTAATTCTTTTTTCTGTTCGGCATTCATGGGGATGTTCTGATATTAATGGTGTTTACTGAATCGGAAATATGCTGTTTCAAGTAAATTGGAATATCGGGTTGAATGGTCATGTAGTTTTTGTTTGTATGAATTACAGCTCCTAGATCTTTTAGCCGATAACACCGTCAAAAGAAATGAGACTGGGTAAGATGCAGAATTTCAGTTTTTTTTACTTTATGTCCAAATAAGTTTATTATTATGGCGTAATGGGTGATCAGAATGTTGCCTCCTACAGAATTGGCATAAAAGGCTTTTTCATTTGGAATGGGATTTTTTATATGGCGAGGTTGAATATAATTTTTGTTTGAACCTGTGTCCACTAGAAATTTTAAAATTTCGCCGCTCTTCGCTACGTGCTCAAAGGGAAGAGCTCCTTAGCCTAAAAAATAAATGTCATCTAATTCTTCTGGTTGTCCTAAGCGTGGATTATCATGAGAATCGATGTAGTCAACGAGAGTTTGGTCAAGATGCTCGTCTTCGTAATTTAAGTTTTTATCGTAATTGCTTATATCATTTTGCTCGTCGGCTTGGACTTGATCCGTATGGTAATTCGTTGAAATTTCTTATTCTGGTGAGTTTGATATGAAGGAGGTCTCTTAGCATTAAATTGTTGCATTGGGGGTCGATTCTGATAATTTACTACTCGAGAGTGTATTGAGTGATCGACTTCCATTGGTTCTGGTTTTGGAACAGGTTTATGAAAAGGAGGATGCTGATTGATAAATGGCTGTCTTGGTGGCCGTTGAATATACTGGGCTGGTTTAGAGAAATTAGGTGCAACAGATCTCTGAGGATTGTGCACTAGTTCTGGATAAAAATTAATTCTGGCTGCTGGAATTGGGTTAACATTTTGTGTAAAAAATTTATTTCTTCTGGGTAGAACAGAAGGAGGTGATGTCTGGTGTTGTATTTTTCGAAAGGTTCCGTGACTATAATAATCAACATTTTGTAGTTTAAGACATAAATGAAGGGCTTGTGGTAAGTCCACTGGTTCTCTCATGCTGAGTAATCTGGGTAGATCTCCCTTAAGTCCCCTAACAAATGTATCTAGTGCTTTATCACGATACGATTGAGTCATTATGTTGAGTGATTCATGGCTCATATCCATGGAAGAAAGTTTATTTAAGATTAATGAAAGATGATGATACACTGTTTGATAAAATTCATGAATTTTGTTATTCCCTTGAACTATCGTGGTCATCTGGTACTCTCAAGGTACCCAAATCTCTTATGTCGTAATGAAGTGTGAGACATTTGGAAATTTTCTCCCAATTCAAATGAGTATTGTAAGATTCGAGTGCAACATCTGCACAACCCGTAATTTTGTTCCGAATGACACTGAGCATGCCGTATTATTTTGGCGTTCCTTTACGATCTTAATAAATTCTTAAAATACGATCTACACTTTTTTCCAAGAACTGAATTCTCCTGGTTGGCCAGAGAATTCCCTTAAGCTATTCACAACATCAGGAATCTTGTCCATGGCAGACAAATTCGCGTCTTGCCCGACTTCGATATTTTGGTCGATATCATTGTTTATGTCTACACCTGGATTGATTATTGAGTTAAAAATGTGCCTACCTTCCCTTCTTACGATTTCAGATATAAGGGCTGTTAAATCAGCTACAGTAATATTCTGTACAGGAGGATTAGGTGGAGGATTTTGAGCATCTTCATTTCCAGGTACTAATCTAGGTGCTCTAATTATATTATTATTGTTATTATTTTGTTCCATTCTATATTTTCTTTTAATTTACTTTCGCACGAATGGATAAACAAATATGTTTTGTAGAAATTTCTACCTTAATGATTTTTGTTTTAAATAGTTTATTTTTTTAAAGATTTGTTAAATATTTGATTTGCAGAGATTGAAAAGAAAATTTATAATTTATTGATTTAAAACTAAAGGAGGGTATTTGTATCCTTGGTTATGGTTATCCAAATGATTACTCCTCGACTCCGTTTTTTTTTTCCTAAGTTGGTTGGCTTTTTTGACTCCGGGGCCTCGTTTCCTGGTCTTTTCGTTAAAGATGACTGCAAAGGATTTTATCCCTTCTACTTGCCTCAGTAGCAAACGTGGAATATTTTTTGAAGTGGTTATTTTATCGAACACACTCCCTTGCACTAATTAAGATTATGATCAGAGTGGCAATGGTTAGCACTTTCACCTTCACTAAAGGTAAGGGTAGGTGGTGTAATGGTCCCTTCAGGGCCGGATGTGCTTGGGTTTTTGGCTTTTCAGGCACGGCAGGTTTTCGTGGAACCTCCCCACACTCTCCGCCAAAATCGGAGGCGAGCTAGCGTACCGCCCTGCAGTCAACGCTATCCACCGAGTGATCTGTCAGCTCATCTGAACTTCACGTCCAAAGTCAATCACTCTTCATACTACCACAACAAGCTTCTGGATTGATGGCAACAACGACGGAGTCTAAATCAACAAAAGAAGAAAGTGATGTGTGTTTGTTTTGTGCATGTTAACATCATAGATCTGAATTTTGTGGTTCCGTTCTTTTCTTCGAACGAAAAAGACTTTTTAAAGAATAACAAAAGGTGTTTTTACTATTTTATTAAAGGCCATGCAGCTAGGAACTGCAAAGTTAAAAAGATTTCATGCAAAAATTCGAAATTCGAAAACATGTCACTTCAATGTGTTGGATAAAAGGTGCTCAAGCGGTAGATGTCAGAGAAACGGGGGGAGAATGCTCAGCCCCGAAAAAGCTGAAAATAAAAGAAAAAGAATTAATAAATTAAAACCCCATACAGAGTACTTAACTCGACAAAAGCCAGGGAAGGCGACTGGCATACATCTCCCACGTAGTACAGGTGCCTATGTACCTACGTACATAAAGGGTTTTCCAATAAGAGGTGTTATTTTAATTAGCCCGCTATTTCGGTAGATGTCACTTTTGGAGCTGTCATTTTTTGACATTTGACAAGTAGAAACTACGCCATTAATAAAAATGGAACGATACACGCTTCAACAACGCATTGAAATTATTAAAATTCACTACAAAAATGGTGAAAATGTGGCAGAGACGGTTCGTAAAACTCGAACATTTTTGGGTCGTCGTGAAGCACCTTGTCGGACCGCAATACAGAAATTGGTAGAAAAATTCGAGCTGTCGGGACAAGTTAGTGATGTGAAGAATAAAACCCATGCACGTCGCTCAAGAAGAGCCGAGAATATTGCTGCTGTAGCCGAAAGTGTTGAAGAAAACCCAGGCTTGTCCATTCCTCGTCGTTCTTTGGAATTAGGCATTCCACAAACGTCATTACACCGTATTTTGCATAAAGATTTGGGTCTTAAGGCTTATAAAGTTCAGTTAACACAAGAACTCAAGCCGGCCGATCATCAACAACGTCGAGTCTTTGCTGATTGGGTCCTTGAAATGCATGAAAATGATCCGGGATTCCATCGAAAACTCATCTTGAGTGATGAGGCCCATGTCCACCTCGATGGCTTCGTCAACAAGCAAAATTGTCGCATCTGGGGCTCGGAAAACCCAAGAGTTATTGTTGAAAAGCCTCTCTATCCTCAACGTGTGACTGTTTGGTGCGGTTTATGGTCCCGCGGGGTCATTGGACCTTACTTTTTCGAAAATAAGGCTGGAGCAACAGTTACGGTGAATGGATTGCGCTATCGACAGATGATTAATGATTTTTTATGACGGCGCTACGTGCCATACAAGCAACGAAACCATTGATCTTTTACGGGAAAAATTTCCGGATCGTGTTATCTCTCGAAGAGGTGATCACAATTGGCCACCGAGATCTTGTGACTTAACACCTTGCGACTTCTTCCTTTGGGGCCACGTGAAAGAGAAGGTCTACGCCAACAGCCCAGCGTCGATTCAAGACCTCAAAGATGGAATTCGTGAAGCTATCGAGGACATAGGGCAGCCACTTTGCGATTTGGTTATGGAAAATTTCATGAAAAGGATATGGTCCTGTAGGCGTGGTCGTGGTGGTCATTTGGCTGATGTTATTTTCCATTATTAACGGCATACCTTCCTCATTATAATGAAATAAAGATCCGATCGTTTATCTCAAAAAATGGCATTTATCTTTGAATATCAAAATAACACCTCTTATTGGAAAACCCTTTATATTCAACAGCTGAAATATAAAGAAAATATGAATTATTTAAAAAAGAATTAAACAATAAATTACAATGAATTATTTATACTAAGAAACACTAACTAACTCACTAATTCATAAGAAAATGTATAAAAATTTCCAATTTTCCCATACAACGAATGTAAATAAAATGTAAAAAAAAGTGCCGACAAAGCAACAACAACACTATGGGAAATGGAAATTTATTAATAGTTGGTGGAATTTCAATTTCCATCACTTGAAATCTATACCACTATTGAAGAAAGAGTCATAGAACATGTTAACTATGACAAACCACTTTCCCGCGAACTATTTCGAGGAAAATTACATGAAAATTTACCC
Source organism: Dioctria rufipes (assembly GCA_963924295.1). Lineage (NCBI taxonomy): Eukaryota > Metazoa > Arthropoda > Insecta > Diptera > Asilidae > Dioctria > Dioctria rufipes. Next base: position 138,810,528 of record OZ002740.1, read on the forward strand.
CTTTGACAGTTGTCACAAGGGAAAACTATTTACTCAAAAATATAGTTTTAAAGGGATTGTGAAATGAAATAACTCAATAAAACCGAAGTTTATGAGTTATTGAAAAGATATCTTACACAAAAACAACTTCCCGTAAAGATTTTCCGCGAAAATCAACAAAAGAAAATCTCACCTGGGGCCGGATTCTGTAGCGCGGAGAATTTGGGAATTTGGGAGATGAGAATTGCGTTTTCTTAAAATTTTTAATTCCCTAATTCTCCATTCCCAATTCACTAACATGGTTGGAGAATTATGGAAAACGTAAGAAATGTGAAAAAGTGCGAATCGCCTGGGACGATTAAGGGTATCAATTTTTGTTGTAGAGGGTTGGACTTTTTTTCATATGTGAGGTACATCTGCCTATTACCTTCCACTGTCGAAATAAATTTAAATTTCTTTTTTGTTGGGTTAGTTTTTGAGGGATGTAGGAGGGTAGGTTTTCTCGGGTTTTTCCGGGATAACGAGAGAATGGAGAGTAGAAGGAGAATGTATGTGGTATCAAAAAAAATGGGAGCTCAGCGCGAACAAGATAGGTTTAGGAAAAGGGGCGGGGAGAGTGCGGGGTAGAAATGGGAGCTGATTAAGGGAAATTAAAAAAATTAAGACAATATCAGGAGCTGCAATAATTCGCAGGGGTAAGCTCAGGATCTCTAAGCCCAATAAAAAAAAAGTAAGAATTCACTTTGGTAATTAGGCATGCATGGGTATTATAGGCTATATTTTATTTCGATTAACGGTAATTTGAAGATTTGAGCGGCCTCGGCGGTAAATTTTGCTATCGAAATATTCACGGGCGCCTAACTCTATGTGGGAGGGCTGTAGAGTATTAGAATTTTTTTGATAGATTAAGGGTTTAGAGTACAAAAATATGGGTGAACAATTTTTGGAGCAGGGTGTTTTGAGGGTTGGGGGTCGTACCACCCCTCATAGGGGGTTGCTAAAATTACGTCATGTTTGGTACCAAATTAAAGAGGGAGGAGAGGGTAATCGAGTGGTGTAGTTTGTCTTTGATTGTTTTAACGTGATAGCTGACTTTTGACCGCCGAAAAACTATTTTTTTACACTACGCTCATATACACCCCAGTTTCCATATTTTGCATATATTTCTTCCGTTCTTTGTTTCACATCCATTAGTACTCCGTTGTGAACATTTTTGTCATGGGAAGTAAATTTCCAGGACTTACCAGTTCTTCGCAATGATGAAATGAAATGTGTCAATTTTTGTACCAAAACCGGCCAATTTTTCACCTTAAAAAGGACTGCAACATTTCTTTTACAGTTATTTCCAAAACGGTTTATCGGATTCAAAAATTATTTACATATTTAATTAGGGGACAAAATGTAGATGCGATTTCATCCTACACACAAGCTTTACCGTGTATATTTAAAAATTTTACAGCATCTCTTCTGTACTGGACGACGACCAAATTGATCATTTTCGCATGATTTATAATTTTTAGCGGGTACTTTGAGAGACAAAATCCTTGTTCCTCTGTTAGTATTGTATGGATTTCCATAATTTGTTTTTTTTTTTTTACAATATAGCCAGGACACGCAGTGAATATATAACTAAATTTGAAATTCCTAGGTACCTAGATACCTTCACAAAACGCAACAAAAGCAGACAATACAATTTTTCCACTTGCAAAACACCGGAGAATTAACAAGTGGAATGGAGAATTTGGGAATTAACAAGTGGAATGGAGAATTTGGGAATTCCGTACTCACTTCTCAAATTCGCTCTCAGTTCAAAATTTTTCGTCTTACTTTCACTTCTCAAATTCTCCGGTGTTTCCTTGTGGAAAAGTAAGACGAAAAATTCTCAACTGAGAGGATTTGAGAAGCGAGTACGGAATTCCCGACTTCTCCATTCCACGTGTTCCGGTGTTTGCTTGTGAAAAAGTAAGACGAAAAATTCTCAACTGAGAGGATTTGAGAAGCGAGTACAGAAACCCGAATTTTTCGTCTTACTTACACTTCTCAAATTCTCCGGTGTTTGCTTGTGGAAAAGTAAGACGATAAATTTTCAATTGAGAGAGAATTTGAGAGGTGAGTACGGAATTCCCGAATTCTCCATTCCACTTATTAATTCTCCGGTGTTTGCCTGTGGAAAAGTAAGACGAAAAGTAAGTAGAGAATTCTCAAATTCTCCATTCCACTTGTTAATTCTCCGGTGTTTTGCAAGTGGAAAAGTAAGTGGAAAAATTGTATTGTCTGCTTTTGTTGCGTTTTGTGAAGGTATCTAGGTACCTAGGAATTTCAAATTTAGTTATATATTCACTGCGTGTCCTGGCTATATTGTAAAAAGCAATTTATGGAAATCCATGCAATACTAACAGAGGAACAAGGATTTTGTCTCTCAAAGTACCCGCTAAAAATTATAAATCATGCGAAAATGATCAATTTGGTCGTCGTCCAGTACAGAAGAGATGCTGTAAAATTTTTAAATATACACGGTAAAGCTTGTGTGTAGGATGAAATCGCATTTACATTTTGTCCCCTAATTAAATATGTAAATAATTTTTGAATCCGATAAACCGTTTTGGAAATAACTGTAAAAGAAATGTTGCAGTCCTTTTTAAGGTGAAAAATTGGCCGGTTTTGGTACAAAAATTGACACATTTCATTTCATCATTGCGAAGAACTGGTAAGTCCTGGAAATTTACTTCCCATGACAAAAATGTTCACAACGGAGTACTAATGGATGTGAAACAAAGAACGGAAGAAATATATGCAAAATATGGAAACTGGGGTGTATATGAGCGTAGTGTAAAAAAATAGTTTTTCGGCGGTCAAAAGTCAGCTATCACGTTAAAACAATCAAAGACAAACTACACCACTCGATTACCCTCTCCTCCCTCTTTAATTTGGTACCAAACATGACGTAATTTTAGCAACCCCCTATGAGGGGTGGTACGACCCCCAACCCTCAAAACACCCTGCTCCAAAAATTGTTCACCCATATTTTTGTACTCTAAACCCTTAATCTATCAAAAACATTCTAATACTCTACAGCCCTCCCACATAGAGTTAGGCGCCCGTGAATATTTCGATAGCAAAATTTACCGCCGAGGCCGCTCAAATCTTCAAATTACCGTTAATCGAAATAAAATATAGCCTATAATACCCATGCATGCCTAATTACCAAAGTGAATTCTTACTTTTTTTTTTTGGGCTTAGAGATCCTGAGCTTACCCCTGCGAATTATTGCAGCTCCTGATATTGTCTTAATTTTTTTAATTTCCCTTAATCAGCTCCCATTTCTACCCCGCACTCTCCCCGCCCCTTTTCCTAAACCTATCTTGTTCGCGCTGAGCTCCCATTTTTTTTGATACCACATACATTCTCCTTCTACTCTCCATTCTCTCGTTATCCCGGAAAAACCCGAGAAAACCTACCCTCCTACATCCCGCAAAAACTAACCCAACAAAAAAGAAATTTAAATTTATTTCGACAGTGGAAGGTAATAGGCAGATGTACCTCACATATGAAAAAAAGTCCAGCCCTCTACAACAAAAATTGATACCCTTAATCGTCCCAGGCGATTCGCACTTTTTCACATTTCTTACGTTTTCCATAATTCTCCAACCATGTTAGTGAATTGGGAATGGAGAATTAGGGAATTAAAAATTTTAAGAAAACGCAATTCTCATCTCCCAAATTCCCAAATTCTCCGTGCTACAGAATCCGGCCCCTGAAGACAGGTTAAGATTATAAATTCAACAGAAAAACGAGTTTTCTTAGAAAATAAGTACACACAAACACTGAATCACACATACAACATAATTTGCATAACTTACCTTTATGTAATTACCACAATTTTCACGAAAAACACGCACGGGAAAACTCGCGAACGCGAGCATTTTTAGTGTATTGGGGGGACCTCTTGAAATGGTTACCTCATACACTTAGTTTTGACGTATTGGAAACCTCTTGAAATGGTTTCCTCATATACTTAATTTGTTGAAGGAACATCGATGTGAGGGTATGAGTGGCTGAAACAATGTCTATGACAGTTACAAGCACTCAAGTCCAGTTGAAGTCTTGATGTGGGTTTTAGGGTATATGTCCCTTGAAGATTTGTTATCGGCATTCAACTTGATGTGTAATCTTGTAGGGAGCCAGGTTCTCAACTATAAGGTGAGGAAAACACTCAAATCCTTGACGTATTGAAACTGCGTCACTATTACGAGTTGTTGCTGGATGTGGGAGAATACTTATCAGCTCTCCTAGTTTGTAGTGAGCAGTATTCCAATGAAAAGAATTGTTTCGTCTTTTATGATTTATATTTCCAACAGAAACTCCTTTCGAAGTGTAACTCGACACAAAATAAAATAAACAATGCGGCACGTTGCTGAGCCTTAACACAATATAATTCAACGGCACAAATGAATACAATATTGAACGAAAATCTATTATTAGAATAGTATAAAATTTATAATTGAACCGACGGACAGGAAAACTTAAGATACTAGACTCGGACAGACTTGTTTAAAAAATATTTTCAAAAGGACGAAAGAGAATTGTTATTCTTTTTATTGTAAAAACAACCTAATCCGATTAGTCGTAACTTGGAGTGACAATCAAAAATACAAACTTTTGTTTTTTTTTCATTTTTCAATCAGAATTAAGGCCTACTTATTAATAACCTTTTTCAGCGATCAAAGTGACTTTTTTCACAATCGCGAAGCTCTATAAATATTTCGCTGAGATTGCTAACCAAAGGATGGTGCCTGTAGCTCGTGGTGAAGACAGCCACAACACTCCCCTGCCAGCGAAAGCATAGGCTTAGCGAGTATCAAATCTACTGGGAGGTTGAGTGATACTAGGTGCTGTGTTCGGGTTTGTTTGGTGTGGCGAGTTTTGGGGTGGTGAATCTTTGAATCCATGAAAATCGAAATGTTCATCTGTGCTGGCAGTGTCATGATTACTTACTACATCTTCAGGCCCTGGCTGAACTGAACCTTCAGGGACTGACTTAATTGGTTCGTGGCTGCATGATGGTGTGTTTGATGATGACGGAGAGTTGTTTATAATAGTACCATCCGTACACTGGTCTTGGCGTAATTCGATGTCGTCTTCCTTAAAACATGGTTTCAATCTGTCTATTGATATATTTGTCTCCTGCTTTCGTATTTTTAGGGTATAAAACTTGTCCTTGCGACTAATAATTTCGTAGGGGCCTTCATAAGGAGGTTGAAGCGAGGCTCGGAGTGAGTCCTTACGAACGAAAACGTGCGAGCAATTAATTAGTTCCTTAAATTTGAAAAATGACTGCCGAGAGTGATTTGAAGCCTGAACGGGTCTGATCTCCGAAAAGGTATTCTGAAGTGAAACAATAAATTCATTTTGTGGTTGGATTTTCGAAGCGAGCAAGAAGTCGCCGGGAAGACGTAAGCTTTCGCCGTATACCAATTCCGCCGGGGTAGCTTGGAACTCTTCTCTGAATGTAGTTCACAGTCCTAGTAAGGCTAAAGGGAGGATTAGTGACCATGATCTCTCCTTATATGCCATAATCGTTGCTTAAGTGTCCGGTGCCATCGCTCTAGAAAACCGTTGGCTTGTGGATGATAAGCCGTGGTTCTGCTACGTTCAAAACCTAATAATTTAGAGAGTTCAGTGAAGAGAACTGACTCGAATTGTGGTCCTTGATCGGTGACGACTGTTCTGGGTACTCCAAAGCGCGATATCCAATTTCGGAAAAATGCCTCTGCGACCGTTTCAGCGTCGATGCTGGACAGAGGAATAGCCTCGGGCCATCTTGTGAATCTATCTATAATGGTAAGGCAATACCTGAATCCTTGTGAAGGGGGAAGCGGACCAATGATGTCAATGTGAATGTCCTGGAAACGGCGTGAAGATGACGGAAAAGTGCCTGGAGCACTTTTAACGTGTCGCGAAACTTTGCTTTGCTGGCAGGCACAGCAAGACCGTGGCCAAGAGTTAACATCTTTGTTTATCGAAGGCCAAAAATAACGAGAAGTAGTCATTTTATTTGAGGTGCGAATACCTGGATGAGCGAGATTGTGAATGGAATCAAACACTTGTCTCCTGAAATTTAATGGAATAAAAGGTCTGGTGCCAACAGGGGAAATTTCACAATATAATTGTTTATCCGTGCCAAAAACTGGAAGCTTTTCAACTGTGAACTGTGAATTTTGTAAAAGCTCTTGCAACTCAGGGTCTTCGACTTGATTATCCGCGATGGAACTGAAATCGACAATACTCGGGATATGTATTTCCTCTACGCGTGACAAGGCGTCGGCCATGACGTTGTCTTTTCCCGCTACATGTTTTATGTCTGTCGTGAATTGTCCTACAAAATCCAGATGTCGCAGTTGTCTGGGGGAAGCTTTCTCTGGCTGCTGTTTAAAAGCGAATGTTAACGGCTTGCGATCCGTGTACAGAGTGAAAGTGCACCCGTCCAGATGATAGCGAAAGTATTTTATGCCTAAATTGGCCGCAAGAAGTTCCCGGTCATAAGCACTATAGTTGCGCTGCGCGCTGTTTAGTTTCACCGAATAGAACCTAAGCGGTTGCCAACAGCTGTCTACCTTCTGATGAAGTGCTGCACCGATAGCTGAATCCGAAGCGTCTACGTATAGAGCGAGCTCGGCTGACAAAATGGGAAAAACTAGCAGGGTTGATTGTGCCAACTGAGTTTTCACTTCCTCGAAAGCTTTGGTGGCTTCTGGGGACCAAATGATTATCTGGGCACTCTTTTTCTTAGGACCGGTCAAATAATTGTTAAGCAGAGCATGATGGCTGGCTGCGTGTGGAAGGAACCTGCGGTAAAAATTTACCATGCCAAGAAAACGACGCAGTTCTTTGACCGTTTTTGGAATTGTGAAGTCTGCAATCGCTGACACACGTTCGGGAGATGGTTTAATCCCTTGAGGTGTGACCAAGTGACCTAGAAAGTTGATCTGACTTTGTAAAAACCTGCATTTGTCTAAATTAATTATGAGACCATATTCTTTCAACCGCATAAAAATTTGTTTCAAGTGTGTAATATGTTCAGATTTAGATCTAGAGGCAATTAGGATGTCGTCCAAATAGACGAAACAGAAGGATAATTCCTGAAGCACAGTATGGATGAACCTTTGAAAGGTTTGTGCTGCATTGCAGAGACCAAAGGTCATGCGAGTGAACTCGAAGAGCCCGAATGGCGTGCATATAACAGTTTTGGGAATGTCTTCCGGTTCAATGGGAATTTGGTGATATGCCTTAGCCTGATCTAGAGTCGAAAAGTATTTGCAATCCTGTAATTGATAGACAAAGTCATGTATTAGAGGGATAGAATAGCAGTCCGGAACAGTAATAGCATTTAATCGCCTATAATCTCCACAGGGTCTCCAGTCACCATTCTTTTTTTTGACGAGGTGTAGAGGACCAGCTACTGCTTGAAGGTCTACAAATTCCCTGCTTTAGCAAAAAGTCGAATTCACTTCTAGCCGCGGCCAGCTTTTCGGAGGAAAGGCGACGTACTTTTGAGACTATCGATGGGCCATTAGTAATGATGCGATGGGTTACCTTATGGGTCAGTTGTTTAATAAAACCCGCTTCTACCGTAATGACCTGGTATTCACGTAACAGCTTTTGAATTTCGCTATCAACGTCTGCATCGATAAGCACTGAAAGTGCTGATTGTTGTCCAATCACCCGTTGTCCAAATGATTTTAAAGCAGTAAGTGGGTCGATGAGTGATCTTTCCTTGACGTTGACTAGCAAACCGTAGTGACCTAGGAAGTCGGCTTCTAGGATAGGTCTAGGTACGTTGGCTATAATGAATTGCCAAGGGAATGTGCGACGAAGACCTAAGTCCAAAGTGAGGATTTTTCTGCCGAAAGTGTGGATAATAGTTGAATTTGCAGCGACGAGACATAGATCGGACTTGCTTTGACGATTAACTGGCGATGCCGGAATGACTCTCTAGTGTCGATTAAAAAATTTTCTTTCGAAGACTTATCATACAAATAGAGACGACTATTTAGGAAGCCTCTTCCACCCGTCGTCAATGGCGGAGGGCTGATTAGTTTGTCGAAGATTTTGAAGAAACAGTCGAATTGGCACATGAATTTTGTTTGCTGTACGAACAAGGAGGAATACATTTCCGTGCATTGTGTGCATACTGTTTGTGATACCAACAAAAGGAATTCCTTTGACTTGACGAGGTGATGGAGACCTAAGTCTGAACTGACTTCTAGGCTGAGGGTGGTCACTACGACGTGGGTTCAGGTTACAAGCTAATGAACTCGTGACGAGCTTCGCTAAGTTTCTGACTTCGTTGGCTAACTGGGTAAGAGCAGAATTATGACCTTCGACTTCTGTGGTAACGGAATACATTTGGGGATTGGCGTTGACTTCAGCAATTGTGTCGGCACATTTAGCCAATGCTTCCAAACTTTCCGTGTTGCAAGCTTAAATGGCCTGTATGTGAGGAGGCAAACGCTGACGCCACAGTGACTTCAAAACATTTTCAGATAGCTTCCCCTTGTTCAGATTTCGCATCTCCCTTAGCAAATGCGAAGGACTCGAATCACCCAATGGTAATTCATTTAATAATTGCTTTAATCGTTTGTTTTCGCTGCCAGTCAGTCTGGAAATTAACGTGTCTTTTAATGTATCGTACTCAGCACCCTCCGGTGGATTATAAGCAACATCACTTACCACACTAGCTATATTTTCATCAAGAGAAGCTAGTGTGTGGAAAAACATAGTCTTTTGTTGAGTAATTCGTGCCAGAGCAAACTGTGCAACTGGAGGAACCACAGCCCTGGGTTGCCTTTATAAAAAGGCATACACTTAACTGATACAGCATTAATAGCGGTTTCAGGTGCGGCAGTTGTTGATATAACGATCGAAGTCACTGGAGGAGGATTGTTATGGCCTAAGCTGGCACCTGAGAGATCCTCAGCAGGAGAGTAGATGTCAGGCATCTTTAGGGAACAATCTCGGCAAAGCAAAACGGTTAAAAGACGTAAACAAAACAAATAAAATCGAATTAGGAAAATTGGTTGATTGACCAAAGGAGCACTTTGAGGATCGGAAAAAGGTTTCACAATGATTTACAATAATAATAAAATACTAAGAAAACGAATTAGTTTCACAAGATTTGGTGTTATAACATATATTTTTTAAATAAAAGAGATTAAAAGAAATGTATATAAATATGTATATACCTAACAGGTAATGTATTCAAACCTAGACCAGTTGTATTCTTGTCTGCTATGTTGTTGTAAGATTTGATTACTGAATTTCTTGATTGAAGTATTATCTTGCTTGATGCTTTCTTGTTTTCTTCACTTATGAAATGGTATAATAACATTCCCTTTTTAGTACCTTACCACTGGTGGGGGGTAGATAAAAAGGAATATTGAAGATGACCTTCTTGGGACATCTGCTGTCCGCAATTTTGCTGGAAAACACTTAATAAGGCGCTTCTGTTCTTGCTGTCGGGGTCACCAGTTTTAGTGTATTGGGGGGACCTCTTGAAATGGTTACCTCATACACTTAGTTTTGACGTATTGGAAACCTCTTGAAATGGTTTCCTCATATATTTAATTGAACATCGATGTGAGGGTATGAATGGCTGAAACAATGTCTATGACAGTTACAAGCACTCAAGTCCAGTTGAAGTCTTGATGTGGGGTTTAGGGTATATGTCCCTTGAAGATTTGTTATCGGCATTCAACTTGATGTGTAATCTTGTAGGGAGCCAGGTTCTCAACTATAAGGTGAGGAGAACACTCAAATCCTTGACGAATTGAAACTGCGTCACTATTACGAGTTGTTGCTGGATGTGGGAGAATACTTATCAGCTCTCCTAGTTTGTAGTGAGCAGTATTCCAATGAAAAGAATTGTTTCGTCTTTTATGATTTATATTTCCAACAGAAACTCCTTTCGAAGTGTAACTCGACACAAAATAAAATAAACAATGCGGCACGTTGCTGAGCCTTAACACAATATAATTCAACAGCACAAATGAATACAATATTGAACGAAAATCTATTATTAGAATAGTATAAAATTTATAATTGAACCGACGGACAGGAAAACTTAAGATACTAGACTCGGACAGACTTGTTTAAAAAATATTTTCAAAAGGACGAAAGAGAATTGTTATTCTTTTTATTGTAAAAACAACCTAATCCGATTAGTCGTAACTTGGAATGACAATCAAAAATACAAACTATTGTTTTTTTTTCATTTTTCAATCAGAATCAAGGCCTACTTATTAATAACCTTTTTCAGCGATCAAAGTGACTTTGTTCACAATCGCGAAACTCTATAAATGTTTCGCTGAGATTGCTAACCAAAGGAGGGTGCCTGTAGCTCGTGGTGAAGACAGCCACACATTCACAACAAACTTTTAATTATCGCGGAACTATCAAATTTCATGTATTGCCAACATATGGCACATGAATTTGGGGTATTTTTTATCGAGGAATTTGATGGATGGAGGTATTAAAAAGGTGCTAAAATAGCTAAAATAGAAAGAGATAGCAAGTGGAAGTGAGATGGATTAAAATAGGTTCCACATTAAAATTCTCTCAACATGGACGACAAGAATTTAATTGCGAATGTTATAGCACACTTTGGAATTTTAATTTTCATTCAATGAAATGAAAATGTGAAGAAAATCTTTTGATGAGAAAAGATAGTTATGGTTTCTTTCATTATAGCTTGTTCAAGTTTTCGCTAGTGGGAGGCTTAAAGACATTAAATCCTGCCAGTTGAGCGAACCTAGCTTCTCACCCCGTGACAGTTATCGGAAGGCCGGCATGCTTGCAAGCTAGCTTTATGGAGAAAGTGGGGGGGGGGGGGGGGGGTAGAGTTTCATTCGCTGATCAGGTTCGTTAACCGCATAGATCTACATATACATACTCTTGCCTCGATAGTTTGACCCTGTGGGCCGAATCTCGTATACACCCTAATTCGCTGCAAGTGCGATACGTATATTTATAGACATTTAAATTCCATAGATGGTCGCGACCTAGTACGCTTGCGTGATTTTGTTGTTTCCAAAACTTGTATATATAATCTCAGCGACACCCTGGATGTGGTATTCGCCACGCTGGCTCACTGGGAACTGAGTGAGACCTATGACCTTAATCCTGTCTCGGTTGGTTTGTGGAATTCCGGATGGGTCTGACGTGACTTCACTACCTTATTGTTTTCCTCTTTGCTGAAGATGTAGTTACCCTCCTACATGAGAGTTAAGTGCATGCGGTCCGGTACTACCACATTCCATCGAATCCTTGTTCAGAATTCGGTGCCCCGTACATGCAATATTAATCGTGAGTAGATGCTTGCGGTTATGGTTTTAGCGCATAGAACTCGCTTCGTCTTATGACGAAGCTCTTTTGGTGGAAACTATCTGGCTGAGCTGTGGGAAATCACATGTATGATTGCTAGCCTAAAAATTTACATCGCAAAATCGGTTACCTTATTGTTGAAATCGATGTAAAATCAATTATAATAATTGTTGGGCTGCTTTTTATTTTACTGAATCTGGCGAGAAGCACTTTTAACGCTTCCTGATGGTTATTCTTTCAGTCCGTTTTCTTGGGTTTTCCACTACTAGACTTCTGCGTGTGCTTCTTTCACTTTACTCGGTTCAGAAAGATTAGTTTTATGGCGGAAATCAGTACCCTATATCTTCTTCTTCCACCACTTCATTCTGTTCCAGATGGTGTTTTACACTTATTTGGCATCGAGGCCAACTTAATTTTGATCGAAAGAACCGAGACGTCATAGATTTAAGAACCTTCCCTGCTAGTGATATTTATATATCACCTCTATGGAATGACATTTAAGCTGTCACAAATCAAATGTGACGCTGCTGAATTATAATATTGTCGACGACCATAACAAGATAGATATTAATATTCTTCATCGAATGAGATAAATCACACCTGATGAAAAATAATATATTCTGAGCAATTTCTATTATGATTGCGGGTTCCACACACAAAAATGGCGGTTCAGACCCTATATAAGGCCGAGGTTTTGCATGAATCGCTCTCTTAAAAATTTCGTGTTCAAGGAGTTCAGTTCGTGATATATAGTTGGTGCAATTTTAGTATTTTGTTTTTTTTTCAGATCTCACTTTGTGCAAATCGTGACATTGGCTTATAATCTACCTATGGTAAGCATAAACTCACATGCGATTTTTTGGTAAAGGTAAAATTTGTGCAAGTACAAAAGACATTATTGTGATTAACAAGTATTTTGTTTCTTTGAATAAAGTGAATTAATTTTATTGTGATTTTTAATAATTTTCTGATAACAAATTAATAGTAAATTAAGGTGTCTTATACAGTATAAATTCAAGACAGTTATTCCTATACTTCCAGCTAACCCGGAATGTACCTGCGAATTATCCTTTGTTTGCTTGAATTTGTAAATAGCTTTAAGATCATAATTTTGAAGAATTTTCTAGATTTATATTAGATAAGTGCTTTGCTGTGAATTAGAATGCTTAAGCTAACCCGCATTTGAAGTTTTTATTAAATCGAAATGTATATCTCGTTCTGATTTTAGGGCGGATCCGAATCCAAGTCTTCGTCTTCGTCTTCGTCTTGTTAGTACAGCTAGTGACGTAACATCGAGTCAAGCTCTATCCGAATCCATGTCTATGCCACCGAGCTTTGCTACTTTGTATAACAGTTTAGACATTTGGGTAGCTTGATCATCGAGTCAAGGTTCGAGTTGACTATTTTAAATAGACAACATATTTTGAAGTTTTATTTATCGAGATCAAGCAAGCTAAGCAAACGAATTCGGACAGGTTAGCTTCGTCTTGAGCTTGATGGCATTTATTTTGACATTATGGCGGACGCGGAAAAAGTGAAGTGTAAATATTGTGCATTTTTTACAGTTGTAGTAATTATTATAATATAATTATCTATTTTAGGGACAAAAGAACTTGTATTTAAGTTAATAAAAGCACGGGGGGAGGATTGTAGTCACCTATTCAAAGGAAAATCATTCAACAATCAGGCGGCATGGAAGTACGAGTGCTGGATACTGATTTGGTTCATACGTTACAATTTGTATTTGAAATCGAATCAAAAAGCATTTGACATTTGCATGCTAATTAATTCAGTTGATTGAATTTAATTTAAAATATCAAAGAAAAGTGGCATATGAACCAAAATAGTTCAGCTAAAAAAATTAATTAATTATTTTAACTTACAGGAGTGTTAAGGAGTGCTTGGGCACGGAGCATGGGATGAAAGCCATTTCAAAGAAGTGGTCAAATTTAAGACAGAAATATAAGGTATGTCGCTGACCGATATATTCTTTTTATATGTTAATAATAATAATGTTTTGAATTAAAAACACTAACCATTCTAATAAATTCTTACAGACATTGAAGGATCCCCCAAGTGGAGTGTCCACTGAAAATGGGGTGGAAACGGCCAGTTCGTGGCCTTTTTATGCCGCCATGGATGAAGTGCTACGGATGCAGCACACAATTTCTCCCCCCATATTGATTTCCTCGTCACCGCACATACCCCGCTCAAATTCAAATTCAAATTCCGCTGACAGCACACCACCATTAGCAACAGCCACAACACCCACACCAGAGCCTGGCCCGACTGTCCGTCGCAGGAAACGCAGCCTATACCAGCGAAATTTACAAATGAAAAAAATAGCCCTCGAGCAGAATAATCGAATGCTGCGACTATTGAATGATTTCGTTATTTCTGCGGGTGGAGAGGGTTTGGGGAGCGAAGTTGAAGTCCCTTTAAATATAGCGAGCTCCGAAGACTCAGGTAAAAATTGATATTATGGCAATTTGTTTAAAAGCATTTTTATTTTTAGACTGAAAACTGAAATAACTATTGTGATGCCAGTATTTTTTATTGAAGTTTTATTTAAGTTTTTTTTTAAGTTTTTCATTGAATTTTTTTTTTTTTTCACAAGTTTACATTAATATTACCTACTTACTATTTAAAAATAAATGGACTGATTTTTTAAATAATGCACAAAAATAAAGCTTTTATCCTCTTAATTCCCTTAATAATTCCGCACACAGCCTGTCTCTAAATTGCACAGCTGATGGCTGTTCAGGACTATCATCATTTTCAATTTGATCTGTTGGTGATGACACTGAGGGCTCGTCTAACACATCTCCGTTTGTTACACAAATATTGTGTAATGCACAGCAAACTGCAACAACTTTAACTGCCTTTTCTATTTTTAATTCAATTGGTCTGTCACCAAATAAATATCGCCACCTGTTTTTAATAGCTCCAATTGATCTTTCTACAACACTCCTAGCTTGGCTGTGGTGTGTATTAAAAAGTTTTTTATCTCTGTGGAGATTTTGCCCTTTGTAGGGGATAACAATCGGCACAGGAGTCGTTGAAGCTTTGTAACCTGAATCTCCTAATATATAATATCCAGATGGAGGATATTCGGCGTTTAAATATAAAGGGCTATTCCTAAACACGCGTTGATCGTGAACAGAGCCGGGATAGCCAGTAAAAATATTTAACAACTTGCCATTAGGATCGCACACTACCTGAAGTTGGATAGCATAGCGCAATTTTCTATTTATGTATTCATCGTGAAGATGGGGTGGACATAAGACACTTACGTAAGTCCCATCTATGGCGCCAGCTGCTCGATGAAATATAGCTGATTTTCCTCTCCGTACAAATCCTGTTGAAATAGCATTCTGTTCAACAGCGTCACTAGGATATTTAATGACTTTTGGTATTATTTCCAACGATTTTATCAAAACTTTGGAAATAATATCAAATGCTGTACTTCTGGGCACATTTACGGCTAAGGAAACTACCCTATAGGAACAACCAGCAGCTAACCAAAATAGAAACAGTATCGCCTCTATTTCTCGACTCCAACCATGTCTTTTGACTTCCAGAAAGTTCACAAAGCAGCGAAAGGATTTTAAATTTATTCGCAGGTGCTTTTTACAAGTATTTTCATCTCCCGCAAGGATCTGAATTATTTGTAATGAGGTTGGAGATGGACAATACGTCCCTGGAGTCTGCTGAAATAAAAAGCTTTCAATTTGAGCGAGTATTGCAATTAATTTTTTTACACAAAAATCTTCACATTCGTCTTCATCGTCATCTTCTAAAAGTGAATTGCTATTTACCCAAAACCGGCTAGCAATTTGCATTATAGCCATCTCGGCCCTAAAGTCTCGTGCTCGCCTCATATTGTTTTCCATCAATTCTTCTGTGCAAAATAAGCAGATATATATGTACCAGTTAGAGATAATTGTAACATATTTTTATTTCAAATTTAATTTAATTTTAAATCATAAATAATAATACTATAATTAATTACATTTATTAATTTTGACAAACAGTAGGAACTGGCTCTAAACGTCAAATATCAAGCTAAGCACACGAATTCGGACAGGTTAGCTTCGTCTAACTATTATAATAGCTAAGCTTGTTGTATTACGTCACTAGCTGTACTAACAAGACGAAGACGAAGACGAAGACTTGGATTCGGATCCGCCCTTAATATACACTACACTAACATAATCCACCAAATATAACATCATTGCATGTGGCTTGTGAACGGTTCTACAGCAACTGTTCCGTTACACACGTGCTGAAATTACAGTATTATTAAATAATAAGGGAATTTTACATCAGCCTAGTATACAGGCATATGGTGGGACCTTTCCCTATATCGTTTTTTACATAGTTCCAGGAACTAATTACTGCATATTAAATTGTTTGGTGATCCTACAGGAACCAAACTACTTTCGCAAACATTTTTAAGTGGTTCCATCCAGGAACTAAGATGCTGTGTAAATATTTTTTGATGATTCCATCCAGGAATTATAGGTTGCGTCAACATTTTTTGGTGGTTCCATCCAGGAACCAAGATTCTGCGTAAACATTTTTTGATGATTCCATCCAAGAATCATAAGTTGCGTCAACAGTTGCATTTAGACTCCAAATGAGCCACATTGTTTGTTATTGTGTTAAATATACCGGAAATCACTCCAGCGATTTGTGTTTGCCTGAAACCGTGTGTCCCGATTTTGGGAACCCTAATAAGTAGCTACAAGGCTCATTAGGATCAACGGCATCCCTTGAAGAGACCATAGTCCCAACACATTGGCAAACTACCAAACCGCTAAATATGCGCAGGCTGGCAGCCTAAAAAGCCAGTCTGCCAGCATCTGCAGCCAGTAACCTAACGAACTGATTGCAGAACTTCCACCGCACTTGACATCTCCCTTCGACCGCAGATCAACACTCAATCGAGGGTGTGTCTCCCAAGTCATCACACACAGATCAAGTCTCGGAGAATTTTCGGTGCAAAGATGCTAGTATATCGAGATTAAAATTTTCGAAGATGTTTTGCAGTGTAGGATACCTACGGCGGATAGCCTCCGTAAGGTACCATGTGGGAGGTACTTTGAGGCATTTTCAAGCAAGGGAGTGTGGGAAAATTATGTTTACTAACAAGAGGTATACCGGCCGCTAGATTGGGAGAGTCATAAGCGGCACATTGATATCCTGTAGTTACCAGTTAAACTGGCCAGCTGCCTTCTTAGGGCTACCAGGCGTGAAAGACATCTATCAATGAATCTAACAGCCTTCTCAGTTAAGTAGTCACCAATCAGATGTCTTTAGCGTGACAGACACCTAACGGTTTTCCCTGCAGATCCTCAAGCTCGTAGAGAGAGTGTCCTCATTTTGACTTAATGCGACAATCTTAGTTTGTCATTAACATCTACTGCTAGAGGCTCACTCAGAGCTCCGAGGTTCTTTAAGGTGAAGTATGAGCTGGCGTGCTCGATCATCGGCTGCCGAAAAGTATCCTGTAGGGTGAGAAGCCCGTTGCTTGATGTATAGGACTTCTGAGAGAGCTAGCAATATGGCTCAGTTTCTCATCCCACCGAGTATGTTCATTCTGGATGTAGGCTCTAATCCCCAACAATAGATACTGGTTCACTCGCTCTGGTGCATTAGCCTGTGGCGAAAACTGTTCGCACATGCTTTACACCATACTTATCCAGCAGTCTCGCAAACTGAGCCGAGCAAAACTGAACTCCGTTGTCGGAGACTATCGTCTCCGGAACTCCAAAAAGGTGAAATATTTCTGTCTGAATGAACTGACAGAAGTTAAAAGTAAATGTTTTCCTCATCAGTTTCAGGATTGGAAATGTTGAAAAGTGGTCAATGATGATAAGTACACAGACGTTTCCATTGATAGATCTGAGATATGGACCTAAAAAATCAACATAAAGCTTTTTCCGTAGTCTTTCTGTCAAAGACTGAGCTCCCATTGGTGGTCTAAGGATAGTATTAGGGGCTTTGATTTCTTTGTACACGTCACAGGCGCCTACGTAGTTTCTGACATCGACTGTCATTGGAGGCCAGTGCAGATGTCTTCTTAAGCGTTTCAGTGTTTTTCCTATTGCTCTGTGCGAAGCTAGTGGCGGATCATGTGCCCTTGAAATAACGTCGGAGACAAGCCCTCGTGGAATCCAAAGCTTCCAAACTTATTCCTCCTAAATTGAATCGCCTGTTCTCGGAACAGTGCGAATATAAACGAAGCCATCCCTGACACAGAGATCTGGTAATTTGTCAGAAGTTGAAGGGACGACGTTCAGGCTTCCTTTTTTGTGTTCTATGGTGAAGTCGAAGCCTTGAAGCTTCAAACTCCACCGGGCAAGTCTACCGCTAAGGTCCTTTTGAGACATCAGCCATTTCAAGTTCGCATAATCAGTCACTATTTTGAACGGCATAATTTCAATGAAGAGTCGGAACTTAGCATTGTTGCTAAGCATTCTTGTTCTGTGACGGTGTAGTTTCTTTGTGCTGAATTCAACTTTTTCGAGACGTAGGCTATCGGCTTCTCGTGGCCAATACCTTGTTGACTCGCATCGCACTGGATAACGAATGGCTCGGTGAAATCTGGACTCACTAGCAACGGAGCAGATGTAAATTTCAGTTTCATCTGTTCCAGGAACGTCTGGGCTTCAGGTGTCCATTGGAACTGACTGGGATTCTTCAGAATGTCAGTCATAAAGGCAGTCAAGTCAGCATAGTTCGGAATAAATCGACGATACCATCCCGCCATACCAAATAGGCGTCGGACTTGGCGAACATTTTTAGGTGACGGGTGGTCGACTATGGCTGAGATCTTGTCGGAGTATGTTCTTATTCCTCCCTTCGCAACAATGAAACCCAAGTGTTGTGTCTCTGTAATACTGAACTTACTCTTGTCTACGTTGATAGTGAGGTCAGCTTTCCTCAAACAATCAGCTATACCAGCTAGTAGAACAAGATGAGAGTCAAAGTCTTGTGACAAAATTAACAGATCGTCTAGATAGACGAGAACGTTCTCACGAAGATAGGACGGGACGACCTTATCCATGAGGCGACATATAGTTTGTGGAGCGTTGCATAGGCCGAATGGCATCACTGTGTACTGATAGAGAGGATGACTAAGTACTGTAAATGCGGTCTTCTCTCCAGAATCAGTGTCTAGTGGGATCTACCAGAAAGCGTCCTTGAGGTAGTTTGCCGGAGGAAGTCAACTCAGAAGTGCGTCTATCTGCGGCTGCGGATAGGCAGCCTTTTTAGTAACGGAGTAGACCTTCCTGGCGTCAAAACAGAGCCGAACCTTTCTAGGTTTCCTCACCAAAAGAACTGGAGAAGTCCAAGGACTCTCGATAGCATTCGCTCTAATTCTGCGTCCATCAAACTCTGCACGGCTGGTGGAATGGGATAAAACCTCCGTTTTATCGGAGCAGCGTCATTCATTTCGATCTTGTGAGTGACCAAGGATGTTTTTCCTAAGCCTAAAGAGGCGAAGGAAGAATAAAGTAAAGCTGTTTAGTGGCTTCTAGACGTTTATTTTTCTGAATCGAAAGAACAAGACAGTCAGTGTCATAGGCAACTAATTGACTTGGCATAACTTTACCAAGAACATCTGGAGCCAACCTAAATAGACGCCAGAAGTCTGTTCGCAGTTATAGTGCTTTTGTGAGCCCAGGAACCACGTAAAAACGCACGTTTTTGGTCTCATCACAAAAAGTGACTTCCAAATCCACATGACCATGGACATTCGTCATGCCACCATTAGCCACCTCCACTTGAGTGCGATACCTCCTCCATTCGACATCTGCTTCAGCTAACGTCTCCAGAGCTCCCTGGCCTAGGATGCTAACTGTGGCACCACTATCAAGCAACTAAATTTCGGTTCGCCCGAGTAGCATTACTTATACGGCCGAATGTCATCTCGCATCGACACTGAAATGTTGGCCAATTTCTTTCGTTCAGATCTAATCTGCCGGCAATATTCGCGTCACCAAACAGTTGATCGTTTTTTTTTATAGATCCCACTTTGAATTCAACGAGTTCAGCCACTGAAAATAAGATACGGTCTCGCACTACGTCATCATTTTGTAAGCGCGTGTGATACGGCGTCAATGGATATAAAACAGGCTCACACCCACTCGTCAGTCCAAAGCTTGGTGGCCGTTTTAGTATGGAATAGGCAGCAACATTGCCCGAAGAAGTTACAATAGGTTTCAATCGAACGTCAAAAATTAGGGTTTCTTCCAAGGAAGTGTCTATCAAAATTGTCGTGGGCTCCCTATTGGTGGAAATAGGAGATTGTAAATCCGCAGAGAAAACAATCAGGTTCTCTGCCAAAGGATTACCATTATTCGTTTGACTGTCAGAGGGATTGTTGATATCGCCAGTCACTGAATGATATCAACGGACTGTCTATTGAATGGTCGATGCGGTCTAACAATTGAACACACTGTTGTTCCGGTTCAGCGGTTGAGTTAGAGCAATTGGAGTTGTTGACATCTGAGATGTGGCACTCGGTCGAGAAAAAGTGTTGCGATTCCCGACCCGCTTTAAGTTTTTCTGTAGACACTGTCTACAATTTGGCTTGAAGACGTTTTTCGTCCGCATCCATAGCAGAACACGGGGTGCCGCTCTTGTAGGCAGTCTTCATAGAGATTACCTTGTTGGTCGCAATTCCAACAAACAACCGGAGGTATAGATTCGTCAGCTGACACCGTTGCTGCAGTTGTATCACATTCAGGTGTTAGGGAAAGTCGTCAATCTCACTTATGCGCTGACACCGGTAGGTATTCAGGGCAATAGCAGTTGTAGTCCGCAGCTGCGTAGTGTGATGTGAGTATGCACATATAAAAAATAAAAAATGTACAAACCAATTAAAAATGCAAGAATGCACATTCTGCACTATTGCAATATTCAATTGACCTGAATTCTATTGCTCAATTAATTGATCACAATAAATGCGATCGATAATATTATTGCAATTAACCAAATGTATGTCACAACCATAAGAAGTGACTGCAATTGTTTATACGCGTTTGTTTACATGTTCTTCAACCAGCGTAATACGGGTCAAGCTAGTTGCGTCACATCTTTCTTCCGAAGTTAAGCACATAAGTGCAAATAAGCAATTTAGCTTAACGTGCCCCAAATCACGGGCATGCATGTAGGTACCTACCAAAAAGCAATGTACTAACCGTAATTAAGTTTAAGCTAGGAATTGAACAATAAAAAGAAGTTGTTATTTAGTCTTAACAAAGTCAAGACTTTTATTCTTCTGCTGCCTGCTACAGCTGCCTCCTCTGCGTTCATCATTTTTGCAGCAAATCTTCGACATTAGAGGTTGGAGACCGTGATATCATCTTCTGCATGGCGATGTACGCATAAACTATCATACATAGATAGAACAGCAGACAAATTCACTACAGTTGCTTGAATGTGTGTCACTAACATTCGCAGTTCACTCGTGGTGTGAGAAGGATGCAACAGATCTTATTTTGTAGCTCGGGTAGCAGGTTTGATTTCACAAGCTCAAGGAATTCCTAATCGGGCATCAGATTTTACAGTTGTTCATGCAACTGCACCAGATTTTGATGGTACATCGCGAATGATTCGCTAAGTTTCTGTCTGCGCGACATGAGCTGGACTCTGACTTTCAGGTCATCCTTTGGGACTCCCCATTCACTTAGTAATCCATTCCTGATATATTCCCACATCTCTGTCGGATTATGGCGTAATGAAGACCAGTACCAGTCTTTAAACTGGCCCTGTCAGCAGGGCGAACATACACTTTATCAGTAAATCAAAGTCTCTTTGTAACGAGAAAAGGTAGTTCTTCTACTCTAAAAATAAACTCATCTACTGATAGTTCGGAATTATTGCCACTATACAATAGGTTTCATCGCCTGATAGGACTGCCTGAGCGTCTGTGCAAGAATTGTTCTGGACCCGATTGTTTGATGGTGGATATGTCGGATGAGCAAATACTGTAGGTGGGAAGGAATATCGCGGATCTCTAGGAAGGTCTATGAAGTGTCTAGGTGGTGGGACACGCTTTCCGAAAGGTGGTTGTGGTGGACGAGAAGTGTATGCCTGGTAGTGGTATGCCCCTTCGGAATAGCACCAGTATATGCGACGAAGTCTTGCTGTGGTAGTGCGCATCGCCAATTGGAGCAATTGCCTTGCTCACCTATCCACGTTCACAAACATGCCTTGTGGAACCCATGCGCACAGATAGTAGTCACGGGTTTTCGTTTGACGGACCAGTCTCCGTCTTGACACATGGAGCATCGGTCTGGCATCTGTACTGGGACTTCAGCCACAGAAGGTGGTGTTCGCATGGTGCCATGATTTAGCGTTTACAACCTCAACAAGGTGTTGTATGGTATGTATGATAATACAATATGCTAGGTCAAAATCGAGGTAATTCTGCCACCTGTGCAGAGGGTGTACGTAGTCAGAAAAAAAGCAGGTATGGTCTAGACTACAATCAGACACAAAAATCTTTGTACTCAAAAAAAAAAAAAACAAAAAAAAAATTAAATCTTCCTCGACTAGGATTGACGCTAAAACTAGAAGTTGATGTGCAACTTCAATGTTCCTACGCGATTAAGCTTAAATAGTTATCTATTGTTAATTTATGCAGGCACTAGTCTATGAATTGCGTAAATATATTTCCAAATATAATAGTCAGTTGACTATATGCTAAATACAAGAAAATTTTGAAACAGGTCTCAGGCCAACAATTCAAAAACATAATGATACATCGTTGTGCTACGTGTACGAGGAGCCAAACTCCAATCAGAACAAAAATTATAAGAAATGTTCATATAGTTTCTCCCCTTGCTCTCCAAAGCTTACTTTCAAAACCAAAAGTCTTCCAGGGGCCGGATTCTGTAGCACGGAGAATTTGGGAATTTGGGAGATGAGAATTACGTTTTCTTAGAATTCCTAATTGGAAAACGTGAGAAATGTGAAACAGTGCGAATCGCCTGGGACGATTAAGGGTATCAATTTTTGTTGTAGAGGGGGGTTGGACTTTTTTTTATATGTGAGGTACATATTCCTATTACCTTCTACTGTCGAAATAAATTTAAATTTCTTTTTTGTTGGGGTAGTTTTTGAGGGATGTAGGAGGGTAGGTTTTCTCGAGTTTTTCCGGGATAACGAGAGAAGGGAGAGTAGAAGGAGAATGTATGTGGTATCGAAAAAATGGGAGCTTAGCGCGAACAAGATAGGTGGAGGAAAAGGGGCGGGGAGAGTGCGGGGTAGAAATGGGAGCTGATTAACGGAAATTAAAAAAAAAAAATAAGACAATATCAGGAGCTTCAATAATTCGCAGGGCATGCATGGGTATTATAGGCTATATTTTATTTCGATTAACGGTAATTTGCAGATTTGAGCGGCCTCGGCGGTAAATTTTGTTGTCGCAATATTCACGGGCACCTAACTCTGTGTGGGAGGGTTGTAGATTATTGGGGTTTTTTCTGATGGATTAATGGTTTAGAGTACAAAAATTTAGGTGAACAATTTAGGGGGCAGGGTGTTTTGGGGGTTGGGGGTCGTACCATCCCTCATAGGGGGTTGCTCAAACTACGTCATGTTTGGTACCAAATTAAAGAGGGAGGAGAGGGTAATCGAGTGGTGTAGATTATCTTTGATCGTTTTAACGTGATAGCTGACTTCTGACCACCGAAAAACGATTTTTTTACACTACGGTCATATACACCCCAGTTTCCATATTTTGCATATATTTCTTCCGTTCTTTGTTTCACATCCATTAGTACTCCGTTGTGAACATTTTTGTCATGGGAAGTAAATTTCCAGGACTTATCAGTTCTTCGCAATGATGAGATGAAAATATGTCAATTTTTGTACCAAAAACGGCCAATTTTTCATCTTAAAAAGGACTGGTACACTTCTTCTAGTTATTCCCAAAACGGCTTATCGGATTCAAAAATTAATTACATATTTAATAGGGGACAAAATGTAGATGCGATTTCATCCTGCACACAAGCTTTACCGTGTATATTTAAAAATTTTACAGCATCTCTTCTGTACTGGAAGACGACCAAATTGATCATTTTCGCGTGATTTATAATTTTTTTTAACCTTAAAGACACAAAATCCATGTTTCTCTGAAGTATTGCAAGGATTTTCATTTTTTTGTTTTTTAAAATATAGCCAGGATATGCAGTAAATACATAACTCAATTTGAAATTTCTAGGTACCTAGATACCTTCACAAAACGCAACAAAAGCAGAAAATACAATTTTTCCACTTACTTTTCCACTTGCAAAACACCGGAGAATTAACAAGTGGAATGGATAATTCGGAAATTCTCTACTTACTTTTCGTCTTATTTTTCCACAAGCAATCACCGGAGAATTAACAAGTGGAATGGAGAATTCGGGAATTCCGTACTCACCTCTCAAATTCTCTCTCAGTTGAGAATTTTTCGTCTTACTTTCACTTCTCAAATTCTCCGGTGTTTGCTTGTGGAAAAGTAAGACGAAAAATTCTCAACTGAGAGGATTTGAGAAGCGAGTACGGAATTCCCGAATTCTCCATTCCACTTGTTAATTCTCCGGTGTTTGCTTGTGAAAAAGGAAGACGCAAAATTCTCAACTGAGAGGATTTGAGAAGTGAGTACAGAATTCCCGAATTTTTCGTCTTACTTTCACTTCTCAAATTCTCCGGTATTTGCTTGTGGAAAAGTAAGACGAAAAATTCTCAACTGAGAGGATTTGAGAAGTGAGTACGGAATTCCCGAATTCTCCATTCCACTTGTTAATTCTCCGGTGTTTGCTTGTGGAAAAGTAAGACGAAAAGTAAGTAGAGACCTCCCCACACTCTCCGCCAATAGTCGAGGTGAACTAGCGTTCCGCCCTGCAGTCAACGCTGTCCACCGAGTGATCTGTCAGCTGATGCTGGCAGTCTAGACTTCACGTCCAAGTCAAGTCACTTTCAAAATACTACCATAACAAAAATGGCGCCCAACGTGGGGCCACCTCAGTTAGACTTCGGGGGGTCTAAATATGACTTTTACTGGGGACTGGGACTTTGAGTGATATGATCATCTGGTATTCACTAGTTGATTGAGCTCAAGTCTCATATCCAGTGGAAGTTTTATGCGAACCTGAGTTTAATTGGTTTGTTATCTGAATTAATTTTTCTCTTGTTAAGTAAAGTTTTCGCGAGTTTTTGAATTGTCATTAAAGTAAAGTAGTTTTTAAAGTTTTGCTATGTGTTTTTGAAATTTGTTTCGGATTAAAGTAAATTTTTGAATTTTTGATTGCGATTTAGTTTTGAGATTGTGATTCTAGTAACCCGACTCTTCCCAGATTTTTGCCTGCATCAATATTTCTGACCTGAAAGTGAGAGCGACCTGGAGACTTCTTATGTGTAGAGGTAGCTCCTGGAAGTGAAGGAGAAATCGTATGATTTTGATTGGATTTTTTTTTTTTTTTTTTGAACGCTTAATTGAACTTTTGGTGACTTCTCCGAAAATTTTGTATTGTCTTGAACTTTTAGAAAGAAAATTTTTATTCGAGGAGTTTGCTATCTCCTCCGAACGCCTGGATTTCCTTTTGTTAAATCGATATTTCGAGTTAGGAAGACTTTACAAACTTCTCCGAACCTTTGATTTTTCTTAAATTTTTGTTTGACAACTTCTCCGAACTTTCGGCTTTTTAAATTGGTATTTCGGCATCTCAATTTTTGAAGAGTCTGTTAGCTTCCGGACTCTTGAATTCTTTGAATTTTCTTGACATTTCTTACAAACCCTTGGTTTGTAATCTTTTTGAAAGCCTGGCTTACGACGGAATACACAATGGCTACAGCGCAAATACCACCGCGAGCAACCGGTGTACCGGTACCGTTGCCAGACCAGTGCTCCATCTGCCAGGAGGGCGACTGGTCAGGACCGAAGAAGCCAGTGAAGACGGTTTGTGGACATATGTTCCACAAGGCATGTCTGAAAACGTGGATTGGGCAGCAGTCAAACTGCCCTAACTGTAGACTCCATCTCACTCAGTATGATTTTACTGGATATACAGGCGCTGTCCGGAAGATGACGAAGCCCGGAAAGTCTGTCAGTCACGATCCATTGCCTCCCATGGCGACATTAAATTTACCACCTTCAACGATTCCACCACCTAGTCGAAGATCCCTATCACCTGGAATGCCAGATCTACATTCCATGACCTTCACAGATCCCAACTCGCGACGAAATAGCCCACTGCCTTCTGGCAGTGGACAGAACTCAGCAGCGACTGAAGCACTGCTGGCAGGTTTGCGCATACAGCTGCAGGACTTGGTTCGAGAAGGCCTCGAGCAGAGCTTGAATGCACTACGAACGGAAGTGACAAGTAGCGTTAGGCAGCAAATAGCAGCCGCAATGCCACCAATCAATTTTTCGCGGCCACCTCCTTCTGTGGGTGATCCCAGACCACCACCAGAGTTTCACGACGAGCGTAGGCAGTCGTTTAATCGACCGTCTTCAGCTTTTGGTCAGCCTAGACAAAATTTTAACCAGCCTCCACCAGCTTCATCTCATCGTATCCCGGCGAGTGTAGGACAACGACGATCAGGCAGTCCTATCAGAAGATGGAACCTGACATACAATGACAATAACTCCGAGCTTTCCGTAGATGAACTTATATTACGAGTCGAAGCGCTCACGCACTCCGCTCTAGAAGGAGATTTTGATCTCCTTATTAGAAACATGCTCATGTTATTGACGGGACCAGCGAAGGACTGGTACTGAGGCACAACCCTTTTCCAACTTGGGAATTTGTCAGGACTGGGTTGTCAATTGAATGGGGAGTGCCCAAGGACGATTTAAAAATCCGATTGCAGCTTATGAACTATTCGCCATGTACCACCATCATTTAGTGTTGCTGCGTGATCAGTCGCAGAACGCCATGCCAGACCAAGAATTCTTGGAAATTGTCAAATCTAATTTACTGCCTGAGATTCAGGAGAAGATATGCCTACATTCCACCGATACGATAGGACAGTTAAGATCGCTCGTTACTCGAATTCAAGCCACGCAGCTACGAATTGCGACAGCTGGTAGTCGGAACCCTTACCGGAACCAACGAGTACACGAGATTGACGACTTCCAGACTTTAAACCCCGAACTGGCAATAGCAACAGGCAGTGACACTAGCTTAGGCGACGTGTCAGCCATTTCGACCAGACACCCAGTAGTGTGCTGGAATTGTAATCAGCAAGGTCACTACTACCAGGACTGCCTGCAAGTAAGACAGCAAGTGTTCTGCTACGGATGCGGGCGTAAGAATATTTTTAAGCCCAACTGCGGACACTGTCCCGAGGACCAGTCGTAACGAACACTCCAGTTCAAACATTGAACAAGGAGGAAGGTCCGCTCCATTAGCAGACCTTGACGAACCCCTGAATTGTGCACTGATATCATTCAGTGATTCTGATGATATTAGCGAACCACCGGATTGTACAAACGATCGATTGATAGAGACGGAGACCTTAATAGACTTCTCCGCAGATCTTCAAGCTCCCATTTTCACTTCTGGGGAGCCCATGACGTTATTAGACACTTCTTTAGAAGAGTCTTTAATTTTCAATGTCCCGATAAAACCGACAGCACTTTTAGCTGACAGGGTTACTGAGCAGGAGACTTGGCCTCCTACCATTTCTGTTTTAAAACGGCCACCAAGCTCTGATATGACGAGTAGGCGTGAGCCTGTTTTACATCCCCTGACGCCGTATCATACGCGTCTGCAGAAAAATAAGGCAGCAAGAGACCGAATCTTCTACTCAGTAGCGGAGTTAGCTGACATTATGTATCCTGACCTCGATATGAGAACAAGAAAGAAAAGATCTACCGTTCGTTGGCGGGAATACTGTCGACGGATGAGACTGGAAAGAAAAAAATTAGCACAGATTTCCGTATCGATGCCAGACGACATTCGACCGTATGCCGAAGTAAGACTAATTGGGCGAACTGAGACTGGATTACTTGATAGTGGTGCCACTGTCAGTATTCTGGGCCAGGGAGCTCTAGAGAAGCTTGCAGTAGCAGAGGTTGAATGGAAGATGTATCGGACACAGGTTCAAGTAGCGAATGGTGCCATGACGACTGTGCATGGTCACGTGAACTTGGACATCACTTTCCGTGGTAAGACCCAAAACGTGTGTTTTTACGTGGTTCCTGGGCTGACACAGGCACTATATCTAGGAATAGACCTCTGCCCTCTATTTGAGTTGGCTCCAGATGTCCTAGGTATAGTTGCAGAAGTGACACCAAGTTTACTAGCTACTCTTGACACCGACTGCCATGTTCTTTCCAGTCTAGATCAACAGTGTCTAGAAGCTACGAAACAGCTTTTCCCTTCTTTCGCCTCTTTAGGCCGGGCGCCCACTGGAGTGGTGTGTGAGCAATGTGGCAGTGGCGTGGTTTTGGCGTGCGATGTGGTAACAAAGTGGTGTGGCAGTAGAATGGTGGCGGATTGGTATTAATATTATTAAGCGCTCATCAAAATGGCAAGCAGCGCATCGATTAAGTAATTCAACATCAACAGTAATAACTAAGGAGAAGTGGCATACACTGCCACTTACCACTCGAAAATTAAACTTGTCGGAGACTAGTGACAATCAAGTGGTGCCACGCCACTTGTCAAATGCCACGCCATCGCCACTCTATTTTAATGTGCGCTATTCTATTTGTTTTTACGGGAATAAATTTTTTCACTTACCATTTAATCGCCACGCCACTGCCACATTGCTCACACACCACTCCAGTGGGCGCCCGGCCTTAGGCCTGGGAAAGACATCGTTGGTCACTCACAAGATTGAAACGAATGACGCGACTCCGATAAAACAGAGGTTTTATCCGATTTCACCGGCAGTACAGAGTTTGATGGATGCTGAACTAGAGCGAATGCTATCACTGGGTGTAATAGAGGAGAGCCAGAGTCCTTGGAGCTCTCCAGTTGTTCTAGTGAGGAAGCCTGGGAAGGTTCGGCTCTGTTTTGACGCCAGGAAGGTCAACTCCGTTACGAAGAAGGACGCCTATCCGCTGCCGCAGATAGATGCGCTTCTGAGTCGACTTCCTCCGGCGAACTACATTACAAGCCTGGACCTGAAAGACGCATTCTGGCAGATCCCACTAGACGCTGATTCCAGAGAGAAGACCGCTTTTACTGTACCTGGTCACCCTCTCTATCAGTACACGGTGATGCCATTCGGCCTATGCAACGCTCCACAAACGATGTGCCGCCTCATGGATAAAGTCATTCCTTTTGATTTTCGTGAGAACGTTATCGTCTATCTAGACGATTTATTAATTCTGTCATCAGACTTTGACTCGCATCTCACGTTACTATCGCGTGTAGCGGATTGTTTGAGGAAAGCTGGCCTCACTATCAACGTAGAGAAGAGCAAGTTTTGCATCAAGGAGACTAAATACTTGGGTTTCATTGTCGGGGAAGGAGGAATTAGGACTGACCCAGACAAGATCTCAGCCATAGTTGACTATCCGTCACCTAAAACTGTTCGGCAAGCCCGACGCCTACTAGGTATGGCGGGATGGTATAGACGATTCATCCCGAACTATACTGATTTAACTGCCTCCATAACTGACACTTTGAAAAATCCTAGTCAGTTCAAGTGGACACCTGAAGCCCAGATGTCTCTGGAGATGCGAAAACAAAAACTTACCTCTGCTCCGTTGTTAGTGAGTCCAGAGTTCACCAAGCCGTTCGTTATACAGTGCGATGCGAGCCAACAAGCTATTGGTGGGGTGCTGATTCAACTAGATGACGATGGCCACGAGAAGCCAATAGCCTACGCCACGAAAAAGTTGAACTCAGCACAAAGAAGAATCTTGAGCGTACAGAAGTTCCGGCCCTTCATAGAACTTATGCCGTTTAAGATAGTGACGGATCATGCGAGCTTGAAATGGCTGATGTCTCAAAAAGACTTGCGCGGTGGAGTTTGAAGCTTCAGGGCTTCGACTTCACTATTGAGCACCGAAAAGGAAGCCTGAACGTTGTCCCTGATGCGCTGTCACGCATTCATTCTGACAGCCTGTCCACCAACGAAGATCCTGGCCCGGAAGTTGACCTTAGTTCGCCATATTTCAACTCGTTGGAATATGAGGAACTGAGGCATAAGGTTTAAACGACTTCTACCAGATCTTTGCCTCAGGGATGGTTGCGTCTACATTCGGACTGCTCCGAGAACAGGCGATCCGATTCAGAAAGAAGAAGCTTGTAAGCTTTGGATTCCACGAGGGCTTGTCACCGACGTCATTTCAAGAGCTCATGAGCCGCCACTTGCTTCTCACGGAGGTATACGGAAAACATTGGAACGTCTGAGAAGACACTTGTATTGACCACGAATGACAGTTGATGTCAGAAACTACGTGGGCGCCTGTGACGTGTGTAAAGAAACGAAGGCTCCCAATACAATTCTGAGACCACCTATGAGAGTCCAGTCTGTGACAGAACGACCATGGCAAAAGCTGTATATCGATTTTCTGGGTCCATATCCTCGGTCAGTGAAAGGAAATGTCCGCATTTTAATAGTTCTTGACCACTTTTCAAAGTTCCCGATTCTCAAACCTATGAGAAAAGCATCTACACTCAATGTGTCCAATTCCTCGAGACGGAAGTGTTCCATGTGTTCGGAGTCCCGGAAACGATCGTCTCTGACAATGGAGTCTAGTTTTGCTCGACTCAGTTCACCAGATTACTGGATAAGTATGGGGTGAAACACTTGCGAACGGCAGTTTACTCGCCGCAAGCAAACAGCGAGTAAACAGGTCTCTATTGTCAGGGATTAGAGCATATATTCGGAAGGAACACACGAAGTGGGATGAGAAGCTAAGCCAGATAGCTAGTTCCCTCAGGAGCTCTTTCCACCAAGCAACTGGTTTCTCTCCTTATCGAACACATCACTTGCCTGTATCGTGTTGTTTCTGACCTGAAAGTGGGGAAAGTAGTCATGGCCAATGGGTCTGGGATTTTGTACTTGTGTGCGGACTCTCTCGTGGGGGTGACCCGGGATTGTTTTGATCAGTTCGACGGGGGAATGATGGCTACGTCGGCATCACTTTAGGCTGATGGCCCCCGCGTTATGGCTGGTCCATACCAAGAGGAGGATGTCGATTCACCATTCCTTAGTTTGGTAACCGACTTGAAGTGACCAATACAATGCTCGGAGAGTTCTCTTTGGATGGGACTGTGTGCAGTATGAAATTCTGGGCTTATGGGGGTATGACATTTCGGTAGAGTGGACCTGGAAGGCTGGTTGTCTTGAGGGTTGACTCTTGGAGAGAGGAATGGGGAAAATATTTTTGGTTTTTATACTGCTGTTAGAAACTTTCTTCTCGCTGGAAATTTTTGTAGCCATTTCTTTATTTAGATTTTTACTCATGTTTTGAGAATTTTTGTGATGTATATCTTTATATAATGCTTATTATTGTCGAGTTAATTTTTCGCTAGTCTGTATTTAAATTATTATATATCACCTCTGGTAGATTATTATATAGCTCTTATATAGTCAGCAAACATTTTTTGAAGAATTCTTTTGTTTTCGCTAAAATTTTATTTTTCTGGATTTCCATCCATTTTTGGAATGTTGTTTTGTGCTCGTTTATGAGAATTCTTCGTTTAGATCTTTCCTTTTTCCTATTTTTCGTACCTTTTTGTAATTGCTTATGTATTTCTGATAGTTGCCTTCAGCAGTAGAAAATTTTTCTTTCGCTAAAATGCACTGTCTGTAGATCCCCCTATCACGCATAAAAAGTGGATACCTTTTTATGTTCTACTGTGATATTAGGTATAGATAACCGTAACGTATATATGTATGTATAATTATTTATTTCAATGTTCATTGGACTTGTGTCCATTTTTAAATGACGGCTAGCTCAGTCTCTCTACCTAAGTAGCCTAGTAAAAGAAATGTAGGTACATGCCTTCTAGGGACTTCAGGGATGTGCCTTCAATTCGTCATCTGTCGAGTACATCAGACTGTCTTGGACAATCCGTAGCAGCCGCCTAGCTTGAGTAATGAGAAATGCTTTCATGGGTCATGGGTCGAGCCACACACCAGCTAGCTCAGTCGACCATTTTTTGCATGTAGCAATATGATACACTGAGCTATGTACACGTCTACGCGACCCGTAGCAGCATGAGGAGAAGAAGAAGTGGTGACATTTTGGAGAGGTTTTTTTCTTCTTATCTTTTTGAGAGGTTCCTGTTGGGTGGACGCGAGGAAAAATACGTATAGTTCGAAGAACGAAAAAAATTTGGAAAAATCTCGGTGAAAATTATGCATAAAAAAAACTGAGACAAGAAGGGTGTCAGGGTTGTCTGGCGGAAGCTGAAAAGTTACAGCAGAAGATCACATTTTTATATCTGGCGAATTGCTATTGCAGTTTTTTTTTTCATCATTCACTCAAAAGCTTCATATCGAGTAAACAATACCTTTGGGATATGGTGAATTCTCCGTCCGTAAACCCAGAATAAAGGGATTTTTTTGAAAAAATTCTGGAATCACCTTTGCTCAACGTGACACGTAGCCCCATTTCTAGTTGTACTGATAGGACTAGCGAGTATTCCCCCCATATTTGTGCGAGGCGTAAGACGTAGAGCTGCTTCAGTAACACCCCAGCGAGTCAAATTGGAACTCAATTCAGCAAGCAAGATAAAGATCTCACGGAGAAATGCATTAGGTCGTCCAAGCATTGAAATTGAACATAAAAGTAGACCAACGAAGAAATTAACTTTAAACTAATCAGAGATGTCCAGTAATTAGATTAACCATTAGTCCAGTTGAGATCTAAATCATCAAACAGGGAAGTGTCACATGCATTAGTTTTGAGTAGGCTAAACTTAAATCTTTTTTAACTAAATTTGTCTAGGAATGTGCAAAGTATGAACGGACCTTCCATGGAGGCGCCACTGCGGGGGACTATCACTCATCACAGTACGTTAGTCTTCCAGTATCATTATTGTAATACTTTTTGTTTATTTATCACGAATAATATACAGTCACACTAATGCAAGGCTGACACCATTAGCTAAGGCTTTGATATATATACAGAAAATAGTATTTGCAATTAGGATTTGATGGAAAATACGATTAATATAGTGAATAAGCAATTTTTTTGTTTTTATTAAGAAACAGAAACATGTGCAAGCTATATACATAAAGAATAAGCACTACGACGTTATTTACTTTATACTATGTAGAATCTTCCAAGGTGTATCAGTATACTCCTTTTTATTAATTATAAGTTATATTTTTTTGTGCTTTATTCATTTGGCGAGGCCAAAACAAAACCAGAACGCTCATAGGTGAAATTAATTTAATTAGAGTATTCCTCCTCATGAATCAATCTATTTGAAAAGCCAAAACGAAAAAGAAAAAAAAAACGAAATGAATTAACTCAAACACTTGTATAGAGGATGGGGAGCTTAAGATAGTCAACGTTTGTTTTGTTTTGGTCTATAAAGCTCAGAGCTGTAGGTATGTGACCATCAGTCAACCTATTAGATTCTCTAAATAAATGAAGATGAATTTCATAGGCTAAACGGCAAATTTATTTAAGAAATTTTGTGTAGACCTATAGTGCGGAGAGTATTATATATTTACAAAACGTCTAATGGTTTGTTATAGGACTAGAGTTAAGTCCATATGTGAACCAATTGCTGAATTGCTCAGTTGTCATGATTGAAATTTTTTATATAAAGTCATTTATAACGTAATGGAACTTTAAGGTTTTTGACTCTCCTCCGTTCCTTCTCCTGGAGCCCACTCTTCTCGTTTCATGTCAACACAGTGACTCTGAAAAAAGAAGGCCAAACATCTGTGCCTTCCAAATGGATGTAGGTAAGTGGTGTAAAAGTCCCTTAAGGACTGAATGTGTGCTACGGCCTTTTGATTTGTAGGCACGAAATATTTTGTGTATGGCTGGTGGTAGCGGCAGGTTTTCGTGGAACCTCCCACACTCTCAGCCAATAGCCGAGGTGAACTAGCGTGCCGCCCTGCAGTCAACGCTGTCCACCGAGTGATCTGTGAGCTCATGATGGCAGTCTGGACTTCACGTCCAAGTCAAGTCACTCTCAACATACTACCATAACAGTCTGCCTCTTCCTCGTGGGCGCCCAATGTGTGGCTCGACCCACTCCGAAAAATGCCTGCTGGGCTAGCGTTGTAAAAGTCACAAGAGCTTTATCGGACCTCCTCCGTGCGTGAAGATTCAGATACACCTCCCCGAAGTCACGCCGACCCTGGGCCAGAGCTTGACATCGATCCTGGTACCGAAAACCAAAGGCGCACCCGCAGTCCAGAATCCCAAAAATCTGGTCCACCAGTAATTTTGTAATACTTTCGCAAAATGAGCAGATCGAAATTGGGATCCATTGTCTGTTACTATCGTTTTTGGAACTCCAAGCATGTGAAAGAGTTCGGCTTCCACAAACTGACAAATTTGTTAAGTAGAGATTTTCCTAATACGTTTCAGTAGGGGGTACTTTGAAAAATGATCAAGAACAATGATCATGCAAATGTTTTCGGTTGTAGATCTGGGGTAAGGACCTAGTAAGTCGATATATACTGGTTGCCAGGGTCGTTCTGTCTAGGACTGGGTTCCCATTGGTGGTCTTAAAATGGTGTTCGGAGCCTTTGTTTCCTTACACACGTCATATGAGCTCATATAATTTCGGACGTCAACGGCCAATACAGGTGTCATGTCGTAAGCGTTCCAGAGTCTTCGGATCATGCGCCTTTGAGATGACGCTGGTGACAAGCCCGCGCGGAATACAAAGCTTCCATAGATCTAGATCCAAAGCTTGCATAGATCTAGTAGCTTCTTTCTTTGAGGCCAATTTAACTCGCTGCTTCAACTCTTCATACTCCAATGACTTGAAGTGTGGAGAGTTCGACCTCAGGACCAGTCTCCTCTATGGCTGTTAAACTGTCACAGTGTGTCCGTGACAATGCATCAGGTACTACGTTGAGGCTCCCCTTCCGATGTTCAATTGTGAAGTCGAAGCTCTGAAGCTTCAGACTCCACCGAGCGAGTCTGCCGCTAAGGTCCTTTAGAGACATCAGCCATTTCAAGCTAGCATGATCCGTTACGAACGGCATTAGTTCTATAAAAGGTCGAAGCTTCTGAACACTTAATACTGCAGCCAAAGGTTCCTGCTCGGTGACGGTGTAATTGCGTTGTGCTGAGTTCAACTTCTTTGAAATTTGGGCAATAGGTCTTTCGTGGCCTTTGTCATCCAATTGCATCAGCACTCCACCAATTCCGTGTTAACTGGTATCAAATTGAATGACGAACGGTTTGGCGAAGTCCGGACTCACTTGTAATGGAGCTGATGTAAGATTTTGCTTTAAGTGTTCAAGAGACGTTTGGGCTTCCGTGGTCCACTTGAACTGACTAGGATTTTTCATGGTGTCAGTTATCGAAGCAGTCAAGTCAGCGTAGTTTGGTATGTAGCGTCTATACCAGCCTGTCATACTCAATAGGCGTCAAACCTGACGAACAACAGGAGTAGGGTATTCGACCATTGTCGACCTTGTCAGGGTCTGTTTTTACACCACTTTCTCCGACTATGAAGCCCAGATATTTGGTCTCTTTTATGCACAATTTGCTCCTCTCCACATTAATAGTGAGGCCTTCCTTAAGCAATCCGTCACTCGAGCCAGTAAAGCCAGATGAGAATTAAAATCTTGAGACAGAATCAGTAAATCGTTCAGGTATAGTAGGACATTGTCTCGAAGATCGAATGGGATGAATTCGTCGACAGGGTGACGGTTTTCTCTCGGGACTCTTGATCTAGCGGGATTTGCCAGAGCGCATCCTTCGGGTCCAGACTTGTATTTTGCCAGGGGAAGTCTACCCAGAATTACGTCTATCTGTGGTAACGGATAGGCGTCCTTGTTGGTGACTGTGTTCACCTTCCTGGCGTCAAAACAAAGTCGAACCTTTCCTGGCTGCCTTAGTAGAACCACTCAAGACGTTTCAATTCTTGCTCCGAAAGAAGATGGTAGTCAGCGGTTTCACCTCCGCAACTACACCTAAGACATCTGGAGCCAACCCAAATAGACGCCAGAAGTCAATGCCTAAGTATATCGCCTGAGTGAGCCCCGGGACCTCGTAAAAACGTACGTTCTTGGTCTCACTACGGAATGTGACATCCAGGTCCACATGACCATGAACGTTTATCAGGGCACCATCAGCCACCTCTACTTGCGTCCTGTATCTCTTCCATTGGACCTCTGCTTCCGACAACTTCTCAAGAGCTCCCCGACCTAGGATACTGACAGTGGCACCACTGTCCAATAATCCTGACACGGTTTGCCCGAGTAGTTGCACTTCCTCATACGGCCGAATGTCGTCTGATACCGACACTGTAATGTGGGCCAACTTCTTCCTCTCGGCTTTCACACGCTTGTTATGTTCGCGCCACCGAACAGTAGATTTTTTTCTAGCTGGGTAAAAGTAAAAGTCAGGTATGGTCACTTCTGGGGAATCCATTGCCGACGAGAAGATCCTATCTCTCACGGTGCGATAGTTGTTCAAACCCTCGTGATATGGTGTCAGCGGATATTGAGCCTGTTCATGCCCACTTGTCATCACAGAGGTTGATGGCCGCCTCAATATCCGATAAGTGGGAATCGGGACCTCCTCCTCAACAAGGCTCGAAGGTTTCATCGTGATTGGTATGTGGTACGTCAAAGATTAAGGACGGATCGAGGGAAATGTCTAGCACGTTGTCGCAGACGAGGTTATTGCTCCCCGATGTGGAGCTTGGGCTATCTAAGTCCAATAAAGGCAATTGTTTTTCGAGGTCATCGATCTCGACTTTTAGACTGCTAGGTATTTTTTGAGAAAGTTCTTGGATTGTGCCCCCAGGATATAAGATCCTGATTCACGAATAGGTTTACTGAAGAGTTTGGTGGCACTCCGTGACTGAAATCGGGGTGACTGTTGATTGAGACGCTGTAGCTGGAGTCGACGTTGTCCGTGGATAGCGCGTCGTGTTCGGTCGGAAGCTGGTGTTGGTGCTCCAAAAAGTCTCGTGTTTTTCGCCGCGCACCTTCGACAGTTGGGCTTAATGATGTTTTTCTGGCCACATCCGTAACAGAAGTACCGGTAGGAGTTTTGGGACAGTCGGTATAGAAGTGACCCCTTTGATCACAGTTCCAGCAGATAGAGTTAGATCTAGCAGGAGCTCGAGTGTGTAATTCTGCCACTTCCAGCTGCGAAAGACGTCTGGCTCTACGTTGATGTTGATGTTCATGAACCCGATAACGTGGATTTCTCTAGGAATTCATCGAATTCAAAAGCGGTAGACCAAGAGTTCTATTGTTTACCCCAGAACTGTTTGCTGACAAGATTCGGTCATAAATGGACTGAATCTGCACTACCAACGCCCGCAATTGGATTATTGAGCTCGTTGGATGTAGACAGATTTGATTTTGAATAGCGGGTAACAAATTCGTTTTGAAGAGATCTAAAATTCCCGTTCCTACATGGGATTCTGCAGCTCATAGTACAGCTGGACCATTGATTGGAGATACAAGTTGAAATTTTGTCCTGCTTCCTGTCGCCTGTTCATCATCTGGCGCCGTACTCGAATGTCACCTTTCGGGTCATCCTACTCAGTTAACAGTACCGATCCAATTTGTGCCCAGGTAGGAGTTGGATTAATTCTCAACAACGTCCAATACCAATTGATAACCATATCACTAAATAGCGTACGGATGCGTCTAATAATAAGGTTGAAATCGCCATTAAAGGCGGTATTCGTTAATGCCTCTACACGGAAAATAAAATCTTCCACAGATAGATGTGAATTGTCCCCGTTGTATATTAATCTCCATCCTTTAATCGGGCTTACGAGCGTATGTGGCGCTGATGAGGCTGACGTGGGGCTTGCTCAAAATTCCTAGGGAGCTCTTGAGCGGGAGATGGTCGGGGCGAAGCTAGGGCGAGAATAGATGACGGGTCTAGTCTAGCGTTATTGGAGTAGTTAGATAACCTTGCACCAGGAGACAAGGATCGTGACAGATGCAGAATAACACGGGGTGGGCGAGACAGATCTACTTGCGGCATTGCCGGACATGGCGGAAGTTGTACTTGTGCTTGAAGTTCGGCCTGCAAATCGTTCAGACAGCGCGACATCTCACCTCTAACTAGATTAGAAATCTTCGTTTGGAGACCTGCTAAATCGAGGTATGAATCTCCCGTCACGTAGGATGGACATTTGTTGGACTTCCTCCCGGAAGACCTTCGTTGGACCTATTCGTCCGCGGACTAGGGGGCAGCGGGAACTGTTGTGAAGTTGACAACTGGATCACTTGGCCAAATGCTCGCGTTATCAGCCGTTTTGAATATCTTGCCGGTATATGTGTAGAAGTCCGCTTGATTGAGGAACAACCTACAGTTTGGGCAGCTTGATTTTTCCTTAATCCATTTCTGTATAAATTTTTTATGGAAAACATGTCCGTAATAGGTGGACACCGCTCGTTGTTTGATTGCTTTTGGGACACGACATTTTGGCGCAGCTGGTAAAAAAAAGGTATGGTGAATTTTAAAATTAAAGTTTTTTTTTATTTTATTATTTTTGGGAGTTATGCTTTTTAGCTACTCCATTTTTATTATTATCTGTTTTCTGAGTCATGTTTTTTAGCTACTCCATTTTTTTTTTTTTGGAGTTATGCTTTTTAGCTACCCCATTTTTATTATAACGGGTTTTCCAATAAGAGGTGTTATTTTGAAATGAAAAAAAAAAATGAAAAATGCCATTTTTTAAGATAAATGATCGGATCTTTATTTCATTATAAAGAGGAAGGTATGCCGTTAATAATGGAAAATAACATCAGCCAAATGACCACCACGAACACGCCTACAGGACCATATCCTTTTCATGAAATTTTCCATAACCGAATCGCAAAGTGGCTGCCCTATGTCCTCGATAGCCTCACGAATTCCATCTTTGAGGTCTTTAATCGACGCTGGGCTGTTGGCGTAGACCTTCTCTTTCACGTGGCCTCAAAGGAAGAAGTCGCAAGGTGTTAAGTCACAAGATCTCGGTGGCCAATTGTGATCACCTCTTCGAGAGATAACACGGTCAGGAAACTTTTCGCGTAAAAGATCAATGGTTTCGTTGCTTGTATGGCACGTAGCGCCGTCTTGTTGAAAGTAAACGTTGTCCAGATCAATACCATCCAATTCCGGCCATAAAAATCATTAATCATCTGTCGATAGCGCAATCCATTCACCGTAACTGTTGCTCCTGCCTCATTTTCGAAAAAGTAAGGTCCAATGACCCCGCGGGACCATAAACCGCACCAAACAGTCACACGTTGAGGATAGAGAGGCTTTTCAACAATAACTCTTGGGTTTTCCGAGCCCCAGATGGGACATTTTCATGCATTTCAAGGACCCAATCAGCAAAGACTCGACGTTGTTGATGATCGGCCGGCTTGAGTTCTTGTGTTAACTGAACTTTATAAGCCTTAAGACCCAAATCTTTATGCAAAATACGGTGTAATGACGTTTGTGGAATGCCTAATTCCAAAGAACGACGAGGAATGGACAAACCTGGGTTTTCTTCAACACTTTCGGCTACAGCAGCAATATTCTCGGCTGTTCTTGAGCGACGTACACGGGTTTTATTCTTCACATCACTAACTTATCCCGACAGCTCGAATTTTTCTACCAATTTCTGTATTGCGGTCCGACAAGGTGCTTCACGACGACCCAAAAATGTTCGAGTTTTACGAACCGTCTCTGCCACATTTTCACCATTTTTATAGTGAATTTTAATAATTTCAATGCGTTGTTGAATCGTGTATCGTACCATTTTTATTAATGGCGTAGTTTCTGCTTGTCAAATGTCAAAAAATGACAGCTCCTAAAGTGACATCTATCGAAATAGCGGGCTAATTAAAATAACACCTCTTATTGGAAAACCCTTTAGTTAAAAAAAAGAAACAAGAGTTAAAAGAATAAGAAAAAGTATAAATTGTATTATTTTGAGGTAAATTTTTGGTGGTGAGAGGCGTATGATTGTTAAATTTCATGAGTTCATATTATAAGGAAGTAATAATTTTAAGACGTTTCGTTTGAACAGTGTTTGTGTTCTCTTAAATGTATTGTGAAGTTAGATACCTGGTTACTCATATTGAAATCTTCTTTAAGGATGCAGAGCAGACTGCGGCCGAACTTGAACGGGAATTGCCGATAGAATTGCAGGAACATCAGTCAACCACCAAAGACGATAGCAACCAAGGAAACAACAGAAAGTGGTCACCAAGAAGATTAGTATTTTGCGACCAACAGTCTGAGTCAAAACAAAATTAGATCGCACGCGGCAGTGTAATTAAAGGAAAATAAGGAATTAAGACAGAAGGAAAGTGGAAAATCAAACGAAGGTCACATAAAAATGGTGGATATACACGATAAAGTGATAGATATGTTCTTCAAGTACGTACCCATGTTTTCCGGAGACCGATCTCCAAAACTGGTGGAAGAGGTGTACAGACCGACTGAAGCCTGAGGAGCAGAACATTTTTATGAAATGTCTGAAGTATCGGTTGACGGATGATGCTTACTATCTGGTAAGTTCAGAGGAGCCAAAAGATTTTGAAGCTCTGCAATTAATAATCAAAACAGCTTATATGCCGAAGAAGTAATTTAGTGAATTACGAACGGAGATGGAGGCCTGCAGACAAAGACCAGGTGAAGATATCAGAGAAGGAACTTGTGAGCGAATTCAAGACAGCCGTATCAGCAAAATACCCGGACAAAGACGGAGGACTAATAGCGGAGTTAGAGTCTAATGCAGTGGTAACCTTCAAGGGTGATGTGCATAATCATGCTACTCAGGTACATCTGACAGGAAGGAAGTTCAAGTCTCTGGAGGGAGTGCGTGAGGAAGCGACTTACTTCGAGAAGGATGTAAAACGTCTTCAACTTCGGCCATCAAGAGTAGGGGAGATGTTTAAGAGTAACGGCGGAATCTCTCAGAATACATGGGAGTTCAGGATGGCCAAGAAAGAGCCAGGGAGGCCATCTCAGTCAAATGTAAGAGAATACCGAGGAACACCTCCCAGAAGCAATCAGCGAGGTTCTAAGGTTCTAATAACATAATTACAGATAATTAAGATAAGTCGGATAAAAAGAAATACACCCATACAGACTCAACAAAGAATAATGATAGGGGGATTATTTGAAGCTCAAAACAACTCGATTGGAACGTGCCAGGCCCTTTTACGTATAGGTGCAGTCAATCGGTCCTGTGAGTTTCAGACGATTGAAGACACAGACTCAATACCAACCGATGGGATACGGGATGGACTTTCTTAAAGGCAAGGCCATGATCGATTGTATAGATGAAAAGGTGGGAATACAAGGCGAGGTAAGACCTGTGAAACAAAATCCACTCTTCCGAAACATAACAGGAAATGAACGTATTGAGACAATCCTAATGAAGTAGGGTACGGAAAAAAGCACAAGTATACCGGGGATTAATAAAGTCTTGGTCACCTCAGCTGATGAGGTAAAAGATCGGATTCAAGAGCGGACTTCAGCATTGAAAAACATTGTGAGTAGAGCAAATGGAGCTGCGGATAGTATAAATAGGTACCTAGATAAGGTGAGCGCTAGCAATAAAAATGATTATATACTAATTTAATGGCACATTCGTTGGATGTTGTCGCTTTGATTATAGGTGTGGTCAGCCGGCCTACATACGTGTTTTCTTCCAAATTACTTGTTATTTTCTTGAAAATTTTCATGTCCTCGCCTTTTAATAAGAGAAATTCCTTTTGCGCTATTGGCTATGTATGAATAACCAGGGTCTGGAATTAATGAATAATTTGCTGACTTGGGTACAGGATAGCACTGAATCTGTTGTAGCCTCATTTTTGGCAGATTAAAAATTGGGATAGTAATTCTCACCACCAATTTGTTCTGCATAAGGAGTGACTGAGCTGTCTGATAAGGAACAGATAGACAATTTTGGTCATTTGGGCAATTCGAGGTCGTCTTGCGGTGTATCTCCAGTAGATTTTTGGGAGACATTAGGAGTGGATGAATATGATTGGTTCTACTAGCCATTATTATATCCAAAAGGGCTTGTTGTCGATATTCAACTTCGATGATTTGGAGTAATAAGCTTGATATAATCTCTTGTCTTAGTTGCCTCCTAGTTAAATCATCGGCCACATGGTGGAGATCGTTTATCTGGTGGGCTATTTTTTGTATTAACATAGCCAGCGGTTTTTGAATCTTTTCCAAGGTAGTTTTTACAACACTGATTTGTTGTTTCTCTAGCTCGGCTAGGGCTTGTGTATTTGATTCAAGTTCTTGTAACCTGCTGTAAATTTCTTTCAAGTTATTGCTGTCCATAGTGCCAAACAAATAGTGCATGGCACTGCCTATTCCGTCAAATAGCGATCTGGCCTTGCGTTTTCCTTGTACTAGTTCCTTTATAGTTTCCGTGCGCTTTCGTACGCTGTCTATTATAGCATGTATGTGTAGTTACTGTACGTTACACAGGTCTTCTGGGTTTGTTATATTTATGCAGAGTTTATGCACGAAGTGCTCTGCATATTCTGCTAGGTGGGGACATTCCAGGTGTCATGATATACCATGAGATTTCCCAGGTCCTCGAAAAGTATATCCGAGTCATTTAGCTGGGTCATTACATAGGCTTTGTCAGCGATTGCTCCAGTTGTGTACTGGATGAAGAGGGCAACTATGATGAATTTTAGCGCCATGTCTGTGGATAACTCGGAAGAAGAAAACAATCCTTTAAGTATATTTGTACTTGCATTGTGCCGTTTTAAACTGGGCAGTGGAGTGACTCCACCGCAAATGTTTCGGGGGAGGTATTGAAATGGGGTTTAATGGACACTGAAGTAAGAATTTCAAGCCAACCTGATTCATTTTTGTTCAACATGCTTTTACTCGAAATATAGTTTTAAACGATTATTATGTACCGTTACGATACGTTTACCAATTTTGATGGTGGTATTCACATCACTTGGTATTGCGATTACCTGATAAGGTCCTACCCAGATTTGAGAAAGCCTATGTTTTCTGCTTTCATTCTTGTCTCCTACATGGAAAGTTAGGGGCCGTACTGTCTTATCGTAGTACCCCTTTGAGCGCTGTAGCATATGATTTTGGAGCTTATACTTCAGTATATGATAATAGCTCTCATGATTGTAAACGGGTTCGGGATCCCGTTTTAAATTTGATGGGATATCCGCTGTGAAGCCGTATAGGCAGTCCATTGGGGTAAGTTTAGTACCCTCGTGTACACTGTTGTTGTACACGAATGCAGCGGTTCGTAGGTATTGGTCCCATGTTTTGGGATTTTCGTCTACGATTGTTCGCAGGTATTCTATCAGGGGTCTATGTGCACGCTCTAGTGCTCCATTAGACTGTGGGTGGTATGCTGAAGTCTGTAACTTCTTTACCTTTAGAAGCTTACATATCCTTTTGAATAATTCACTCAGGAAATTTGTTCCCTGATCGGTGAGTATTCTTTTGGGTATGCGATAGCGCGTAACGATTTCATCAAAGAAAACCTGCGCTACTGTGACTGCTTCTGCGTTAGGTATTGCATCCAGTCGACAAGTTTTGTTAAATTATCCTGAAAAGTCAAGATGTACTTATTACCTGATGTGGTCTCTTCTAATGGACCTACACTATCGAGATAAACTTTGTCGAACGGTTGTTCTGCGATGTCCTTAAATTATCCTGAAAAGTCAAGATGTACTTATTACCTGATGTGGTCTCTTCTAATGGACCTACACTATCGAGATAAACTTTGTCGAACGGTTGTTCTGCGATGTCCGTGATAACCACTGGCATTTTATATTGTGGATATGCTTTCATTGTCTGGCACTTTGGGTATTTCTTAATGTATTTTTTGATGTCGCTAAGCATGTGTCTCCACCAATACTTGCGTCTTATGCGTTTGTAAGTTTTTATGACACCTTGATGGCCACCAAATGGAGAATCGTGATAATCTTTTAAGATTGTTCGGATTTCCGTAGGGCTCGTGATTACTTCAGGTGTCTTACCAGTACTTACTTTTTGCTCAAGCGATGCTGCGGGGTGAATATCTGCCTCTGTAAGTTGAATTTCGTTTTGGTTCGCTTTCGTGTGCTCTTCTGTCTCCACGTTGGAGCTATTTATAGTCTCTTGAGCCTTTTCCTTCTGAGCGCGAGTCACGACGAAACAATCAGCGGATTTCCTTTTCTTTTTATTATTTGTGAAATCGTCTTCCTCCACATCTGAGTCCATCGTGTGGTGGACTAGGGCTTTTACCGTTAAGGTATTGCCTAAACTGTCTTCTTTTAATGCTTGAGGGATGCGACTTAGTGCGTCGGCATTAGTGTTGTACTTCCCGGGTTTGTATTCGATGTTGTAATCGAATTCAGATAATTTGTGGTGAAATCTCACCAAACGGGAAGTAGGGTCCTTCACATTGAAGACACCTTTGAAGGTTTATGGTCTGTATAGACCGTGAATTTCCGGCCTTGAAGATAGCACCTGAAATTCTTGGTAGCCCTGACAATAGCCAATAACTCTTTCTCCATAGTAGAGTAATTTCTTTCGGCTTTGTTTAATGTGCAGCTTGCATAGGCAATGGGCTGGTCCTTTTTCGACTTCTCCTTGAGAAAGAACAGCTCCTAGAGCCTCGTTACTTGCGTCCGTAGTAAGATTAAAAGATTTTGTGAAATCGGGATAAATCAAAAGTGGTGGCGAAATTAAAGCATTTTTTATGCTCTGAAATGCT
Organism: Dioctria rufipes; assembly: GCA_963924295.1. Classification (NCBI taxonomy): domain Eukaryota; kingdom Metazoa; phylum Arthropoda; class Insecta; order Diptera; family Asilidae; genus Dioctria; species Dioctria rufipes. The sequence goes on from OZ002740.1 coordinate 138,854,723, forward strand.
TCTTGACATTTCTCTGTCCAAGTGAATTTTACATCCTTTCGGAGTAAATTCGTGATTGGACGTACAATTTTGGAGAAGTCTGGAATGAATTTGCTGTAGTAATTGGCAAGTCTTAAAAATGACTGAACTTGCCTTACTGTTCTTGGAACAGGAAATGTTTGGACGCAGGCCGTCTTACTTGGGTCTGGTAGGGCTCTTTCCCTAGAACATTTATGTCCTAGGTAAACAACTTCTCTTCGTAGAAAGTGGCACTTCTCTGGCTACATTTTTTGATTGATTGGTGCTTGATCTTGCACCAATGGAATATTATGCGTTATCGCACCTTTGAGGAAGAAGATATCGTTATACTCTTCGCAGAGTTATCGAAAGTTTTTCTTCCGCGGTCAAATTAGGGTCTAGGCAGAGTTCTTGCTCTAGCCTAGAAGTACGCGGGTATTACTATGGGTCATCCGGAGTCTCATAATCCGGGTATTGTGATGAACACACTTGAACCATACCTAAGTATGATGACCATGCACTTATTAATTTCAAGTGCCCACAAAATTTATTTCTTAACGTGTCACATGAACACATAAAATTCACATTTTATGTCCAGCTTTCAAAAGAATTATTTTTCACGACTAATGCGATTCCTGATAATGTAAACAAAAAATCTCTTAGGAATAAACAATTTTACAATTTTACTTGTCCATTCCTAATCAATGTATCAGGTTACATCCGTTGTATCGTGCTAATGACACGAACAAGACCTCGACCATGGGAATATTTTGCTGAGAATGCAAGATTTGTAGAAAATTCAAGAGTCGAGACTGGCAATGGGGATTGCTTGCGGTGAGTTGGAAGTAATATCTGGTACCAGTCGGTTCGCGTACGCATTTTGTCCCGGAATTTAAAAAAGTCGTTTAAGTTTTTAAAAAAGTACGGAATAATAATAATAAAAATTTTAAAGTTGAAGTGAAAGTGAATTTTCTTTATTTCTTCCCGAAAATCCAACTCCTCCTAGCTGGCTCTTCTCCAAGGAAAGCACGGCCAGCAGGATTGTAACACTGGTGGCAGCGGTGACGATCAGGATCACCTGGAATATGTTGAGTGCCAAGCAAGTCCTTAACAAGTTCAGCATTGTCTGGCTGATACGGTTAAATATCGCGTATTTTTCTTCAGTTGTTAATTGTTTATTTAATTTGCATACTTCATAAGAGTTCTCAAAAAAAAAAAAAAAAAATAGAAAAATAATTTTAAATAATCGTTCGAAAGGACAATAATAATTGAAAAAAAAAAAAATTTTAAAAAAGTGATTCTTGTTGCATGCGAGTGAATCCTTTTACTAAATTATAAAAAGTCAAAGGTCGGTGGACGGACGGTCGCGACCCATCACTGGTGGGATCCCGAAAAAGACGGATAGTCCTTTAATACCAGAAGGCATAAATAGGATAAGAAGGAAACTTTGCAGAAAATCTTTCACGCCCGTTCCAGAAGGCGAAAACGAAGGGAAAATCAACAAAGGGAAAATCATTTTTGTAGCAGTCTCGACTTTCGACTAACAAAAATTCAACAAGTAAGAAATTAAAAAGAAAAATCTCTTCAAAAATTAAAAAATTAATTTTTTTTTCTTTCGATATATACATATATATGCATTGGTATTATATTGACTTATTATTTATTTAAAATTTAAAGTGAATGAAAATAATAATTGAAAAAAAAGGGTAGGAAGCAGAAAAAGAATCTCTTCAAAAATTAAAAAAAAATAAAAAAATTTTTCTCTCGATATATATAAATGCATTGGTATTCTATTGACTTATTATTTATTTAAAATTTAAAGTGAATGAAAATAATAATTGAAAAAAAAGGGAAGGAAGCAGAAAAAGAATCTCCTCAAAAATAAAAAAAAAAATTTTTCTCTCGATATATATACATATATATGCATTGCTATTCTATTGACTTATTGTTTATTTAAAATTTAAAGTGAATGAAAATAATAATTGAAAAAAAGGGAAGGAAGCAGAAAAAGAATCTCTTCAAAAATTAAAAAAAAAAAATTTCTCTCGATATATATATATGCATTGCTATTCTATTGACTTATTATTTATTTAAAATTTAAAGTGAATGAAAATAATAATTAAAGAAAAAAAACGGGAAGGAAGCAGAAAAAGAATCTCTTCAAAAATAAAAAAAAATAAAAATTTCTCTAGATATATATATATGCATTGGTATTCTATTGACTTGGTTTTGTTTTAATTTATTTAAATTTTAAAGTGAATACAAATAATAATTCTTGTGAAATAGAATTGAATTTCAAAAAAAAGTGTGCTACATTTGAACTCCTAAATCGAAATCCAAACTCTGTTTTTGCTCAACTTTGGCCAATAAATTAAAAGTGAAAACAATAAACCCTGTAAAATAGAGGTGATTTTTGATTAAAAATGCAATACAGTCCAAAAGTGACTAAAACTAAATTAAAGTACGTTTTTCTGAACTTTTGCAAACAAAACTTGTCTTCCCAAATACATACACAATTCGATCTTTAAATACATAAAAGTACGTTCTTCATTCTTAATAGTATAAAGATAGAAAGAAAATTATTCCTTGTGCTAAGGAACTACGTGTTTAAAGTGACAACTAGAATAAATCTGCGAACAAAATTTACAAAATACTCTTTCCTTTTTCGTGATTAGTCGTACTTGTGATCATAATACTCCGAGTTGTGTATTCGTGCATAGACTTCGTTGCTGCACATATACAAAAATAGTAAACCAAAATACTCACGAGATCACTTCTTCGGGTAGTTAATCTTTTCGAAGAACTACCCTTCCATTCTTTTGAGGAACTACCCTTCCATTACGACGATATGGCTACAGAAATTAAAATTGGCCTGGCAGACGTACATAGTCTTGTCCCTGAATTTGATGGCAACCCGAGAGACCTTAACAGATTCATCTCCTGTGTCAATACTATACTTTGTTCCACTAAATCGGAAACAGAAAAGAAATTTTTTCTAGAGATCATAAAAACTAAGCTCCATGGTCCCACATTCGAGTTAGTTCAGTATAAAGACTGGGAAAAATGGGATGATTTAGCACAAGAATTAAAAACCCATTTTAAAGATGAAAAAACTCGATCCTCACTCCAAAATGAAATCATGATAGCACAACAAAACCCCAAAGAATCTGTGAGAGAGTTTGGAGACAGGCTCTCATTACTCCTGGCATCATTAAATTCTGCTACATACTCAAGCATTGAAAATTCCAAAATACGAGAATTTCTCTTCGAAGAAAATAGTAAATTAGCTCTACATCCTTTGAGGACGGTCTCAGAAGCAACAATTTGAAAATACTCGTAAAAGCCTTGGGTGAAACAGACTTGAAAAAGACCGTAGCCTATGCATCGAGTCAATCTTTGCGTTTGGAACGAAATGTTCAAACTATTCCTCAACCCGCGAAATATCTTCCAAAACCACCTACATATATGCCAGGTATGTCATAAAGTAGAACATACACAGGAAAATTGCTATTATCGAAAAAACTTACCTACCTTTCATCCCAGACCAGTAAAAAGGAAAATTCAATATATAGTGTGCAATCGCTGTGGAAATTACAACCATACAGCAACTAATTGCCGGTTCAACACAAATCAAAACGAGCCCAATAACTGGCAGAAAACCAATCACGAGAATTTTCGCCGAAATAACCAAAGAAACTACAATCAAAATTCTGAGTGGAATACAGGAAAGCAGTTTAGCAAAACTACTGCAGACCATTCCCAGTCAACTAATAAGAGCAAGCAATATTATACAAATCGCTTAAATCTCAATGAAGAAAACAGGGGTAGGCCAAAACATAGTACTAAATCGGAAAACTCTGCTACTCGAGAGGAGGAAATCGGCACTCTTTCTCGAATAACATGCGTGGCCGATGTCCACAAAAATTAATACCTACCTGTCTTAATGTCTCTTTCAGTTCCCAGAGTGAGCCAGTAATTAGCATCCCCTTTTACCCTACCAATAAAAAACATATCAGTCTGCTTAAAAAACCCTCCAAAAACATACATATCAACCATAGCAGGAGGAAACATGCAAACTTTTGGGAAAATTAATGGCATCCTTAAATTTCCCACGGATAACTACAATTTCCAAATAGAACATCCTTCAACAGTAAACTTACGATTCGACGGAATTATTGGAAATGATTTTTTAAAAAGGTACGGATGTAATTTAGACTATAGAGGAAAAGAAATTCAGATTCGCCCCCACTTTAGTGAGACACTTTCATCAGAAGATAAATATTTTACGCGGGAGTTCAGGGAAAGTAAAATGGAGAAACTTTCATATCCTGAGACTCAATCTGCGGAAACATGTTTTAACGTCGAAAGGAAACCCGTTTCTCAGTCCACTGAGCTCCCTAGAAAAATAAAACTCACACAGTTGGGTACCTCGAAAAGCGAACCTGATACTACTGATAATTGTCCTCCCGAAATACAAGCAAACCCTTGCAAAGAAATGCCTTCAATGAAAAAGGTGGTACTACATGCTAGAAGCGAGCAAATTATAAACATTCCTTTTAAATGTAAAAATGATGTGGCGATCAGAAAAAAAGAACTCGAACCAGGGGTATATTTGGCGGCAACTGTAATCAGACCGACAAAAGACGCAATACCAGTTTTATTCATGAACATAAACGAAGAAGACGTGGAATTAGAATTGAATAAATTAAATTTAGAATGGGATGAATTGGATAATTTTGATTCTTTAGAAACTAATTACAAAAAGAACCCAGTAAGAAAACGTTTAAAAAAACTTGAATCCCTATTGAGTTTAGAGCATTGTAACCCTGAAGAAAAGGCATCTATTATACATACATATCTGCAGATCATACAATGACCTGTTCTACTTAGAAGGTGACCATCTAACGTGCACAAGTGCAATCAGTCATTCTACACTAACGGAGGCAGGGAAACCACCACTGTATATGCGTCCATATAGACTTCCTGAATCACAAAAGGAAGAGATCCATAAACAAGTCAATGAGATGCTAGAAAATGGGGCTGTTAGACCAAGCTTTAGTCCCTGGAATGCACCGCTATTGCTTGTACCAAAAAAGTCAAATAATTCTGGTGAAAAGCGCTGGAGTGTAGTGGTAGACTTCCGACGCTTGAACGACGTAACCATTGGCGACGCATACCCTTTACCCAATATAACTGATATATTGGACCAATTAGGTAGGTCCAAATACTTCAGCACTCTTGATTTAGCGAGCGGCTTCCATCAGATACTAGTTGATGAAAAAGACCGCGAGAAAACGGCATTCAGTACACCTTTTGGTCACTTCGAATATAATCGAATGCCATTTGTTTTGTTTGTTTCGTCTATGTCGACGATATAGTCATTTACGGCTACGATCTACGTGATCATAATCAAAAACTAATTAATGTTATGGATAGACTCAGAAAGTACAATTTAAAATTGCAACCGGAAAAATGTTACTTTGTAAAGAGAGAGCTTACTTACTTAGGTCATATTATTTCCGAAAAGGGCTTGAAACCTGATCCCGAAAAAATTAGAGTAGTCAAAACGTATCCGGTTCCGAGGAGAACAAAAGACATAAAGTCATTTCTCGGCCTGGCTGGCTACTATCGGCGTTTTATACCAGAGTTTGCCAAAATTCCCAAGCCTCTAACGAAGATATTGAAGAAAAATGTAGAGTTTATCTGGGATGCACACTGCGATGAAGCGTTCTTAACCCTGAAGGAGAAACTTATAACGCAACCGGTATTAGCATATCCGGACTTCAATAATGAATTTCTGATGACTACTGATGCAGCACTTAACAATGCAGAAGTAAAATATACTACGACAGAAAAGGAGTTGCTAGCCATTGTCTTTGCGGTAAAACAGTTTAGACCCTATATATATATGGAAAGAAGTTCACCATTCTGACGGATCACAGACCACTGCAATGTGGCTAAAAAAAAAAAGAAAAAAGCACTTAATCAAAAAAATGGAAGAAAAAGAACGAAAAAAAATTTTTTTTTTTAATAAAACAACATATAATAGATGTAACAAATGGAATGCACATAAGTATATAATTAGTTCATTTTATAAGAGTTAAAGAGCAATCATTTAGTCTCGTTTTTAAACCTTAATAAATTAGGATTTTAATTTTATTTATTTAGTCTCGATTTCATGTAACTTGTAATTCATTCAAATTTAATTAAAAACCGTATACAAATCGAACTGATCCCAGAGACTAGAATACTGGCTAGTAATCTTACCGTTGTCAGACTCGTAAACTCAAGCATCCAAAATGAGAGAAAATTCTCTCCACTCTTGCGTATTCGAATTTTCTTTTTTCAAGGGGGATGGAGTGTGATGAGCACACTTAAACCATACCTAAGTATGATGACCATGCACTTATTAATTTCTAGTGCCCACAAAATTTATTTCTTAACGTGTCACATGAACACATAAAATTCACATTTTATGTCCAGCTTTCAAAAGAATTATTTTTCACGACAAATGCGATTCCTGATAATGTAAACAAAAAATCTCTTAGGAATAAACAATTTTACAATTTTACTTGTCCATTCCTAATCAATGTATGAGGTTACATCCGTTGTATCGTGCTAATGACACGAACAAGACCCCGACCATGGGAATATTTTGCTGAGAATGCAAGATTTGTAGAAAATTCAAGAGTCGAGACTGGCAATGGGGATTGCTTGCGGTGAGTTGGAAGTAATATCTGGTACCAGTCGGTTCGCGTACACATTTTGTCCCGGAATTTAAAAAAGTCGTTTAAGTTTTTAAAAAAGTACGGAATAATAATAATAAAAATTTTAAAGTTGAAGTGAAAGTGAATTTTCTTTATTTCTTCCCGAAAATCCAACTCCTCCTAGCTGGCTCTTCTCGAAGGAAAGCACGGCCAGCAGGATTGCAACAGTATAAAAAACGTACATGTTGTAGGGTTGCTGTTTTTTCAGCTGAACCTTCAGTTAACTTATTTTTCTTTTTAAATTTTTTACCTGTAAGTAGATGAGGCTTTTGTGATTGCTTTTGAGGCTTTATTTCGTTGTTCTTAGGATGTTGCAGGGTAGTTGCTTCCTGCTTTGTTGACGGCTGAGTTTGGCACACCTGTGTGGTCTTTGCCATAGATTGTGTGATATACTCATGCGCGTCGATGCTATTGCTTTTTGACCATGTAGAATTTTTTGTGCTCTGTGACGGTGGAGTAATATGCACCTTTCGTATAGGCTTTAGCGACTCGCTACCGTTCTTATATGGCCGTTGTTTGCTTAATAAGGATTTATGCCTCGGGATTTTGGACGGAAGAGCTATACGCACCTTTTTGGCAGGCTTTAGACACTCAGTTCCGGCTCTTGTGGTATTTGATATTGCCTCTATATTTGGTAGTGGAATGTGTGTTCTTTTGTGGTCTTTTGTGCGCGTCAATGGGACTAATGTGTAGTCGTTTATTGGATATAGCTGTAACTTTAAGCTATGTATGATGACTGTTAGCGTTGAGAATACTAACCAGCACTAATTCTTCTCCGAATGACAGAAAGCTGTTTGCCAAGAAGACTCCATCGCTTATCTCTTGGGATAAACAGAGCATTTATTCTTGAGTTTGTAACGGGACTGGGGCAATAATTTGAGAGCGCGTAGGTATGCAGATTGGCTCCTGAAAGGTAACCAATTGCTGCCTGATTTCGTCGATTTCTTGTTCGCCCAGAAGGGTTTTTTTCACATTCCTTGGGCTCTTTTGGGGCTTGGCAGCCAGCTTTTCTCATTTGAGAAGCCTTGAAGACACTGCAGGTGGATAGTTCAGCCTGTTTAGACTCTACCTCTTCTGAAAGTGTTCTTACTTCGACTGCTTTTTCAGAATGTAGCTTGTCCGTTTCGAACATCAATGACAAAGCAAATTCATCAGGATTAGTCTCCGTGCGAGGAAACCTTAGTGCCTTATTAGGACCCTCAACGTTACAGTTTTTTTGCTAGGAAATCATTTCCTAGGAGTCCATCATCGGAAAGGCCAGGCAAGTTCTTTACGAGTTGAAACTTGCAGGGAATTTTGATTTTGAAAACGAAGTTTCCCTGGCAATTTCCCAGCGTCTTTCCGGTACCAAAGGGGGTCTGAAGTGTGCATGCCTCATTGTGGTTAATTGCTTGGTGGTCTTTTATTGACGTTTGCCTTATTATACTAACCTCAGCGCCTGTGTCTACTACTAGTTTAGTTTGGCCGTTCAGGCCTATGTCTACTGTAGCGACACTGGAATCGGGCTGCTGAGGAGACCCTATTTTATTAGATGGGAGATTTATAGTCGAGCCGGGGAGTTTTGGGTCGACTGTGCGTCGTTTCCCTGACACCGGGCTTACCATTTACGTTTTTGTTGACATGCGCTTAATATATGTCCAGTACGGCCCCAGAACTCACACTTTTTTCGCACATTGTAGACTCTTGAGTTGTTGGAACCTTGTGGGTCCCTTGGTCGTTGATTTGGTGATACAGTATTGTTATGTGGTCTCTGGAAACTATTGTTGTTAACTTGTAATTCATTCAAATTTAATTAAAAACCGTATACAAATCGAACTGATCCCAGAGACTAGAATACTGGCTAGTAATCTTACCGTTGTCAGACTCGTAAACTCAAGCATCCAAAATGAGAGAAAATTCTCTCCACTCTTGCGTATTCGAATTTTCTTTTTTCAAGGGGGATGGAGTGTGATGAGCACACTTAAACCATACCTAAGTATGATGACCATGCACTTATTAATTTCAAGTGCCCACAAAATTTATTTCTTAACGTGTCACATGAACACATAAAATTCACATTTTATGTCCAGCTTTCAAAAGAATTATTTTTCACGACAAATGCGATTCCTGATAATGTAAACAAAAAATCTCTTAGGAATAAACAATTTTACAATTTTACTTGTCCATTCCTAATCAATGTATGAGGTTACATCCGTTGTATCGTGCTAATGACACGAACAAGACCCCGACCATGGGAATATTTTGCTGAGAATGCAAGATTTGTAGAAAATTCAAGAGTCGAGATTGGCAATGGGGATTGCTTGCGGTGAGTTGGAAGTAATATCTGGTACCAGTCGGTTCGCGTACACATTTTGTCCCGGAATTTAAAAAAGTCGTTTAAGTTTTTAAAAAAGTACGGAATAATAATAATAAAAATTTTAAAGTTGAAGTGAAAGTGAATTTTCTTTATTTCTTCCCGAAAATCCAACTCCTCCTAGCTGGCTCTTCTCGAAGGAAAGCACGGCCAGCAGGATTGCAACAGTATAAAAAACGTACATGTTGTAGGGTTGCTGTTTTTTCAGCTGAACCTTCAGTTAACTTATTTTTCTTTTTAAAGTTTTTACCTGTAAGTAGATGAGGCTTTTGTGATTGCTTTTGAGGCTTTATTTCGTTGTTCTTAGGATGTTGCAGGGTAGTTGCTTCCTGCTTTGTTGACGGCTGAGTTTGGCACACCTGTGTGGTCTTTGCCATAGATTATGTGATATACTCATGCGCGTCGATGCTATTGCTTTTTGACCATGTAGAATTTTTTGTGCTCTGTGACGGTGGAGTAATATGCACCTTTCGTATAGGCTTTAGCGACTCGCTACCGTTCTTATATGGCCGTTGTTTGCTTAATAAGGATTTATGCCTCGGGATTTTGGACGGAAGAGCTATACGCACCTTTTTGGCAGGCTTTAGACACTCAGTTCCGGCTCTTGTGGTGTTTGATATTGCCTCTATATTTGGTAGTGGAATGTGTGTTCTTTTGTGGTCTTTTGTGCGCGTCAATGGGACTAATGTGTAGTCGTTTATTGGATATAGCTGTAACTTTAAGCTATGTATGACTACTTGATGACTGTTAGCGTTGAGAATACTAACCAGCACTAATTCTTCTACGAATGACAGAAAGCTGTTTGCCAAGAAGACTCCATCGCTTATCTCTTGGGATAAACAGAGCATTTATTCTTGAGTTTGTAACGGGACTGGGGCAATAATTTGAGAGCGCGTAGGTATGCAGATTGGCTCCTGAAAGGTAACCAATTGCTGCCTGATTTCGTCGATTTCTTGTTCGCCCAGACAGGTTTTTTTCACATTCCTTGGGCTCTTTTGGGGCTTGGCAGCCAGCTTTTCTCATTTGAGAAGCCTTGAAGACACTGCAGGTGGATAGTTCAGCCTGTTTAGACTCTACCTCTTCTGAAAGTGTTCTTACTTCGACTGCTTTTTCAGAATGTAGCTTGTCCGTTTCGAACATCAATGACAAAGCAAATTCATCAGGATTAGTCTCCGTGCGAGGAAACCTTAGTGCCTTATTAGGACCCTCAACGTTACAGTTTTTTTGCTAGGAAATCATTTCCTAGGAGTCCATCATCGGAAAGGCCAGGCAAGTTCTTTACGACTTGAAACTTGCAGGGAATTTTGTTTTTGAAAACGAAGTTTCCCTGGCAATTTCCCAGCGTCTTTCCGGTACCAAAGGGGGTCTGAAGTGTGCATGCCTCATTGTGGTTAATTGCTTTGTGGTCTTTTATTGACGTTTGCCTTATTATGCTAACCTCAGCGCCTGTGTCTACTACTAGTTTAGTTTGGCCGTTCAGGCCTATGTCTACTGTAGCGACACTGGAATCGGGCTGCTGAGGAGACCCTATTTTATTAGATGGGAGATTTATAGTCGAGCCGGGGAGTTTTGGGTCGACTGTGCGTCGTTTCCCTGACACCGGGCTTACCATTTACGTTTTTGTTGACATGCGCTTAATATATGTCCAGTACGGCCCCAGAACTCACACTTTTTTCGCACATTGTAGACTCTTGAGTTGTTGGAACCTTGTGGGTCCCTTGGTCGTTGATTTGGTGATACAGTATTGTTATGTGGTCTCTGGAAACTATTGTTGTTTCTTCTGCAGTCACGCACGTCATGGTTATACATTTTACAGTTCACACAATAAGGTGTATTTTTCCTTTTGAGGCAATCAGCATATGTGTGGCCTCTTAGATTACAAAAACTACAAGTCATTTTATTTAAATAGGTATTTTTATTATTTACATTATAATTTTTATTTGGCGATCTTGGTTCCTGTTTAATATATGCTGTGCCGGCCTGTGTGAAATGTGACGTTGGTATGTGACTGCTTGCGTTAATGGGCATATTGTTTTGCCGGGGATCCTGTGAGTATATGATGCCAGGATTATATACGCTATGATTTACTAGAGTACTACTTTGATTTAATTTTGCGTTATTTGGTACATTGGTACAAGCAGAATTTGGCAATGTATTCTGCATCATATTGGTTTGGAATTGTCCTGGAGGTTACAGGAATATAGCACTTTTCTGGAGACGTTCCACGTCAAGTGCTCTTTGTACGAGGCCATCCACCGTGTCGTCTGTCATGGTCAGAAGGTATTGGCACATATACGGGTTATTTACGCCAGTCTTTAATGCATTCTTTGCGAAACCTTCCAGCTCCGTTTTATCAGCTGGTGCTGCTGTGGATCCGTATTTGGATTCTGCTGCTTCATTACAGAGTGCCAGCATCTGGTTTACTCGTGCCGTGAAGGCTGTGAGATTTTCTAAAGGGTACTGCCTTGTAGTGATTAACTTGTTTACCGGTTCCTGGTAAGTTTCTCTAGGCAGGTATGTGCGATTTAGCCGTTCTTCTACTTCTTTGAAAGTAGTGGGCATATTTGAGACAAATAGCTGATAAGCTTCGCCTCGAAGTCTGGTGGAGAAGATTTGTAAAAATGCTGATAGTTCCTCCACCGAAATGAACTGAATTACCTGGGTGCTGTTCTCCTGAGAATAGGGGAACCAGCTGAGCAGTCAGCTTGGCGATTTTTGCGTAATCTGCCATGTTTAAAGTGGGGATTTTGCAACTTGAATTTGACACTATTGGGGAGCTAGTATCTTCTATGCTGGTTTCCAGAAGGGAGTCGCCCAGCCAGTTCAAAAGGATTTCACTCACGGTGGAATCACAGACACTGTCGATGGCACTTTCAGTTAAATCTACACTATTATCTTTATTTGTGACTTCGAGCGAGTGCGAGAGTTCTCCAAACTCCTTCAGGCTCTCTTTGAACTTTTCAGTGCCTTAAATTTTGCGATTTGCTCAAGCCTTCGTTCCCGAGACTTTGCAATCTGTTTGTCAATAGAATCGCACTGTATAACCGAAAGTTCGGAGGAGTCTCGCAGTTTCTCCTCTAAATGCTTTAAATATTTTTCTAAATTTAAATTAAAAGGTCTTACTTGGTGGGGACCTGTTGTCCCGCTCCTTAAAGTGACTCCTCTACTCGGTGAGTTTGGTGGGGGTGTTGTATTAGTACCCTCTGTTGTGGATGTTGCTCCCGCGTTGCCTCCTTCGTACCGGGACGGAATTTCCTGTGCGTCGCCCGGTGAGGAAGATTGTGGTGGAGTAGGTTGAAGTGGTAGGATTTTCGGCGGCGTTCCCTGGTGGGAGCTTTGTTCGCTCATGGACCACCGTGTGTAAAATGTGCAGCTAGGGGGGCTTCTGCCGTCTTAATTCCCTTGGTTCAATATTGAGAGGGGGGCTTATTGCCTTCTTCGAGGTCCCTCTCAATTTAGGATCGCTGGTTGTGTCGCTTGAAGTTCTTTTGCTGCCTGGGGGGCCCGTGGCCTTCTTAAGTTCCCCCGGATGAAAACCCCTTTGCCTGCTTCGAAGTCCCTTTCAGCTCCGGATCGCAGTTCGTCGATTGAGGATACTTACTTCCTTCAAGTGTAGATTTAAAACTTTTGCTTGTGGACTTCTTTTATCCTGGGCTGGGATGAAGCCCGCTATTGTCCCACGTTGGCACTTTGTGCTTTGATGAGGGGGTGGCTGCGTGTTTTTTTTCAAACAGAGGCAGTTAAAGCTGTCCGACCCCGAGCGTTGGGAGCCGACAAGATCGAAATACTCCTGAAGCCAGACTCATCTTCAGGCGGAGGGTAGGGTGTCTTGCCCAGTATTCGATCCCGTCTTCAACTTCTTTTTGATTCGCAGGATAGAGGGGGGTTCTCGAGCACTTATACTTTGTTTGTGTAAAGTAGGCTTCCTCAATCCTACCGGCTGCGCCAATTGTTAAGTACCTGTTTGTGTGGGGGGGGGGGGGGGGGCAAGCGCGTGCCGTATCCAGTTCTCCCTTTAATGACACTCTCTTGCTTTTTCATTCCTTTCTTTTTATTTTAACATTCTTTTTACACCAGACAAATTTTATTTTAAACTTCTTTCTCACAACAAGATCAATTTACTTATTTTCTTTACAACTACAACCTTTTCTTGCAATTCTATTCTTCTTATTTTTTGTTTTTTTTTTTTTTTACACTTTCCTTTGTGATTCTATCACTCTTATTCCTTTTTATATATACATATATATATATTTTTTTACACCTGTAAACTTTATGATTCTTCTTCCTTTTTACGCTTAGAACCAAAACTGCCGCGACCTATTTTTCAATAAAAAAAATCAATCGACTCTTCTTTTTATAATAATCTTTTCGTCGAACCGCCGCGGATAAGATTTTAGATTTTCAAGTCGATTTTGTTTTTAAAGAATTCGCTCGCCAACCGCCGCGGACAAGATTTTAGATTTTCAACTCGATTTTGTTTTTAAAGAATTCGCCCGCCAACCGCCGTTCACCAAATTTTTAATCCAACTCGCGCGTAGAAACTCTAAAATTCAACTCTTTTCGTTTTTAAAATTCGACTGCACTCTTGATCATTTTCATCGCGATCAACAGCCGTCGGTCAGGGTAGAAAATGCATAGTTGCATTTCTACCCTGGGAAAAATTTTCATTTATTCTGGACTTGTTTAAACAAGTCCGGCATATTTTTCGTTGGACGGTGACTTGAAAAAATGAAATTTGATGTTTTTATAAACATCAGCCACCGTCCCGTCGATTGAAATTGCGGCGCGCGTATACATATAATGTATTTTCGCGGCGCGCATTTCTTATCGCGAAAGCTTTTTTTTGTGATATGTATGTACGTTCGTACATACATATTGTGATTTTCACGACAAATCGTACTGAGGGTACGATTTGTCTTTTGCTTTATTTTTTTTTTAAATAATTATTTCTACTGGAAAATTTAGCCATGGGAATAATTTTGTTTTAATTCATGGAATGTGAAGAAAATTGCTGACGCAATGATTGAATAGATAAGCTAACCAGGTTTTAGGCATGATTAGCTATGTGAAAATTTTATGATTTGGAATATTTTAATTTTTTTTTTTTTAATTTTAGGGATTTTAGGAATTTGAAGAACTGATTCGCTTTCTTCAAATGTTTTTGAAGGTAAGCTAATCATGTTCCTACTAAAATTATACCTTTTTATACTTTTCTAGGGTATAACTTACGTACATAACAAAAGTCACCGAAAGAGGAGGAAGCCACCAGTTTTTGTAAATACCAGAGATAATTCATGTTCAACTTTACGGCTAGAAGCCAGGACAGAACATTTGGTAAAAATAGACGTGGCCAGTAAAGAAGAGTTGGTATGCATGGCGGCGGAAATCAGACCAGGAGTATATTGTGGGAACACTATAATTAACCAAAGAATGGACAGACCTTTGTGGGTATTATTAATGCCAGAACAGAAGAAAAAGAATCCGTTGCTCAACTTTGCTATGAATATAGCGATATTTTTTATTTACCGGGAAATAAGCTCACGTAGACGTCAACGAAAACTTTCAAATTGCCTCTTATGGCAAACGCCGGCCCAATACATAAAAAAACGGTACAGGGTGCCAGAAGCTCACAGGGAAGAATGCCAGAAACAGCTAGCAAAGCTTTTGGAAGAAGATATCATAGAACCCAGTATAAGTCCATTCAATTTTCAAGTTCTACTTATCCCTAAAAAGGGAATGGATAGAGCTGGTAATCGGAAGTTTAGACTGTGCGTTGACTTTCGAAAACTGAACAAAGTGTGCATCCCTTACGCATATCCCCTCCCACGAATAAAAGATATGTCGTAGGCATTTAATAAAATCCGGCATTTAATTAAAAGCCTAGTCATTTAATTAAAAGTCGACATTTAATTAAATGCCGGCTTTTAAGTAAATGCCTAGGCAGATAATGGTAAAAGAAAGATATCAACACGATTTTTATTGAATGCCGGCATTTAATTAAATGCCTAGGCTTTTAATTAAATGCCGGTTGTTATTAAATGCCTACGACAGATATATTGGACAGATTGGGTCATTCTAGGTACTTCTCCACGTTAGATATAGCTAACGAATACCACCAAGTACTAATTGATTCAGCAGATAGGGAGAAACCAGCATTCAGTACCAATTTCAATCACTGTCAGTATAAGCGATTGCCATTTGGACTAAAAACCGCTCCCCCATTCTTTCAGTCCTTATTGAATGGGATTTTGACAGGGCTTCAAGGAATAAAATGCTTCATTTATCTAGATGATGTTCATCTTTGCAAAAAACTTAGATGAACATCACGAGAAGCTACGGGAGGTATTCCATTAGGGAACACAATTTGAAACTTCAGCCTTCGAAATCCCAATTTTTGTAGAAGGAAGTTGTGTACTTAGGCAATGTATGCTCAGAGAACGGAATAAGGCCGGACGAACGGTTAGTTAAAGTAGTGGGTGATTTTCCAAGACCACGAACCATGCGTCAAGTACAGTCGTTCTTGGGACTAGCTAACTATTACCGAAAATTCGTCCCAAACTTTTCTAAAAGCATGGCTCCCATTACGAAATTGCTGAGAAAGAATGCGACAAATCCTTTAGTATTATAAAAGAGGCTTTAACTACGCCACCTGTCTTGGGTTACCCTGATTTTAGTAAGGAATTCATTCACATTAATTACAGATGCAAGTGGAGAGTTCTTAGGGACAGTCTTACAAGTCTAACAAGAGGGAAAGCCGCTAAGCTATGCCAGCCGTACTTTAAATCCTGCTGAGAGGAATTATTGTACCACCGAACGAGAGATGTTGGCCATCGTTTGGGCTGTACGGAATTACAAATGTTATCTGTTAGGTAGACATTTTAAAGTTATATCCGACCACCAGCCTTTACGCGGAATTTTTAAGGTAAAGCATACCACATCCCGTATGGTGAGATTTCATCAGAAATTGTCTGAATATGACTTTGAAATTATTTATAAAACCGGCAAGCAGAATAGTAATGCGGATGCATCGAGCCGAATTCCCCAAATCTCTAATAGTAGAGAGGAAGAAAAGACTACAGAGTTTCCATGTTTTGCAGTAACTCGAGCTCAAGCGCGGAGGAAAATGGCAGTACACGAAAGTCAAAATCGGGAATCCGAAGACGACTGGGGCGTGATGAGCGAGCGTGAGTTGATTGCCGGAAGAACGATAAGACAGCCAGAGCCAAAATTAATTTCGGCCCCGAAGGAAGTAAAGAAAGATTATCACGACTCTAGGTCCGGAGGACATTTTGGACGAACTAAAACGTTCGACAGAATAAAGCTTTTCTACCGCTGGAAGGGGATGAAGGGTGTCAGACAAACAAGCACGCTCGAACCATTAAGATGCTTATGGAGTGACGGAAATATAAGAGAAAACGTTTGACAAGGTTTACGTAGATTTGGTGGGACCTCTACCCGAAGTCACAATGGCAACAAATATATCCTATCATTAATGGATGATCTTACGAGATTTGTTGACTTCGTGGCTATACCAGAAAAAGAAGCAAATACCGTTACCCGAGCTTTGTTTGAGCAGATTCTGAGTCGTTACTCACTGCCGATCAGGAGGCGAATTTCACAGAAGTTATGAAAGCCCTCTGTAAGATACTAAAGGTAAAAAAGTTGCAAACCACGGCATATCATCCACAGTCGAATGCGGTAGAGAGGCAACATTCTACTTTGGCAAGCTCTTCGAGGAGTTTCGTGGATCGGGAACAACAAGCATGGGACGAATATTTAAGAACGGCGGCTCATGCGTATAACAACACAATATATACAGGTACTAAACTTACACCTATGGAAACACTTTTCGGCTTTGCATCGCGAATTGCCAGTAAAACCAAACCAGAACCATTAAACAATGCCGACAGATATCATGCAGTACTACGTTTTAAGCTGCAAAAGTCATTTGAGCTGGCAATGGAGAATCTGCAAAAGTGTTATGGTCGTAGCGTATTGCATATAGCAATATGCTACACGTACTGTAGCGTGTATGTCGGCTGCTGTCCATAGCGGAAAGCGAACGCACCTTGACTGGGAGAAGTGCTTTACTCAAGCCCAAGTGACATGTCGTTGAAGACAAGGAAGAAGAAGAGTTTTTTGAGAGGATGAAGAAGGTGATGAGACATCTGAGCTGTGGAAAATTGTGTTGTAAAAAGTTATAGATTTCAAAGAAAAAAGGAAACGTTTTACGGAAAATAAAATAACAATCAAGTGGTCAGTTTCTTTATCCACAAGTGAGCAGAGTAGACAACGAGGTGAAAACTCGGATGGATGAAGTAAGGATGGAAAGGAAATAGTGCGTACAGAAAGGCCCAGATGAAGAATTAATTATAGTAAGCAGATAAGAACAACAATCCCCAGGTATCATACTTTTATTAACTTATTCTCGGCGTAATTAGTGAAAAGCTGCCAGCACACAATTCACCGTGTAGTTGGTTCCTCAAAAGTTCTGTGTGGTGGAAATTACACCGGGTAATTCAGATGATGGCCTCGTAGGTATATGAGCGGACTCAAATTTCGCAACAATAAACCTGTTACGCTGGATCAGAAATAATAATCTGACACGCCTTGTTGGATTCTTGAACTGCGAAGCGTAGGGGGGATTTGCAACAGTTATGACAAGATGAATTCCGAGAAAAGTCCGAAGTATACTAGAAACAACATTTGCAGATATGTGAAAGATATAAATGATTCAGGAGCCGTAGAGTACGTCAAAATCAAATATTGTCTTTAAGATGCCTGTATATCGGCCATACGATCACTCAGTGATATTTAACGTAGAGTAATTTTCTCTAGAATTTAATAGAATAGAATAGTTAACAACAGACTAGATATTTAGCCTTAGCTTTTATCAAATTTTTGATTTTTTTTAGGGCGCCTTTGCCAATGTAACTAATAACTACATTTATATTCCCGTAATGCCGCTGTTGACATAGGTGTTGTAAAAGACAAGAAAAAATTTGGATTAAAGTACATTCCTGTACAGGAAATCCCGACCGGACTTTTTCGGGTTATATTCTTTTTTTGGATTTTCTTTTTTCATAATTTCAGAACCGCCAGAACACTCCAGAAGGCCTTCATGGAGGAACGCTGTTGTTATTAAGGTATTTTGTAATTCGTTCAGCTGGGATCTTCTCATCTGAGATTTTAATTTGAAATATATTTATTTGACTATTTAAGATAATAATGCTAGTCTCGACTCAGTTGAGATTTAATTGGAATCGTATTCATTTGGTTATTCTAAATGATAATAGTAGTTCTGACTCATAGCAGATTTGATTTGCAATATATACATTTGATTACTTGAAATAAGAATAGTAGTTTTGACACATATGATATTTAATTTGAAATTTTTCATTAGATTATTTGATACAGTGATAAGTAATAGAATTAGTCGCTGACGTTGAAAATGTAAGTTAACTCTAAGGAGCCCTAGTTTAGCATTTCCTGATGTAACTCCTAGTCAGAATTTCCTGTGTACGAAGCTACCATAATACTAGTGAGCTAGATTTTTTCATTCTTTTGTGAAATTAGTGCTTCGGGAATAATTCGTGTTGACAATTTCATGTAGTAACCTTAGTCTTGTTGACCCTGAAATGAATTCCGTTAGTAGTAATGAGCTCGATTTTTATTCATAGTTTCTTTTGTAAGTTTAGGCTGGAATAAGTTATTTCGGAAAGGTTTCTAGTATGTCGAGCAGTCGAGAGCTCTTGACATTAGCAGTTATAGCTTTTTTTCGTTTATTAATTATCAAATTGAAACTAATCTGAGCTGTAGAATAGCTAGAGAACGTAACCTTATATCTAATAAAGGGCCTTTATAACGTAATGAATTCGTATTAAGTTTTATTTTTTCCCGCTCACTTTCCTGGAGCCCTCTCAATATGAAGGTTGAATAGGTCCGCTCCTCTACTCTGTTTCCAGTTCAATAAGGGACTTTGGACGATTGTGCCACCCAAAGTCAATGGGAGGATGGGGCTTGGCAAGGAAGGCATGCCATCTGCGCCTTCCATGGAATGCAGGTAAGTGACGTAAAAGTCCCCTCAGGACTGAGTGGGTGCTCGTTTTGGTGTAGATAGGCATGAATTTTTTTTTGATTATATGAAGAACGAATTAGGAGAAGCTTTTATTTTAGATATTAGGAAGGTTGCCAGTAGATTAAGGAATACAAGTAAGAAGTAGGAGAGCCAAAATGGAAAGGCTTATGGTAGTAATATTAGTTAGTGTGACATCACTGTATGCAGAGAATGCCGACCAAACCAAACCCATAACACAAACGGGGGTACTATTTGAGAATGTGGGAAAGGTGAACTTCTACAGCAAGCATTGGACGATTCTAACTAAACTGGAAACACCGGATTTAACAAAAGAGTTTGAGTTTGCAAAAAATTGCAGCAGTTTAAGCAGAGAATTATGTATCAGGATCAGGCACATCGGATTTCCCTAGTTTATAATCCAATTTATATTTGCAAGCACTGACCGAACACTTCATTTCTGTTTTTTTAATTGTTATGAAGGTTTTAACAGGCACTAGTGTCACTATAAAACTTTACACAAAATAAACTTCAAAATTAAATAGTTTTGAAAAAAACTGATTCCGTACTCTTGTTGAATTTCGCAAAAGAATTTTAGATTGCATAAACCTATTCACAAAACAAAATCACAATTGACATTTATTCTACAGCTTTGACAATTAGTCAATCCAGCATCTCACTTACTCCTATGTATAGTCTCCTACTCTTGACAAATTACGCTCAAGTACACGAATTTTACACGATTCAACCATTCCTGTTTGCTCTATATTCTAAGGCTAGTTGCTCTAACTAGTGTTGTCAGGTGAGAGAGGGAGAAGAGATGATGTTGATAGATGGATGATGCAATCGGTATGGAAAAAAAAGAAAAAGTTTTTTTAAAATACGGTAAAAAGATTAATTTAGAGATTTTTTTTCTTCGGTAAAAAAGTGCTTCTAGAAAAGTAATAAACAACAAATAAAAAATCTAGAATTGGTCTAAGACTAATTCTTATGATACCCGAGATGAATGCCCGTATTAAATTTCGTATGGTCATCGATCTATTCAAGTTTGATTTTGAAGTTGTTTTTCGCTTACATTTCTAGAACGGTTTGTCGCACAGAATGATTATAACCAATTTTATAGGATTTCGTATTCTGCAGAAGTTTTTAGTACAATAAAAATGTCTTGGACTGATCGTTTTCAAAGTATACGTAAAAAACCGAAATTTTCATATGGCAACACCAAGGAGTTGCCCGATTTAGTCCATTTTTGACATTTTATTTGCCAATGAAGGAGTTGCCCGATTTGTCTCATTTTCGAACTTAATTTTACTTTTTTTTTTAAAGTCCGTGTACAAAATTTCAGCGCTCTAAGTATACGCGTTCTCGAGTTATCGTGCGCACGGACGGACATGCAAAAATCAAAATAACTTTTAATATTATGAATGGGTGTCCAATCCATTTTGCCTACCATCACTATTTCGAGGTGTTACAAACGGAATGACAAACTTAGTATACCCTATAGATTTCATCTAGGGTATAAAAATAATAAAAGGGGAGATTTTAATGAAAAAAAGGCGATAATACAGGACTATCGTGACTTGGAAAATGGATGAAGTTGATATTTTGTTTGAAATGATGCTATTGGGAAACTTGAGAAAAGGAAAAATTTCCGTTCTTTTAATGAAGATTGCAGGGAAAGAATCAATGGTGTACAGCATGGTTATCTAAAACCAATAAAGTAATATTAAAACAAATAAAAATAAAAGAAAAAAAACACTAAATATTAAAATCAAGTAAGTAAAATTGGAAGTTTATATGGAGGAATGGTAGGCATACAATTGGAAAAGGAAAAGCCTAGTTGAATAATTACAAAGTGTATGAATGTTTTGGAATGTAGAATTATACGTGCAATCTGCAAAGTTAAAATTATTAATAAAGGATGATAAGGGTTATGTCTAAGACTATCATTGACAAATGAAAAATAAGGAAATTTATAAAAAAAAAAAATTATTAAATTTTTGATGTATTAAGAAGGAAAAATCTTAA
The DNA here is from genome assembly GCA_963924295.1 of Dioctria rufipes. Classification (NCBI taxonomy): domain Eukaryota; kingdom Metazoa; phylum Arthropoda; class Insecta; order Diptera; family Asilidae; genus Dioctria; species Dioctria rufipes. Next base: position 138,875,943 of record OZ002740.1, read on the forward strand.
AGAAAATTATTAAAGTTTTGATTTATTAAGAAGAAAAAATCTTAAAGAAAATTACTAAAGTTTTGATTTATTAAGAAGGAAAAAATTTATGAAAAATTATAAACGTTTGGATTGTTAAAATGGAAAAATGTACGAAAACTTATTAAAGTTTTTCAAATATTAAATGAGAGAACATATTACTTAAGCAATGATTTGAAAAAAAAATTATATTAAATAATCACTACGGTATTTAAGTATAACGAAAAGAAACCTATTATATTAAACAATTATAGATGTTTTTCAAAATCAATCGGAAAAGCATATTTTGAAAAATTACGGAAATTTTAATTATTAAAAGAAAAATTTATTGAAAGATCTCTAAATTCTTTTTTTTTTTGTTGGTTACCAGAGAATTTTTTTTATCAGATTGTAGTGAGCCGTCTCCAAAGAGGGACCAAGGTATGGTGGGCATTGGAGCCTATATTGAGTATATTTTTGATTAGTAATACTATGAGTTTGAACCAGTAAGGTTTGAGAGAGGCGTGATGTAGTGGATGTGAGCATGGGGGTTCATCCTTCTTTCTGTTTCTTTCCCTGTTGATGTCCGAGGTGTGGTTGTTTTTTTTTCCCCCTTTCCGTCCGTTCGTCCGAAATGAAAAATTTGAATAGTAAAGTGGCCTTTAAATAATATAACTGCCGACAGCTAAAGAGAGTGTGTCACTTACTCGCCCCACGACGAGCTAGCAAGTTCACCAACTAAACTAGACAGGCAATAGCAACGACACACTCGCAGGTTCAATTTTTCTTAGATAACCTTCAATGCGTATTCAGCTATATAAATTGCAGTTCTTTTAGAGTTTTTTTTTTTTTTTTTGTGTTTTAAAATCTTTTAAATCTCAGTAGTTTATTTGTCGGCTAATATTTCCATATCGGATGGCATGGTCCACCATGATAGGCAATTACAAATATGGCGCCCTTCGAGATGCTTATGGGAGCATATCGAGGGTCGTCCATATTTGACGTATTAGGCAGTTTACAAAATGAAAAAGAAAAGATGTAAAAATGGAAACTTTAAGAAATGAAAAAGTAAAGATGTCAAATGAAAAAAAAATGTAAGAAATGAAATATAGAGTAAATATATATATACATATATAAAATTTGTAATGGCAATGGAATTAAGCAAATGCTAATAGAAAATATGAAATATTAGAAAGAAAAAAAAAATAAAAAAAAAATGTAAAGCGAAGAGAAATAAGAGAATTTAATGTTGTTATGGCCGAATATAAGGAAGATTCTTCCAGCAGCCAAGGACGCATTTTAGTGAAATAATTAGCAATTTCTAAACAGTAACCTCGCATGGTACTGTTCAACAACTGTCGGCTATTTCGCTGATTAGTTCAACAGCTGGCTGCGATGAGCGCTTAGTGGAGCAATCGACGATTACGATAGCAATTAACCGCGCATGGTAATTGTTATGTAAAGCGATTGTTTACTACTGAGGGACTCAGGTGCTGCAACCGGTAGAACAAACGACAAGGTTGTGAGCAAAGAAAGCATACTTCCGAGTATAGGTTCATAAAAGACCAATGACTGGTCTGTCGAGGGCCGTAGTATTCTAGCCGTTCAATTCAGAATCGCGTAACATTTTCTGTCATAGTAGTGTCAAGTTTCCGTTAAAATATGCTATATTAAGATACTGCAGCATGTACGCCGGCCTGCGGTTAAATGGTAACTGAACGCACCCCAGGGATCGACAGCGTCCATCGTCATTCCCAAACAAAAAAAGGAAGAAAAAGAGAGGGTGAAAAGAAGTGTGTTAGAGTTTTTTTGTTGGTTAAGAGCTGCAGTGGAAAAAGTTTCTCGTAAAATCTCAAGTTAAAGTATAAAAGTATAGTTTCCAGTAGAAAAAACAGAAATAAAAGAACGTAACGAAGAGGGATTATACGAGTGCGGAATAAAAAACGTGGATGAAAGCTAAAATGGGAGGAATGACAATGGAATACTAAATGCATAAGTAAAGAAACCTAGAAGGAAATACTTTTGCTTTCGCAAGGGCGCAACTGTATGTATATAAATGAAAAGAAACAAGATAAAAACAAAACATCAAGATAGGTATCGTAATTTTTAAATTCTATTAATTGTCCGGGAAAGGGAGACCCTTCGTATAAGTGCTAAGCACGCGGTCATACACATCGGCAGCTCTGAGTCCATATAGAAGCGACGGAAAGCATCAAGTTAAAGCAAAAGCGACAATTGTAAGACGTTTTCACTAAGACCAGGATTGCAAGAATCTCGGGTATTTCGAGGCATACGAGGTAATGACGCTAGTCCATCACGTCAGGCCTTTCAAAGTGTACAGGAGGCAACCGAACTATGCATCTCAGTTACGAATTTTAAAGGATGTAAAAAAGTATACAATAACTATGCCGGTACGAACATAAGTTCCCAAAAGTAGTCTAAACGAAGTAACTGAATAATCCCAGTTTGAAGTCCCAATTCCGAATTTACAAGGTCCAAGGATACCCCATGGGACAATCAGGTTTGCAGATTAATAATTAGAACTGAGACCAAAATTGTGAAATTTTTCGTCAAGGTTTTCAACAAAATTACTAGTTGTAAAAAATCCCACTATCATATATGTCTCTTCTAAGTTAAATACTAGGCTAAATTACTATATTTCTCTAAAGTATTTAAAAAAAAAAGAAAAAAATTATATTATACTATATTATTATATTTTTCTAAATTACATTTGAATGAAATCATATTATACTATATTGTTATATTTTTCTAGTTAACGATCATATTATAGGCTCACAATATGCTAAATTCTTGTGAGAAACGAACTATCTTATACTATAGCACTGCGATCTTTTTAGTTTAACCTCTGAGAAGGAATCAATGTACGATATACTCAGGTTAGCATTATATACCTATACTGTTGCATATAGAGATAATACTAGGCCCAAAGAATAATAATAGTATTATAATTTTGATTCAACAAGATGAATTTTTGTACGGCAGTGTAAAGGAAATATCTAACAGACATCTTCGGGTTGTTTATTTTCTATTTCCAAGTTTATTTACAGGATCAGAGTTGCTCCAGAAGGCCTTCGTAGAGGAACAGCTACTATCACGATAATTGCAGGTAACTATGTCTGGGATTTGCCTCCAGTATTTCACGTTACGGGGTGAACAAAATTTTATTTTAGTGTAAACGCAAAATATTATACCTATTATAAAGAGACAGTGTTCTCCATTTGAATAAACCTACAGACGGTACGCAACATTATAGAGTGTTAGATTTTTTTTTCGTTTCTCCTCTCACTATCCTGGAGCCCTCTCGTATAAAGGTCGTTTAGGTTCGCTCGTTTATACTCTCTTTACAGGTCGACAAGGGACTCTGAAAAATCTTGCCCTCAGAGTCATATGGGTGGTTGGGGCAGGCAAAGAAGGTGTACCATCTGCGCCTTCAACATGGATGTAGGTAAGTGACGTAAAAGGTCCCTTCAGGACTGAATGTGTGCCGGCTTTTGTTGGATAGGCACGAAGTTTTTTTGATTATGGCTGACGGCAGCGGCAGGTTTTTTTCGTGAAACCTCCCTACACTCTCCGCCAATAGCCGAGGCGAGCTAGCGTGCCGCCTTGCAGTCAACGCTGTCCGTCGAGTGATCTGTCAGCTCATGCTGCTGGACTTTACGTCCAAGCCAGTCACTCAACATAATACCATAACAAATAGCGCCCAACGTGGGGCCACCTCAGTCAACTTCGGTGTTCAAGTTTGACACTAGGGACTGAGGCTACTTGAGATATGGACATTTGGCTTGTAGCTAAATCGTCTGACTCGGTAGTCGCATATCTAGTGGAGAACATATGTGGACCTGAGGTTTGATTGTTTTGTTAATAGAATTTTTTTTTTAAAGTAAAGTAAAGTTTTTGGTATTTTGAATTTTTAGTAATGTAATGTTTTGAAAGTTTTGAAAGTTTGTAACGTAGAGTAATTTCTTTTGAGAAGTTTTGAATTGTAAGTTCGACATCAAGTCTGAGCAGTTGAATTTTTTTTGTAATTTTTTTTTAATGATCTTTCCCGCTGGCCTTCTGTCATGGAAATGGTAGGTGGCCTCATTGTTTGTGCTCTCACGGAGACATGTCTCTGTTGGCCAACTGGCTGGACAGAGTCGTGAATCTGTGAGACGGCTTTTTGGCTTTCAGCTAACTAGTCGACCAGATTCATGACTCTGCCCAGTTGGAAGGTAGCTGGGCATGACAATCAGGTGAAGAGGAAGGAAAGAGTTGTTGGAGGATGGAAGTGATGCTAGAGACCTTCAGTAATCAGGAGTTGGCATACTGATAACTGCCTGGCTAAAGAATCTCTAGTATCATTTTCAGTCTCTAGCTTCTCCAACCCGACTCTTCCCAGATTTCTGTGAGAACTCATACATTTTTCATGCACACGTTCACGTTACTTGCTTGCATCAATATTTCTGACCTGAAAGAGAGAGCGGCCTGTAGAGTTTCATGTGTGGAGTGGCTCCTGGAAGTGAAGGAGAAACCGTATGATTTTGATTGGAATCTTTTTTTTTCGAAACGCTTAATTGAACTTTTGGTAACTATGTCGAATCTTTGAGTTTTCTGAATTTTTTTTGAAACTTCTCCGAACGTTTGGGAAAATTTTTTGTTTGAAATTTTAGTATATCGTCCCAACCTTCAAATTTTTAAATCAGTATTTCGTTATCTTCATTTTTGAAGAGCCTGTTAGTTTCCGAACTTTTGAATTCTTTGGATTTTCCTGGCATTCTTTTCAAACCCTTGGTTTGTAATTCTTTTTTGAAAGCTTGACACAGCGAACACCACCGCGCGTAACTGGTGTACCGGTACCGTTGCCATACCAGTGCTCCATCTGCCAGGAGGGCAACTGGTCAGGACCGAGGAAGCCAGTGAAGACGTTTGTGGACATTTGTTCCACAAGGCGTGCCTGAAAACGTGGATTGGGCAGCAGTCAAACTGCCCTAACTGCAGGTTCCATCTCACTCAGTATGATTTTACTGAGTATACAGGCGCTGTCCGGAAGACGACGAAGCCCGGAAAGTCTGTCAGTCACGATCCATGCCGACATTAGATTTACCACCTTTGACGATTCCACCACCTAGTCGAAGATCCCTATCACCTGGGATGCCAGACCTGCATTACAGGACTTTCACAAACCCTAGTTCACGACAAGATAGCGCATCGCTCAGGGTCATAGCTCAGCAGCGACTGATGCCTTGATGGCAGGCTTGCGCATACAAATGCAAGACTTAATGCGAGAAGGCCTCGAACATAGCCTGAATGCATTACGGTCTGAATTAACAACCAGTGTTCGACAACAAATAGCAGCCGCAATACCACCAGTGAATTTCTCACGACCTCCTCCGTTCATGGGTGACCCAAGACTATCGCAAGATTTTCCCGATCTGCGTAGGCAATCGTTGAATAGACCATCATCCGCTTCCGGTCGGCCTATTGGTCAGCCTACACCAAACTTTGTCCCACCTCCACCACCATCAGCTTCCGGTCGGCCTACTGGTCAGCCTACACCAAACTTTGTCCCACCTCCACCACCACCACCTATTCGTAACCCTGCAGGCGTAGGACAACGACGTTCTGGCAGCCCCATCCGCAGATGGAATCTATCTTATAGTGGCGACAGCTCACGGCTCACTGTTGACGAGTTTGTGTTTAGAGTGGAAGCTTTGACGTATTCGGCCTTAGAAGGAGATTTTTTCTAGTAAGGCACATGACAACCTTGCTTTCTGGACCAGCGATGAACTGGTACTGGTCTCTCCTGAGGCAGAATTGGACGCCTTCATGGAAGTATGTAAAGAAAGCTCTATTAGCTGAATGGGGAGTACCAAAAGATGACCTTAAGGTCAAGGTCCAGCTGATGTTGCGAAAACAGAAAGCAGGGGAGTCATTTGCTACGTACCATCAACACCTGGTACAGTTGCGCGATCAACTTCAAAGTCCCTTGGCGGACGGAGAATTCTTAGAGATCGTAAAGTCGAATCTGCTTCCAGACATTCAGCAGAAAATCTGCCTCCATCCCACCAACACCATACACCAACTCCGGGGACTCGTAACCCAAATACAGGCGACGCAGCAGTGAATCGAGACTGCGTGCAGCTGGAATACATATCGCAGCCAAAAAATCAGCGAGGTGGATGAGTATCGTCCGACGGAAGTCGAGCTGAAAACGTCACCTGAACGCAGTGAGGAAAGCCTGCTATCTGCTATTACAACCCCTTAGAATGTAACCTGCTGGAACTGTGACCAGTCCCGGCAGGAAACACAAGTTGTGTTCTACTATGGATGCGGATGCAAGAACATTTTCAAGCCCGATTGCAGCTATTGTCGACAGAAAAACCGGAGACGGGTCGGGAATACCACCACCTCTTTCCGACCAGCGTCAACGTCGCGAGCGACAACTGCAACGAACACTCAAGTTCAAGCCTTGAACAAGGAGGAAGCTCCGCTCGATTAGCAGACCTTGACGAATCCCTGAATTGTCCACTGATATCATTCAGTGATTCTGATGACGTCAGCAAAACACTTGATAGTACGAACATTTCATTGATAGAGATGGAGAACCTGATAGACTTCTCCGCGGATCTTCAAGCTCCCATTTCCACTTCTGGGGAGCCCATGACTTTTAATTTTCGATGTCCCGATAAAACCGACAGCACTTTTAGCTGACAAGGTTACTGAGAAGAAGATTCGGCCTCCTGCCATTTCTGTTTTAAAACGGCCACCAAGTTCTGTTATGACGAGTGGGCGTGAGCCTGTTTTACATCCGCTGACGCCGTATCATACGCGTCTGCAGAAATACAACGCAGTAAGAGACCGAATCTTCTCCTCAGTGGCGGAGTTAGCTGAAATCGTGTTTCCTGACCTGGATATTGGACCGAAAAAGAAACGATCAACCGTTCGTTGGCAGAAATACTGTCGACGGATGCGACTGGAAAGAAAGAAACTGGCACAGATTTCCGTGTCGATGCCAGACGACATTCGACCGTATGCCGAAGTAGGACTGCTCGGGCGAACTGAGACTGGATTACTTGATAGTGGTGCCACTGTCAGTATTCTAGGCCAGGGAGCTCTAGAGGAGCTTGCAGAAGCAGAGGTTGAATGGAAGAAGTATCGTACACAGGTCCAAGTAGCAAATGGTGCCATGAGGACTGTGCATGGTCATGTGGACTTGGATATCACTTTCCGTGGTAAGACCAAAAACGTGCGTTTTTACGTGGTTCCAAGCACTGTATCTAGGAATAGACTTCTGGCGTCTATTTGGGTTGGCTCCAGAAGTCGTGGGTATAGTTGCAGAAGTGAATCCGAGTCTAGCAGCTACCTCTGACACCGATTGCTATATTCTTTCCAGTCTGGAACAACAACGCTTGGAAGCCACGAAACAGCTTTTCCCCTCTTTCGCCGCTTATGGCCTGGGAAAAACATCGTTGGTCGTTCACAAGATTGAAACGAATGACGCCGCCCCGATAAAACAGCGCTTTTTTTTCGATTTCGCCGGCAGTACAAAGTTTGATGGATGCCGAATTAGAGCGAATGCTATCGCTGGGTGTGATAGAGGAGAGCCAGAGTCCTTGGAGCTCTCCAGTTGTTCTAGTGAGGAAGCCTGGAAAGGATCGCCTTTGTTTTGGCGCCAGGAAAGTCAACTCTGTTACAAAGAAGGACGCCTATCCGCTGCCGCAGATAGATGCGCTTCTGAGTCGACTTCCTCCGGCAAACTACATAACGAGCCTCGGCCTGAAAGACGCATTCTGGCAGATCTCACTAGACGCTGATTCCAGAGAAAAGGCCGCTTTTACTGTACCTGGTCACCCTCTCTATCAGTACACGGTGATGCCATTCGGCCTATGCAACGCTCCACAAACGATGTGCCGCCTCATGGATAAAGTCATTCCTTTTGATTTTCGTGAGAACGTTATCGTCTATCTAGACGATTTATTAATTCTGTCATCAGACTTTGACTCGCATCTCACGTTACTATCGCGTGTAGCGGATTGTTTGAGGAAAGCTGGCCTCACTATCAACGTAGAGAAGAGCAAGTTTTGCATCAAGGAGACCAAATACTTGGGTTTCATTGTCGGGAAAGGAGGAATTAGGACTGACCCAGACAAGATCTCAGCCATAGTTGACTATCCGTCACCTATAACTGTTCGGCAAGCCCGACGCCTACTAGGTATGGCGGGATGGTATAGACGGTTCATCCCGAACTACGCTGACTTAACTGCCTCCATTACAGACACCTTGAAAAACCAGTCAGTTCAAATGGACACCTGAAGCTCAGACGTCTCTTAATCTACTAAAGCAAAAACTTACTTCTGCTCCGTTGCTAGTGAGCCCAGACTTCACCAAGCCGTTCGTTATACAGTGCGATGCGAGCCAACAAGGTATTGGTGGGGTGCTGATTCAACTAGATGACGATGGCCACGAGAAGCCAATAGCCTACGTCTCGAAAAAATTGAACTCAGCACAAAGAAATTATACCGTCACATAGCAGGAATGCCTAGCTGCAATCTTAAGTGTACAGAAGTTCCGGCCCTTCATTGAACTTATGCCGTTTAAGATAGTGACGGATCATGAGAGCTTGAAATGGCTGATGTCTCAAAACGACCCCAGCGATAGACTTGCTCGGTTTGAAGCTTCAGAGTTTCGACTTCTCTATTGAACACCGAAAAGGAAGCCTGAATGTCGTCCCTGATGCGCTGTCACGCATTCATTGCAACAGCTTGTCCACCAACGAAGATCCTGGCCCGGAAGTTTACCTTAGTTCGCCATATTTCAACTCGTTAGAATATGAGGAACTGAGACATAACGTTAAAACGACTTCTGGCAAACTACCAGATCTTTGCGTCAGGGATAGCTTCGTTTACATTCGGAATGTTCCGAGAACAGGCGATCCGATTCAGGAAGAAGAAGCTTGGAAGCTTTGGATTCCACGAGGGCTTGTCACCGACGTCATTTCAAGGGCTCATGATTCGCCACTAGCTTCACACAGAGGTATAGGGACAACACTGGAACGTCTGCGAAGACATCTGTACTGACCACGAATGACAGTTGATGTCAGAAACTACGTAAGCGCCTGTGACGTGTGTAAGGAAACGAAGGCTCCCAATACTATTCTGAGACCACCTATGAGGATCCAGTCTGTGACAGAACGACCATGGCAAAAGCTGTATATCGATTTTCTGGGTCCATATCTTCGGTCAGTGAAAGGAAATGTCTGCATTTAAATAGTTCTTGACCACTTTTCAAAGTTCCCGATTCTCAAACCTATGAGAAAAGCATCTACACTCAATGTGTGCCGATTCATCGAGTCCCTGAAACGATAGTCTCTGACAATGGAGTCTAGTTTTGCTCGACTCAGTTCGCCAGATTACTGGATAAGTATGGGACGAAGCACTTGCGAACGGCAGTTTATTCGCCGCAAGCAAACGCCTCAGAGCGAGTAAACAGGTCTCTATTATCAGGGATTAGAGCATATATCCGGAAGGAACATACGAAATGGGATGAGAAGCTAAGCCAAGTAGCTAGTTCCCTCAGGAGCTCTTTCCACCAAGCAACTGGTTTCTCTTCCTATCGAACACTCTTCGGTCAACAAATGATTGAACATGGCAGCTCCTATTCCATCTTGAGGAGCCTTGGAACTCTTAATGAGCCGTTGAGAGTAGATGCTGAGGACAAAATAAGATTGATCCGTGTGAGAGTGCAGGAAAATTTACAGCAAGCGTTCGAACAGGGTTCACGAGCCTATAATCTTAGGGCGAAACCTGTCGACTTCAAAGTTGGTCAAGAGGTATTTAAACGGAATTTTGCCCAAAGCAACTTCCAACAACAGACTAGTGCTAAACTGGGATGGAAATTTGTCAAATTTCGGGTCAGGGCCAAGAAAGGATACGCTTATTATGAGCTTGAAGATCTGCGGGGAACACTGTTAGGAGTCTATCACGCCAAAGACATCAGGCAGTGATAACCATTCTGGAACGTCGTCTATCTATTGTCACTTTTTCCTGGCAGCCCTAATAAGACATCCAGCCAGCTTCACTGGCAAACTACAGGATGCCAATGTGCCGCTTAGGACATTACCAGCCTAGCGGTCGGCATACCTCTTGGACAATAGTACATTTTTTCCTTTTTCCCTGTTCCCTAGCATAGTAATACTACACTACGTTAATCCCCTCCTACGTAGTAACCCTGCGGCAGATAGCCTGATGTAGGAATTCCAATTGCTTATAAGTCCCTGCAAATTTTAGGATGAGTGTCAGCATGTCACTACTTCGACGACGCCTTGGAGACACACCCTTGAACAATCGCCGGTCGGAGGTCAGAGTGAGATGTTGTGCCGGGAAAGCTTAGTGATCAGTTCTTTAGGTTGCTGATCGCAGGGCTTCCTCAGCATCTCGGTGAGGAAAGGCAGAGTGACATCGACCGGCTGGATTTTTTGGGTTACCAGCTCGTCGATGTAACTTTGGCTTCCCACACGGAGCAAGATATCGAGGTCTGATCAAAGACTGACGAGCCTTCAGGGATGTGTCCTCGATGCGTCATCAGTCAAGTATAGCCGACAGTCGTAGGCAAATTCGAGTGATGAGGAATACGCATTGGGTCGTGGGTCGAGACACACATTGGGCGCCCGCAGCGATGAGGCCTATGTTTAAGACCGGCTAGCTCAGTCGACCATTTTACAGCGTTGTCTGAACCATGGGTGGCGCAGACCACTCAGCCCTGTTATGGTCGTAGCGTATTGCATATAGCAATATGCTACACGAAATACTGAAGCGTGTAGGCCGGCTGCTGTCAAGCAGAAAAATTGAACGCACCCCGACCGAGAGAAGCGCGTTTCCTCGAGCTCGGAGTGACATTCTGACGGTGGAAAACAAGAAGAAGACAATCTTCTCGTATGGTGAAATCGTCAAGTATAGCCGTGCAAGGAATAACTCCAAAGTATTTTCGCAGACATCCGCTAGAAAACAAAACTTTTATTTTCAAATACCCCTCACCAATCAAAACTTCGGCAACAGCGGCTTCTCAACAAGTCGATTTGGGGCCAAATTCTGTATCTCTCCGGGCAGCGGCTCGTATGTTAGAGAAAATTAAAATAAATCGCAACGAAAATGTTGGCATGTCTTCGCCACAAGAAAAAGCTGAAAGTAAATCAAGGGAATCAAAATCGTATGTATAAGTTGTTAAGGATTAGTGAATTAGGAGAAAATATCAACTCAACTACGAGGAACGGTGAAAATATTGAAAATATTCCTCAACATAAAAGTTGTTTCCCTATCTATTGAAAATATTAAAAGACAATGAGGAAATGACAATAATTGAAGAACCCTCCCCACGAATCTATCAAATACGGAACTCTAGCTAGAATATCACCAAACAAACATCTCGAGAAGTGCACAAAGAAAATAATTGATGTTGGTGCTGTGAAAAGTTAAATTAAAATAGGTAATGTGCTACAAATGCATCAGTCTGATGTGAGGTTCAGCACTCGTTGGGGGATGCTCCACCGATATCCAAGATGTGCCTCAACATGATTTTGTTATAGAAATGCCATGCAAGTTCGACCGTAGGTCATCTGAAATTTCTCTGTGAGAACATTCTTTCTCGACTTAAGAGTAAGTGATAAACGTATACTCATCGGAAGCCAACTTGCCGCAGGATAGGGCGCAGTAAATGTTTGTTTGAATCAATAGTTTAAGAATTATGCTAAACGCATTGGATGCCAATAATAATTATTGTATTGATTTAGTCACGTCATCTGCAACTCAGACGGTAGGCTTTGAGCTCGCTCCGGATTTGAAAACACAAGACGTTTTTTTTTTTTGTGTGAAATTTAAAGACGGAATGCGCTGACATCTTTAAAAGATAATTTTACAGTATATAGCTAACGCGACTTGAAATAATACTACAGTTAAAATTATCATTTGGATAACAATTATTTTTAGAACAAAGAGATTAGCAAGAGGACCATTTGGGAGGCCCCTCTTCGGTGGATCCTCTACTTTGACCATGTAGGTGTTCTCAACTCTATTTTATTGTGTGAGTAACGTTAATAATCTATAAATTTTTGCTGCATACAAAGCTCGTCAATAAGTAGTTTTGTTCTTTTCGTCAATAATCGTTTTTAACAAAAAAATTAAAGAACAGGTTTAAAGAATTATCGGCACCACGTAACTAGAGAAATGTAATGATAACCAAAAAAGAAGAAAACAAAAAGGAGAGAGATCGTTACTATAGAAATTTTAAAATATTGAAAGCAATCGCGCAAATTTAACAAAATTACAAACTATTTCCTACAATCTTCGCATAATTTCTCAAAAAGTTTAAAACGAGTAAAAGACGATTACTAAGATTTCCCTAAAATGTGTTATAATGTGATGAATTTTCTTTTTATTTTTGATAAATAAGTTTCATGTTTTTATTTACCTGAAATTCTTACCTTTTATGAGAGATTGTCTTATCTGTGACTCAACGGAATATATGAAATATTAATTAGCAGTGCCGGTCATGATAAAGTTTCTTTTTCCTCGTTCCTTCCTGGCCGAGTAAGTTTTTGTCAGAACGAGTCCGTCATAATAATGCATTAGTTTATTCATTCACGATTTAAATAATACGTAATTTAATCAAATTTAATCAAGAGCGCATGCCTATCACGGAAAGTTTCAATCAGATAATGTACTAGTATTCTTCAGTTATTATTATTTTAGTAATTAGTACTCTTTGTATTAGTATACTTATTCATCTCGTTTTCTTAATTTCTATATTGCATACTGCTAGCGTATAAGTGCATCGCAAATGTGATGTTGATTGTCTTCACAAGATGAGGAAGAATTAAGTCTTCCGAGATTTTTTTTTTTTTCTCTTTTTTTAAACTGGAAAGAAAGAGGTCATTAAGTCACCTACTAGGTTAAAAAAAGGTTAAGGCTTCGTAACTTTGCCGAGACATTATTATAATTAAATACAATTTATAACGTAATGTCTCCATGAGCTTTGAATTCTTTTCCTTCACCATCCTGGATCTCTCTCATATGAAGGTCGTCTAGGCTCGCCTAGTCTCTCTCTCTTTACAGATCAACTAGGGACACTGAAAAATCTTGTCCTCAGAGTCAGATGGGTGGATGGGGCATGCAGGAATGCAGACCATCTGCGCCTTCAACTATATATATATAGGTAAATGACGTAAGGGTCCCTTCAGGACCGAATGTGTGCCGGCTTTTAGTTTGTAGGCACGAATTTTTTTGATTATGGCTGACGGCAGCGGCAGGTTTTTTTCGTTGAACCTCCCCACACTCTCCGCCAATGAGCCGAGGCGAGCTAGCGTGCCGCCCTGCAGTCAACGCTGTCCGTCGAGTGATCTGTCAGCTCATGCTGGCAGTCTGGACTTTACGTCCAAAGCCAATCACTCTTCGTACTACCATAACAGCTGCTAAAGAAGAAGCCGATTTAGCTAGAAGAAGGAATGATTTTGATGATGTCGATGGACTGCCTTACATCACTCGCCTGTTGGAGCAAACGGTCATATAGAAAAAATTATAATGCATTATCTGGAGTTCTGTGATTATTGGCATGCAAACAAGAAAAGTATTATGGATGCAAGTGAAAAATAAATACTGTGCAACGTGCATTCGGTACCTACAGTAACAAAAATAGTCACTCTGAGAAACACAAGTGCTCAAAAAATTTTCTTGCGCCTTCAACACAGATGAAGGGTGTTATTATATCTCAAGGCTTCAAAACTAGCATAGAGGTGTACGGCCTGCGTTTTTTTAGACTTGTCGCCGACGGTGACAGTAGTACTTTGTTATGGTCGTAGCTATTGCATATAGCAATATGCTACATGTAAAATGCTGATGCATGTACGCTGGCCTTAAAGTAAGCCGCATTCAGAACGCACCCGACCGAGAGTAATGCTTCCTCGAGCTCAGAGTTGTACGCTAAGGTGATAGGGAAGAGAAAGAAAAGGAGGTTTTTTTTTCGAAAAAGGTGTGGAAAAAGTTTTGGTTGTAATTACAGACGAAAAGTTTTAGTTAAAGGACAAGACAAAAAAGAGCGTGAAAAATAGAAGGTCTGGACGAACATATCCAACCCGTGAAAGGCTTATCGCTGAGAATTCCTTAGATGGTAGGGGAATAAAAATCAGCATCATCTGGAACTGTAGAAGCTTGGAAGCTGCTCCCCAGATTATCAAAAATAAGCAGCAGACGAATTTGGAAATTGATTAGATAAACGAAATTCGATAACTTCAAGAAGCAGTCCGTCAATCGGCTGAAATTCCTGTAGCAGAACCTTGTAGCTAAAATCAAGGAAGGGCATCGCGCAATGGATCAAGGTGAAACAGTAAATTAATTACGGATATAAACCTACATACCCATATGCGGAATTGATCTTGATGGAAAAATTTATTAAGTAAGCCTTAAAAATTATCGAAAATTTAGAGGTTAGTGGTCAGGCATAACGTACTAAAATGAACAGATCATTATGAATATCTATGGCAATAGAGTAAGTTCTTGAAAATATCTCAACTGTTGAGATTGAGACTCCAATACATTACCTCCATGCAAGGATATGAGACAAAGTCAAAATAATTACAAGTTAATTTTTTTTATTATTTTAAATTAAATAATCAGATCATATTTACCTATATTTTAAATGCAATAATAAGATAATAATTTCCTATATTTTGAATGAGATAGTTAGATAACCTTTTTATTACATCTCAAATAAGATAAGTGTTGTAACCTTTGGTAAAATGAAACAAGCATGTAATGCTTACTTATAATTTATTAGATAAAAATTAAATATATAATTAGCTATGCGCTATGCTATCCAACCACTTTTACAGTCCGTAGAGAAGAGAGGAAGCCACTTCACTTTAAGTCTGTCAGAAAACTTTACATTCCTCAGGTTGGTAGCTATTCTACAGTCACTATTGCCATACTGGATGAATATGGAACATTTTTTTTTCCCTTAGAAAAAAAATGCTTCTTTATGCTAAGTAGTTGCTCGCAGGTTCACAATTTTCAGTACATACGTTTTTTTCCTTAATTAATCCTATATTTCAATATATCCATTTCTTTTAATTGGTTTACTGTTTCTTTCTATTAATTATTTCAATATTTTCACCTTTTTAACCTTTAACGACAAGGGTACCTATAAGCTTATTTGTACATGTCTTCCAATTACATTAGATTTAATCGAATTTTTTTTTTTTTTTTAATTATTAATATTGAAGTCTAGTTACTGGTTGACGAATTCTGGTACTCCTGCGTAGGGTGGGAGAAATGTCATTTTCATTCCTAACTAATTCCCTAATGTACTCTTCGCCCCTAGCTACTTCCGTCATTTCCTTTTCGTTGAGGCTCCGGCGATTGTGGTTGAAGTTGGATATCAACTAGTGGGTGCAAATTTGATGGCTCAAGGTCTTTAATTGAATCGCCCGTACGTTTTACTTGATCAATATGTCTACGCCATATTCGCCCGTCATCTAGTTCTACATTGTAATGTAATTTACCTGTGATGTCACAAACCCTGCCAAATTGCCATTTTTTATTCTGACTATAATCTCGTACCGCCACTCTATCTCCTTGTTCAAGTTGCCTATGTTTTAAATCCTTGTTAGGATGGGGGCTATCATGATGGCTTAAGGTAGGAGTTTGAGGGATCATTATGTGAAACCTAGAAAGTACTGGGTATTTGAATATTATCTCTTCCTGAGAGATTCCTGTGTTCGGATTTGGCGTTATTCTATAGTGAGTTAAAATTTCGCATAAGTCAACTTCTCGATTTCCGCTATTACTTTTCAGACGGCGCAGTTTGTCCTTAACAATTTGGACGTAACGTTCAACCTGCCCATTTGTGGCCGGATGGTAAGGAGCAGTTCTTTTATGTATGATGTTGTGCTCTCGCATGAAATTTTGAAAAGTAGGGTTGGTGAATTGCCTACCATTGTCTGAACAAATAACTCTGGGTAGTCCGAACGTTGAGAAAAACCTTCTCAAAGATGCAATGGTGTTTGATGTATTGATTGCTCTCAGCGGAAGTACTTCCAGCCATTTTGAAAAGGCATCAACTATTAGGAAAAAGTAAGTGCCGTATGCAGGACCGGCGAAATCAATGTGTATCCTATCAAAAGGCCTTGTTGGCGGAGTCCAGTAATGAACATCTACCTTTGAAGGGTTAGCTGAATGCTGGTTGCAGGCTATGCAGTTTTTCACCTTATTTTCAATGTCTCCATCTATCCCCGGGACATGTGCGGTAATCCCTTTGAAGGGGAAAATATTTGGACTAGTGGTTTGTGATCCGTAAATAGGATAAATTCGCGACCAAACAAATATTGGTAAAAATTTTTTACCCCATATATGATCGCAAATGCCTCTTTGTCAATTTGTGACCATTTCCTTTGCGTTTCAGTAAGAGTCTGAGAAGCGAACTTGTTTGGCCTTTCTGAACTGTCTGGCATGATATGAGAAAGAACTGCATCTACCCCAACCGGTGACGCATCAGTTGCTAGGCATAGTGGCAGATTCCTTGAATAGTGTATGAGAACGTTATTTGAAGTTATCATGCTTTTAAGTTTTCCGAATGATTTTTTGTATCTAGTATCCCACCTCCATTTAGTATTCGAACGCAGTAATGTATGGAGTGGCTCTAGAACACTGCTAAGGTCTTTCAGGAAACGGCCCTAATAATTAACTAGGCCCAAAAAAGAACGTAACTCTGAAATATTTGTAGGAGCGGGTGCTCTTAAAATTGCATCAACTTTCTTTTGTGACTTGTGAATACCATGCCGATCGATTTTATGACCGCAATATTCAACACTGTCGCAAAACAGTTGGGTTTTAGCTCGATTAATTTTCAGCCCGTATTCAGATAATTTCTGAAAAACCTGTTCTAGTCGCGATAAGTGTTCTTCATCATTTTTGCCAGTTACGCACACATCATCTATAAAAACACCTACGCCTTCAATCCCACACAGAACATCTTCAATTTTTCGTTGCCAGATAGCTGGTGCACAGCTCAACCCGTATAAAAGACGTGTGCATTTAAAAAAACCTTTATGAGTAGCGAGTGTAAGCAGTGACTGGTCTTCTTCTTTAACTTTACATTGTAGGTAGGCACGTTTTAAATCTATTTTAGAGAACTTAACACTGCCACTTAATACCGAGAATAATTCGTCTGTAGTTGGTAATGTTCACTTAATTTAATGAACGGGTTTAGCGTAACCTTAACCAAAAAGCGCACATTTGTATGTTGACGTGGACACCACGTACAATTTTAAATTTGATACTTCCTTATTCTTCACAAACGCCGTAACCTCAGCGTAACCTAAAACATGTAAAAGTGTATTTGAATATGTGCTTAATTTTGTTTTTGTAGGATGAATAATTAAATTTCTAAATTTCTCAAAATATTCTTTCTTGCTTATAATTGAAACTGCAGATGCCGTATCCAATTCCATTTTTAATTTTTTTTCGTTAACTATCACATTAAATAGCAGTCTATTGTCTCGGACTAAATTATGAACTGAATTAACGTAAACAATTGCATCATTTTCATTTTCAACTAGCACTGAATGAACATTGCTTTTTAATTTTAAACAAACTTTTCGTAAATGACCGGATTTTTTGCAAAAATCACAAAATAGATTGCGATACGTGCACCTGTTTGCAAAATGTGCTGCTCCACAGCGAAAGCACTTAACTGAATTAGATGAACCACAAGGCTTAGCGTTTTGGTTTCTTCCCGTAGCTTGATGTTTGTGAACTGGATCCCAATTATTCCGATTTTCACATTTCTTTTGCCGTTGCTCACGAATTTGACGTTTGGATACTGCATGCGTAGCTCTTGTTGGATTCTGGAACTCAACTAGCTGCAGAGAGTTTTGTTGGGCTACTTCGAGGCTACATGCCGTCTCAACTGCCTTTTCAAATGTAAGGGACTTCGATTCCAGGAAGCGATCTCTAATCCGTTTGTCTCTGAGGCCACAAACGAATTGATTGCGTAGTGCTGTAGATAAATATGTCCCAAAATTGCAGTGAATTGCCATTCTGCGTAATGCCGAGATGTATTCGCGTAATGTTTCACCTTCCTCCTGTGCTCGATGGTGGAACTTGTATATTTCAGCAATCTCCAAAGGTTGTGGGTTATAGTACTCTTCTAATAGCTTGATTAATTGTGTGTAACTTTTTGTAGTTGGAGTCTCCGGCGCTAGGCCATCGCAAGGAATGTCGAAGGCGTCAGGTCCAATAAAATGTAGCAAGTATTTACTTTTTAAGCCTTCTTCCGTAATATTGAAAATGGAAAACGCTCCCTCTAACCTCTGTTGCCATCTATCGAATTTGCTTTTTGCTTCGTCGAAAAACTCAATATTCAGGTTGGCCCGGCACTGATGCTGCGGATGGTCGCACAGAATCTTCTCCTACGCCCATCGTAGAAATTTGAATGCATAAAAATTGAAAATTAAATTACCGCCTCTCTGTTTTGCAAGCACGAATTTTGTACGTATGTACGTATACATGCTATCCGTTGCTACCAACCACTTTTACAGTCCGTAGAGAAGAGAGGAAGCCACTTCACTTTAAGTCTGTCAGAAAACTTTACATTCCTCAGGTTGGTAGCTATTCTACAGTCAGTATTGCCATACTGGATGAATATGGAACAATAAGTACATAACTTTTTCCTAGATTCTAATTGAGATATGTAGATGATATTATTCTTACACCTCAAAAGAGAGATCACGGCTATTCAATGACCTATTTCTCGGATTCAGGATTATTCGCTGAAAATTTAAGTCAAAATTGAAATATTAAATGTGAAATTTACGTTATTCAGATCAATTTTAAATCTTTATTTGTATATTATAGTCTAAACTATTATTCATGTTTCATAAGAATTGTTCTCAAAGCTTAACCCCAGGGAACCACAGTACAACTTTTGCTTTCTTTGCTATTCTTGTCATTTCAGCAATACCTTTAGGATGAGACTCCAGAAGGCCTTCTAGAGAATAAAACTTCATCAGGTGACATGTAAGTACCCACATAAAAGTTTCGTAAGCATGTGGTTATTCCTTCGGGTTTCCTTCGAGATCGTTCATTCAAGTTGAAGTTTTTTTTTCACGCAGTAAGCGTAAATTTGGGCTAGTTATTCAGCAGCGATTTAATTGATAGCATAAATGTAGGCTTAGAGCAACACTTTTACTTTAGTTTTGTATGTCATAGAGACATCTATTTTGAGATGTTCAAAGATTTCTTACGAATTTTCTCAAATAACCCTAATCCTATATAGGCTGAAAATTCCGCACATACGGATATTGTTATATACTTAGCATAATAGCGTATTTGAAATGATTGGACTTGTAATATTGATTAATTACACGAGACATTTATAACGTAATGATCCGTTAAACGTTTTCTTTCTTCCCTCCTCTTCCTGAAGCCCTCGCATGAAGGTCATCTAGGTTCGCCTAGTCTGCTCTGGTCTCTCTTTTCAGGTCAACAAAGGGACTTTGGAAAACAGTGCCACCCAAAGTCAATGGGAGGATGGGGCTAGGCAAGAAAGGCATGCCATCTGCGCCTTCAGTGGAACGTAGGTAAGTGACGTAAAGGTCCCTTCAGGACTGAGTGAATGCCCGTTTTTTTTTTGTATGCAGGCATGATACTTTTTGTTGATCATGGTTGGTGACAGCGGCAAGTTTCTTTTGGGAACCCCCCCACACTCTCCGCCACATAGCCGATGTGCTAGCATGCCGCCCTGTGTTATCGCTGTCATCGAGTGATGTCAGCTCATGCTGGCAGTTTGGACTTCACGTCCTAACCAATCACTTTTACATACCACCATAACAACTTATGCCAAAATTTTGAAAGAGAAGCCATATGGTGCAAAAGTCGTAGAAAAAGTAGAATGCGTTAACCATTTATTCCACAATTTCCGCTTAAAATTACAGGATATTTCAAAAAAAATGTGTAACTGATGATCAAAATGATGTTCCTGGAATGAAGGAAGATGGGATACTCTTCAATGTTATTGAGGCTGTTAGAAGGCTGAAGTATACTACAAAGAGCCTATATCTTCGGTACACGAACAACCCTGCTGAAAATTTCAACTCCATTGTTGCAAAATTCGTTGGTGGAAAAAGAATTAACTATTCCTTAGACCACAGTTATGGAAATAGATGTGGTGCTGCTCTTATTCAGTTTAATATTCACAGATTGTTATAGTCATCGCATACTGCATGCACCAGTATGCTAGACTGAAGCTAGCAGCAGTATGCACTATATGACACACGACGACGGTGCTGCCACGCTTGGCACAACCACACGATCTGACCCTGGCTGAGGCATAAGCCCGAGCGAAAGTGACAGAGAAGATGAATCCGAGAGGCCTGAAAATGAGGTTTTTTCACGTCAGGCAGCCATTAAATCCGCCAGATTCATCGAGAATAGCCCAAGCAAGTTTCAGCTCAATTAGTGGCAAAGTTTGAAAAGAAAAGTGTTTAAATTGAGAGATTTTTCCAAAAGTGAGTAGTGCCCGCGAAGATACTGAGGAATTCATCAAATTTCGGAAGAACCTAAAGAAGAGTGATAGAGTAGAAAAAAATCCTTGAGAGCACTGTGTGATGAATACTGTCGAGTCTTGAGCAAGAAATTGGAAAAAAATCATGCCTGTAAGATTATAATAGCATCCCAAGCAAAAGAAAAGGAATTTTATTTAATTATTTAATTAAAGGAAACTGTAACTAGATCGGAAAAGGATTTTTGATGAGTTTGCTTCCCGCTAAAGGGAGATGGTGAATAACAGTATGAACTATAGCGAGGCATTCGCTTCAAATATTTATGGTTTATTAAATTAGAGACACCGCATCAGAACAAAAGGCCACCACTCGAAATTGAAGGAAGAAGACTGATCTAATTAAGGGATAACGCCACTGTAACGGCTAAAAAAAAGGTTTTTTCACGATTTTTTTTCTCGCGAAATTAAAGGTGTTTGAAAAAAAAACCTTTTAAGGGTATTATCGGGCATACATTGAACTTTATTGATAAATTTTTTGACAGCGAAAAAAAACAAAATGGCGGCTCCACAGCCATCTTCCCGGGACATGTTTTGCTTGCAGGGCACCGCGGCACGCAGCACCACTGGTGCACATTTGAATCTAGACCAAAACAAAAAAAAACATTAATCTAGTGTCTTATAGCTAGATTTGGCGCGCGTTTGAAAAAAAAGTGTGATTTTTGACGAAAAAAACGGCAGGTTTTTTGTTATTAAAAAATCAACAAATAAAGTTATTGAAAATCCCGTACGGCATTCTCTAAATAATGTTAATGTTCACATCTGGACAAAATTTCAAGTCGAAAATATGAAAATTGTTCGAGTTAAGCTGCGTGCCATTTTGAAAAACCGTGTTTCGAGAAAAACGCGTTTAAAGCTTTGAGAATAGTTTTTTATTGGAAAAAATAAAAAAAAATGAAGGTAAAAAATAAAAGTTTTCCGATAAACAAGTTAAAGTTGCAAATGTCAAAAAGGTCAGTTATGTTCAATTCGGCTTTTTAAGTCAGCTTTAGAAGAAAGCTGGCGATAAAGCTGGCTGAAAAGCTCCAATTGTGTTTCAGGCTTCAGGTAGTCGTTTCGAAGCAAGTTTGACGCGCTTGGTGGCGACCTCCATTTTCAAAGGGAAAAAAAATTTCTGGCACGGGACCTTTTTTTTCTTATTCTAGAGGGTTTAAACTATTTTTTAAGCCAATAAAAACAAGATCGATTTTTCGAAAAAGTGGCGGTACCCCTTAAGGCACTTCAACAAATTGGAATTTGGGAAAATAGGTTACGCGCTTGAACGCCATAAATTTTAGTTTTATTGTAGTCGAAATTGCTGAAATTCGAAGCTTACGATCCCTACAGTTATATATATGTATACACAGCAACATAGTTTGAAATCCCCAAATTTGTACTTCCCTTGGGTATTAAGATAGTTTTATTAGTATCGTTTATTAGTATCGGCAAGAGCTTATGAAGTTTATCATTCCTTCAATATATATATAGGTGGAAAATGTCCATGCTTGAGCGATATGATGTGAAATCTTCACATTTAGACTGAACAATCTTAGAATTAAAATAATTTAAGGTCATTGTACATGCATATCCAACAAATTTATTGTCAGCACATACTTACAGCTTATTACATTCCATTCAATCAATTTGTTGGATATGCACAAAGTTAATTTCTCCATATGTGAATTCTTCGCTAATTTCGGTCCTGCCACACCAGACTTACACGGAGGCGACTCATCATATCGGTGTAAGTTATTTCGCTCTGAGCCTCATCATTGTCATAGCAGTACATCTTGGATGGACATCTAGAACAAAGTATTGCAACCCAAGGGTGACTAAACCGATGCCACAACCAAAAAGTCCAATTCGGGTCATGCAGATCTAACTAAGTTGAACCAGTGTTCAACGGGGAGGAGAATGAACAATCTTAGAATTAAAATAATTTAAGGTCATTGTACGTGCATATCCAACAAATTTATTGTCAGCACATACTTACAGCTTGGTACATTTCATTCAATCAATTTGTTGGATATGTACAAAGTTCATTGCTCCATATGTGAAATCTTCGCTAATTTCATACCCGCGTTTCCTCACCGTCAGCAAATTCCATAATTCTCAAGCACGACTTGCGACAGTGAGGAAATGCTAGATTAGCAAGAATTATTTTAAATAAATTGTAAATATAAAGAGGAACAAGTTCAATAAATTATTCAGTTTGTTTTCAATCAGATATCGGCATTTTTCATTATATATTTAACCCGTCACTTTTCAGACTATTTTCCTGGTGTAGTGGTTTATGTAATAACAGCCAGGGTTTAAAACCTTGACTGCATCTTCAAAATCGTGAAATAAAAGAATTTTACATTTTTGGTGACCCCGACGTGATTTAAGTGTAACACTTGAATCACATAGCACGTTTACATGAATACTTGAGTACTTGACTTGAAATCCACTTGAAGCTCAGGTAGGGCGGTTGATTGAATTAATTCTAATTACTTGAATTTTTCTTGAATTTAATTTTCTAATTACTTGAGTTGAAATTTACGCATTGAATGAGCGTTTTCATCATATTTTGATTACTTCAATCATATTTCAAGTATACTTCAAGTATTCATGTAAACGTACTGACAGTTAAACACATCAACCATCATTTCTGAGATTTCGGCTTGCTACAATCCAGAAGAATTTCAAATTCTACAAGAAAGAACATGTCAAAGGGTACGCAATCCAGCGGTATGGATCAACTAGCTGCTGAGCAAAAGGAATATGCGAAAGGAGTGAAACAAGTCACTTCTAACTACGATAAAGATTCACTCGATAGGAAAACAACAGTAACTTACTATGAAGAGAAGCTTCGTCGTCTATAAGCAGCGTGGTCGCTTTTCGAGAAGATCAACAAATAAAGTTATTGAAAATCCCGTACGGCATTCTCTAAATAATGTTAATGTTCACATCTGGACAAAATTTCAAGTCGAAAATATGAAAATTGTTCGAGTTATGCTGCGTGCCATTTTGAAAAACCGTGTTTCGAGAAAAACGCGTTTAAAGTTTTGAGAATAGTTTTTTATTGGAAAAAATAAAAAAAAAATTAAGGTAAAAAATAAAAGTTTTCCGATAAACAAGTTAAAGTTGCAAATGTCAAAAAGGTCAGTTATGTTCAATTCGGCTTGCGACAGTGAGGAAATGCTAGATTAGCAAGAATTATTTTAAATAAATTGTAAATATAAAGAGGAACAAGTTCAATAAATTATTCAGTTTGTTTTCAATCAGATATCGGCATTTTTCATTATATATTTAACCCGTCACTTTTCAGACTATTTTCCTGGTGTAGTGGTTTATGTAATAACAGCCAGGGTTTAAAACCTTGACTGCGTCTTCAAAAACGTGAAATAAAAGAATTTCACATTTTTGGTGACCCCGACGTGATTTAAGTGTAACACATGAATCACATAGCACGTTTACATGAATACTTGAGTAGTACTTGACTTGAAATCCACTTGAAGCTCAGGTAGGGCGGTTGATTGAATTAATTCTAATTACTTGACTTGAATTTTTCTTGAATTTAATTTTCTAATTACTTGAGTTGAAATTTACGCATTGAATGAGCGTTTTCATTATATTTTGATTACTTCAATCATACTTCAAGTATACTTTAAGTATTCATGTAAACGTACTGACAGTTAAACACCTCCACCATCATTTCTGAGATTTCGGCTTGCTACAATCCAGAAGAATTTCAAATTCTACAAGAAAGAACATGTCAAAGGGTACGCAATCCAGCGGTATGGATCAACTAGCTGCTGAGCAAAAGGAATATGCGAAAGGAGTGAAACAAGTCACTTCTAACTACGATAAAGATTCACTCGATAGGAAAACAACAGTAACTTACTATGAAGAGAGGCTTCGTCGGCTAGAAGCAGCGTGGTCGCTTTTCGAGAAGATCGATGAAGAAATCAGAAATCTGCTTTCTTCGCCTATAAATCATTCATACTTCACTACGAGATGCTATAAAACAACGGCTCAATTGTATGAACAATATGTTGAACATTTCACTGAACAAATCATGCAATTGAAGAAAGACGCCAATAGTCAAATATCTGAAGAGCCAATAATTTCAATTGCCAACGATGAGCAACAAAACAAATTGACGAATACATCAACCACAAAAGGAGCTCCCAAAGGAGCTATGCCCAAGCCCTTGGTAGGAGGCAATTCACCTGAATCTGCTAAGCCATTATCAGAGATAACCAGAATAATGATAAGACAAAGACTGATAATTGAATCACTTTATCGCTTATTCGCCACACTCGATAATTTGGACACCAACCAACATCCACAGTCCTTCTTCGAGTTAAATGTCAAGATAATTCAGCACTACTGGTTCCAAGTGGAAGAGCAAAACAGCACCATATGGGGGCTAGTAAAGGACCCCGCCACAGTGGGTTATGATACCAAAGGCTATATTCAGATAGAAGACATTGTGCATCGCCATCTAATCGAATTATCTGCAATAATAGAAAAACAAGGCCATGCTATTCTGCCATCAACACAGGCCCCAGCATCTAATACAGCTATTGCAAGTTTACCAAAAATAACGCTACCAAAGTTTGATGGCGACTACGCAAAATGGCGACAATTCTTCGATCTGTTCTCTCAGATGGTCCACAATGAGACAATGAGCAATTGTCAAAAGATGTGGTACTTGGGATATGAATCTAGTGGGAGAAGCTGAGAAGTTGGTGAGACACTTCACGCTATCTGATGAAAATTACTCGACTGCCTGGAAATTATTACAGGACAGATACGAGAACAAAAGATTATTAGTCGCAGCACTCATTAACATATTACTAAACCGGTCATCTCATGAAGCAGAAACTTCATCAGCCACATCAATATAGACAATGCATGACACAACGCAAGAGTGCATATTAGGATTGGAAAATCTTGGAATACCTACCAACAATTGGGATCCACTCCTGCTTCACATTTTACTCAAAAAAGTGGATAAGACCACACACCAACTTTACGAAAAATCGTTAGCCAAGTCAAGGAGATTCAATCACTTAAGCATGAAGTGATAACCACCAACTGTTTTTCACTGCAGTAGATTCCTACGAATGTTACCCAGCTGCAGGCTGAATTTACTACGTAAACACAACCTGTGCATTAATTGTCTAAAGCCATGTCATTCGGTTTCGACTTATATCCTCAGAGGATGCACCAGATGCGCTAAAAGGCATAACACCCTAGTGCACATAGAGGAAACTCAAAGGACTTCCGAATGTATTCAACAAGCCAGCAGATCATCAATTAAGGCCTAACGTTCAGGAATTCATCCCTTCTCCACTTGCTTTAACTGCGTACAAGAACAAAGAAAAGCTAGATCATTAACTTCTGAGTACTGCACGAGTTAAATTAGTGAGTGACAGTGGTAAGGAAATAGAATGCCGTGCCATCCTTGATTCAGGCTCAGAAATAAACTTGATTACCACAAAAATTGTTAAAAGGCTAGGTGTGAACCCAACGCAAGAATCATTGCACATATGTACAAGGCATTGTAGGTGGAAAGCAGCACTCACAGAAGAGAATAAGTATTAAACTCCAGAATAAATGGATTTTGTCCTCACTCATATAATTTCAAATCAACCCAGTCAACCAATATCGCACTAGCCGATCCAGCATTCGATCAGCCAGATCGCATTGACCTTCTCCTCGGAGCCGATCTTTATCTTCAGCTTCTATATATTGGACAAATCAGTTTGGGACCAAATCTGCCAACCTTACAAAACACTTGGATCGTAGCTGGCAAGATTAGTGGTACAACGGCAACTGTGGCGACTTGTGGAGTCGCAAATTACGCAAATGGTGCGCACTGTAGAATATACCCTTAGGAGATCAAGAAATTCAACTAAACTTCACAGATGAAAAGGACCTCTCTGTTAAAACGCTCGGACTAACATGGATGCCAAAAACAGATAAGTTTTGTGTACAAGCAATTGGGAATCTACTAATAAGGTAACCGAAAAGGATAGAGCTATGTGCTGCCAAGTTAGCCTCAGAGTTAATGGCCCGAGTAAAAGAAGACTTGAACTTCAGAGAAACACCTAGTTACCTCTGGACTGATTCAGAGATCATGCTCGACTGGATAAACGCTACATCCACTTCGTTCCAGACCTTTGTAGCAAATAGAAGTGAAGCCATTCAAGAAGCTTCAATCCCCGAACAATTGAGACACGTAACATCCAAAGAAAATTCTGTTGATGTTCTGTCCAGAGGAATCTACCCAGAGAAGTTAAAAACCTGCAATCTTTGGTTCTACAGCCCTCCATACCTGCATGGAAACGAATGCATATGGCCCCCGCCTTATAAAAAGAGTGCTCAGTGTAACGAAGAAAGAAAGGCAGAAGATGAAGATAGTTCAATCCACTTTATACATAAGATAAATCACAAGAACCCCTTCCGCAAGCTACAACGGGTGGTTGGATATATTCTACGATTTATCAAAAGAAGTAAAGGACTAGGTGATAAACTTATGAAGGGAAGGTCACTTACTGCTAAAGAGATGGATGATTTATTATTCTTAATCGTAGGTAAAATGCATGAAAAAGAATTCAAAGAAGATATTCACCATCTACAAAGATACAATGAGGCTAACAAAACAAGCTCATTGGCCACTCTGTCGCCGTTTTTAGACGATAGAGGTATCTTACGAGTAGGAGGTCGTTTGGAAGCTTCCATCCTTTCATATGACGCAAAACATCCTATGTTGCCCCTACGCACACGAATTAACCAAATTTATAATTTTGTCCTAACTCTAGTAATGGAGCAAATATTCGGGCTAATGACGGAAAACAATGAGGATAATGTTTATAAATTATATTTTGATATCTCCAAATTATACCAGAGAGAAGATGTGTAAAATACTAAAATGTCGAAAAATTATTCTGTTTTGTAAACATTTTTTTATAATCCTCCGGTTTGGCTACTTTTACTCTTTTTTTTTAACATTCTTCAAAGTAAAGGTTCCTAAGGTATGTAATACAACCTTAGAAGAATTATAATAAACTGAAAATGCTGGTATCGTATCAGCCATTCCACACGAAATCAATTACCTTGGAACCCGAACATCTTCGATGTTGATGAAGCTTTCACAGTTTGTATGGAATGCAGAAACAGCTCACCCATATTTTTTATTTCCCCGTACATACCCATATCCCCAGGAGATTAGAAATTTCATGATTTTCCGATGATTCAAATTCCAAATGAAGCTTAATAATTTATAGTTCTCATAAAAAGAAAATACGGCAATACCGAAGGAATTTGTTTTTGTTAATAATAATAATATGTACTTACTATTGAAATTGGGGATCTGTAAAAATTTTTTTTTTTTTTTATTTTAGCCATAAGCCTTATCTATCTATATATGCTATGCTAGAAATTGCGGTGACTCTTGAATCACGAAATTCTTAAACCTCCTGGTGGTAGGGTATCGTAGGGAAAAACAAAAAATATGGGTGAGCTATTTTTGTATTTCATATAAACTATAAAAGTTTCATCTAAATCGGAAATAATTTGTTACAAAATTAGTCTAAAATAATACAAAGGGATTGCACAATAGGGATTGAGCACCATCGCAATTGTTTGCTTTTAGCTTTAAAATTAAAATACAGGTTCTCAATAGTATATAATACTATTAAAAAAAAATACTATTATTAACAGCAAAAAATTTCGTTCGGTACTGCTGTAATTTTTTATGAAAAATATAAAGTATTAAGCTTCATTTGGAATTTAAATCAGGAAAATCGTTTGCTCCATTCTCCAGATATCGTTTTTTGAAATTGGCGTTTCATCGTAAAGTTACGAAATTTCTAACATCTTAGAAAAAATTTAAGGATTCCCTACATCAGGTCGAGACATCGTTGATTTTATATTGGAACGAGTGTAATGGTCGTAGCATACTGCATGCAGCAGGTATGCTACACTGAGGCTAGCAGCATGAGATGGGCGCGGACTGTTTCCTATATGGATGGAGAGCTATACGATCCGAACGCACCAGAAAAAAAAAGAGGGAAAGAAAAAGATTGAAAAAGGGGTCGTGGTGTGACTTGCGAAAGTGAAAGAAGGAATTTGTGTGGTGTGATTGACGTAAAAACAAGTTTTGAGTTGCAAAATTTTGGGAAGAAATATTCACCGAGTGGAGGAATTATTACGAGGATGCCTCTGATAATGGAGGAATAAAAGTATCATCCGCTGGAACCGCAAATTGCTATAAGCTGCCAGGCAAATTATCCGGAAAGGCATAAATAAAAGCGACAAATTGGGAATCCGAAAAATTCAGAAGTAGTCCGTCAATCAGCACCAGGTCACTGTGACCTGAAACCTGTAATTACGATCCACAAAGCAGTATACAAGGAGATGAGGCAAAATCAACGTAATCAGATGACAGATACTAGGTTCAATATCTAAAATTATTTCAAGACAAAATTTTGTTTATGCATCCAGTGAATTCCGCAGATAAAATGTTTGCTATATCGTAAAGGTCATAGTAGTCTAGAGTTTTTTCTATAATTATAAAGTCGCATTATTCTAAAAATTTCGCTACATTTTTAAAGGCCGTATCATTCTAAAAATTTTGCTATATCGTAAAGGTCATAGTAGTCTCGAGTTTTTGCTACATTTTCAAGACCATAGTATGCTAAAAGTTCTCTATATTTCAAGGGCCGTATTATGCTAATATTTTCATATATATAAAATCCATTAGCCAGTTAATAGTTGCATATATTGAATACGAGTATATTTTATTAGAAATTAAATAACACAATATTTTACTAGAATAAATACAATATTACTTTACTAGAATCTAAGTACAATATTACTTTACTAGAATTTAAAAACTACAAAATTTCCCTATAATTTAAATGCAATAATATCTTACTATTCCTTAAAGACGATAGTTAGATAACTTTTCCCCATACTCTAAATGAGATACTTAGATGACATTATTTTAGCACGTTAACTGAAGAGTCATGATTGTGCAAAAACAATATAGGTTACAGCGAAGATATTAAGCGTGAAGTGTTTGTCATTCGGGTCAATTTTAAATCTATCTTTATATCTGATAGGCTATATCGTTATTATTATTCATAAAAATTGGTGTTAGAGATTAACCCCTCCAGAAGGCCTTCTAAAGAAGATAACTTCACCAGATGAGATGTAAGTACTCATTTATAGGTATCATGAGCGTGTGGTTATTCCTTCGGGCTACCTCCTAGGTTGGTTAGTCAAGCTAAAGCCAGAATGATAAGTCCTATCTTACATAAGTTTTTTTTTTTTTCACGCCCTAAGCGTAAAGTTTGGCTAGTGCATTCTTATCCGTAGCTATCGATAATGATCAGATATGTAGTATGGTTGTAATTAAACACGAATTTTATAACGTAATGACACAGTAAGTCTTTTCTTTCTCCTTTCAGTCTCCTGGAGCCCTCTTGGCATGAAGGTCGTCTAGGTCCGCTACTCCTCTCTTTACAGGTCATCATAGGGACACTGAAAATTATCTGCCCTCAGTGTCCAGCAGAGAAGGCCAGTAGGTAAGTGGTGTAAGGGGCCCTTCAGGATCGAGTGTGTGCAACGGCCTTTGATTTTTAGGCACGAAAATTGTTTGTATATGGCAGGTGGCACAGCGGCAGGTTTTCGTGGAACCTCCCCACACTCTCCGCCAATAGCCGAGGCGAGCTAGCATGCCGCCCTGCACTCAACGCTGTCCACCGAGTGATCTGTCAGCTCATGCTGGCAGTCTGGACTTCACGTCCAAGTACATCACTCTGACATATTCAATTCAATTCAATACATTTATTTCCTGGGTACTGATGCTACAAGATTTACAATCTTTTTTCAAACATCGAACAAAATGGCAAGAGAGCTAAATAAAACTAAACCTAACTTAAATTAAGCTAATATTAAAATATCGAAAAAATACATATTTAATTAAACATAATATTAAAGAGATTTTAAAAAGATATCTACAGGAATAAAAAATTAAAGATTAAAAAACAGAGAAAAAGAAAAAAGAAAAGTGCTGCGCGTACAGGTCACCGCAAGCCAATGTCAACTATGCCAAGACGGGACTTTAGGAGTCGTTTGAAGTTGCCGAGCGAGTTAGTTGTCTGGATATGATGAGGCAGCGAGTTCCAGATTCTAGTCAGTTGAACAATGCAGGATCCGTCGAATATGGGGGTTTGGAACCGTGGAAGTAGCAGTTTGAGCCCCCTCGTGGAGTTTAAGGGCTGAAAGAAGGTACTCAAATAGGCTGGTTGGGAAGAACGAAGCAAGTTAAACAGGAACACTAAAGCTCTCTGCTTCAAATATGTATCAAGCGAGCAGCACAGCAAGGTGAAATTGAGGTGAGATACATGATCAAACCTCCTCAGACCGAAGATAAATCTAGTGCAGTCGTTGAAAGCGACATTCAGTTTCCTTGAACAGTGCGAGTCGAGCTTGGGAAAGACAAGAGAGGTATGAGTGAAATGTTGCAGAATGAGAGACCTAACAAGGTGACAGTTGATGAGGTCACAACATCTCATGTTAGAAATTAAAAACACGCCAAGATTACGAACTCGATCCTCATAAGGCAAGGGACAACCGCCAATGAAATATCAGGAAGCGTTGTAGGATCAATAGATCCACAATGAAAAGCAATGCACTGCGACTTACTCGGATTCAGCTTGAGCTTGTTTTCTAAGGACCAGGTGAAAATATTATGCAAGTCACTGTTCAGGCGTACATGTGAATGTTGACGTCGCGAATATACTCGGTCAAATCATTAATGTAAATGCTGAACAGCACAGGGCCCAGAATAGAACCCTGTGGGACCCCACAAGATAGGGGAAGCAGGGTGGAGAAATTATTTTGCCCCAAGGTAACCCTCTGCGACCGAGCGTAACTTTCACGA
The DNA here is from genome assembly GCA_963924295.1 of Dioctria rufipes. Taxonomy (NCBI): domain Eukaryota; kingdom Metazoa; phylum Arthropoda; class Insecta; order Diptera; family Asilidae; genus Dioctria; species Dioctria rufipes. The sequence goes on from OZ002740.1 coordinate 138,907,465, forward strand.
GAGCACCTTCGCAATTATGTTTAGGTCGAAATCCAGACTGCCATCGACTAAGAAGATCATTTTGGATCATGTGCTGCTGAACCTGCCAATACAACAGCTTCTCGAGCACTTTAGCAAGGAAACAAAGTAGACTGATAGGCCTGAAGTCGGCAGGAATATCTGCTGTCGCTTTCTTTGGGATAGGGATCACATGCGCAATTTTCCAGATCTTGGGAAACACTGACTTAGTTATGCAGCAATTAAAAATATGCAAAAGAGGGCCGACAATAAAAGGAGATATTAACTTCACTAACCGCGGAGACATGTTGTCAGGGCCAATGGCATGCGATTTAATAGAGAATATTGCCTTTAATAGTTCCCCACGATCCACACCGCGAAAACTAAAGCCATCTGACCTGGGCGAGACATTTAAGCTTTCTAAGGCGGACTGATTACGAGCTAGCAAATTATGATTGCAGTTAAGTGCTTTTTTTTCCATATACGGAGGTATTTCGAAGATGACGCCAAAGCACTTTCGCAGAAGCTTTTAGATCAAATTTCTTTTTAAAATACGCTCGCTTGGCTTCGCGAATCTTAAGATTAACCTTATTTCTTACTAACGTGTACTGCTTGCGACTTGTAGCAGTCCTAAATCTTCGATGCCTGAAATACAGATATTCACGTTCTGCGATCATTGATTCAATTTCAGTACTAAACCAGGGAAAGAAATCTGGCTTTGATACTTTCATTCGAAGAGGAACGTGCTTGTTATAAATATACTCAATAGAATTATTGAGAAACGATACCTGCTCATCTATGTCAACAATATTATAAATGTGATCCCAGGGAAATGATTCACATTCTGCACAAAGCGAAGGCAAGTCAAGGTTCTTAAAATCTCTGAACTGAAAAAAGGACGGGCTTGGACTGGAACTAACTCTTATGTCGCAGGTGAGGAAAAGAATGTCATGATCCAGAGCACTAAGGCTCAGTTGATTGAAAAAAAGCACAAGAGAAGGGTCTGAAACAAAAAATAAATCTAATGTGGAAGGGTTCGAGCAATTATGATACGTAGGGTGATTATTAACAACAGTTAAATGAGAGGCAATCATGTCGGATAAAAATATATTGGTGTCCAGGCTTTTCTTGAGTACATTAACATTAAAATCACCGCCTACAATTATGTTAGTGCACCGTTGACTTAGGTGTGAAATAGCATTGATAAACTCGGAGCGAGCATCACTAATAAATTGACCGGGAGGCGCATACACTGCGCATAAAGTGCACTTATCAGCTACCGTATCAATCTCAACACATAAGAACTGAATTAAGTTGTTCGCCGATCTAGATACCACTCTCGCCTTAAGGTCGTGTCGCACATATATCGCTACACCACCACCAGTTCTTCCGGCGCGATCACTACGGAAAATTTTATAATTGGGAAGCGAAACCAGAGAACATGGGATATCGTCATGCAGCCACGTTTCACTTACGAGGATTGCATGAAGTTTAGGGCATTGTAAGGTGTTCCTAAATTCATCCAGCTTAGCCCGTATGCTACGAGCGTTAAGATGACAGATGTTTAGACCTTGGAATTTATTGCAAAACACATTCAACATGGTTCCTACACTGTTCGATGAAGTAGTACTCGAAAGCATTAAGGAATAAAAAGTTTCAAGACAGGCACCCGCACGGCAACCACTATAATGCAAGGCATTTCAGAAGGTAAGATGAATATCGCAAACGACAAATAACCCATACGCAGCAGGACCCTGTAAGAAATGAAGTAATACTTATTAGAGGTTAATGAACTAAACTGAGTGTAAAAAATAAAAAGAGCAAAGCGATACATATGACTAAATTAATTACTACAAAAGAAAGAAAAAAAAAAAGAAGAAAAAAAGAACTAATTTAACTAAAATTGTACAAAACAAATAATGAGAACTACGTATATATGAAGAAAAAACGAAAAAGTTCAGAAAAAAAAAACAAAAATTCATGTCAATCAGCTGCTGTTTGATTCGCTTCCGCAACGATGCATTCCAAAGAGTCAAGTGATGTGACCTTCACCGGCGGATCATTCTTCCTAATATGCACGTAGACTTCCCCATGCCGAGAAAAAGCAGCACAGAGAGAGCTATCATTACGCAGTTTAAGAGCGGCGCGTAGGATTTTACTGTTTTTGGTAGTGAGGCTTTCAAAAACATTCACTTTGGTTGTCGAGACAAAATTTGATGACAGCTCATTAAGAGTTAACAAGCCCGCACTCTTGAATTTTAAAAGAAACTGTCTCTGTTCAGCAATCGAGGAGAACTTAATGATAATAGGGGGATCCCTCCGCTTGAAATTGTTTGATTTAGCTGAAGTGTATTTGGGCCGGAACGCAGTTGAATATGGTGACAATGTATGTCCGATTTTAGTAGATATAGTTGAAAGCAACTGCTGGGGGGACTCATGCGCGCTGTGCGGAATGCCAGTCACCACGGCATCTGATAATCTGCTTAATCGATGCGTATCATCTAATTCTTTACGAACCTCAGCGATTTCCTCCCTGAGCTGATCTAAATCGTCACTCAGTTTTGCGATCTCCGAGTGTGACACATTCACAATCTCATCAATTTTTCCGAGCATGCGCTCTTCAAACTCCTCAAACTTTTCGGAGATTACCTGAATTAAACTTTTCAGCAACTTCTTCTCCAATAGCTCGTAATGATCGGTGGAACATATGGAATTCGATCGACTAGATGTCAGAGAGGCAGATCCACCTTTTCCACTCAGCTGAGTCTTTGCGGTCCCTCTCGTTGTTCTAACTGGTGTGGATTGTGCATTGGTGTTAGTACAGCCTTTGGAATTTGGTTTTGCAGTATCTTTACCCATTGTGTACAGGAATAAAATAAAGTCGATTAAGCGTTTAAAAACACTGTCAAGCACAAAATGAATTTGGAAAAGAACGAAACACAACAATGGCTTGAAATCACAACACTATCCGATGAATTTGGAGTGGTAAAACTCGCGGAAATATGCAAATTAACAGGAGCTAATTACAATCACGTCTACTCAGAACAAGCAGATATAGTTCGATAACACGAGGCATTGCTGTCTGTCTCGAATAATGCATAAAATTTCTAAAGAAAAAATTTCCAGTAAATTTCTAAGAACAAATTTAGTGTTTGCTTTGTTGGCTTAATTGGTTATAATCATTTTTTCTGTCCTACGAACCGTTCTAGAAATATGAGAAAAACCACTTCAGAAATCAAACTTGCATAGATCGGTGACCATACGAAATTTTATACGGGCATTCATCTAGGGTATCATAAGAATTGGTCTTAGACCAATTCTATAGCTTTTTTATTTGTTTTTAAAGAAGTTTGTGAAATGGTATCAGCTAAATTTGACTTATTTCAATTTCTACATTGAAAATAAATGACAGAAGGAGAAAGCGGTGGGTAAAACCACTGTACATGAACAGGGATATTTCTGGATATTTCGTAGCAATATACCAAAGGATGCAGAATGACGTTATGGTATTACAGCATTTTATCAGAAGATTTGAGCCCAAAATTGTATCATGGAACTTTAAAATGGGCAAAAGCACCGTCAGAAATACCATACTAGATACATATGATATTATCCATTTTGTCTATTTTATAAGTGTATATACAGGGTGTTTCCCACTAGGAGGTTAATAGAGCAAACCTATTTTCAAACCTATCTCAACGATAATTTGTTCCATTAGCTCGTCATTTTAAAAAATGTCGTCTAATTTCGGTGTGACCTGAATAGGTTATGAGTTAATAACTGTTTCACGGCTTCAGTTAACACATATGGTGTAATAGGTCGACTTAAATATGAGAGTCTATAGTTTACATTTTTTTATAAAAAAAAGTTATGATAACGACTATTTTGCAAAAATAATAGAGGTTAAATAAAAAAAAGGTAACAAAATCCGAAATTTTTAGTTTAGACAACCATAATTCTTGAGAGGATATGCAGCTGATTGAGCAGTCGTTGGAAAGGCCATGAAGTTCTGCATACAATGAGCTCTAAACTGTCACCGTACGCCCTGTAGTTTTTAAGATACAGGGTGCTTTGTGAAAAACTAGCTTTTTTCTTAAGCACCCTGTAGCTCCTAAACGGTTGATATGACCCCCCCCCCCCCCACAACAGTAAACAGTAATAAAGAAAGAAGAAGAAAAGCAAAAATAATAAACAAAGAAATACGATCAGAATAGCCACGCGCTATTCTATGATCCATTCATGATATCAAAGTAAGAGTTGTTAAAAAATAATATGATCATCACTGGTCACCGTTGTACTGTGATAAAGCATATTATATACTACTCAGTGAACTATAGAAAAGAAGTGATTGCACAATGACGCAATCGATGACTGTATGTCATTTTTATTCCATTTCACTTAGCACTCTTTTAATAAGAAAAGATTGCGATGTAAGCATTTTTCCATTTTTATGCTTGTTTACATAGAGGTCAATATGCATGCATTTATCGATAGCATTAATTTAATCGATATGAGTGAAATAAGCAATTATTGACAATCAGGTACTAATAAATTTCGTAACACGAAAAGTTTCTCATGGGAATAGACTTTTAATAAATTTTAGCGAAGTAAGCATTTGTTATAAAGTATAAATGTAGTGCTTATGACAATAAAAAATCAGAGTTTAACCAGCAATTCCAAAGGTGTTTTCATTTCGCCAGGCATAGAGCTCTTCAGCACTAACATGGCTAAAACATCAGGTAATGAGCTTCTTAACTCTTGCTAAGGGATTCATCAACACCAGACATTGAACTTCTAGCTCTGACTTGGTGGATTTTCGAAGGATTGAGCTTCTCAGCTCTAACGAAGAAAATCTCTAATATCTCTATTCTTATAACAGAGCGTCATCAGCCAGACTGTAATTCCACTGCAATAATAAGAAATTATTTACATGGTGACCCTGCGGACCGAACTTACGAAGATAGCATTACACCGTGGAAAGAATTAAGACAGTCCCTGATAGCAGCTTTGCGGGACCCCACCAAAGGACCAAGGCCCATTACGATAGAGGAATACAGGAGCAGAAACCAGAAATAACAACCGGAAATACAACCACAAAGGGAATATACTACTAAGAGCAGAGCTGGCTTTGAGGCGAAATTCAGACGAGAAATCGGCGAATATCACAGTCTTGCAGTAATAGCCCAAGGGAAACAGAAAAGGAGGTTCCTCATAAAAATCGCCGAACTAAAAAAGCAAAGGAAGGAGAAAAGAAAAACAAGAAAAGAAAAGGAAAAATAAATAAATAACATATACAGATACATAACCTAGATTAGTCTTAAATAAGGCATGTATGTATTTCATTATAATTATTAAGCCTACTATATTCTGCATATATACATATAAAACATAAAAAAAAGCAATTTTTTTACTTTCTTTCTTTTATTGGCTCACGACAAGCCCTTCATTTTTTCGTGCTGATTCACTACTTTCGTTTGTCTTCAACATGGGTAAAAATAATAAAAGTAATAAATAATAATGAGGGTTCGGCTATAAATAACGCTGAACAAGGAAATAGATTATTTTCAGATTTAGAGCTAATATTACTCATCTTAGGGATCCTAGTTATCTTATATTTTATAGTGATTAAAATAAAAAAATATTTCGTTAAGCCAGTAGATAGGCAGATAGCCATAGCTAGAGTATAACTAGACATATAGATAGAATAATGAGTTTACAAGAACTTATCTCACAATTAGACAAAATATTAGAAAATTTTAAAAAAACTCCAAATAGAACATACTCTTCCGCACATATACTAGGTAAAACTAAACAAGCCAGAGAGATAAAAGATAATTTTAATAACATATATAAAACTGCATACAAGCAAGATGAGATTGTCGCACTCAAGCAAAAAGAAAAATTTGAGGCAAAATACACAGAACTGGATTTAATACTGATACAAAAACTAATGAATTATTAGAAGATACGGACTCAGAACCAAATGAATTATTAGAAGATACGGACTCAGAACCAAAAATGGCAACAATTGATATAGCCACATCAATAAAGGTTATTCCAGAATTCAATGGCGAAACAAAAAATCTGGACAATTTCTTAAATCTCATACAATTTATGCACGATGACCTAGTGGACAACACGCAAAAGCAAAGGTTAATAGACTTTGTTTTAAAAACAAGACTGTCAGCAACAGTCAAGAACAAAATTAGTAACTTAACGATTGAAAAAAATTATGATTCCTTACAGAAAACTTTGCGTGATACCTTCAAAACTACGAAGACTCCACTCACCATACAAACGGAGTTAACAAGAATAAATCAATCCAGCAAAACTATTGCAGACTATGCTTCAAAAATTTAGATTTTAACTGCACAACTGAACTCTATACAAATAACTGAGCAAGGTGAAGAAAATAGAACAATAATTGCAAAAATCAATGATCAAATAGCATTGAATGCATTTAAGAATGGACTTAATGAACCCATAAAGGCAAAAATCTTCGCCGCAAGGCCCAAAACATTGCATGAAGCGATACAGATTGCAGCTGAAGTTGAAGTACCAAGACAACAAGTATATGTCCACCATTACAGTAAAAGCCATCACACACAGAATTCATTCAATCCAAGAGGTCAACAATTTAACAACAATAGACGATATAACAATAACCACAGATTTTCACGAAATCGTCCTAATATAAATACAAGCTCAAGAAACAATAGAGTCCATAATCAAAACCAAAGCTCAACCGAACCAATATTCGAAATGGACACGGCAATCAGTCTCGAAATTTTCATAACAGAAGAATTAATCTAACACAATCGGGAAACGGGGAAGTCCCCCAAGTAACCGATTCGGGGGAAATATATTAGATAATCAAGTAAAAATATATAGTCTTACAAAACACTTAACCAACTATATTACAGCATCCATAAATGTATCTTTCGGTCAAAAGTCATTCCTTATAGACACTGGAGCCGACATATCAATTCTAAAACTCAATGAATTGAAAACAAACGATGGAATTCAAGGACACAAAAAAATGCAGAATAACGGGAATTACTCAGTCAGAATCATTCTCTTTAGGCACTTTAAAGGCAGATTTAAAAATAGAAGGTCAAAATAAACCCCAAGAATTTCATATAGTAGATGATGATTTTCCAATCTTGACAAGTGGAATTCTAGGAAGAGTCTTCTTAATTCAAAATTCTTGTAAAATTGATTATGAAAATTTTACAATTTCGATCTCCCACAATGAGATAGAATCTATACTTCCAATGAACACAAAACTACCAAATCTAAATCTAATAAAGATCCCACCTAGAACAGAAATAATACAGGCAATCAAGGTTAATAAAGATCAGGATAGTGTAGTAATAAGCGAAGAAATACAAGGAATTTTCATAGCTAATTCTATAATTCCTGCAAAAGGCGTTGCGCACGTCAAAATCTTAAATACACTAGATAGAGAAATTATCTTAAAAAATGTTAAACCCAAAATAGAACTTCTTGATAATTATCACATAATCAACACTAGTACAAAGTATAAAAAACATGATAGATTCACTAAACTTCTAAAAGAGCTCAAACTAGAAAATCTAGATGAATATGCGAAAAATTCTGTTTTAGAAATATGCAAGAATTTCTCAGATATTTTTCATTTACCGGGTGACAAATTAACTACAAATAATTTCTACAGTCAAAAGATCTCCACCACAGACAAAAATCCAGTATATATCTAGAATTATAGACTTCCTCAGACACAAATCGAGGAAATAAGCAATCAAGTAGACAAAACTAATAAATAAACAAAACAAACAAAAAACAAAACTAATAAAGGAAAACGTGATTGAACCTTCAATAAGTCCATACAAGTCTCCTTTATTAATTATTCCAAAAAAACCCATCAATGGAAATAAAAAATGGCGTCTTGTTGTAGATTTCAGACAACTGAATAAAAACATTTTAGACGATAAATTCCCTTTAACAAGACTTGATGATATACTAGACAAGCTTGGAAGAGCAAAATACTTTTCCAAACTTGATCTTACAAATTATTTTCATCAAATCGAGTTAGATAAGAATTCTAGGACATTGACTGCATTTTCAAGCAACAAAGGCCACTATTAATTTAAAAGACTGCCATTTGGTTTAAAAATATCAACCAATAGTTTTCAAATAATGCTTTCAATAGCCTTGTCTGGACTAGATTCTGAAGCATTCTTATACGTGGATGATATTATTATCTTTGGATGTAGCTTAAAACATCACAATCAAAATTTGATCACAACATTTAACAGACTGAGAAAATATAATTTAAAATTAAATCCGGAAAAATGCAGATTTCTACAGACAAAAGTAACGTATTTGGGACATCTAATAACGAAAGATGGTGTTGCAGCCGCAATGACTCGCAAGTATACATCGCAATCAAAACGAGTAAATCTAGTAAGCCTAGAGAATGCAGTTCTAACTTCACTACACTGTTCGTAATTATTCTAAAAGAGTAGCCTTCGAGAAAACAATACATATTACTGTCACGTCGCTTATTAAATTAAAATAAAGTTTTGTTAATTCTTTGAACTATTTTTGGTACTTTTATTTCTCAATCTTGAACCTCTATTACATCGCAACATATTTTTTGGTCCTTCGAGCCTGGATTGAGAAGAAAAGATAAACCAGCCACGGAATCGGTTTTATTCATATCTCGCTGAAATTTTAAACAAGATATCCCGCATATCCAGGATATATATACGTCCCATATTTTGGTACTTATTACGTAAAAATTGTGCTACCACGATGTCTGCAGTAAGCAAACGTGACACAGCAAAAAACGCTATAAAACGTTCATTAGCTGCAAGTAAACAGGCAGCAGGCACCCACGATCAAAGCAGCATTGAAGCTTACATTAAGCTATTAAACAATCAATGGAACGCCTTTCAACTAGCTCATGATCTAGTACTGGAATCCTGCGGACAAGCCACTATATCAACGCAAGAAGAGGAGTTTATTCAAGCTGAGGAGTGGTATAGGGGAGCATTAAGTAATCTTTACCGACTACTATCAGTGTTTAAACTAAGTGAACAAGCAACACCAATAACAACACATCCTTCGATGAACATTTCCGCAGCAGCAGCACCACGACCCGCATTTAAACTACCGCCTATTACGCTACCTACATTCGATGGTGTGCCTTACGAATGGAAATCGTTTCATGACAGATTTGTGTCACTAGTTCACAACAATGAGACACTAACAGGAAGTCAAAAGTTGCATTATTTACGCAATAGTTTGCAAGGTGAGCCACTTAATGTAATTCAGTCATTCCCTATTACAGATGATAACTTCAATGAAGCCTGGTCATCTTTGAAGAATCGATACGATGTCCTGAGGGTAATTGCGGACTCACATTTAGCAGCCTTATTCGCTATTCCTAAGGTAAGGCACTGTTTCTGACACATTTTCGGGCACTCAAAGCTCTTAACCGCCCCGCTGATCAATGGGATGATTGGCTAGTACACTTGACTGTCAACAAACTTGATTCTGAAAGTCGAAAGCAATGGGAAATGTCTCTAACAACATCAACGGTACCATTGTTCGATGACCTCACGCAGTTCCTAGAGAAAAGATGTCGCTCCCTATCAGCCTTAGAGTCACATACCGCACGAACGCAAGCATTTAAGAACTCAAAAGCTAAACACACTTGGGACTCCCTCCATATTAGTTCAAAACGAACTCATAGCAAGGAAAAGCAACATAATTATGCACAAACATCTGGAAGCCGCTCGTTGACCCTTAAACGAAACGTGTGTACATACTGCGGAGGAGATCATTTTATATACGCGTGTCAACAGTTCAAATCCCTAGCTTGTACAGCTAGATCTAATGCAGTAAGGTCTAAGAACCTATGCCTCAACTGTTTGACCAATGGTCATCAGTCTGGCTCTTGCCGCAGCCTACACTCGTGCCGTATTTGTGATCAACGTCATCACACGCTCTTGCATACGGATGGAACCCTATCTGTAAACTGCGCCAACATTCGTCAACAAGTATTGCTCGCTACTGCTATCGTGAATATTTTGGACTCCTCTGGATGTCAGCAGCCAGCTCGTGTTCTATTCGACACTGGCTCTCATGTATCCTTTGTTACGGAGGCCTGTGTGCAACGTCTTAAGGTAAGCCGATATTCTCATGCAATCTCTATCACAGGCATAGGTGCCTCTCCTGCAGGCCAGTCCAAAGGATCAGTGTCATTGTTATTATCGTCACTGGTAAGCGACTTCTCAATTACAATCGAAGCTTTAATCCTATCCAAGATTACTAATGAGATCCCTAGTACAGGATTCAATAGGATACTGTGGCCTCATTTGAGCCATTTACAGCTAGCAGATCCACAGTTTTTCAGGTCTGCGTCTATCGATATCTTGCTAGGAGCAGATGAATTAGGCGCTATTCTATTAGAAGGCCTTGTCAAGGGCCCCGTCGGAGCACCAGTTGCACAAAACTCCGCTTTTGGCTGGGTACTTTTGGGTCAAGTTCAGACAGTAGATACTTCGACATCTAATGTCCCTAGAGTGTCTCTGCACGCAAACGCTGAGCTCACGGAAGCTGTTTCCAAATTTTGGGAACTGGAAGACATCCCAATGACCAAACATCGGACAGATGAAGAGCAAGCCTGTGAGAAGATATTCGCGGACACTCACTGTAGACTTCACAGTGGAAGGTATGTAGTTGAATTACCTTTCAGACCAGAACTACCACTTGGAAATTCACGTAACGGCGCTATCAAAGCTTTACATCGTGTGGAAGCCCAGTTCAAGAGAAACCAAAGTCTACATAATCAATACAAGGCATTTATGAAAGAATTCGTAGACTTAGGCCACATGGAGGAAGCGGCTCCTAATCCGCCTCCTGAGAAATCATATTACATGCCTCATCGAGCTGTTATAAAAGAATCGAGCACTACAACCAAGCTCAGGGTAGTGTTCAATGCATCGAAAAAGAGTTCGAGTGGAATTTCCCTCAATGACACTCAGATGATTGGCCCTCAGTTGCAACCAGCTTTAGCAACGATATTGTTACGTTTTTGCACCCACCGCTTCGCAATGACAGCCGACGTGGCTAAAATGTACCGGCAAATCAATGTTGCCAAGGAACATTGCGAGTACCAGAGAATTGTTTGGCGTGAATCTTCTGATGATCCTATCAAGGATTACGTGTTACTGACTGTAACTTATGGCGTCGCTTCCGCTCCGCATCTCGCAGTCAAATGTCTGCAACAAGTGGCTATAGATGAGGGAAAGGATCTTCCAATCGCTGCAGCAGTCGTGCTCACTGACTTTTACATGGACGATCTGCTTACTGGATGTAATAATGAGGCTGATCTCAACACACTTCGCTCTCAAATTTGTGTGCTACTACAGCGAGGCTGTTTCGAGCTACGTAAGTGGGTTTCTAATTCCGAAGCAGTTCTTAAAGCAATACCAATTGAGCTCCGTGAAACCAAGGCCTCTCATTCACTGGCTGATGAAGGTACAGTAAAGGCTCTAGGCCTCCAGTGGAATCCAGCATATGACTATCTTAGTTTCGCTGTCCATTTACCAGAAGTCAAGTTGCCAGTAACCAAGCGCTCGTTATTATCCGATTCTGCTAAACTTTTCGATCCCCTAGGATTTTTATCGCCTTGCACAATCCTCGTCAAAATGATGTTTCAACAGCTATGGAGACCAAAGCTAGATTGGGATGATGAAGTTCCTGACCACACTTTACGACAATGGCTTCACTACAGACGTAATTTGGATTGCCTATCTAATCTTCGAATTCCGAGATGGCTAGGAATGGGGGAAGCTGGTGCTGTTACCGACTTACATTGTTTTGCAGATGCCTCGCAGGCCGCTTACGCGGCTGTAATTTATGCTCGCACAATTTTCGCTGACGGATCAATCGCTGTGAAGCTAGTCACCGCTAAGACCAGGGTGGCTCCTCTAGATGTAACTAGTTTACCTCGCTTAGAATTGTGTGCCGCCGGCTTACTAGCTAAACTCTTGGAACATGTGCATTTATCAATCAGTAATCATTTTCGGGGCACTTATGGCTGGACAGACTCCACAGTTACTTTGGCCTGGATTCATGGGCACCCCAGCAAATGGGTGACTTTCGTCGCAAACCGAGTTGCACAAATTCAAAAGGTTCTGCCCCCAGAACATTGGAGACATGTGAGCTCAACAGACAACCCAGCTGACTGCGCATCCCGTGGTATACTTCCTGAGAAACTTGTATATCATCCTTTATGGTGGACTGGACCGCCATGGCTTAGCGAACCAGAACATTCCTGGAAATTTCATCAGCATACATCGTACGACACAGAGTTGGATATATGCTCCAACACCCAGGCAGTACTACAAACTCAAATTACTGTGCAGCCATGGGATCTTCTCGACATGTACTCATCGCTCTCTAAGCTAAAACGCATAACCGCAGTTATATTACGCTTTATATATAACTGCAAATGCCGAATCGCAAGTAATGTCAACATACGCCAAGGATGCATCAAGCATACAGAGCTCAACGATGCTTTCGAATTTTGGGTAAGAAGCGTTCAAGCTCATCACTTCTCAGAAGATATCAACAATTTGCAGGACAAGAAACCACTCTCAACTAGGAGTAAACTTATCAAACTCCGGCCTTTTATGGATAGCAAAGGAGTGCTCAGAGTGGGAGGACGCCTCCGGCAGGCTCCATTACGAACGGACGTCAAATACCCAATTCTATTACCAGCTAAATCAACACTCACTAAACTGGTCTGTACGGAAATTCACTCCATTACGCTTCACGCTGGACCTCAGCTCATGCAAACTGTACTTCTAACACGCTTTCGGGTACTAAGCGCCCGAGGGATTCTTCGAAAAATAGCGCACGACTGTATTACATGCTGCCGTTTCAGACATACTCAGCATCTTCAGTTAATGGGAGATTTGCCTAAGGCTCGAGTAGAACCTGCTAGGCCCTTTTTACGCAGCGGAGTTGATTTTGCAGGTCCTTTTCCAATTCGTTATTCCAAGGGACGTGGAGCTAAGGCTACGAAAGGCTACATAGCCATATTTATCTGCATGGCTTCAGGTGCAATGCATCTAGAACTATCTAGCGACTTGTCAACTGCTACTTTTATCGCCGCTTATAAAAGATTCATAGCAAGACGGGGACACTGCAATGAACTTTACAGCGATAATGGAACCAACTTCGTTGGAGCGGAGAAAGAACTTAGGGCTCTACTTTCTCAAGCATCTGCTGACGAACAGCTGCACAGATACCTATCGAACGATCATGTTACTTGGCACTTTAACCCACCTGCTGCTCCTCACATGGGCGGCTATTGGGAGGCAGCTGTAAAACGTGTTAAATTCCACTTGCGCCGTGCTCTTGCTTGTTTGAACATCACGCTTACCTACGAAGAATTCATCACGCTTCTGGCTGATATTGAAGCATGCGTAAACTCTCGCCCGTTATGTCAATTACCCAGCGAGACTGATGATTTACAGGTGCTCACGCCAGGACACCTTCTGATTGGGGAGCCGCTCAAGGCACTTCCAGAACCTGACATGCTGCGTTTCAAGGGAACTTTGCTTAATCGATGGCAATCCCTGTCACAGATACGACAATACTTTTGGCAAAGGTGGAGCGGGGAGTACTTAGTCAGCCTCCAAAGACGTACCAAGTGGATTCAACCGGCCCGAGATTTTCAAGCTAAGGATTTGGTCATCATTCGCGACGAAAGATTTCCTCCAACAAGATGGAAAATGGGGCGTATTACTAAGGTACATCCTGGACAAGATGGAAAAGTTCGAGTCGCGACCGTAAGAACAGCTGAAGGAGAACTTTCGCGACCAATAGTGAAATTATGCTTGCTTCCACTCTCTGATGACGTCTCTTCACAATAAGCTTATTATTAGTAACGTAAATTTTGCTCATAAACTTTGTAATTTATTTATTGTAATTTTGAACTAAATTCGCATTTACTCCAAGGCGGGCGGAATGTTGCAGCCGCAATGACTCGCAAGTATACATCGCAATCAAAACGAGTAAATCTAGTAAGCCTAGAGAATGCAGTTCTAACTTCACTTCACTGTTCGTAATTATTCTAAAAGAGTAGCCTTCGAGAAAACAATACATATTACTGTCACGTCGCTTATTAAATTAAAATAAAGTTTTGTTAATTCTTTGAACTATTTTTGGTACTTTTATTTCTCAATCTTGAACCTCTATTACATCGCAACAGATGGTATTAGAACAGACCTAAAAAAATATGACACTGTCTTGAATTATCCAACCCCAACAAATGCGGATGACGCAAGATTTATTGCATTCTGTAACTACTACAGAAGATTTATTCCGAATTTCGCTGAAATAGCAAGACCAATAAATTCTCTATCTAAAAAGAACAAAATTTTCAAATGGACAGACGAATGTCAAAACGCATTCTCACGTTTAAAGTCAAAATTGACAAATTCACCAATTCTACATATCCTAATTTTGATGAAAAATTTATATTGACAACAGATGCTTCACAGTATGCTCTTGGACCAGTACTATCACAAGGTGACATAGGATCTGATTTACCAATTTCATATGCTAGCAGAACGCTAACTAAACATGAACCTAATGAACCAATAATTGAAAAAGAATTATTAGCCATTCATTGGGCAATAAATTTCTTTAGACCTTACTTATATGATAGAAAATTCATCGTGGTAACAGACCACAGACCTTTAGTAAGTTTCTTTACCCATAGAAACCCATCTGCCAAATTAACAAGAATAAGATTAGATCTAGCCGACTAAACTTCGAAATTAATTATAAGCAAGGTAAAATGAATGCGAATGCTGATGCCTTATCAAGAATAAAAATCGATTCTTACATATTAAGAGCAATGATTCCCACTACAAGCATAAAAGTAACTACAAGAGCAATGTCCAACACAATAGAAAAAGACGATAAAAAGAAATCCCGGGATAGCAGCCCAGCCAACATAGAGACTGATCATCTTTATGCATGGGAATGCACATTCATTAATGTGTAACGAACCTGTACATAGATAGATATTTAGAAATTTATGACTGAAGTTTTATATAGAAAATTTTCCTTCTTGTGATTCACAATAGCTTTTTGAATTGATGTTATAAGTAGGGCAATGTAGATTCACTAGACACCTTCATCCGCCTACCCGAATTTCCTACCAAGAATTTCTAGCAAGTTGAACTGCCCTGTCCGGGAGACCTAGAAAATCCTACTTCACCTCCACCCCTGCCTATAAAGCAAGTACGTGAAAAACGGAGAGCTACTGGTAGTACGTGTGCAAACGGAATCCAAATAGTCAGTACGTGTCCAACGGAAAGCCATCCCAATAGTCAGTACGTGTCCAACGGAAAAACTATCCTGTCACCAGTACGTGAACAACGGAGGGTTAGTGGTAGTACGTGAACAACGGAAACCACTAGCTAGTACGTGTACAACGGAAATCTCTGCTGACCCACACTAAAATTAGATTTAGAAGTATTGTCAATAAATTCACTAATATAAAAACTATTTTACATTTATAATAGGGACGCAAGAAGAATAAAAAGAATTTTATTGAACTCAACTCCACTGTTGTCATTTGGACCCTCACTCCACTGAAGCTACCCAAAGTCAAGCTCTGAAATTTAAAATTTGAGCTCAACAGGAATAAAGCGCTAATAAAAGAAATAATACGTTTGCCAAAATATAATAATAAACAAGTAAAAAAGCTAGAATTGGTCTAAGACCAATTCTTATGATACCATAGATGAATGCCCGTATTAAATTTCGTATGGTCACCGATCTATTCAAGTATTGATTTTGAAGTTGTTTTTCGCATATATTTCTAGAACGGTTTGTCGCACAGAAAAAATTATTATAACCAATTTTATAGGATTTCGTATTCGGCAGAAGTTTTTAGTTCAATAAAAATGTCTTGGACTGATCGTTTTCAAAGTATACGTAAAAAACCGAAATTTTTATATGGCAACACCAAGAAGGAGTTGCCCGATTTAGTCCATTTTTGACATTTTATTTGATAATGTAGTAGAAACATGATGTACGAAATTTCAGCTCTCTACGTCAACGCGTTCTCAGGCAGTGTCCAAATATATAGCGGAAAACGAAACTTTTATATGGCAACCCCACGACGGAGTTGCCCGATTTGTCTCATTTTCGAACTTAATTTTACTTTTTTTTTTAAAAGTCCGTGTACAAAATTTCAGCTCTCTAAGTATACGCGTTCTAGAGTTATCGTGCGCACAGGCAGACAGACGGATGGACGGACGGACAGACATGCAAAAATCAAAATAACTTTTAATATTATGCGTGGGTGTCCAATTCATTTTGCTCTACCATCATTATTTCGAGGTGTTACAAACGGAATGACAAACTTAGTATAGCCCTATAGATTTCATCGAGGGTATAATAATAAGGGAGTGATAATCGAATTCAGCAATAATCCATATCATGACTTAGGTTTGATCTTGGAGACACTGATTTCGAAAATGAAAGAAATAAAAACAGAATCACTATCATTAGCGAAAGATGACATCTTATTTCATTATATAAGGGTCGACGAACTTAAAAAGTTATTTAACATGCTGCAGCATAATAAAAAACAACAACAACATTCTATGATCCACTCATTATATCAAAGTAAGAGTTGTAAAAAAGTAATATGATCATCACTGGTCACCGTTGTACCGTGATAAAGCATATTATATACTATTCATTGAACTATAGAAAAGAAGTGATTGCGCAATGACGCAATCGATGACTGTATGTCATTTTGGTTCCTTAATGATGTTCCTCTATCCCTATAGTTTATAATTAAGGTCTACCTAATTGTTAAAATGTTAGTTTAACCTGTTATTAAGCCTCTTTTGTAAGTATCTCTATAGTTTATAAACAACTGCCACTATTTTAATTTAAGCTTGTAACATCACTCCCAATGCGGCCCTGGTCAACACAATATTCATCACATAGATATCATCACCCCACTCAAGCAACAAGCCTATATAAGCGCGGCCATCGGCAAGGAATAGGCATTCCACTTTCTTTAGTCGGAGCATCCACATGGGTCCTGACTTCTCCCAAAGTAAAATTAACCATAATACAATAAAAGTTTTTTTATATAAACCTTTTGAAATTTATTTCCTATTCCCCCTTCCTATACCAAAAAATAGTTTTGTTATATAATTGGCGCCCAACTAGAGGCAAAGAACACTCACACAACCACGAGTACAAAAAAAAACGTACGAAAGGGAGGGAAACAACCTAGTAGACAAAGTCCCCGGTTAAATCCTCCCACCATGGTATCATTCACAGACGACCAATTCAATCAACTGATGGCTGCAGTAGCGCAACAACCACACACACAGCTAAACACAAATAAGGCGAGTTTAACATCATGTACAGCGCGATTCAATGGAAGCCGAATAAGAACGAAAGTAGAGGAATTTATAGCTGCCGTCACAGTATATAAAAATTGTGCATGTATAGATGATGAAAGTGCGATTTTAAGTCTACCGCTTCTACTGGAAGACATTGCTGCAACTTGGTGGCAAGGTGTAAAAGGCGAGCCGAAAAACTGGGATGAAGCCATGGCACTTATATGCAGTGCATTTGCTCCAAGCAAACCATCTTATCAGGTTTACTGTGAGATTTTTGAAAGCAAGCAGGATGCAAATACTCCTACTGACCTTTTCATCTGTGAGAAGAGGGCATTATTGGCTGAGTTACCAACCGAATCGCATAATGAAAATCAACAGATTGATTTGATTTTCGGTCTGCTTAATCTACAAATACGTCAACGTGTGCTACGAGACAAAGTTTCCACATTTGCAGAATTACTTAAGCAAGCAAGAATAGCGGAGGAAACTTTACGTGAAACAAAAACTCAACACCAATCGGAGAATAAGCAACCGAAACCAACACAAAATAGAATCCGATGTGAGTACTGCCGATCATTTGGACATAGCGTTGCAGATTGTCGCAAAAGAAAGAGTGCGATATCCAACCCTACGTTACCTTCCACACAAAGCAGTATACAGCAACATAAATTTTCATGCTATGGGTGTGGCCAGCCAGGTGTTGTAAGAAGTCAGTGTCCGAAATGTACTTTAAATACACCAAAATCGTCGCAAAATATTAGCTTTTGCTCGATAGATGCAAATTTTGTGTCACTACGGAACCGCCCACTGGTACAAATACAAATCGGAGATAAGTTTGGGAATGCTTACTTTGACACAGGAGCGAGAGTCAGTGTAGCTAGTAACAGCTTACATTACACGTTACAACATGAGGGACATCAATTTCAAAGCAAGCGCTGCTCTGTCATTTTAGCTGATGGAATTAAACGGCCACAAAATGTCTTAAGCACTAAAGCAGATGTTCGTATTCAAGGACGCTTGGTGTCTACAACCTTCATAATATTGCCAGACTCGCATGACAATAGAACTCTTCTAGGCGTGGATTTTATTGAAAACGCCGGCATAATTTTGGACTTACCACAACAAACTTGGCACTTCAATGACAATCCAAAATTACGGTTCGACATGTTATGTTCAGAGAATCTGATACATGCAAAATGTGGACAAGAAGCTTTTGAAATGGCATTCACCGCACCAAAAATTGGAACACCCAGTTTTGAAGAGGAAGAGCTTTACGGTCCACCTATTCCAGCTACACCACCTGAGTTAAAAGGTCTACAACAAACACCTAACTTTATAAGCCCACTAACTGCAACACCTACCTTCAAAGATGAAGACCTTTACGGTCCAGCTTTTCTTGACACACCAACTGAGTTGAAAGGTCTACACCAAGCACCTACAGTAATAAGTCCACTAACCGCAACACCACCGATGGGAAGACACACAAGTGCTACGAATTATTCACCAGGAACCGTAAACAGAATTTTTGAGGACGTTTTGCCACAATCTTCTACGGTGTCAGGAGTAGTTCTAAGCATGGACACCATGGATGATTATTTTGAGTCAATCGATATTTCATCAATTGAGCTACAAAACCACGAAGCAGCCAACCTACCCGAGGAGTATCGTAGACAGCTCAACGAAGTAATCCGAAGTAACATGGAAGTTTTTAAGGAAAACGGTCCCCCTGCTTTATATGTAGAGCATCATATCCATACAGGAGATTATCCACCAGTAGCATCACCCCCGTATAGATTAAGCCAAAGCAAGAAAGCTATTCTTCAACAAGAGCTGCAGAAAATGATTAGTTCTGATATTGTAGAGGAGTGTGAATCGGCCTGGGCATCCCCTGTCGTATTAGTACCCAAAAGAGACGGAGGAGTTCGCGTTTGTATAGACTACCGCCAGATTAATGCAATTACAACGCCAGATCATTATCCATTACCAAGAATGGATGATTTACTTCACTCAGCAAGGGAAGCAAAATACATGAGTACTATTGATTTATTGGCAGGCTATTGGCAAATTAAAATGAATAAAAGCGATATGGACAAAACCGCATTCATTACACCTGAGGGAATATATAGATTCAAGAGAATGCCATTTGGACTTCGGAACGCTCCAGCAACATTTCAACGTATGATAGATCAAGTAAAAGCAAAGGCACATGAAGCCAGAATACTAGCCTATTTAGACGATCTCCTCATCATGTCTTCAACTTTTGAGAAGCACATAGAGGACCTCAAAACAATTTTCCGGGTACTTCAGGATTTCCAAATTCGAGTGAATAGAAAGAAATGTAACTTTTGCTGTTCTGAGATTAAGTATTTGGGCCATCTCATTACAACTGAAGGTATAAAAGTAGATCCAAGAAAAGTCTCCACCATTAAGAACTACACGCCGCCAAAGAATGTCAAACAAATGCTATCCTTCCTGCAGATGTGCTCGTGGTACAGACGTTTTGTTCCAAGCTTTTCAAATATCGCAAAGCCTTTGACAGACCTTACCAAGAAGAATTCTAAATGGGTATGGAGAGAACAACAGCAGCAGGCTTTTGTTGAGCTAATCAATAGATTAACAACCGCTCCTATCTTGAGGCAAGCTAATGAAGAAAAGCCTTTCATCATACGTACAGATGCCAGCAATTACGCTTTGGGAGCAGTTTTACTTCAAGGGGAGGGAGCAGATGAACGGCCTGTGGAATATGCAAGCAGACTGCTGACCACTTCAGAGAGAAACTATACAACAACAGAAAGAGAAGCTTTAGCTGTGGTTTGGGCAGTCCATAAATTTCGAGGTTATATTGAAAGTAGTAAAGTTACTATAGCATCCGACCATCAACCGTTACGTTGGCTAATGAGTCTAAAAACACCTACCGGACGTTTGGCAAGATGGGCGCTTCAGCTACAGCCATACAATTTAGACATTGAATATGCTCCTGGACGCATCAATGTAGTAGCTGACAGCTTATCACGCCCTCCAATTAATGAAGAAGAGCTCATTAGCTTAGAAACCTGTCCTATATCAGTGGACTTCCCGCATAGAACACCAAAGGAGGTAAGAGAAGAACAGCTTAAGGACCCTGAGTTACAGAAAATTGTAGAATGTTTTGAAAGCAATGCAGCCCCAGAAGCATTCAGTCGTTGGACTAATCGCGGATATCTTCTAAATAATGGAATTTTGTATAGGTATGCACCTGATGAGGAAACTGAAGAAGCTCAACTCGTTGTACCAGAGCATGAAAGACTTGAAATCTTAAAAAATCTTAAGGATGTATCACGACGCTCCGACAGCAGGCCATTATGGTATCGAGCGAACCATTCAGCGCATTTGCAGACGGTACTATTGGCCGGGAATGCGACGCAATATAGCAGCCCACGTGAAGAACTGTCCCGAATGTCAGAGATATAAGGCAAGCAATCTTAAGCCAGCAGGCTTACTACAAACCCCAGCAGTTAGTCGAAGATTCGAAACATTGGCAGTAGACCTCTTTGGTCCATTACCCGAGTCCGAAGACGGCAAAAGATGGATTCTCATTATAGAAGATGTCACTTCCAGATGGGTAGAACTCTTTCCATTGGAGGAAGCCTCTGCTAGTCAATGCGGTAAGATACTAATTGAAGAAGTCTTTTTCAGATACGGCATACCAAGACGCCTATTGAGTGACAATGGTACTCAGTTTGTAAGTGCCATAATGCAGCAGATCACATACTGCCTGAACATCAAGCAGACCTTTACACCCGTGTACCATCCTGAGGCTAATCCAGTAGAAAGACGAAATCGCGACTTAAAAGCACAGCTGGCTATTCTAGTGAAGGATGATCACCGAACCTGGTCAAAATATTTGTCACCCATCCGCTTTGCAATGAACACCAATCGATGTCAAAGTACAGGTCAAACAGCAGCCTATCTCACATTTGGGAGAGAGCTTCGGACGACAGATGATGTCGCCCAGGACCTTCGAAGCATCATTCAAACAGACAGCTTCCTCCCGGAAATCTCGCCTTATCTTACGCGGCTATCATCGACTCTACAGAAGGCTAAAGAGGTTTGTGAAAAAGAACAGGATCGACAGAAGGGATACAAGGATAAACACCGACGACCTGATCCAGGATACCAACCAGGAGATCTTGTTTGGGTGAACACGCAAATAAGAAGCCAGGCTACGCGACATTTCGCTTCAAAATTAGCACCACGTCGAGATGGACCGTATATAATCCTAAAGATAAAAGGACCAACAAGTTACGAGGTCGCCAACCCAGATAATCCAACTAGTAGTCTAGGAACGTATCACACATCCGCTTTAACATCATGTCCCCCAGGAGTCAGCTCCACTAGTCCGATGGTTCCACTACGAAGAAGAGGACGTCCACGAAAACCACAGTGATGTTACTTTAACTTCCTCCTTGGCGAGACGACGGCGGATTCAGAAGGGGAGACTGTAACATCACTCCCAATGCGGCCCTGGTCAACACAATATTCATCACATAGATATCATCACCCCACTCAAGCAACAAGCCTATATAAGCGCGGCCATCGGCAAGGAATAGGCATTCCACTTTCTTTAGTCGGAGCATCCACATGGGTCCTGACTTCTCCCAAAGTAAAATTAACCATAATACAATAAAAATTTTTTTATATAAACCTTTTGCAATTTATTTCCTATTCCCCCTTCCTATACCAAAAAATAGTTTTGTTATAAGCTCTTATTAATTAGTGATGCTACTTTGTAATTATTCTCACTTCTATTCCATACTCACCACTTACATGTATAAAATGGACTGACTATGTTAATAGAATTGCACTGCAAAAGTTGGAATCACATTTATATTGCTGACTCTTTCGGTCTAAGCCACTAACTTATAACAATGGACTGAGCGTATTGCCATTTTCCTATAGGAAAGAATGGCACAAGTTTTATAGTTTTCTCTTTCGCCCTATAGCAGAGTTGGAGCAACCAACACAAAATATTGCTTACTCAACGTTTTCTTATGCCATTTGATGTTTTTATGTTGGCTGCAGATCAATCACCGCAGAAAGAATAAGGTAAAGATAGTGTTTACTACGCTCCGTCTCTCTTGCTCATACGCAGGATTCAGGAAAAACAACTTTTGAAAATTAAAGTCGGAATGATTTTAATTCCTTATAAGCGATTAAAATAACACTTGTACACAAGAAAAAATATTTTTTTAATTTAATTCGATTTTCGGGTGTAAAATTTCATCTGATTGGTTGAGTTTTACATGTTTTTTATGTAGTAAACGTTTTAAAGGGTGCTCTAACGGTGATATACAGAAACACAATATTTGTGCCACATGAAATAGCAAATCGTTCTGTGCATTGTTATAAGTCAGTACCAACTGAGGAGAACTGTAAACAACAAATAAATAAGTGGGTCCGTCGAAATAAATGTTTTTAAATGATTTATTTAGGGTTACTACTGATAAAATTGTTTTACCAAAGGCAATATATTCATAAGATGTGCTGCGCGCTCATTTTTTCAACTTCCCACCAATGATTTTTTTTTTTCAATCAAATCAAAAAGAATTTATTTCTAGGCCAGTGCTTGAAGCAACGTACAACGTTGGGCATTACGACATTCGTAGCTTAGTATAACAGGTGAGGATAACAGCAAAATAACATAAATCAGTGCTTGAAGCAACGTACAACGTTGGGCATTACGACATTCGTAGCTTAGTATAACAGGTGAGGATAACAGCAAAATAACATAAATCAGTGTAGCTGGTCAGACCATAGGCCATCTTGATATTTGACATAAAGAAAAAGAAAATGAGATAGCATTGTGAGATCGGTTGGACGGTAAAAAGTCCTTACAGATAATTTTGTGGAGATAACCCCAGGAGAAGTAGACTGAGAAACCAACCGTAATCACAACTATGGATGTAGTTGTCATTACCATTGTCTGTACATAGATGTTGGTTAGCATAAATTAAATGATAGACAAGAATAAAATGATAGGACTTACATATTATGACATCCATTGTCTGTACATAGTTGTTGTTAATAAAGAGCCTTACCTAGTGACATTACGGCTATAAAATTCATTTTTTTTTTTTTAATTTAATCTTAATAGTAAATTAGGCCGACAGTGAGGACAATAGACAACTCTCAGGTAGGTACCGAAATTGCTAATCCGTCGAAGAATCTTGACAAAGCAAATGTTCAAACTTAAATTTAAAATAAAACCAAAATTTAAGATTAAGCATATTCTTACAATAAAATTGTCCAATAGACACTGGAGAGCATATTCGCTTAATCCCAATTCAGTCGGGTCACGAGGTGAATAGCAATAGTAATGCGCATGCGGTTAATGGGTTCGTACAGGCAGAAGTTGGATCTTGCGGAGTTAACATGCAACATAGGTAGTCTTCTCAAATTGTGTCCACTATCGCGGAAAGATATTTTACTAAGTAACAGCGGAGAATCAACATTCGCGTTTATTAGTTGATGCACAAACGTTACATCGGCAACCATACGACGTTTTTGAAGCGAGTGCCTATTCAAAACCTTCAAGCGATCCTCATAAGGTGGAAGAATTAATGAATCATTCCAGGGTAGGTGTCTGAGAGCAAATCGTAAAGTTTCTCTGGACAGACTCAATGCGGTCGATGTGTGTACCGTAAAATGGAGACCAGACCTGGTAGCGTATTCAAGAAGTGGTCTCACAAAGCAAGTGTACAAACGCAATGTTATTGTAGGATTCGAAAACTCTCGGGACCAACGTTTTATAAAACCCAGCATAGAACTACTCTTTGATACCATATAGTTTATATGGGAGATAAAATTCAATCTGTGGTCACATTCGACACCCAAGTCACAGACAGAGTCCACACGGCGAATCGAGGAATCAGAGAACTCATAACCATAAGTGATTGGTGTCTGATTCGTATGGAAAGTCATAACCTCACATTTGTCGATATTGAGTATCAAATTATTGCTTTTGCACCAGTCGTAAAATTTGTGGAGGTCACCCTGTACAAGTTCACAATCGTTAAAAGATTTAATCTGAGCGAAAAGTTTTATATCGTCAGCATAAATCAAGACTTTGCAGTGCTTCATAACAGATACAATGTCGTCAATAGATAGAATAAAGAGCAACGGGCCCAGGTAACTTCCTTGAGATACGCCGGACGAAGCTTTCAAGACTCTAGAGAAGGAATGGCGGAAATTGATTTGGTATGTTCTGTTATCTAAATATGACTCCGTCCATTTTAGAAATGTTGGGGGAAACCCACACTTTTCCATTTTAAAGAGTATCACGGAGTGAGATAACTTGTCGAAGGCTTTACTAAAGTCTGTATAAATACAATCCGTCTGGTAGCCTTTTACAAACCCGCGAATGGTATCCGAGACAAATTCCAACAAGTTAGTGGTTGTAGAAATAAACCCATGTTGGTTTGAAGAGAGCAAATTCTTACATGAAACCGATAGCTGAGAGTAAATAATAGATTCGAATAATTTGGGCATACAGGATAATTTTGCAATAGGCCTATAGTTAGAGATTTCACTTTTACTACCTTTTTTGTGAATAGGTATGATGAAAGAGTTTTTCTATAGCTGAGGGAAACAACCACTATCGAGCGATTTTTGAAATATTATTTTAAGCGGCGCTGCCAGGGCAAGGCAGCACGACTTAAATAAGGCTGGAGGGATCCCATCAGGACCCGTTGTAAAGTCATTTGAAAGCGCATTAATATGATAGAGTCTATCCTCTTGTGTAATTGTAGAAATAGTGAATGAAACGTTATGAGAATCGTTCATATGATTAAAATTGTTATGTCGAGGATGGAAATTGGACGAAGAAAAAGCATTGTCGAAAAAAGAAGCGAACATATTGCAAATTTCAGACGAATCATCACTAGCAGAATCCTTATACCTCATGGTATTGGGATAGTTGTCAGTTTTTTTCTTCATTTAATAAACTTGAAAAAGATACGTGGGTCACTAAATAATTTCGCACGCATGCTTTGGATATACTCATCATAAAGTGAAGAGGAAAGTTCTTTGAACTCATTATAGGATGTGTGGAAGTTGTTATGACTTATAATGTCTTTGTCCCTGATATAACTTTTTCACAATTTATTTTTGCTATTTTTAAGACGTTTCAATACTTTACTGAACCATGGCGGAGATGTTTTACAGAACCGTTGTCGCTCGCGGGGAACGTGAGATGAAAATAAATTGAAAAGAGTTATGTAAAATTTAGAAATGTCTTCGTCAACACTATTACTAGACAGTAATGTGTGGAAATCAATAGAGGTAAGGCTACTGGACAGTTCCGAAAAGTTAGCTTTTCTAAAATTGAAGAAGTATTGTGTTTCGTCACAATTTGTAATGCTTTCGGTTTCAAAGCAGTATGTAATTAGTAGAGGGGGTGATATTTGTCAATATTAAACATTAAAACTGGGCTAGGCTCGACTAATAAGTTACCCGTGTCAGTAGAAAAAAACAGGTCCAACTGCCTACCCATGTCATTCTTTACATTACTGATTTGGCTGAGACCAAGAGATGAGATAGTGTCTAGGAATAGTGATTCCCTTGTTTATAAGTTATTAAGAGGCAGATAGCCATCGTCATCTTCATTTAGTATCCAATGTATGTTGGGTAAGTTAAAATCACCAATAAGTAGAAGTTCGTCAAGAGGTTGCATCATGCCATGAATAAAATTAGATGTTGAAGTTAGTAGGTCGTAAATATTTTGACCTTTGTCATCAACAATGTTTATGGAGTCTGGAGGAATATAGCAGCATAGTATGTATAAGTCGTGTTTTAATAGAGACAGCTTAAGAACTATAAGTTCAGGGTCAAAATTGTTGGAAAAACTGGGGACCTCAATTTGGCTGCAATTAAAATGGTTTTTACATGCGAGGAGTACGCCACCGCCTCGAGCTTCAGAATCAGTATGTCTGTCTTTTCTAAAAAAAAAGGACAATGCTTTGAGATCATACATGCATTGTAGCCATCCGGGGAGAAGGATTTCCAACAGTGCACCCAGATGCGCCCCGCGTCTCAGATTGAATACAAATCTGGCACATGCCTTGACAGCACGCAGAGCAGTTTCGACAGTCCGGACTGTGAGAATGGATAAAACACAATGTCCGCATCACTGACTTATAACAATGGACTGAGCGTATTGCCATTTTCCTATTGGAAAGAATGCCACAAGTTTTACATTTCTCTCTTTCGCCCTATGGCGGAGACGTTTTAAATGGTGCTCTAACGGTGATATACAGAAACCCAATATTTTTTGTGCCACATGAAATAGCAAATCGCTCAGTCCATTGTTATAAGTCAGTGGTCCGCATAAAGAAAGTGAGGTAGTATAAGTGCATTGAACAGGCGTAATCTTGTGGCATAGACAAACTACAACATACAAAGACTGGACACGTAGAACAAAAATATGTAAGATGCAATGCTTTTCTAGAATATAAAATTAACAATGCCTCGACGATGCCCGACTTGGGACGTGCCCAAAGAGAAGCCATTAATGCCTCGGTCCATACAAAATCACAGTTGCCTCGATCCGATTAAGGGAAGGCCACAATTTTTTCTAAGAAATTTAATGGAAATCCCTTCCTCCAATATCCCATCCAATATCCCTTCCTCCAATATAAAACAACAATGTCTCGACCTGATGTAGAGAAGGCCGCAATTTTTTCTTAGAAATTTATTGGACATTTTTTGCTTATAATTTATTCGCACTTTTGGATGGCCACAATTTTTATGCTCCCGGCCTAGGCCAATGCATAGAAATTCGAAGGAAGCAATATCCCGTAAATTTCTAAGAAAAAATTGCGGCCTTCCCTTCATCGCGTCGAGGCAATGGTGATTTTGTATGGATCAAGCCATCGTTAATTTTATATTCTAGAAAAGCGTTGCATATTTTTGCTCTACGTTTCCAGTCTTTGTATCATAGATGTGCGTAGTGCATTAAATTTTCAGTGCATTAATTATTTCAATAGCATTAGAGGCCTCTGTGATAGTTAAAATCCAAGTTGTACTACCACTAAATGATTAGTTTTAGTGCAAATTCTTAACACTAAACGAATAGTGGTATGCAGAGTTTATTGAACTATCACTAAACCATTAGTGATAGTGTAGAGTCTAATGCATAATCACTAAACGATTAGTGGTAGTGTCGCAAACCCCGGAATATAATAACGTGCCTAACGTGCCGGGTCAAAACCCTCGAGAATACTTCCCAAGCCATGAAACAGAAACCTATATGTGTGCGTTCGGAGTCCGTTCTCTAAAATGTTCTATATTGATGCTTATGGAAAAGTACCAAACATTGATTTTATAAATGCTATAGAGCCCAAACTACTATCCTTACTGGAAAATAGTCTTCTAGTAACTTACAGTTTGGTTCCTTATCTTTCCAAAGGCTGCACTTACTACATACCTTCCTTAACAAAATAATAAAATAGTTTTGATTACAAAGTATGTAACGTGAGCATAGTTTCAGACTATAGTAAGACGAATACTAGCTGTCAGTTAGTGTAGAAAGTGCGAGGTTAAAATACGCTAAAAGTAAATCTTCTTCTTCCTAACCCTTCTGGCAGGTCGCGCATTCGCACGGAAACTAACTCCGGCACATTCATGAAGACGGTCCTTAAGCTTTCGATTCGAGAATCGATAAACGTCAAACTCCAGATGACATGGCTGAATGTTCTAGAGTGTCTGTCACTTCACGTCTAACCTTACATAGATCGGTTCCTGTAATCCGCTCAGATTAGAAGATCTAAGAAAAACCGCGTGCATCCCGGAAAATATACACTCCTTAAGTAAGAAATTGCATAGTAGAGATCGAGCTCTATCAATGGCTAAGATATTTCATAGTTTTTTATATCTGAGTACGATTTGCTTTAATTACCACCTTTTAGTGATACCTCCGAACACTCCAAAAAGGCTCAAGTATCAATTACATACTCTCCAGCTCAGGTCCCAGTCGTGTTCCGCTGGCAGAATTAGAACTAATAATATCAGACCAAGCTTGGGCATTCTACTTCGTACGCCTAATTATAAGGTCCGAAGTGCATCAAATAGGAAGCCCAAACGGGCCAGATAAACCGACTCGGCTCTAATAGAATCGGTAGCAAGAGCTGTGGAGTTAGTCGGAGCTACAAATACCAAAATAAAAAAAAAAACATATAAATGTAAAGTAACAAGCATTGGAATAGAAGGAGTGCAAATAAAAGCACTGAAGGAAAGTACCCTGAAGCGGTATATCTACAAAAATAACAAAGGAAAAAGGAAGAGACCCGGAGGTCACCACAACTTAATCCAATGCCAGAATAGTCACGTCTTATAGGTCAAGTAGTATCTTTAGGTACTAGATATAGTAGGAGCTCGTTAAGGTCAATGAGGTCAAAAAGGTGAATAGGAAGGAAACCGCACGATAGAGAGGGACGTAGTCTCTTGATATAACAAAGTGCCAGGCGTAGCGAATATCGGCCTTTTAAATTTTTTTTTGTGTAAATAAGATTACAGGAATGCACGTCGGTCCAGCGGATGAAGCTTCACCTCCTGGGAGCGGCTGAGTGAGTACCATAAAATTTTTTTTATATAAAAATATCTTCATATATACATATATATTTATACAAAAAAAAAAGAAAAAAAAAAGACAAAAGAAACAATTTAATGATAAAAAAATACGAGAATCCAGTGAATATATCCAAGGAATAACCTAACTTAAAATAATATCGTAACAATACTGACGCATGGGCATGCCTATCGATTGCGATCTCGCTCCTGTCCACCTGTTACTGATCAGAAATATTAGTAATTATAGCAATAAATAGTGGGTGTCGCCACATAACGTTAATAGCATCTCAGTAAAGAGATTTTAGTAGTTTTATATCAGCAACTAGTAGCTGTCTTAATATGACGTTAGATAGTGTTAATTTATGTCTTAATCACCTATGTTGAAAGGAATAAGAGTTTCTTTTTGTTCAACTATATATATTAATGCAAAGTGAAAATAATTTGTACCTACCTTGTTGGGATCGATAGTATTGGTCAATTTATATATATAGATACCTATAGGTACATATGAGCAATAAGTCACAGGTGCAGAATGAGAATAAGGCTAGCAAGATTTAGATATGTATGTGTACAGATTAATACCTTGTAGGTTAAGTCCCCTCTGGACATGTGTATAATTGTAGTTGGAGCCTAAGCCTTTAATGTAGTCTCTTGTTTTTTTGTTTTAGTATTAGATTTGAGTTTAAAATAGCTATTCTGATCTGTATGAGCTTCAGTCGATGTACGGTGTACTCTCGCACCCAATAAAAAGATATATCACCTTTGAAGAAAGGCATAGTTTTTTTTTTTGAATAGTCCTGATCTGCTTATATAGTTATTTTTCAATGTATCCTAGCTAAGAGTTGCCTAAGCGCCCGTCTGTCTCCGACCTCTCTCGAGGAACTCAAGATGGGGTAGCCTGTCTACCTCTTTCCTTTCCGTCAGTCTTTCTAATTTGGTATGGGATCGATGGCGGCGGGCCATCAATGTACGTGGGTGGGTCAGTTCCACTATAGATGTCATAGCTACACGCTGTGGACATCTCCCGCCAGACTGATACCCGGATGTTAGCCGAGTCTGGTCAGTCATTTCGAACATGCCTACGGCCTGTCTGTACTATTTTTATATCCCCGTGGTTACCTCAAGGAAGTGAACTCTGAGATAGTTCCTTCCCGGCTTCCTTGGCCACAAACAGCCTGCGAACTCATTAACCTATTAGAGGTGAAGCCAAGATTCCACACCCCTGACGACGAGCTAGTCCGTGCACTGTCAACAAGCGCAGGCACCCTGGCTTCATACCCCCCCCCCCCTCGCAGTAGGAAGCTCTGTGTATGGTGTCAGCTGTCATCTCCTGTGACAAGGCCTAATGAGGTGCTGCACTGAGCCATTGTCCTGACAGCTTTGAATTCAAACCAAACACCAACACTACATAAATATGGCGCCCAACGTGGGGCCCCTGCTAGCAACGACTAGCCATACTCATCCTCAGCCAACTCGAGTCTTTTCGATGTCTTATTCAAGATACACCCCAGATAGCTTCAAGAGGGATACTACACGTTAGTATTGAGGAAGGATGTTTGTTGGTAAGGAAGACCAGAAACGCGGGTTTGAAACTAGCAGGCTGTTGCTTCTTACTCATGCAACATCACTTCAACATAATGGCGGCGTTTAAGTTCGATGGAGAAAAAGTATCTCAGGTGCCGACTTAAGCTCACGACTTCAAGTCCAGTACTCATGCGGCCCTGAAACAATTTCTAACGATCGCGATAATTGAAACGAGAAGAAATTATGTCCTGAAGACTGCACTAGAGGCCTCGCGCCACTTGTGAGTGCTTCGGATATAACGCTTCGAGTCACTCCACACGGGAGCTGTGTCATCAGCGTCGGCCATACCTCGCTTGAAGTTGTCAATTACAAAAAGAAATAAACGAGAGATTTCACGTCTGCTCGAGCCCCTGTCTTCATCGGTTATCTATATCTCTCTGTAAAGCCTTACATATAATCTTTTTATCTGTGAAGGTATCCTATAGACATAACTATTAATACATTTTTTTTTTTATATTGTTTGTTCATACAGATATTAATACGTCCTTACGGGCATATTTACCTGTTGTTTAGCATACCTCTTTTAGTCAACCCTTACACAAATTTATTCATCTAGTAATCTCATTATACCTTTTCTCATCCGTATGAAAAATGTTCCTTTTTATCTCCCGCTATCTTTGGAGTGTGGAAGGAGACGGACGGTCACGAAACATGATAATTATTCAAATTTCCGATTCAATCAATTAACAATAGTTAATTATATAAACAGTAGTGTTAGGATTTAGCAATTATAAGTTGCCTAGTGCCCTATGTGCGTATTTTCACAAGTCCAATTGTATATATATATTTACAAAGTCCAATCAATCGAGTGTCGAACACGTCATTTATTCCGCCCCCCATTCGGAACTCAGTAAGACATGTTCCGAACACCGTCTAAAGAACGAGGAGCCGTGCCGAAGCGAGGCCAGGGCCGAGCGAAACCTTCTACTTCTAGAGCCAGTTCCTCGCTGTCACAGGAACAGTCCTTTCATGGCTTTCCAGATGACAGACCTTCCAATAACCCTACACCTACCAGCTTTAATCTGCCATCAGTCAATCTCAATCAAACTTTCGCTAGCCGAGAACGGTTACGAGATGAGCCGCCAACAGTATCCGAGTCGCATCCCCCAGCAGGGAGAGACAAAGCCTCAGGTCTCAGTTCTCCACAACCACACGAACAATCCCCAGCTAGAGAAGCATTAAAGACCCTGATGGACCATGAACTAGCATGTCGCTTTGATAATTTGAAGCATGAAGTTGCGCGGATCATTCGAGAGGAAGTATCCAAAAATACTCAGTCACGTAATTCGAAAAACACCTTAGAGTTCCCAAAAGACCCCGTGAATAGTGCACCACCAGCCAGAAGTCATCAGGACAGGCAAGAAATTCCCAAGCTTCGGGATCGAAACAATAACAGCCAGGAGCAATTTTTCTGGCCTATCCCTAACAATCTAGACCCATTACCTGTACCCAGAATTAATCCGAATCCAAGTCTGCAACAAGAGTTTGAGCAATGAAGAGCCGCCGAGCAAGAGAGACTGGAGCGAAATATACTTCATAATCGCGCTGAATTGAATAATCCCAGACGCCGACCTTCGATAGTACTCTCTTGGAATATGATATTCTCAGGGGTACAGCGGCTGAGTGAGTACCATAAAATTTTTTTTATATAAAAATATCTTCATATATACATATATATTTATACAAAAAAAAAAAAGAAAAAAAAAAGACAAAAGAAACAATTTAATGATAAAAAAATACGAGAATCCAGTGAATATATCCAAGGAATAACCTAACTTAAAATAATATCGTAACAATACTGACGCATGGGCATGCCTATCGATTGCGATCTCGCTCCTGTCCACCTGTTACTGATCAGAAATATTAGTAATTATAGCAATAAATAGTGGGTGTCGCCACATAACGTTAATAGCATCTCAGTAAAGAGATTTTAGTAGTTTTATATCAGCAACTAGTAGCTGTCTTAATATGACGTTAGATAGTGTTAATTTATGTCTTAATCACCTATGTTGAAAGGAATAAGAGTTTCTTTTTGTTCAACTATATATATTAATGCAAAGTGAAAATAATTTGTACCTACCTTGTTGGGATCGATAGTATTGGTCAATTTATATATATAGATACCTATAGGTACATATGAGCAATAAGTCACAGGTGTAGAATGAGAATAAGGCTAGCAAGATTTAGATATGTATGTGTACAGATTAATACCTTGTAGGTTAAGTCCCCTATGGACATGTGTATAATTGTAGTTGGAGCCTAAGCCTTTCATGTAGTCTCTTGTTTTTTTGTTTTAGTATTAGATTTGAGTTTAAAATAGCTATTCTGATCTGTATGAGCTTCAGTCGATGTACGGTGTACTCTCGCACCCAATAAAAAGATATATCACCTTTGAAGAAAGGCATAGTTTTTTTTTCTGAAAAGTCCTGATCTGCTTATATAGTTATTTTTCAATGTATCCTAGCTAAGAGTTGCCTAAGCGCCCGTCTGTCTCCGACCTCCCTCGAGGAACTCAAGATGGGGTAGCCTGTCTACCTCTTTCCTTTCCGTCAGTCTTTCTAATTTGGTATGGGATCGATGGCGGCGGGCCATCGATGTACGTGGGTGGGTCAGTTCCACTATAGATGTCATAACTACACGCTGTGGACATCTCCCGCCAGACTGATACCCGGATGTTAGCCGAGTCTGGTCAGTCATTTCGAACATGCCTACGGCCTGTTCCAGCACCATTCCCCTGTCTGTACTATTTTTATATCCCCGTGGTTACCTCAAGGAAGTGAACTCTGAGATAGTTCCTCCCCAGCTTCCTTGGCCACAAACAGCCTGCGAACTCATTAACCTATTAGAGGTGAAGCCAAGATTCCACACCCCTGACGACGAGCTAGTCCGTGCACTGTCAACAAGCGCAAGCACCCTGGCTTCATACCCCCCCCCCCCCCCCCCCGCCCCTCGCAATAGGAAGCTCTGTGTATGGTGTCAGCTGTCATCTCCTGTGACAAGGCCTAATGAGGTGCTGCACTGAGCAATTGTCCTGACAGCTTTGAATTCAAACCAAACACCAACACTACAAGTAACCTTACCATTTTACGCTCAATACATCTCAGCTGTGCATGTGTGTATGTGCAGCCGGAGTCCGAATCTGTAGGCAGCTACATTCGATATCACCAGCCCACGGCATCGCATGACGGCACAGCGACATTACAATGATTACTCAGCTGAGAATTTTTGTTTGAGAAATCGTAGTCATTTGGCTAAGATAAATTTTTTTAAATAATTTTGTTAGGAAAGGTATGAAAATTTTATTACAGTTCGCAAGATAAGAAAGCAAACTTAAGATTATCAGAACACCATTTTTCGGTGTGAATAGTAGTTTAGGGCGGAGAAGCTATTCAAATCAAACTTTTGTCAGTTTTACATAAGAACACTGCAAATATTTTAGAATGTAAGGACTACGTTGGGCCTCGCATGTGGTAGGGAAGGAGTCTCTTTCATGGTTTGTGAAGTATTCTCGAGGGTTTTGGCCGGATACAGCTCACTCTCACTGCTTTTTGGATACTCGTCATGGATGAAAAACTAAAATTTCATCTTGAACAGGTCCTAAAGCCCAAAACTGCCGCTCCCACAGCAAAATGAAGTTAAAACAAATTGCAGCCAAATATGTTTTCTATCTAATAGTTTAAAAAAAAATAGCATGTAGAACAAATTTGTGGAAATTATAGCGTTTCAACAAAATACAAGCAACTTTTATATGAAAAACTTCTGCAGTAAGACAAGGCAAGAAAACTGTGGATGTCGCCTGCTGACCAGCCCGCTGCTCTTTTTTCGACTTTGTTCATGGCTTGTATATTCCGGGGGTTACGGTAGTGCAAATACTTTTCACTATAAATGAGGGATAGTGAATTCGTGCATTGGTAGTGCAAACACCTTTCCCTAGCATTGAACGACAATTTAATGATACGCATATGCAGCACTACGCGTAGCTCGTTCGATCAAAATTAGTGTTAATTAATGAATCATCTCTATCTTCGCAAAATAGAAAACTGAACGGAAGGGCTTTTATTCTGTATGCTGAATTTGAATTCTGTGTTATATCAAATACTTAATTGTATTAGGTCAAAATGAACGGGAGCCTTGTCTTTCAAACTTTTATTTCCATTGAATTCACTTTTTCAAGGTAATTATTTCATGTACAAAAAATGGATTGGCTTTTCTTATAACTAATTTTTGAAAAATTTTGTCAGACAAGTTCTGCCGTCTGGAAGTAAAGGGTTTTCCAATAAGAGGTGTTATTTTAATTAGCCCGCTATTTCGGTAGATGTAACTTTTGGAGCTGTAATTTTTTGACATTTGACAAGTAGAAACTACGCCATTAATAAAAATGGAACGATACACGATTCAACAACGCATTGAAATTATTAAAATTCACTACAAAAATGGTGAAAATGTGGCAGAGACGGTTCGTAAAACTAGAACATTTTTGGGTCGTCGTGAAGCACCTTGTCGGACCGCAATAAAGAAATTGGTAGAAAAATTCGAGCTGTCGGGACAAGTTAGTGATGTGAAGAATAAAACCCGTGCACGTCGCTCAAGAACAGCCGAGAATATGGCTGCTGTAGCCGAGAGTGTTGAAGAAAACCGAGGTTTGTCCATTCCTCGTCGTTCTTTGGAATTAGGCATTCCACAAACGTCATTACACCGTATTTTGCATAAAAATTTGGGTCTTAAGGCTTATAAAGTTCAGTTAACACAAGAACTCAAGCCGGCAGATCATCAACAACGTCGAGTCTTTGCTATTGTTGAAAAGCCTCTCTATCCTCAACGTGTGACTGTTTGGTGCGGTTTATGGTCCCGCGGGGTCATTGGACCTTACTTTTTCGAAAATGAGACTGGAGCAACAGTTACGGTGAATGGATTGCGCTATCGACAGATGATTAATGATTTTTTATGGCCGGAATTGGATGGTATTGATCTGGACAACTCAAGCCGGCCGATCATCAACAACGTCGAGTCTTTGCTGATTGGGTCCTTGAAATGCATGAAAATGATCCGGAATTCCATCGAAAACTCATCTTGAGTGATAAGGCCCATTTCCACCTCGATGGCTTCGTCAACAAGCAAAATTGTCTCATCTGGGGCTCGGAAAACCCAAGAGTTATTGTTGAAAAGCCTCTCTATCCTCAACGTGACTGTTTGGTGCGGTTTATGGTCCCGCGGGGTCATTGGACCTTACTTTTTCGAAAATGAGGCTGGAGCAACAGTTACGGTGAATGGATTGCGCTATCGACAGATGATTAATGATTTTTTATGGCCGGAATTGGATGGTATTGATCTGGACAACGTTTACTTTCAACAAGACGGCGCTACGTGCCATACAAGCAACGAAACCATTGATCTTTTACGGGAAAAGTTTCCGGACCGTGTTATCTCTCAAAGAGGTGATCACAATTGGCCACCGAGATCTTGTGACTCAACACCTTGCGACTTCAAGACCTCAAAGATGGAATTCGTGAGGCTATCGAGGACATAGGGCAGCCACTTTGCGATTTGGTTATGGAAAATTTCATGAAAAGGATATGGTTCTGTAGGCGTGGTCGTGGTGGTCATTTGGCTGATGTTATTTTTCATTATTAACGGCATACCTTCCTCTTTATAATGAATTAAAGATCCGATTATTTATCTCAAAAAATGGAATTTTTCTTTGAATATCAAAATAACACCTCTTATTGGAAGACCCTTTATTAACAATTCCTGCAAAAGGAAACTAGTCTTTCCACAGGAGCCGATGGTGGAATATATTATACTTTATGAATAATGGCTTATACAACATATGAATATAAGATCATTTGATCTTGTAAAGAAATTGTCTTCGTTAATAAATAAAATATAAAAATCAACCAATTTCTTACCCATTGTATTTATATAATATATATATATAGTATAGTTTGTAATAAATGAACTTTTACAAGTCAAGTATTAAATCAATTATTGTATGGCAACTCTGGGACCGACAGGGATGTAAGGAAGCCCTAATTTCTTCTTAGAAATTTTCTTGAAATTTTTTTGCAATACCATGCACGAATTCATTATCACTCATTGAGATGATCGTTGAGAAGTATGCACATCGTTTTGGCTGCTCTCAATTAAAATCATAATATTATCGGTTATTTAAATCCAAAAGAAAAATTTTGCGATATAAAAAGTTTCTGAGGAAATTCGGTTTTGTTTAAAACAAAATTATATTAGCTTTGCGATTTATATAGAATTTTTTGTAAAATTTTATTACTAGCGAACGGTTTTTGAATAATAAATCAATGCGTGTGTGCAAAAGATGAATTCAAGCTGCAGTACCTGTGATAAACCTACCAGGTCAACGGACTCTGTGTTATGCAAAGGTGGCTGTGGCTGTGTATTCCATATGAAATGTTTGGCATTAACGGATTACGATGTGTCAACAATTGCAAAAAAAAAATTTTGGTGATTTTGTGCGATAACTGCCAATTAAAATTAAAAACCTTGCAGCATATTGAAAAAAGCGTTACAGAGATTAAAGAAAATTTAGTGAGTGAAATGGTGTTCAGGAGAAAAGTGTTATTACTGAAATTAAAAAAGCAAGTGGTAATAGTTTACAGGAAAAAGATTCATATGCGAATGTAGTGAGAAAGACTACCGCGGTAGTTGTTAAACCAAAGGTAGTACAAAGTGCAAATAAAACAAAAGAAGAAATCAAGGCGAACTTAAATCGTGGAAACTCAGGTATTCAGGTAACTGGTATAAAGAAACTAAATAACGGTGCTATTGTTGTGGGATGTGATAATGATAAATCATTGGAAAAATTTAAGGGTGAAGTGGAAAATAAAGTAGGTGAAAATTATAGCGTTAAAGTAGTGGATGGTAGAAAACCAAGAATTCGTATAAATAACTTGAGCGAGAAAATAGATGAAAACGAGATCATTAATTGTTTAAGAAAACAAAATGAAAGTTTAAAAAAAGCTGATATAACGTTTATAACTATGTGGAAAAACAATCTTATTAGATATCGGGATTCATATTGTGTAGTGATAGAGCTAGATGTAGAAAGCTTTAATATGGTGATGAAAGAAGGAATAGTTAGTATTGGCTGGGACAAATGTAATGTCGGAGATGCGGTTTATGTTAAAAGATGCTACAGGTGTCTAGGGTTCAATCATATAAGTAAAGATTGTAAGTTTGAAAAGAAAGTATGCTATAAATGTGGCGAAGAGCATTATGGAGTCATTCCACAGAAAATCGACAAATAATGTATAAATTTGTGCATTGACCAACTCCGATTTTGATAAAATTTGATAAGTAGGTTTGTCTTATTGTTAGTAGTACTTTGCTGAAATATTTTTCGTTTTTGTCCATTTTTGACGGCGATATGGTATTTTGAAATTTGGAAAAAGTGGCAAATTTTGCTTGGAAGCTGTAAATTCAAAACTTTATATCTTAGGATGTATGCATCGTAATCCCATGAAACAAACTCCATTTGTTTAAGGAAGCTTTCAAGCTCCTGAAAAAAATTAGCAGAGGTCCTTTTTCTGAAAATTTGTTTTCAAGGATAATGGATATGTTCGTTATCCTTGAATATCTCAAAATGCGCACTCTCAATTTCTTTTATTTTTTTTTAATTTAATCCTTAATGCCTTTTGAGGAAACTGTAGAAAGGAGAAAATGGAACTCCTTGAAGTTTGGATGGAGTTATTTTTTTAAATATATGTAGTTCAGAAAACTTCGAACTAAAATTGATGAAGTGTGCTGAGTACTCAGATTTAATATATCTACATAATGTAGCTAGGATTATATCCTGAAATGGTCAACTACCGTAAAAATATTAAAAGAAACGTATTGATAATAATATGTTTAATTAACTTTTTTATATATATAAGTATATAAATATCTGAGAAATATTTATAAGTAAAATTAAAATTAATATGAGGCCTATGTACATTCTATATTTAAGATTTCCTTAATTTAATTAACTCTGCTATATATTTAATTTTACTGGCTGTTAGAATATAAACACCATTATTGATTTGAGGATTAATTTGACATATTAATGAAGATTTTAAAACTGATTGAACATCTGGTGCATTTGGAAATTGAAAGTGATGAGAAGGTCCTGCTGGATGAAGTGTTGTTACCTTAAACATTTCGTGCTTTTCGTCATTGGAAATAATGTAGCCCAACCACCAGGTGCTACTTTTTACATAGATGATAAAGCCAGATATGTCTTCATCAATGGTATTTGTGAGCTTTGCGCCAGACAATAAGTTGTACTTTGTTCCTTCGGAAGAAAACGAATATCTTTTTATCAAAACAATTCCCTCGTTGACCGGAATTACGGTATGAAGTTTTTGTGTCGATAGAATTCTATGAGCTCTTGAAAATCTGTCATTCAAATTAATTTCTTCCTGGTAATATTCTTCCTGTGGAACAAAATTGAAATTTATGTTATTAATATTTTCACTCGCCCATTCCTAAAGCAGACGAGGTGATATTATTTGATGATTGAAGGGACGTTGTAGACTAGCTTTCGTGGCTAAACGTTTGACAGTTCCTCCGAGGCCGTCACATACACTTTTTCCATGAGCAGTTGCAAAAAAGTGCCAAGTACAAGGACATCCAAAATCTGCATCATGCATGGTAATATTTAGAAAGTTTTTTCTATTTTTGTATTGAGATGCCGAACCATCTGAAAAATATGTAATTTTTTTTATAACACCGTATTTCTCTTTAAGATATTTCATTAGGTATCGCTGGAAAAGGTATACAAGAACAGTATTATGTTTGAGGCAATCCGATATTATGACCAAATTTGTATGCTCAATATTTGAATTTTCGTTTTTAAAATATATACCGAAAGGATGTATGGTTGCCTGTGAATTCGTCCAATGAAAACTCTGAACTTCATCTTGAATCACAAAAGAATACCTCTCCGAAAAATCCATAATAACCAAAAACTCGTTTTGATTTGAGGAATCCTTTATCTCCTTGAGAAAGCTGCCTTGTCGTTATATAGCTCGTAGTTCCTGGAAATGTTTCCATGATTTTTGTAGCAGTCCAGTCTTCCGGTAAAAGTGTCAATATCATGCATTTCATATTTTTATCCTGTGTTGTGATATACTTTTCTCTCAGTTTATTCGCGAATTTTTCCGAAAATCCACTCGATTTTGTTTCTTGGACGATTGGTACATTAAAAATTTTAGTGGATATGGCATCCATAATGCTTTTCAGTTCTCTTTCCTCATATGTGCTATCACTCATTCGCCTCCTTTGAATTTCTGGTTCTCCTAAGTAATGAAGACACTCTTGCAAGCAGTTGAGAGCAGTGTCTCTGTCGAAAAACTCAACATCCTGACTATCAGCAATACTTTGTATATCCTCGGGATTCTCAATCTCTACAGAAGGTGAAGGACCGGGTAACTTATACACTTCTAATCGGCACTGCGAACATATTTTCCATTTCAGCTCTAAATTTGGTAGACGCTCTATCATCCTTTTGGTAACATTTCTTAAATTTTGGCGTTTAGAGGAATGACTTGATTTTAAAAAAGGATTACAACACTCCCGTAGTTTATAACGATTCTCCATGCGTAATGCTATAATTGTATATATGGTAATAATATACAGTTACGATTTATAAGAATAATTAAACTTAAACTAATTTCAGAAAACTAATTTAAAAAAAATTAAAATTGCGAAATACGTTTTGCTTACTAATTGAAACGACGTTGCACTAATAATTTCAGATACACGGAGTCATCTCACTTTTATACTTACCAATTACTGATCCAACACAACTGAAACACATTTTCCTTTAAGTTATATATACATATACTTCATTTACCTCACTCAGATAGGTTTGTTTCGAATGCAAGTAAATACCTTTGGTTACCTGCATCCCCATTTCACCCCGGGCGACCAGTGTAGAAAATATAGATATTTAACATATAACCGATCTTATAATATTTTCCAACTTAAATTTCGTTAGGATCATATATTGTTATACATATGTATACATAGTCTAGATATATTAGGTTCGATCAGGTAAAATGGAAACTGTTACCATGATACATGCGATAAAAGAAAACAGGTAGAAAGGATGCGTTGAGCAAAGTTATAACAGGTTTAAATTATTATATGGTAGGTAGAACTTTCAAAAATTATTTTTATATGTAAACATTGAGTAAACAATGAGTTCTTTAGTTGAGGTTTCTGATATAACTATATTCATATGTATATATATGACATCAATCTAAAAGTTGTAGTATGTGTATTTTCTTTTTATTTTCCTGTATCACTGTAATTTTTAAAACCAGCTGCATACAAGTATTTCATAACGCACCATATAACATCAATTTTCGTTCGAACTTTTCTGAACTACATATATTTAAAAAATAACTCCATCCAAACTTCAAGGAGTTCCATTTTCTCCTTTCTACAGTTTCCTCAAAAGCCATTAAGGATTAAATTAAAAAAAAAATAAAAGAAATCGAGAGTGCGCATTTTGAGATATTCAAGGATAACGAACATATCCATTATCCTTGAAAACAAATTTTCAGAAAAAGGACCTCAGCTAATTTTTTCCAGGAGCTTTAAAGCTTCCTTAAACAAATGGAGTTTGTTTCATGGGATTACGATGCATACATCCTAAGATATAAAGTTTTGAATTTACAGCTTCCAAGCAAAATTTACCACTTTTTCCAAATTTCAAAATACCATATCGCTGTCAAAAATGGACAAAAACGAAAAATATTTCAGCAAAGTACTATCAACAAGAAGACCAACCCACCTGTAAAATTTTATCAAAATCGGAGATGGTCCATTCAGAACATTTGTCGATTTTCTGTGGAATGACCCTATGGTAAAGATTGCAAAGCTCTATCCTTGCGGTGTGTAAACTGCGTCAGAATCAACGAGGAATTGAAATTGAGTTTAGATATTAGTCATCACGCGTATGATTCAGAATGCAAAGTGTTTAAAAGGAAGTTGAATGTTGAAAGGAAAAGGTGGTTGTAGCAGCTAGTTGATGGAAATAACGAAAAAGCAGTGGTATTATACTATCTTAACATACAAGGTCTAATATCGAATAAAACGAAGTTGGAGTTATTAATAAAAAAGCGTAAACCAACTTTATTGTTATTGTCAGAAACGCATATCACACGTGAGATAGAAAAATCGGAAATTCAAATTAGGATTTCTAATTATGTGCCTATAAGCTGTAACTCGTGTTCAAAGCATACCGGGGGAGTACAATCAACAAGGTACTGCAGCGAAGTGGGAATTGTAACTGGTATACTCCCGAGTTGGAGCGAAAAAAGAGGGGAAAAAGTAAATGCCTACAGGGAAGCTGTTTATAGTGGGAATGAGATTCAGTGGAGTCGTTACGGACACCTACGAAATTGTTATAAGAGTGCGATATATAAGGAAAAAAATAATTTTATAGAGAGGCAGATAGATGCTAGGTCAGGTGATCAAAGAAGTTTATGGAAAGTTATTAAAGATCTAGTACTTAATGCGCATAAGACAAATGAAATTTCAGCCATGAAATTTGCCCAGGAGTATGTGTACGACTCATTTGATATAGCAAATAAGTTAAATTGCTATTTTGTGAACAGCATCAAAGATTTGCACGGTTCCATTTCTTCCACGCAATGTTCGTTACAGACTACCACATTAACTGCTAGATTTCAAATACATTACTGTGATGAATTTACAATCTGTGATATAATTAAAAGGTGCAATAACAAAAAAAATGCGAGTGGTTTGAGCTGTGATATAATTTTTAAGTCGATAGAGATAATAGGCCCTATCCTAATGAAAATCATAAACCTATCTATACGAACAGGGATTTTTCCTAGATGTTGGAAAGAGTCGACAGTTATTCCAATTGAGAAAGTGAATAATACAATAAGCTGCGAAGAGTTTCGACCAATTAATATGCTTCCTGTGGATGAAAAGATTATAGAACGCCATGTGGCGAATCAACTAGTAGAGTACATAGAAGCTAACCAATTGCTGATAGAGTAGCAGTCGGGATTCAGGGGTGGAAATTCATGCGAAACAGCGTTAAATTGGCTAATATTTGAATGGAAAAAGTCAATAGATGATGGCAATGCTGTGGTGGCTATATTCCTAGATTTTAAACGCGCTTTTGAAACTGTGGACAGAGG
Source organism: Dioctria rufipes (assembly GCA_963924295.1). Lineage (NCBI taxonomy): Eukaryota > Metazoa > Arthropoda > Insecta > Diptera > Asilidae > Dioctria > Dioctria rufipes. The sequence continues at coordinate 138,950,285 of OZ002740.1, forward strand.
AATTTTGTTAAAAAAGTTACATATGTACGGTGTGCGAGGAGTGGAACTTAAATGGTTTAGATCGTATTTGGAGGAAAGGTCGCAGAGAACAAAAGTTAATAACATATTATCAGACCCATTGACAGTGGATATTGGTGTACCACAAGGATCAGTGTTAGGAGTCATTCTCTTTCTTATCTACATTAATGATATTAAAAGTGCAATTAAGTTCAGTAAAGTGGCGTTGTTTGCTGACGATACTTTAATATATGTAAGTGGAAGGGATATGAAAATTATATGTGAACAGTTGAATGAGGACCTTGAAAACATGAGTAAATGGTTGAAAGCAAATAAATTAAAATTAAATCTATCTAAGACCAAGTGTGTGAAGTTCAACTCCGTGGACAATATCTCAGTGTGTATTGATGGCACAAGTATTGAGTGCGTGGAAAGCCTTAAATATCTGGGGGTGATAATAGGTAGTAAACTAAAGTTTAAAGAGCATTCGGACTATATTTGTAAAAAAATAGCTAAAAAAACAGGATTCCTGAAAAGAATACGACCGGCTCTAAATTTAAAAAATGCCTTAATGTTATATAACGCATTAGTCTTGCGACATTTTGCATATTGCTCGACCCTTCTGTATGCAAGTTCGAACGAGATAAAGGATCGCCTTCAACTCTTACAAAATAAAGGGATGCGGGTGATTCTGGGATGCAACATATATACTCCGATTCGAGTTATGCTGGAGACCTTACAGTGGATGGATGTTAGACTACGTCTTACGTACGAAGCAATGATGTTTATTTTTAATATAAAGCATAATATACTACCTGAATATCTGCGAGAAAATCTTGTAACTGTTGCAGAGTCCCAACCATATAACTTGCGTCACAATCAGAATTTTAGACTCGCCAGATGGAATAGAAGCACCACCCAGAATTCTTTGATGTACAAGGGATTGCAATTTTATAATAATTTACCACCAGAATTAAAATTGTAAACAAGAATTCGTTTTTAAGTATAAATTAATACAATTCATTCGCATAAACGATAATTAAAATAAGAGAAGTAGCCAAATGAATTATAATTATTATTATTATTAAGTTCACAAATGTATGGAAGAGTTTTTTAAAACTATTAATTAAATACAATACAATACAATACAATACGATAGTGAAAAGTATTTGCACTACCACTAATCGTTTAGTGATAATGCAATAGACTCTGCACTACCATTAATCGCTTAGTGATAATGCAATGGACTCCGCATTACCACTATTCGTTTAGTGATAGTGATAAAAAACTTGCACTACCACTAATCAATTTAGTGTTGCTGCCATTTTAGTGGTAATGCAAAAACGCCCTTCTCTGCTTTGTATATCATTAGTTTGTCTATGCTTGTCAAGTCAAAGTGCATTTGTTTTTTGAACCCCTGCTTAAAGCTGCGTACAACGCTGGGGCGCCGTAGTAAGAACCTTTTTTGCAATAAGCCCACATAAAATAGAAAGTTAAGCAGTCCATTATACATATATATGTCACTGATACTCACTCAAATAGTTTGTAGTACTAAGCTGAGATTCTTTAATAAACATAATTCTAGCTGTTTTCCTTGTTTTTTTTTTTATTTTGTTAATAAATTTGAATTGTCTTTACTTTTTATTTATTTATTTTACTTACACAAAAATTATATCCACACGTTTCGAATAAGCTGGAATGGCACTTGCTATTGTAGAGAATCCGTACGAATAAACAACAGCTTCTTCCATATCCATGAACTTAGCTATTCTTTCCTCTAAATCCAAATGAACATCTGAAGTTCATTAGATTATTTAACACATTGCTATGAAAATCGTAATGTTTAAATGCATACCAACAGTTCCATAAAATCCCCTTGGTCCACAAGATCCTACGCCATACTTTCGCAAGCTTCTAGCAGCGTCATGCTGAATTATATCATCTTCTAAAAGGCCAAGGTAATTATGCGTGGCTAGATTTAAGCAATCATGTCCATCTACATTTATTCGCTTTCCAACGCGACTTAACACCAAACGCGTGGACAAAGCAGGGTGATCTTCAGGGACATCTGCTATCAATGGCTCAGGTAAATATTGCTCAATAATGGACATTTCTTCCTTTTCCGTATATCGTTTTCTTTCATTCGAACTTCTTTTATAAAAAGTTAACCATATTACGGAAAACAGCAGTAATATTTCCAAAAAAATAGTATGATAAGGCGTCTGGAATTATTTATGGTAAATAGTGAGTGGTGTCTTTTATGTTTTCAATTGGTACTTACCTTACGGAAAACTTCAGAAATCTCATTAAACACATAGGGTAAAGCCACCATATTTGCAAATTACTAATTTTTGTATCTTTCGCTGAAAATTATTCTGGGATTCCATATCCAATTACAATGGAGGGTGATTCTGATCTTTTGTCGTGCTATTTAGTCGTCAATTTTGACATATTTAGTCGTACTTTTTGTTTCAACACAGTTCATTTTGTGTCTTTACTATTATCTACCACAAAATGAGCTATAATGAACTTTCGGTGAACAAACGTCAAACAACACGACTATGCTCTAATTAGGAATTTACCAGTGTGAAGTTTTTGTCACAACCTCTAGGAGCAGTTGACTATCGTACTTTTAGGCGTGTATTCTGACATTAATTCATTGCAAATTCATTTTAGTTTATTTAATGGTTTATGAAAAGGATAAATCAAAATGAATATGGTGAATATAAAAGTACGACAAATTTGAGGTGAAGTGTCAAAATATGTGACAAAAATATACGCCTAAGCTACGACAAAGAGATCAGAATCACCACCCAGCTCATGTACTCGAATATGTGGGAATGCATTAGGGCCGACCCAGACGAGAACTTTTTAGGGAAGGAAGGAATTTTGCCTTAGACGTGCCAAACAATAATGTTCCTTGGCGTAGTTCCTTATATGATAACAGAAATTAATTGTGTGCGTGTTCAATTAAGTCACAGTTTTTTATATAAACAATAACTTCAATAAATTCACAGCACGCAATGATTATTAAATTATTATATTATCACCTCAAATCGCAAATAAATAACTGAACAGCCGTCCGATGAGAGATTTCATATATCTCGCAATTTCAAAATGGCCGGCTTGCTGCAGTATTGGTATGCTGCTGCTGCTCGTACTCCTGGTCGAAACTTGGCATTTCGGAATTTTTCCTCCTCTGAGCGGAACAGTAAAGCTTGGTATTGTGTTCATTTCGCGGATAAATTTTGTATGGCAATTTAGCGGTGAAATTTAGTTGCGAAATATTTAGCCAAAGCGATTGTGCTTTATTAGCTAAAAGTTTGTTTAGTTTTGACAAGTAGATGGCAGCAATTTCAACAAACATAATTTAGCATCAGATTTATCCGCTCAATACCTTTTTTCCACGCTAAAATTTTGACGTTGGATGTTGAAAGAAATTGGGTTGCAAGAGTGTCATTGTATTTTTATTATTTTTTTCTAATAAAAAAATTCCGCCTTCAATTAGACAATTCTTTTGACAACAATTAAAATAGTAAGTATAAATATGTGGCGGCAAATACAAAACGCTTTGTACCTGGCAGGTCCGTAGGGAATTTGTAAAGTTCGACTCCGAAAATTGACGAAGTACTTGGTGATTTATAAAATGTGGTTAGGCAGTAGGCTTAGGAATATTAAAAAAAAAAGAAAAACAAAAAGGTTTTTAATCGTCCTAGTGAAAAGTAGAAGTCAACTAGGGTGTAGAAAATAATAAAAACCATATTTAATTTTAGAAAAAGTTTAATTACAAAATACAACGGATCCCGTTGGAGTCCTGCGAGACCCAAATAATTTAATTAATTATTAATAAACTTATTCTTTATTATCCATTCTAATAGATGTTTTATTGGGACCTGAGAGCTAAGTTCTCCAACAGGAAATTAAGTGGGACAGCAACCCCATCCCCACAAATATAATTTTCCTTACTATTTCGAGATTGGGTAATTGCAAAAGCAATCTAAAAGAACAGAAAATAATATCACAAATTCACGACAGCTGATTGTCAAAAGCAGCCACCTATAGTTCAAAACAATGAACAATTTTAGCCGTAAAAAGGTCCCTGTTCGATTGCTGCTAAATATTTATCCGCTTAAATGAACACAATACCGGGCTTAAACCCCTGTTCACGAGCGCGATAAGATACGTGCGATATTTTGGTGACGTCCTGCTCTTTGCATAGATCTATCTCTATTTACGACTGGTTTTTATCGCGTCATACGTTCACAAGGTTGACAGCGGCTACAACTTAATTTGTTTAATTTTGTGGTGGCAAGGAAATATTTGTGTGAAATTTACATATCTTATGTTTTGTTATTTATATATTTACATCTTATAGCAAATATCGCTGCAGAGCTTTAGCATTCGATTACAAATGTAAACAAACATAAATGTTGAGGTTAAGGTGAAAATCGCACCAAACTAAGAGCATTGCTGCGAGAAATTTTTGTATCGCACGAAACGTAGAAAGAGTAAGCATGTTCAGCGACAACTACATTGCTGCAGCCAATCAGAGCTCTGTCGCATGCGATAAATCGCGCTCGTGAACAAGCCATAAAGTGCAAATATCCTCCACTTACAACATTTTCACCCAAAAAGCAATGTGAGCGACACGACAAAAACGCCGTAAAAAACGCTGTAAATTGAGTTCTAAGGCCCACCCATGATACAAAGATTAATAAAGTATGGCCGAAAAATCTGTCAATTGATTGCTTGCCTCCCTTGGCGACAATTATCAGAAATTTTTTCGTCTCAAAATCAATCGTCCTTTCACAGTGAAAAAAGTTTTCTATTTTTAATTTCTTTGCTTTCCCACTAGCACATAATTACTTTTCCCGAAGTGATTTAAACGAAGAAATTATTATTTTGTTAAATAATGGGTTTTCCAATAATAGGTGTTATTTTGATATTCAAAGCAAAATGCCATTTTTTGAGATAAATGATCGGATCTTTATCTCATTATAAAGAGGAAGGTATGCCGTTAATAATGGAGAATAACATCAGCCAAATGACCACCACGACCACGCCTTCAGGACCATATCCTTTTCATGAAATTTTCCATAACCAAATCGCAAAGTGGCTGCCCTATGTCCTCAATAGCCTCACGAATTCCATCTTTGAGGTCTTGAATCGACGCTGGGCTATTGGCGTAGACCTTCTCTTTCACGTGGCCCCAAAGGTAGAAGTCGCAAGGTGTTAAGTCACAAGATCTCGGTGGCCAATTGTGATCACCTCTTCGAGAGATAACACGGTCCGGAAACTTTTCCCGTAAAAGATCAATGGTTTCGTTGCTTGTATGGCACGTAGCGCAGTCTTGTTGAAAGTAAACGTTGTCCAGATCAATACCATCCAATTTCGGCCATAAAAAATCATTAATCATCTGTCGATAGCGCAATCCATTCACCGTAACTGTTGCTCCAGCCTCATTTTTGAAAAAGTAAGGTCCAATGACCCTGCGGGACCATAAACCGCACCAAACAGTCACACGTTGAGGATAGAGAGGCTTTTCAACAATAACTCTTGGGTTTTCCGAGCCCCAGATGCGACAATTTTGCTTGTTGACGAAGCCATCGAGGTGGAAATGGGCCTCATCCCTCAAGATGAATTTTCGATGGAATTCCGGATCATTTTCATGCATTTCAAGGAACCAATCAGCAAAGACTCGACGTTGTTGATGATCGGCCGGCTTGAGTTCTTGTGTTAACTGAACTTTATAAGCCTTAAGACCCAAATCTTTATGCAAAATACGGTGTAATGACGTTTGTGGAATGCCTAATTCCAAAGAACGACGAGGAATGGACAAACCTGGATTTTCTTCAACACTTTCGGCTACAGCAGCCATATTCTCGGCTGTTCTTGAGCGACGTGCACGGATTTCATTCTTCACATCACGTCCCGACAGCTCGAATTTTTCTACCAATTTCTGTATTGCGGTCCGACAAAGTGCTTCACGACGACCCTAAAATGTTCGAGTTTTGCGAACCGTGTCTGCCACATTTTCACCATTTTTATAGTGAATTTTAATAATTTTAATACGTTGTTGAATCGTGTATCGTTCCATTTTTATTAATGGCGTAGTTTCTACTTGTCAAGTGTCAAAAAATGACAGCTCCAAAAGTGACATCTACCGAAATAGCGGGCTAATTAAAATAACACCTCTTATTGGAAAACCCTTTATTTAAATATATTCAAAACGTATTTCAGTCAATAAAATACGAAAAACCAACGAGGTAATAACTAAAGGAGATGCAATCATATGTACGATCCGTGTACATGAGCGTACCCAAAATTGCCCTGCATTTGTGTATGTTTCACTCCTCCATCTTTATTCTTCGCTGTCAAATCCATACTTAGGTTTGGATGGTTTTGGGCTTGGTGCATTGACGCAGGAAAACCCATGAAATAACCGTAGGGGCCACGAAGCAAATATTACTCACAAACTTTTTACCACTGAACTTTTCTTCAAAATTATTAACTTTCTTACGTTCACGTTTGCAAATTCAGTGAAGACTTTTGAGTATATGAAAATAAAAGCGATTAAATTGCGCATAGGCCATAATGGCTGATTTACATTACTCGACCATTGCTAGAAAACAGAGTAAGTAGTTTCCCCTTATCTGAAAATACTTTAGAATGATAAGGACAAAAGATAATCCAGCAAAAATTTACTGAGTTAAATGTCAAATTCCCCGACGAAGGGGAAATTTTTACTGCCATAATTATCCATAAAAAGTTCTAGCCAGAAGTATATTTTATTGCAGCAAACTAATACATAAACTACAAGCGGGTACGAATATAATTGTTTACACGCACACAAATTAAAAATATTTGACAAAAGTCACAGCACATCAGCTGGAATGTGTCAAATTTTATTAAAATTTTTTAAACATTTTTTAAAAAAATTTTAAATTTTGTTTAAACATTTTTTTAAAAAAATTGTTAAATTTTTTTTTAAAAGTTATTATAAATTTTTTTAAAAAATTTTTAAATATGGAATGTGTCAAAATTTTAAAGGGAATATTTCGTATTCCGTATTGTATTCTGTATCTGTATTGTTCTTGAAAATAGTGCCTTTTTTTATCCGATTTTGAAATTCAGCATAAACGTCCAACTAATTTAAGCAATTGACAAATTGATGAAATGCCACAAGTGACACTTCGCTATAAAACAGTGGGAAATAATGCTGTGACAGTCGATCACCTCTTCCTTTTTTCTAAAGCCCGGTATTGTGTTCATTTAGCGGATAAATATTTAGCAGCAATCGAACAGGGACCTTTTTACGGCTAAAATTGTTCGTTGTTTTGAACTATAGGTGGCTGCTTTTGACAATCAGCTGTCGTGAATTTGTGATATTATTTCGTGTTCTTTTAGATTGCTATTGCAATTACCCAATCTCGAAATAGTAAGGAAAATAATATTTATACTTACTATTTTAATTTTTTTAAAAAGAATTGTCTAAATGAAGACGGAATTTTTTTATCAGAAAAAAATAATAAAAATACAATAACACTTGCATTCCAATTTCTTTCAACTTCCAATGTCAAAATTTTAGCGTGAAAAAAAGGTATTGAGCGGATAAATCTGATGTTAAATATGTGATTGTGGATATTACTGCCATCTACTTGTCAAAACTAAACAAACTTTTAGCTGATAAAACACAATACCACTTTCCCTAGCGATTTGGCTAAATATTTCGCAACTAAATTTCACCGCTAAATTTCCATACAAAATTTATCCGCGAAATGAACACAATACCAGGCTTAAAACAGTGCAAAGTAATAAGACCCCCTCACTCACTTTCTCAGTAAAATCGCATGTTCGAGTAATGTAAATCAGACATAGCTTGTTATCTTTGTATCCACCAGCCAAGAACTTTTTAGAAATGGGAGGAATTTTCCTTCCCTTGGCTTAGACAATAGACGGCCAAAACAATAATCCTTCGCGTAGTACCTTATATAATTACCGAAATTAATTGTGTGCGTGTTCAATTAAGTAACAGTTTATGATATAAACAATTAATGCATCACACATTCACAACACGTAATGATAATTAAATTATTATGTGATCACCTCAAATCGCAAATAAACATCTGTACAGCCGCCGGATAAGAAATTTCAGAAATTTCTCAATTTCAAAATGTCCGACTTGCTGTAAAATTTGTATGCTGCCCGCAGCTTCATCAAGTTGGCCGGTCAAATTTTACTTTTTTACTATTTTATTGCAAATATCGATTGTTGGGCGTTTGTTGGTGTTTGTTGTCTTAATTTAAACGTTTGTTGGTTGATAGTTTTTTCGAAAATCTAAACAGAAAATTCACCATCAAGTTAGCCGGAAAATTCTTATTTTTAATTTTAATCTATTTATAACCAGCTCAATCAATGCGTAATCGTTTGTTGGACTCGTTTTTATTAATAAAATCCTTTGTTGGTCTCTCAATTCTTCTCTAATTGCAAAAATAATTTACCTAAGCTACACATGAAGCTAGCTACATCTGTGTAACTACATCATGTGTAGCTAGCTTCAAATGTAGCTAGCTTCCTGTGAAGTTGTAGCTGATATTAGCCAAATTCAAATATTGTAGCTGGAGTAACACCAGCATGATAATGTAGTAAAGTCATATATTTCATGTATCGACAATCAACTGTAGCTCCATTAAATTCGTCTGTCAACTTTTACTTTTTTAATTTTTACCATGTCAACTTTTACTTTTTAAATTTTTTATTGCGTAAATCGATTGCTGGTCGATTATTGGTGATTGTTGGCTTAATTTAAACATTTGTTGGATAACAATTTTTTCGAAAATCTAAAAAGAAAATTCGCCATCAAGTTAGCCGTAAAATTTTAATTTTTAATTTAATTTTATTTACAACCAATTCAAACAGTGCGTAATCGTTTGTTGGACTCGTTTTTATTAATAAAATCTTTGGTTGGTCCCGCAATTCTTTGCTTATTGCAAAAATAATTTACCTAAGCTACACATGAAGTTGTAGCTGATATTAGCCAAATTATAACTTGCAGCTGAAGCTCCAGTAACACCAACATGATAATGAAGTAAAAGCCCCACATAACACACTGATGTCCGAAAGGCTGAAACACAATACGATGCAGTGCAGTGCACTGCACTGCATTGAAATTTAGAGCCCATGTAATAGCATGTGGCAAGTCACATGCACTGCAACTTTTAGGCTAATTTCTAAAACACTGCACACTGCATCAGTTGACGTTTGTTAAATATTAAAGAATAGAGGAATTGTTCAATTAAAAATGGATTAATTAATTTTAAAATGACATTGGAAGAAAAATGGGTAGAGTTTTTCTCAAAATAATGAATCTAGAATACAAAAAATTTAGATATGAAATCTTCAAAAAATGATTGTCAAAGCACTGCACTGCATTTATTGTGCTTTACAGTGCAGTGCACGGCTATAACACTGCACTGCATCGTATTGTGTTTCAGGCTTATTACTGTCGGATGGACGTCATCTTGGGACTTTGCGGACATCGTTGGGATAACATGTAACGCTACAATGCTGTACGTGGGACTTACTAAGGACGACCGAATGTTCGCAGTTAGTGCGTTTGTATGATGTCTTACAAAAGTCTTATTTTAGTCGTAAAAGTTGTCCTTTGTACGGATGTGCGCTCATACATGGATGTTCCAACGTGGGACATAGAATTTATGTCGTAAATGACATCCACGAGACGTATTACTGATCATTTATCGGAGATCCACCAATAATATTTAGACCTCTAATATAAGTCGTAAAGACATCCAACATATGTACTTCCGATAATATTCACAAATATTAATTGAACATCTAATTTAGGCTTTACAGAATGTCCAATGGATATGATGCAGTATTATTTAACCGAACTTCTGTTTATAAGAAATTAAGGTAGTATAGCCACAGTATATATCATACAGTAGCCCAGCTCTGTCAAAACTGTCAAGCAAGTAGGATGCTTCTATAAAGACATTATACTTTCTCTTTCAACAGTTTTAACTAACACAATAGTAAATTTCTAATGCAAAGTGGAAGAAACAGAACTTACAGCATGCACAAACTTGTACTAGAGGAAGAGGGACAAAATGACAATCAAAACTATTTCTGCAAGAAAAAAAACGCTAAAAATAATTTGTTCCACTTCCCATGCCATTCGGCTTGGTAGAAATATCAAACTGTCACAAACATTATTACCTTAGAATATGTAGCAAATAGGAATGGTTGAATCGTGTATAATTCGTGTACATGAGCGTAACTTTGAGGAGAGAACTAAAGGAGATGACATCCCATAGTAAAGTATTGTTGCGAGCGTGGCCTTTGGTTCGTTATTTAAAACACAATATTAAATATTTAATATACAAGCTATTTATTTAACTCTAATCTTATACAATTCACAAACTTTCAATTAATCAACTACACTTTAATTATCGCTTAATAGTGTACTTTCAATTATCGCAATCTAATTACAACACTTTCGCACGTTTATTACATTCGCTTGTTAACACTGCAACGTCTAAGACAAGACTCTTGTTCTGGCTATGACAACTGTTATATTTATACCCTAGAAACTCTCCAGATTATTCTCGGTTGTTCTATTTTCCAGAAGCTTCTTGACTGTTCTATTCATTCTATTCATTCTATTCCTGTAGATACCATAATCAATTCTCCGAACCTGAATTCGTTTACTCTCCATTGCCAGTAGATGTCACCAATTGTCTCTTTCTATTGCACGTAACACTGCCCCCTTCTTAAATTTGTTCGTCCCGAACAACAGGTGGTCCACGGTCTTGATGTTCGTAGTATTGACACAAGCGGTCCAAATGAACAATTTTATGCTTGCCTCTTGTGCCACGCTGAATCCTGTATACCACGTCATTAATTCTAGTTACTACTGAATACGGTCCTTCCCAGTGTTGTTGCAATTTTGGAGAACTTCCCTTACGTCGCCTCGGATTGTAGAGCCAAACAAGATCACCTTCATTAAATCGTGCGGAATTAGCACGTAGGTCATAGCGGGTCTTCATCCGATCAGTATTTGTTGCTAATTTCGTCCTCGTGGCTTCGTGCACATCAGCTAATTGTTGTTTGAGCTCCGATACGTAGTCTTCTGGTAACTTTTGTTCACCTCTGGGGGTACCGAATTTGAGGTCGCTAAGTAAACGCATCTCTCTTCCGAATATGACTGGGGTTTGTCCGGTAGTACTGATCTATAAGCCATTAGGAATATAGGAATGTGTCGATCCCAATCGCGTTGATGATAGTCAACTACTTTCTTTAGATGCTCAAGCGCTCTACCATGCCATCAGATTGTTGGTGTAGCGGAGTTGTTCTAGTTTTTCTTATTCACAACATTTTACACATCTCCTGGAAAGTCCGCGATTCGAAGTTCCGTCCTTGGTCCGAATGAAGTTCGTGAGGCACACCAAACCTACTGACCCGATTCGTTATTATTTGTGGTTGCCTCTTGATTAGGGATTCCATAAGCTTCAGGCCATTTGCTGAAATAGTCAATGGCAACTAAAATATAACGGTTACCGCCATCCGTGTCTGGAAAAGGTCCAGCGATGTCTACAGCTATCCTTTCAAAGGGGGCTCCGACATTATACTTATGCATTTCTCCTCTGCTTCTGTGTTGCGGCCCTTTGCAAGCAGCACAGACAGTGCATCTGCGGCACCACTTCTCCACATCTTCTCGCGTATGTAGCCAATAAAACCTTTCCCGTATTTTGGAAATTGTTTTGTTCACTCCCAAATGTCCTCCAGAGGTTCCACCGTGCATTTCTTCTAGAACATCTTTGACGTTTGATGCTGGCACGACTATCTGCATTCGGAATGATTCGCCGTTAGGTGCTTCGCGCTTTAATATACCACATTCAACATGAAGAGAGTTCCATTGAGCCCAGTAACTTTTCAGCTTCTCGCTTCGTTCCGAAATATCCTTCCAATCTGGTCTTTCCATGTCTTCTTTCCAAGCGAGAATAGGTGAAATGTCCGGATCTTCTCATTGTGCTGTTCTCAGGTCCTCGTTGTCCCAACCTGTAGATGGTTCCACGGTTACCAACTGTATAGTTGCTGTTGTTTCTTTTTCTTCCACCCGGGCCAATGTTTGCATTCAAGTTTGCATGGACGTCGTGAAAGGGCGTCTGCATTTCCATGGATACGACCTCTTCGGTGTTGGATCTCAAAATCATAAGACTGGAGTCGCTCTATCCATCTCGCCACTTGTCCCTCAGGGTTCTTAAACTGCAGAAGCCATTTAAGCGCTGCATGGTCGGTGCGAAGGATGAAATTCTGCCCGTAGAGATATTTATGAAAATGCTTCGTTGAACTTACAATGGCAAGTAGCTCTTTTCTTGTATCACAATAATTTTTCTCGGACTTGAAAGTGCTTTGCTATAGTAAGCTACTGGAACTTCTTGACAATTCTCCTCCTGCGAAAGCACTACACCAATACCTTCATTGCTGGCATCAGTGTCTAATATAAATGTTTTTCCCAGCTTTGGATAGTGAAGTACTGGAGCTTCACAGAGCTGTTGCTTCAAATTTTCAAAACTTTCGTTGCATTTATCCGACCATATGAACGGCCTTCCCTTTTCTGTGAGTTGATGTAGGCTTCTTGCTATATCTGCAAAACCTTTCACGAATCGCCTGTAGTAGGTAGCTAAACCAAGAAAACTCCGTAATTGATGTTTGTCCTTTGGAACTGGCCAATTTTTGACGGCTTCTATCTTCTCTGGATCGGTTCTTACTCCTTGTGATGAAACTATGTGCCCTAAATATTTAACTTTATCTTTGAATAGAGCACATTTACTCGCACTGAGCTTCAATTTTGCATCTTTGAGTCTTTGAAGTACGTCCCGTAAGTTGTTTTTATGTTCCTTGAATGTCCTTCCGATTACTATTATGTCATCCAAGTAGACAAGACATGTTTTCCAGGTTAAATCACGTAGAACACATTCCATTAGTTGTTCGAATGTGGCTGGAGCATTACATAACCCAAATGGCATTACTTTGAATTGCCATAAGCCACTGCCAACTGAGAAAGCAGTTTTCTCTCGGTCCTCGGGATGTATTTCCACTTGCCAGTAACCACTCTTTAAATCCAGCGTGGAAAACCATTGCGCTCCGGAAAGGGTATCCAACGTGTCATCAATCCTTGGTAATGGATAGTTATCTTTTCTCGTCACATTTTTTAGTTGGCGGTAATCTACACAGAATCGGGTGCTGCCATCCTTTTTCCTAACCAGAACAACCGGCGAAGTCCAAGGGCTGTTAGATTCCTCTATTATGCCTTGTTTCTTCATAGAGTTCATCATGTCTGCAACTTCTGGTTGTTTGGCTAATGGCAATCTTCGTGGTGTGTGCCGAATGGGTCTGGACTCTCCTGTATCGATCCGATGCTGGACAAGATTTGCTTTATCATAGTCATCATCATTCATTGTAAATAGTTCCGAAAATTCGTCGATCACCTCTTTGGCATCGTTGTGTTGTTGTTTACCTAGGGCACTGGACGAAAGAAGTTTCTGAACCTGTTGGGTAGTAGCTGGTATAGTATTGTTTCCTTGACATTACTACCATTACCCAAATTGACGATTTGGTAAACGGGTTCACAATTTCCAATTATAGCACCTTCTTTTAGTTGTACCCCATTTTCGGATGTGTTAAGCACTCTGACTGGTATTAATGTTTCACCTTCTGCCTTCACTAAAGTCTTCCCCACAATGATGCTCGATGTGACTTTTGTGGGGTTAGGCTCCACCAGATAGAATCTGCAGGTCCCGATGTCATCAGTAAGCTTTGTCCATATTAGTGTCTCGGAGCATGGCGAAAGAGTTATATTTTCGCAGACCATCGTCCTTACTTTCACAGGATGATTTGCTCCTTCTCCTAGTTTCATAGGAATTTCTATGTTTCCATATTTGAGAGTCCGCTCTCCAACATCCAGATTTATTTTGTATGTGGTCATGAAATCTATTCCAAGAATGCATTCATCCATTATGTCTGAAACCAGGAAAGTGTGAGGAAATAGTAGTTCGCCTAGTTGAACATCTAAAGTTATTTCTCCAAACACCCGTGCTGCTGCTCCAGTTGCTGTTCTTAGTAGATATTTGGTGGTATTATGAAGCCATTTGTTCTTAACAAGATCTGTTCTAATAATTGATCTTGCAGCTCCAGTATCGATAGTGACTGCGCAGTCATTTTTTCCTACACTTCCATATATAACAAGACTGCTATTATTTCTCTGCAACTGGCCTACTTGAATGATGACTTCGGGGCTGCCGATTCCACCAACCAACTTCTGCCCCACAAAGTTGGTTTTTACTAGTTTTCCGACTGCTCAACAGGAGAGCTGATGCGACTCGTCGCTGCTTGATATCTAGTCTCTCCACGAATAGCTTGTTCCCTGGCTCGACATCTTTGGCATTCTTCTTTCCCTTCTTCAGGTGATTCCACTCGTCGACGTTTTCTGCAGTCTCTTTGAAGATGCCCTGATCTATTACAATTCCAGCATCGAAGGACACCACGTGAGGGCGGGCTCTGTGATGATTGCACTCTGTTACAAGTACATTCTTCCACTGAAATTTCTCTTACTCGTACTGCACTCCGTGAAGCTTGTCTGGCGGATTCATACGCTAATGCATAGGCTAGTGCTTCTGTTGTTGATTTCTTTCCTGCTAGCCTTAACGCTTGTTGTAAATTTTGATCTGCAATAGCGTTCACAAATGCCTCCGTCGCCACTTCATTGAGAAAATCCGCATTCACGCTGGAATATGAAAGATGAGCTAATCTTTCTACATCTGCCTGCAGTTTTTGTAGTGATTCGCTATGTTTTTGAATCCTGTTGCGTAACTGTAGGCGATATACTTGCTGCATGTGTTCATCTCCGTAACGTAATTCTATCGCCTGTACTAATGAAGTGTATTCACGTTGCTTTTCAATCGGTACCGTTTGTAAGAGCTCTGACGCAGGAGCTCGAAGTGCTAACACCAGAGCTATAGCTTTGTCTTAATCAAACCATCCATTTACCTCTGAAGCTGCCTCGAATTGTCTCTTGAAGATATGCCACGAATTTTGTCCATCAAATATTGGAGGCTTCATTCTACCTGCACCGGATATTTCAGCTGCTACGTTTGGAGGCTTACGATTCTTTATTCTTTCCAGATCTGCTTTGACGTTTTCAAGTTGCTCAGTAAATTTTTGTTGTTCCTGCTCGATTTCTTCAATTTTCAAATTTTGTTCATCTAATGAGTTTTTTAGAAGATTTTTCTGTTCCTCCAAACGAGTTTCTAGGTAATTCTCCAAAGAACTCTTTTGTTCGTCCAAGCGGGTTTCCATAGA
Organism: Dioctria rufipes; assembly: GCA_963924295.1. Taxonomy (NCBI): domain Eukaryota; kingdom Metazoa; phylum Arthropoda; class Insecta; order Diptera; family Asilidae; genus Dioctria; species Dioctria rufipes. The sequence continues at coordinate 138,965,663 of OZ002740.1, forward strand.
ATTCTTCTGCTCATCTAACCGGGATTCCAAAGAATTCTTTTGTTCCTCAAAAGCATTCTTTTGCTGCTCAAAAGCATCCTTTTGCTCGTCCAGATAGGTTTCCATAGATTTCTTTTGCTCATCTAAACGGGATTCCAGAGAATTCTTTTGTTCCTCGAGAGAATTCTTTTGTTCATCAAAACGGGCTTCCATTTTGCTCATTAAAGCACTCAAAAGCTGTTCCAGTTTCATGGTAGGCTCTTCTTCAACTTCCGTTTCTTCCAAGCTCTCTTCGAAAACAAATGTTTCAGGATTCTTTCCTTCCGCTATCAAAGCTTGTCTGAGTCGCTCGACTAGAACTTTCTTTACACCTGTCGTTTGTAATGACCGGTTCCCTAACTCCACTTTCAAATCCTGCGTTCGAAGCTCCTCGAATTTTCGCCCCATTACTTTAGTAATTCACTTTAAGTTGAATATAAATTATTTTCCAGAACTTTCACAATTTAACACATTTCAAAAATTAATCACACTTTGAATTTTAAAGTCAATTGCCACCACTTTATTTCGCGAATTTATTTCACTTCTGACACCAGTTGTTGCGAGCGTGGCCTTTGGTTCGTTATTTAAAACACAATATTAAATATTTAATATTTAACTCTAATCTTATACAATTCACAAACTTTCAATCAATCAACTACACTTTAATTATCGCTTAATACTGTACTTTCAATTATCGCAATCTAATTACAACTCTTTCGCACGTTTATTACTTTCGGTTGTTAACACTGCAACGTCTAAGACAAGACTCTTGTTCTGGCTATGACAACTGTTATATTTATACCCTAGAAACTCTCCAGATTATTCTCGGTTGTTCTATTTTCCAGAAGCTTCTTGACTGTTCTATTCATTCTATTCATTCTATTCCTGTAGATACCATAATCAATTCTCCGAACCTGAAGTCGTTTGCTCTCCATTGCCAGTAGATGTCACCAATTGTCTCTTTCTATTGCACGTAACAGTATATATATGGCAGTGTAGCCAAAAATTTTCGCCATCTTGATTTTGGTGGGGTGTTTGACTGTCACTTTTCTATAAACAAAGAGCCGCAAAGTGCGATTGGCGCAGAGATGTAGTTACAAATGGATAATTTACTTTTTATAGGAAATGGTTAATGACTATTGGATAAGTGATAGTAATATAAAAAGGAGTTATATGTGCTCGAAGATATAGATACAACAAGCCGTGTTGAGGAAAATGCTTTAAAAATACTTTTGTGGTAAATTCGGTAAATTCAACTAACATGCATATATAATTAAATTCGCAAATAATTTAGATATATCGTCAGTTAGAGCATATTTGTTGTAATCAAAACTGATGCAACATGAAACAGGAGACCAGTAAGTCCATTTATATATATGTCAGTGGTGGTGCGGAAGATTGTGCCGAGTTTCTTAGAAATGTGTTTGAATTTTCGCGCCATTAATTTGTTGTGATATTTAAAGCATCAACAATTTTTAACGCCTCCTCTGGCACCACACAAAAACAAGAAGAAGAACGAAAGTTGCTATGCTATTTTGTGAAGTTTAACAAAAGTATACGTAATCATTCTTTTCAAAACCATTTATCTTTAAAGTTTATTTAGTGCAAAGTTTTCTAGTACCACTAGTGCCTATTAAAATCTTCATATCAATTAGAAAAACACAAATGAAGTGCTCGGTCAGTGCTTGAAAATATAAATTGGATTATAAACTAGGGAATCCTGTTTGAGGCAACTGCACTATCTAAATTAACTTTTTTGTTAATAGAAGCAAAGATTTATATTAAATATGTGAATTATTTTAAAATAAAGTAAAAAAAAACATTTTTTACCACAGATGCTCCGCTCAAAACCTTTGTTTACTTTTGGCAAATTGACAAGTTACTTAGAATAGGCATGGCGTGTAAATACATGTAAAAATGGACTATTAACACAACCAGAAATTCATTACGCAAAATTTGGCTTCCAAAACCATCGAGAATACTTCACAAGCCATGAAAATGCTGTAATCAAAACTATTTTATTATTTTGTTAAGTAAGGTATATAAGAAGTGTAGCCTTTGGGAAGATAAGGAATCAAGCTGTAAATTACTAGAAGACTATTTTCCTGTATGGATAGTAGTTTAGGCTCTGTGGCATACCTAAAGCCAATGTTTAGCACTTTCCATAAGTATCAATATAGAACATTTTAGAAAACGGACTCCGAACGCACACATACATATAGATTTCTGTTTCATGGCTTGGGAAGTATTCTCGAGTGTTTTGGCTTATCCCATTCCTGTTTGCTATATATTCTAAGTTATTGCAGCCATTTTGCTTGTTTGGTAATGGAACAATACATTTGCAGGCTGGTGCTGAGATGTGTACTTACATAAAACTAATACTTTTCCCAACCATTGTGCAACTAGCTACTGTTCGTTCATTTACATCCGTATCATACTTAATAGTTCCCTCTTATGGGAGAAATTTTGAAGTTTTTTTTTTTTGTAAATAAAATTCTAAAATTCACTTTTCAGTAGTTTGTTCTAAGCTGGGCTACTGTATAAATATACTGTGGTATAGCTTTTGTACGTGTTTTTTCTTTTTATTCATGACAATTCAGTTATTAAACTCTGAGCTGTTTCAGTCCACCAGACCATCACAAGCATGAGTAGTTACGCTATACAGGTTCTGGCGCACTTTTTCCATACAAAAAGTGTCCGGAAATTTCAAACTATTTTGCTGGCTCTGGACTGGGTTCTGAGGGGGATTCCGTCTAGCGGTATACGTCACAGGGTATGCCTGGAGAATTCCTTTCCTACCGTATGGCTGACCAGGAGATGACGCCAACTTTTTTTTGATCTGGTCTTGGAAGCTACAATTTGACCTTTGACCTTTCCTGTGTCTGGGTGCTGGAGGTTGTCTTAGAGCTTTAGTGACAATATCTGATATCGGGGATGTATACTTGTCAGCTCGAGTTTGTTGTTAGTTGTTTACTTTAGTATGAGTGCCTGTGGTGTGTTGGGCTGGGCTACTTGGTGGCTGAGTCTGGCGCACTTTTTCCATACAAAAAGTGTCCGGAAATTTCAAACTCATTTGCGTCTTCTTCTTCATCTGGAGGTACGGTGAGCAATTTTGAGGCGGTTCTGAGGACGCTTTTGTACTGAAAATTAACATTATACTGTGACAGTACCAGATCACTTTTCCCATACAAAAATTGCAAGGTATTAGTACTATGGGGTAAAAATTTTCATCAGAAATCCTCTACGGGCTATGGTTCGAGATATTAGCTATCTTACCTTCGTGTAATTAATATTAGTAGCTCAAAAACAAACAAAAAACAATAACAACTATAACCTAAGTTGTGGATTAAAGATTTGATGATATTAATCTGTAGGTGCCTTTTATAAACATGATTGCACCATGTAACCATATATCTAAAAATAGATCAGGTGAAGCTGGTTGGGTTGAATGTAGGTAGATATGTTGACTTAGATATGTAATGGAAATAGTAGATATACTATGGCGTTTCTGGATCACTGTTTTAGCTTCCAGGATTCCGCCACAGATGGCGCCACCGCCGCTAGGTGGTTTGAGCCCATGCTAAGTAGGTTTGTGTCTCGGTTGCATTGGTTTGCGCCTTGGATGCACAATTGTGTCTTGGGTGCACCGTTGAGTCTCGACTGCGCCCTAGCGGGATTAATCGGTACTACCGGGATGTGTCATTTGGTCTTGACTGCGCCCTAGCGGCATTAGCAGGTACTACCAGCATGTTCCGGTTTTCTAGCGACATCTGTTCGGGCGCAAACGCCATTTCTTGAGTAAGTTTCCCTAGCAGCCTTAGCCGGAACTACCTGGATTTGCTGTTTTCTTTTATTGGCGGGAGAGTTCAGCATCATTCGAATTTCACAACATGACATCACCATGAACAGATTCTAGAAGTGAGACATTAGCCGATACGCAGCGACATCTGTTTGGGTGCAAACGCCATTTCTTGAGTAAGGTACCCTAGCGGCCTTAGCCGGAACTACCAGCATGCCTTGGTTTTGCTGTTTTCTGTTATTAGCGGGAGAGTTCTAGATATCGGCATGACGTCATCATGGTTTTGCTGCACCTAAATAAGTTTTCTTAGCAGGGAAGTTGTAGATATCAGCATCATTCGAATTTCACAACATGACATCACCATGAACAGATTCTAGAAGATGTCAGTGAGGGTTCTGGGGTATGTGTGTTTGAAAAGTCTTATATTTTATAAACATTTGTTTTTATTTCCAATAAAATTTCTTATTATAAAAGTATTTCTTATAGCACATTGTCCAATATGAACTTGGCAAGATGGCGCATTTGTGTTAATCTCTATTAGTTTTCCACAGTTGTATTCATCTTCGACATTGATAATGATTTCACTCTCTCCAACTATCTTCTGCATCCATTGAACTTTTTCAGCTCCCTTTACATATATGATTTTATTTCGAAGCAGTGGTTCAACTATAGTGTACAGCTTGTGATACGGTATGTAGCCATCATCCCAGCGGAATCCATGAAAATTGTGTTGAAGCCATTTTACTTGCCTCTTTTTTGCTGAAGTCAAATCTTTGTATCTGAACGGTGGTTGAAATATAAAGTGCTGTATCTGGTTTTCATTGTTTAAAATTGCCAGTTCTTTAGTGATAAATTCATTGAGACTAGTTTTGAATTCTTGAACGTCTACGATGACAGCCATCTTCTTAATTTAACTTTCTAACTTCACTTGTCAGCGGACTGTATTCACTATTCGATCATGTAGAAGCGCTGTTGTATTAGCCGGTATATTTTCAGATGTCTTGAATTCTAGCCTTATGTCAACAGGTCCAGTTTTTATTGTTTCATTTTGATGTGAGCAATCAATGACAGCGATCGGAGCATCGGGTTTGAACTTCTCCCATGTGAGGAACGGCTGATACTGATGACCATAGTATGATTGTGTAAACTTTATATACATCTCATACAGCAATGCGTATCTATTCATATCAAATCTCAAATTCAAATCATCATAGGGATATGATTCTGAGTTCAAATGAACTGTAACATCGGTGAGTTGACAGTGATCAAACTTGCTTGCATCTTTGGTTTTATCGTTCCTTCTATCCGTTTGTAATGCTAAGATGATAAATCGAGGTTTCTCCAGTTGAGTGGAAGTCTTAACTGACCAGGTTTGATGCGTGGATTCCGGTAGTACTGGATACTCATATATGTCCCAGCTGCGGAATGGTATTTGTATCGGGCGACCTCTCCCGATAATTTTAAATAGTTGCAGCTTTTCATCATCGGATACTGTAACATGTGGAATGCTCCATTGAAATTTATTAATTTCAATTTTCACCACATCAGTGGGTGATATAATGGCATTATCATCTGTCCTGCTCCGGATCAATATGAGTTCATGTTTGGAATTTATCAGAATTTTCTTGTAATCTTCAGCGAATCCCAATAAATATTTCAGAGGTACACAATAGTTAAACAGTCCATTGGTTGGTATAACGGATGAATCTGGTGACCAACTGCCGTTGAGTAGTATCCTGCTTACATTTGCATTTAGTGATACGTAGTTTTTTAATGTTGTCGCAATCCCAAGATTTCTTGTACGATCGATTTCCACTGCATTCAATTCATAGCGTATTTCCTCAAAAAGAAATGGTAGAGCGTTGTTAGCTAATTTTGCAGTTGCTGAAACGGTTCCATCCAGCTTTGTTAGCGACCCCTCAATGTAAAGAAAACTCCTGCTGGGTAGAAGATTCAAGTCCTGATGTTGTACAGAGATACGGATTTCATCGCTGTTTTTAAATGATGTTAGAAATGGTGAATAGGAGTGATGTTCAAATTTAGTAACACTGTTATCAAAGTGAGCGTCTGGTGCAATATCTAGTATTCCTTTATTCATTGTTTCAGCGTTAAGCCAATTGATTGTAAATATGCTGTATTTGCAGGTGTTAATGTAGGTCTTGATCGCTTCAAGGTTGTCCGCTGACTAATGATCTTGTCTGCTCCGAACTCGTATTTATCATTATTGTATATCAACATGCTGTGGCTTCAAATGTAATCTGATGGTTATAGTCTCTCCTCTGAAGTTGATTAAGTCACCGTCTTCGTCAAGGAGCTTCAATGTTAGACAACTTATACGTTTGGTGTTCACAGGCAAATAGATTACATTTTTGGGTACCTCCACTATTTTATACCCAGGCCCAACGTTCGGGGAAAACTCGTGGAGAGTGTGTACTTGTGTGTTGTTGAAGAATGATCCTGATATAATATTACATTCGATGCGTATAGTATTTACTTTAATGATGTTGACTGGCAAATCTGATGTATGCACTATATTAGCAGTCAAATTTCTTTTACTGAATCCTAGCAGAGGAGCTATGGATCTCTGTTTTTCAAAATGTATTTCTTCAGTTGCCTTGACTTCACTCTTCAATGTATTATTGTTAGCCTTTATCGCAACCTTTATCCTTCTCCCTTCTTTATCCAAGTATCCTTGTACATATTTTGCTATATCATCAATCTCATAGGATCCAACAGGTATCTCAACAACCTCATTCCCTACATGAACCAGATTATTGCTCACATCAATATTTGGTATAGAGTTGTATGTTTGAAAATCAATTAATCCACAAACATAATCCATTGCTAGCTCCAGCGGGGGAAAGTACTCAGAAGTGAGTAGAGATGAATTTCCCGTGAGAGTAAGTGTTAATGACATGGCGGTTGATAATGAACTGTCACAATTTCAATATAGATACATTTATTTATAGATAACAATTAATGGCTATAACAATTATATAAAAACTCTAAACATAAGTGACCGCAAATTACTGCATCATAGTTCTGATAAGAGCTGTAGTTGTACGTAATATTACTACCCAAGTAGTTTATGAGCTCCCTTGGTGGTTGGAGATTGCCAAAGCTATCAAAGTATTCGATGTTATCACCTTTCTTGTAGTACGCTACCCAGTGTGTACCGGCTCCAGTTGAGATGTCCAAGTTAACAATTCCGCTTTCTCGCTTCCATGGCTTTTTAGGAAGATTATCACGCATAAATACTCCTCTGAAGTGCGGCAAGTGTGTGGTATACTTGTGAAGATCCAACTCGTTTAGCGGTCTTTTGGGTAGCGTCTTTAATAGTTTTTTGGTTGAGGTTGTAGATAGAGTCCAAGTCCTTTTCTGTACGGCTTCAGGAACAGCCCGTTTCCATCTTTGCCAACCGCTATAGTTTCCATTGCTTGGTTATGACGTTTGCTTTCTTCCAATTTTGCCTTTGCGGCACTGGTATCATTTACTGCTTTAGCTATGCCTGCTGCACCTCCCGATAGTGCTCCCAATGCTGAAAGCCCAGCAAACAACGGGATGAGGAACGGAAGTGCTCCACCAACCTTTGGTACAGGTATCACTCGTATAGTTTTAATTGATTTTTTCTTTCTTTTCACAATATTTTTAGCTGCACTAAGAGCTATTTTTGTAGCTTCCATCAAGTCTTTCGGTTTTTTTACTTTTAAAATTTTACGTGCATTTCGTACTGCTTCTCGGAATGTGGGTTGGCGTTTATTTTTAGCCTTAAGACCCATACCTAGCTTAATTTTAGCCTTCATTGCGTTTGTTATAAGCCAGGCGTTGGCACGTTCACTCAAATTTGCATCCGTAGATTTTGCACGCTGCCAGGCCTTTTCAGCTAATATTTTATCAGCTATATGTCGATCACTTGTGTCTTTATGTCGCGAGTATGCTATATCGTGTTCTTTGCAGGCTGCATCCAGTGGATTAATGCCTGGATCTCCTCTTGCTAATCTTTGTTGTAACTTTGTTCCTGGTCCACAGTACTGGTATCCCGGTAGATGAATTTCTACAGGTAATTTGTTGATGATTGAATTTAATAGTCCTCTGCCCCCTTTCAAAGATTTTCTGGAGCGTTTCGATTTGTGATCCGGCATCTTATCAGGTTCCGATGATACTGTTGAAATGTAATATAAACAGGTGTATTTATAGGAATCCCGTTAGTCTTCAATATGCGGTTCATTAAACAACAACAAGCTTTTCCTGTTCGAAATGCTGATGTAGGTGTTATGAAGGTGAAAAAGAAGCATGGTCCCCTATTGGCTAATAGTATAAGGAGCATCATTGTTGGACCATCGAATTGTGGAAAAAATAATGTTATGATAAGTATGCTGGAACATCCCAATGGTCTGAGATATGAAAATATTTACATATATTCAAAGTCTTTACATCAACCAAAGTATGAATACTTGAAGCGAGTGATGACTCATATATCAGGATTGGGGTATTATACATTCTCAAACAACTGCGACGTTCTACCTCCAGAAGAAGCCAAATCACATTCAGTGTTTATTTTCGATGATGTAGCATGTGAAAAGCAAAATAATGTGCGATCCTATTTTTGCATGGGTCGCCACGAAGATATAGATAGCTTCTATCTCTGTCAAACATATACGCATATACCAAAGCACTTAATACGTGACAATGCTAATTTAATCATCTTATTCAAGCAAGATGACTTGAATTTGAAACATATCTATAATGATCATGTGAATACAGACATGAAGTTTGATAAATTTCGAAGAGCCTGTGCTGAGTGTTGGAAGGATAAATATGGTTTCTTGTTGATTGATAAGGACAAGGGGCGCTACCGTAAAGGATTTGATACCTTCATTGTACTATAAAAGGATGAAACATGCGAAATATTCATAAGTCGAAGTTGTAACTCAGACGAAAGCACACCGAATCCTGTGGACCTGCTGAATAGATTAAAGCTGTTCACCTATTATCAGACCTGTTTGAAAAGTTGTTAAGCTGTTATCAGAGCTGTTTGGAAAGCTGCTAAGCTGTTACCAGACCTGTTTGAAAAGCTGTTAAGCTGTTATCAGAGCTGTTTGAAAAGCTGTTAAGCTGTTATCAGAGCTGTTTGGAAAGCTGTTAAGCTGTTATCAGAGCTGTTTGGAAAGCTGTTAAGCTGTTATCAGAGCTGTTTGAAAAGATGTTAAGCTATTATCAGAGCTGTTTAATAGCTGTTAAGCTGTTATCAGAGCTGTTTGAAAAGCTGTTCACCTGTTATCAGACCTGTTTGAAAAGCTGTTAAGCTGTTATCAGAGCTGTTTAATAGCTGTTAAGCTGTTATCAGAACTGTTTGGAAAGCTGTTAAGCTGTTATCAGAGCTGTTTGGAAAGCTGTTAAGCTGTTATCAGAGCTGTTTGAAAAGCTGTTAAGCTGTTATCAGAGCTGTTTGAAAAGCTGTTAAGCTGTTATCAGAGCTGTTTGGAAAGCTGTTAAGCTGTTATCAGAGCTGTTTGGAAAGCTGTATACCTGTTATCAGACCTGTTTGAAAAGCCGTTATTCAGTTAATATCGAAGATGAATGAAAACCTATTAAAAGAAATCATCAAGATAAGGAATGCAGTGCGAAGGAAATTTAAAGCTCTAAAGACGGGAAGGATTGAAGCAGAAGCTCAACTTGAAGAAACTTTCAAGCCAATCACCAAACCCTTAAAAGAGTTTGTAACAAGAGTCAAAAACGAGCCACCTGTCAAATTGGAACCAAAAGAAGAAGAAGACAACGAAATTGTGGAACCTTTTACTCCTCCAAAACGAAAACATGTGAAAATGGAGGCTAGTAGCACACCTATAAATTATGGAGATTATTCCTTAACATCTGAAGAAGAATTCGCAACACCTAAACATTCAAGAACATTGATAGGAAGGTCTCCTGTCAGCTCCCCCGATACGTCTGGATACATAGTTTCAAACTATTTAAAGCTATTCACTGATAATAGCCCTAAAATTGATCCAACCTATGGAGTTTACTATGATAACAACGCTTGGAGAATCGGTAATTCAACGTTTGATGTTGATGTAGGAAATATTGTTATTAAGGGGAAGAGCTATAAAACAACTTTAGGGTTATGTGAACTGCTATTTATGAAAGATCCTGTAAAAAGTCTATATACTAAAGAGGATTTAACTAATTATGGATCTATTTTGAGAGATACCAATGCATAGAAACGTGACTATGCTGAAGATGGGCAAATAAAGGGTACTAGAGCGGCTAAGTATAAAGCTATAATCAGTAAACTTATACAGCATAAAGGCATGGGTCTAATGCGTCTGCCTAAAGAAAACATTGATCACATTTACTGGGATGATCCAAATGAATTAGTGGATAGACTGCGCCTTCTAATGGCATCAAAGCAGGCTGGAAACACCAGTCACAACAATGAAATTGTATCTATCCTGGACGAGTTGCGAGAAGCAGATATTATAGTTTAAATACTACTTCATTACCATACTTTTTCACAATCTACAGATGAGAGTTGACAAGTTTGGACGTTTCTCTAAGCGGGGATATCTTGGGAAAGCAGGTGAACGTGGACCAACAGGAGCTCGGGGACCAGCCGGTGAACAAGGAATTCAAGGCCCAGCTGGTAAACAAGGAACTCAGGGTCCAGCTGGTGAACAAGGAGAGCGGGGTATTGGATTTAATTTAACGATAAACGGAGACTACGATCTGAACTCAAAGTGTATAAAACGACTTGGTGAGCCCCTTGAAAATGATGATGCTACTACCAAAGACTATGTTGACAAGAAAATTAAAATAAGTGTGGAAGAAATAAGAAAAACTATTAATATAGAGGTGGCAAATTTAACGCTATATATCAATGGCGAAATCGCAAAGATTGAAAACTATCTGTTTACTTCAGTAATAAATAAGAAAGACTTGATACCAAAAGATGGTGTATATGAGTAAAAACTCTTGAGAAATCTGTTTCATTTATAATTACGATGAGTAAGAGACAAGTGGTAAATGAGCTGCATAAACCAGCGAGAAAAAATTTTAAACGACGTCGTGTGATTATCAAAGGGCTAGATGACTTGTGGCAGGCAGACTTGGTTGAAATGGATCCCTATAAGTATGTGAACAAGGGTTACCGCTATCTGCTGACAGTAATTGATGCCTTCTCCAAATATGCATGGGCAATTCCAATTAAAAGAAAAACTGGTGTAGAAGTAAGAGATGCCATGCAATCTATATTAAGCGAGGGACGAATACCTAAAAACCTGCAGACTGATGATGGAAAGGAATTCTACAACAACCTCTTTAAAAATCTAATGCGGAAGCATGCAATTAATCATTACTCTACGTACAGTTTCCTCAAAGCATCAATAGTGGAACGATTTAACCGAACTCTGAAGGATATGATGTGGAAGGAATTCAGTTTTAATGGAACTTATCAGTGGATTAGTATGGTAAAGAAACTGCTCACTGAATACAACTCAAGAATACATCGAACTAAAAAATGAGACCCCGTGATATCCACATCTCCAATGAGAAACAACTGCTTTCAACTGTATACAATCATATAAAAATTGTTGTTCCTGCAAAGTATAAAGTTGGAGATTTTGTACGCATCAGCAAATACAAGCATATATTTGAGAAAGGCTATACACCAAACTGGACAGCTGAGATTTTTAAAATTATTAAAGTTCAAAACACAAATCCCATCACATATCGGCTGGAAGATTATCAAGGAAATCCAATCACAGGATGCTTTTACGAATTGGAGCTGCTGAAAGTTAAACACCCAAACCTATACCTCGTAGAGAAAATCTTAAAGAAGAGTCGAGATAAAGCTTACGTTAAATGGCTTGGATTTTCATCAAAACACAATTCTTGGATCAATAAAAAAGATGTTTTATAATTTCTTGAAAAACAACTATAACTATGATACAATTACAATACTTTTTTTTATTTTACAATTATACATGTAGTTATAATGCAAATTACTTGAATAAATGAAACTAAAACTATAATACATTTATTATTTACATTTGACTTAGATTCTTTCTGCGGCTGCTACTTGTTGATCTGATGAAATAGAGTAATGTCCCCATGGTAGAGTATCCGTCGCTCCGCTCATAATATGACGCTTATTATCATAGGGACTCAATGCAATCATGCAATCTTTTTTTGACTAATAGTGTATACGTTATGGTGATGAGATCGTATGGAGCTCTGATTAGCAGTTAATATTCGCTTGTTATTCAAACATTCAACGTAGTCTTCGAAATTGATATGCCTCTGGACTACATTAGTCTTTATTCCTTTCGCTTTTTTTACAGTTTTACCAGCGTTTATACGCAGACTGTACATTTTTGAGCGCAAGCCTACAAATTCGCTCATGATTTTCCCATTCAGCTCATCCTTCATTAGGCCAGGAATCTTTTTATTCATGAGCGGTAAATCGAATTCATTATCTTCTGGGTAATCACTTGTATCAAATTTGTTTATATTTTCACCCATAAACTCATATGCATTTTTCTCTTCAAGTTCATATATTAGAGAATCTGTATCAGTATACATGACTTTACATTTATCTCCATACTCACGCTGCATAAAACTGTAGTGAAAGTCGTAGAGGCATATTTTCGAAATTTCCATAACTGCCATTCCTATATAGAGCGGCTTATTGAATAATATTTTGAGTCGCCTTAATTCCACAGCAACTAAATTTTCATCAAATATCGTTGCACTGTGGAAGTTGGGTGCCGCAATCCGAGCTTTTGCACCATAACGACCTTCCCACTTCATGCAAAGCTTGATATCACTATACTTGCGTACATTTTCCATGGTCTTACCAAAAGCTGCATTATTCATCTTCTTATAGCTGTCCTTCTCATGATCGCTTGTAGCCTGCATCCGTTTGGTGGTATTTAAGTAAATATATGGTTTAAGCCAAGCTGATTGGTCGAATTGAAGTACCCGGTGCACTTTTTTCAGGATGAGTCCATGTGATAAGCATTGCTTCAAGTTTCGGTACTGTATAACATATTTAGTTTTTGGATGTAATGTTGTCAAAAGCTTTTCTAATTTTGCTCCAGGTGGTGCTGCATGCTTAGAGCAAAACGGTAAGTCCTTATGCTTATCATGTAGATGTTGAGGATAATCCAAGTCGACTTCGAATATGTATCCAGTTGGAGAATTATCAGGAATTTCGGAAACGACAATATTGGGAACATCAACCCATTTGAATCCTCCGGTTGGTAAATGCTGTGACATGGCCCATCCATAAAGGTTATTCACATCATAATACATCAGGTATTTCTCTTTCTCCTCAGGCTTAAAATCATCCATATATTTATTATTGGATTCACTATATCTGTTCGAACATTGACTTATACCACCTCGAATGCCTCTCTCTATGAATAGCAGTATATCTACGTCGGTTATCAGCTCTAATTTCACATTAGTGTATTTTAGCATAGCATCCCATGTTAGGCCTGGCATGGTGTAATAATGTGCTGGATCCAAATTGTACGTCTTCATGCACACTTCTCGAAAGTTCTCAAACACATCGACCAATAGGAGAACATCAGTCTTAAGGTATAGATCTGAATATTCACCAAGTGTTTGTATTTCAAATTTTTGCCAGACCTCTTCAGCATGATTGTAGTCCTCAGGAGATATAGCACTCTCAGTTAGTTTATTGTAGAACGCTTCCTGTGTTAGCAAGTTCTGGAAATCCAATTTATCCCAGTCATCAATAAAATCATATGGGAAGACACCTTTGCGCGTAAGAAGTTTGATAGTGTCGTCATCCAATCCCTGCCATACTGATCTTGTAGTGTTTAATTTATCCATTGGCAGCAATGATGAAAGCTTATCTAAAGATTCAGCCATAAAACGGAAGGAATCGATGAATCTGAATTTTATGTAGCTGCCGTCCATGTGTTTGGTGAACGAGATATATCTTTCCTTGTTTATTGGCAAGAGATCAACTTTTCCTGGGAAAGATGTAGCTATATCCTTAATTATGAAGTGGGCATCATATCCAGATAAATTGTGAAAAATTACTGGAACTGTGGAGCAATCTTGATACATCAGATTGCATGCATTATGCGCTGGCCCTCGGTATTTTCCTGTTAAAAGAATTTATGAAAAGAAATGAATTGAATTATGCTTCTCAGTATTTACCTGTTAAGTGGCAATGGTCCCGGACTCGTTCCTCATCGGCTGCAAACGATTTTTCACATATATGACAGCAAGTATTTTCCATATGTGAACGTCGTTTTTCAAGGGTTGCATTGGCCTGATGTTCAGCTTTTCCTGTACAGCTATGGAAGCAATTTTTTGCAATTCTAATGCAAACCATTGTTGACAGTCCTTGCCTCGATATGCTCTGTAATATGAGAGATTAGCATCATGTTTGCAGTGGAAATAGAATCCTATGCTGTGAACTTCATGTTCCTGGATTCGCTGTGTATTTTGATCGTTTCCCTGAATCGGCTTCAATATTGATTCAAGATCAGCATATACACAAAACGGGACTGGATTCTTATGGTTATAATTCTTATATTCCAACCATTTCTTTTCCTTTGAGGGAAACATAATTCTGCAATCGTTTTGCTTCTCGCATTCGGGAGTGTGTGATGTTAATTTTTCTTCAGAGTAAAAGTAGAGCAAACATCTGTCACAAATATGCCTTCTACCACCACCATGTTTCGAAATTTGTTTCGATATGAGGCGCGAAAGATCTTTAATCCAGCAGAAATGATATCTGCTGGCATCATCATCATCATCATCATCATCATCATCATCATCATCATCATCATCCATATGATCTTCATCATCATCAGCTTGGTCATAGTCATCTTGCAACATTAAGAGATTTACATGTCGCTCCATCCTGTGTTTCGTAAGTCTAACTGGAACTGTGGTGAAGAAACGCTCTTTCTCTAGGATGAACACGTTTATTGATAAATCGTTCTGGCCTTCAAATTGCGTTATTTGCTTAAGCGTCATGGGAAATGTTATTCCAGTTAAATTTAGCACAGTAGAATAATGTGGATATGATGAGGTCCTATTGGTGTTAATATTGACAGGATATAGCGCTGATGTTACTGCCCACGCGAAGCATGCTGCATCATTATTTTGTACATTGATGCAAGCTTTCTTTGATGCAATCTCCTTTGGCAGAGGTACATAAAATGATCCCCGAATCGGCTCAAACTTGTTGATATGCACCGCTAAATGTATTATAGAGTGCAGTGCCCTGCCACTGTTTTTTTCCTGGAATTCTTCTAGCTGAGTGTTTATTGGACCCAAAATGTTTGATTTAAACCACTCCTCTAAATTATCATCTGCACTGATTGGAGCAGTTCTCGCTTGGAAATATTTAATGTCATTTATAATTTCATTGTCAGCATTTTGTTTAATAAATTCGCCGCAAAACGTTGTAGCCACTTTAATATGATATTGTTGTTTTAATGTATTCTTAATGCGGCGAGCAAGTAATTTGGAAGCATCTTGCATAAACAGCTTAGGATCTAGGTGGCTTATATTCACGATAACACCTGCCCTAATTCTACCTACGAATGCTGTTTTTATTTCTTCCCACTTAACAAAATCACTTCTTATTACTCGTTGATTAATTCCTCCACCTCGATGGGGAACTTTGATTAACGCTCTCAACGATTTAATTTGAGCAGTACAGCTGTGCAAATGTTGTTTCATAGCATTCTTATTACACTTTCGAAATGCTGCTTGATATTTACGAATGTTTCTGTTGCACTTTTTAACAATATTGTTTTTATTCACAAAATTTGCATCACTTAAACACTTCAACACATCTTCTCGCAATTTCTAAATTAATGAAAAACTTTCATTTATTACTGTGATAGACATTTTTAATTTTTTTTCTTATCGGCACTAACACTTTGAATCACTTAGATTGACTGGTGCTCCCCAAGAGTTTGCTTGCGCTTTTATAGCAACGGTTTGTAAACATGAATGATCCTGCTGCTACAATAATCATTGCGCAGGATGAATTCCAACGAATTTGCTTATAGGCTGAGATGATATCGAATTACACGATAAGAACTGGAGCAGTACCCACCTTCTCTAAAGACAGCTGAAATGGAATTTAATAAGGAATACAGGATTCTGGGCGCCAGAAGATGTAAGACTGCATTTGGATCTCGTATCATCCTGGACTTGGATGATTGTCAACTTTTCCTTCCTGCACGGTACAGCACAATTACTGATGAAACTATACTGGAGATAAATACTGCAGAAGATTTTTATATTATAAATAGAGGTCCTATCGGTCGAACGTTTAAAATAGAGTTTATTCGCCATGATGTTAATTTGTATCCAATTAATTATTATATTCATTAAATAAAAAAATCAATAATGTGAAACTAGTTTTTTTTATTATTAATATTTCTAAATTATTAGTGATAATGAAAGTTACATTTAGTACTAGTGCTCCACAACTTTATATAATTGAATATGAGCCAAGAAAGGGACCTTGGGAGACATATGCTCTGGATCGCTTTCGTTTCCAAGATAGGATTCATAGAACTTCACTTATATTGCTACCAATTTTGAATATAGAACATAGGAAAAAAGTTTATAACTTAAGATTTAGAAATAAATAATTAATTTGATGTGAATAAATATTGAAATTTAATTTTGGTTTGACAACATTATTTTCGGCAAAAGAAATTGTATCAATACACCTCCCAGCAACCATATTTTTACCTTAAACTAGGTGCAGCAAAACCACGATGACGTCATGCCGATATCTAGAACTCTCCCGCTAGCAAAACCAAGGCATGGTGGTAGTTCCGGCTAAGGCCGCTAGGGTACCTTACTCAAGAAATGGCGTTTTGCGCTCAAACAGATGTCGCTAATATCTCGAAAACCAAAGCCCGTAGAGGATTTCTGATGAAAACTCCCACTCCACACCGCCAAGAATCCATTTCCATGAGCAAAAATAACTTGAATTATTAATACGCTAACATTTCCATGAGCAAAAAATAACTTGAATTATTAATACGCTAATATCTAGAAAACCATAGCCCGTAGAGGATTTCTGATAAAAATTTCGTTCCCCCTCTAACCCCCCGCCCCTATAACACCTTCTGGAATCTATTGGCATGAACAAAACTATCCTAGGTAGCTTGAATTATTAATAATATTAACTATATCTGAAAACGTAAAATCGCTAATATCTCGAAAACCAGAGCCCGTAGAGGATTTCTGATGGAAATTTCGTCCCCCCTAGTACACCCACCACCGCAGATATCAGACCTGTTTTAAAAGCTGTTAAGCTTTTAAACAGCTCTGATAACAGCTTAACAGCTTTTAAAACAGCTCTGATAACAGCTCAACAGCTTTTAAAACAGGTCTGGTATTAGCTTAACAGCTTATAAAACAGCTTTTTCAGCTCATCCACAGATAGAAGGGTAGACCCTAGAGTAGTCAGCGTCAAATTGATGCCACGCGTCAAATATCCGTTTCAAGCGCCATACCAAGACCAGGCACCCACCACCACAACCAATACCACAACCACCACCCACCACCACCCACCACCACCCACCACCACCCACCACCACCACCACCCACCACCACCACCCACCACCACCACCACCCACCACCACCACCCACCACCACCCACCGCTGCCACCACCCGTTGTAGTGGTCAAACATTATTCGGGAGTTCCGGACTTAGTATGGGAAATTGAATAAAAAGAAGGCCATATATAAAATATCATTTATTAAAAATTAGAAAGTATTAATTCTTATAATCTTATGGTACAGAGCTGTATGTAATCAAAATTTCCTGTGTTTGATGAATCTGTTGTTGAAATCAACATCTGCATACAGTGTAAGTTTACATGATCCTTTATGAGCTCTCCAAGTATACAAAATGAGAATTTCTAGTGCTAAGTTAAATCGCACTTTTTAAGGCATGCCTCGTAATTACTTTTTGTCAATGTTTGGTAGAATTTATATAGCTTCACAACTTGTTTTAGGCATCTAGCAACACCACAACATTCACATGTATCTGGTCCATCCGTTGAATTATCTCTTGACCAAGGGCAGCTTATATAGAGTTCACCAAATTTTGACTTGACTTTTTCAATATTTTTATATAATTTTAAAAAGTTATAGCATTCTTGAATTTGGTTCTTATGCTCATCGAGTAAAATGTTATTATATTCTCCTAAAAACTCCTCAATATCCATCTTAACAGTTCAGCATTCGGGAATACACTAACCACTAACCAAACTCTCGTGCAATTTTCCCTTCCCCTTTTAGATTTTGTATAGAACATATCAGATTCTTATAAAATTGTCTGCTACCTAGTAGATTTTGGATTTTGGTTCCCGGCACCGTTTTGGAGATATGAATTTTTTAAAATCACTATATACCCTAACTAATTTTTTAACAGATATTTATATACCGATATTTTATATAGAACATATGGATTTATATAAGGCTTACCCATCAGGAAATGCATAAAATCTTAGATTTTTCTTTGGAACATACTGTACAAGATTCTAATAAAATTTTTTTCTGCCTGTTAGATTTTGTATGGAACATACTGTTACCGGATTCTCACTAGATTCTTATAAAATTTTCTTTCGCTTGTTAGATTTTGTATGGAACATACTATTACCAGATTCTTATACAATTTTCTTCTACTTTTTAAATTGTGAACTGAACATGGTACCAGATTCTTATAAAATTTTCTTATGGTTATTAGATTTTGTATAGAATATACTGCAACCAAATTCTTATAGCCTTTCATTTTGCTGCTATCTATTTTCAGATATTATATAATGTGCATTCATCTAGAACAAAAATCTATAGCTCGGTTTGGTTACATATGAATTTATATAAGGTTTATAAGGAAATGCAGTTACCAGATTCTTATAAAATTTTCTTCCACCTGTAAGATTATGTATGGAACATACTGTTACCAGAAATCTTCTTCTTTACAGTTTACTCACAGCTAATTATAATCTCCCATACAACTTGCACTACTCATCATCCAAGTGAACCCAAGAGCAGACACTTTCGGTTTCAAAGGTTAAGGTGACGTCAGAGGTCAAGACAATGTGCCAAATACATATAAATAGTATTTTCATAACTTGTTTTTTCAATTGATATTTTGCTCTTTACCCAAACAGATCACTGTTTCTTGGCAAGCTAATTATGCAATAATTTCAACATGAGCTCTAAGGACACTACAAACCTTCTAAAGCCTACGGATGAAAGGAGTAAAGAATATTCATATAAGGCTCAGTCTACATCTATGAAATCGATGCTTTCCAAAAATAAAGAAGAAAGTTTTTCATTCAAAAACGAGTCGACTGTCCCCTACCAACAGGTCGAAAAATCAGGATATTCCAACAAAGATCGCAAAAAGTAAAGATGGAGAGATGTTATTTGTGAAAGTGGTGCACCACGAACCTTTTAACGGCACATTGGTGTAAAGGCATAAGGAATATTCATTATAAGCAATCTATATCTATGAAATCTTGGCCTTGCTGAACTAAAGAAAAAAGACTTTAGACTTAAGCTATAATACAATTAAAACAAATTATTTCAATAAATGGCATTATAACCATGATACAATTTTTATTTACAATACATATTTTAGACTAGGCTAGACTTAATATATTTTCTGCGGCACACATCGCTTAATAGTAATAATTGAAGCAAGACGAGGAGATGAATACCAAACACCATCCATTTAACTTAATACATAACTTACAGTACCCACTCTAAACCCCGCACCACGATCTTCACTATGGGCTTGTAGAATTATCAACTATTTCTTCCTTCATACAACACCATTCGGGCGATACTTTTGAGGAGATAAATATCCAGCGAGATTGCTGATTAGGATTTTACTGCTTATTCATAGATCCCATACAACTCCCACTACTCACCTCAGATAACATATCATACTACATTAATATCATAACACAGCGTTGTTCTATCAAAGCTTTTAATTTAACCCACTCTCAACTTAATGGTAAGTAAAGAATGTACCTGCCCTAATAGTAACTATATCAGCTTCATGTGGAATATTTTTTTAGATATAGGAGTCAATCTAATCTCATAACAGCGTAACTGCTTGATTTATAAAAAAAACTCTGCTACCTTCATATGCTTACCACAAGATCATATTATGAACATGAAATTAACACGTTCTTATCTAGCCACCGAGTCAACTACAAGAAGACATTCCTACTGGAGGCTAAAAAGTTTAAACCTTGAGATCCATGAAAACTTTCAATTTAATCCACAACTAACAGCACCCCCTCTCAACCTCCACCACGATCTTCACTATTATCAAGTTTTTGCTCCTTCATACAACACCATTTGGATGATAATCTAGGGAGATAAATATGAAGCGACCTTGCTGATAAGGTTTTTATTCCTTACTCACAGCTCCCAAACAACTTCCATTACTCATCTAAAACACGATATCATACTACATTGATATCATAACACCACCTTCTTTCATCAAAACATTTAATTAAACCCACTCTCAACCTAATGGTAAGAAAATAATGTGATCACCCCAATAGTCTGAAGATAAAATTATCATATTCTTATCAGGTTCATGTGAACTATGATATTGGGGATCAATCAAATTTCATAACAGTGTGCCTGATTGAGAAATTTTATTGACAAGAAAAAACAATTCGTCATAAAGACTTTTCAATACAAACTCCTAGATACAAAAAAAAACATTAATCGCTCAATTTGTCTGCTTTACTCGGCTATATTTGTTTACGCAAGATATCAAATTACCAGCCACCTGGCAACCTTTTCTAATGCTTTAATTTCCATTACTTCTAATGATTTCATGTGTCTTACCATCCCAAGCAGCCGTGATCTATTTTTAGATATCGAATATCATAGCATGATCACTCTTGTTTATAAAAGATTTTTAATCCACAACTTACGTTATAGTTGTTGTTGTTTTTTCAGCAAAAGACATTTTCAATTATAACTTCCACTACTCATCTACGACATCACATCCTACAGATTAATATCAGTTGTTGTCATTGTTTTCTGCTAAAGAAATTAGGAATCTTTCATAAATCGCTCAATTTGTATACTTTACTCGTCTGCTGTGTGAATTTGTTTACATTATTCGACTGCGAATTTGTTTACTTTACTGGACTATGCGAATTTGTTTATGCAAGGCATCAAATTAGAAGCATTACACCTGAAGAGGAAAATTAGGCATTTACAAATTTCCATTACTTATCTAAGTGAACATATCTACCTACATTCGACCCGACCAGCTTCGCCTGATCTATTTTTAGATATATGATTACATGGTGCAATCTTGTTTATAAAAGACACCTACAGATAAATATAATCAAATCTTTAATCCACAACTTAGGTTATAGTTGTTGTTGTTTTTCCCAACTGATAACACAAAGCTCCAAGGCAGATGTTGTGTGTTAGAGCGAGATGGTTGAAAAGTATGGTATTCACTAAAGTTTCCTACCAGATTATGAGCACCCTCCGCACATAAAAGAAACTTCATGCACCACCAAACTTAACTTCTCCTCAAAATATTTGTTAATCCCAGACCGAAAATATAGCGAATTGTAAACAAAACCTATAGGCTTCTTCATTAATCAATATCCATAAGATAATTTCAAGCTATCATGCCCACCTAAAATATGAACACAGATTTATGTTAGAGCGACACAGATGTTTTGACAGAGTCAGCTGGTTGAAAAGTATGGTATTCACTAAAGCTTTCTACTATATTATGCACACCCACCACCCATAAAATAAACATCGAGCACCACTAAGCTTAACCCAATCTCAACCGCCACGATCTTGGCAAAAGGTAATATCAAATTACCTGCTAAGTCATGCCATTACACCTGACAGCCAAAAAATATTCTTTTACTGCTCCCATACAATTTCCATTACTTATATCATAGCACTATCTTCTATCATCAATGCTTTTAATTTAACCCACTCTCAACCTAACTTAAGATTTAAAGGTAAACACATAATACTATCCTCTTCCACGCTCTTCACTAAAACTTTCATATCCTACTAGATTAATATACAACACAATTAATATATACACAACTTACAGTACCCACGCTCAACCTCCACCTGCAACACTGGTCATGCCATTACACCTGATCACCAAAAATTTGATGAAAAGTCTTTTACTATACCCATACAACTTTCACTACTCTTCTAAGTCAACATATCATACTATATTAGTATCACCTCACATTGATATCATAGGTGATCGAAACTTTAAATTTAACCTGCCCAAAAAAGGAATTTTATTGAAATTAAAAAAACAATTTTTCATAACCTAAGAATTTTCAATACATACACATACACACACCTACATCGAAAATTTTCTGATAAGGCTTTAATTTCTATTACTTCATGTTTCTTAACATCCGAAGCAGCCGTGATCTATTTTTAGATATCGAATATCATAGCATGTTCCCTCTTGTTTATAAAAGATTTTTAATCCACAACTTACGTTATAGTTGTTGTTGTTTTTTTTAACAAAAGAAATATTCAATTATAACTTCCACTACTCATCTAAGACATCATATCCTTCAGATTAATATCAGTTGTTGTTGTTTTCAACTAAAGAAATTAGGAATCTGTCATAAATCGCTCAATTTGTTTACTTTACTCGGCCGCTGTGCGAATTTGTTTACATTATTCGACTGCGAATTTGTTTACTTTACTGTACTGTACGAATTTGTTTATGCAAGGAATCAAATTAGAAGCATTTACTAATTTCCATTACATATCTAAGTCAACATATCTACCTACATTCACCCCAACCCCTGATCTATTTTTAGATATATGGTTACATGGTGCAATCATGTTTATAAAAGGCACCTACAGATTAATATCATCAAATCTTTAATCCACAACTTAGGTTATAGTTGTTGTTGTTTTTTGTTTGTTTTTGAGCTACTAATATTAATTACACTTGAGAAGGTAAGATAGCTAATATCTCGAACCATAGCCCGTAGAGGATTTCTGATGAAAATTTTTACCCCATAGTACTAATACTATTGGCATGGACAAAAAATATCCTAGGGTTAATTTGAATTATTACTACTACTAATTATACCTCAAAAGGTAAGATCACTAATATCTCGAAACCCATAGCCCGTGGAGGATTTCTGATAAAAAATTTGTCCACCCCTATTACTAAGACCCCCACTGACACCTTCTAGAATCTGTTGGTATGAACAAAAATATTCTAGGATTAACTTGAATTATTAATAATACTAATTACACTAATTCACTTTGGGAATTTCATAACATTTCTTATCCACATAAATACACAGTTGCACACATGCATCCACGCCTTAGGTAACGTTTGCTCAGCCACCAAGTAGCCCAGCTCAACACACCACAGGCACTCATACTAAAGTAAACAACTAACAACAAACTCAAGCTGACAAGTATACAGCCCCGATATAAACTCGCTTAGGGCATTTCACATCATTACTTGAGCCACACACATTCCACCCAAGCCTTGGTACAGGTAACTTAGCCCAATCCAACACGCCCGTCCTAGTCATAGTATCAGATATTCCCACTAAAGCTCTCAGCAAATCTCCAGTAGCCAGACACAGGAGGGGCATCTCAAGGTCAAATTGTAACCTCCAAGACCAGATCAACTTAACTAGAAACCTCTACCAATAAAGCTACGCACCCCTTCACAAATGTTTAGAGCTTCAGCCAGACGGTAGGAAAGGAATTCCCCAGGCAGGCCCTGTGATGTATACCACTAGACGGAATCCCCCTCAGTGGCCCAGAACCCGGTCTAGAGCCAGCAAAATAGTTGGAATCTACCTTGCAATTTTTGTATGGAAAAAGTGACCTGGTACTGTCACAGTATAATGTTAATTTGCAGTACAAAAGCGGCCTCAGAACCGCCTCAAAATTGCTCACCGTACCTCCAGACGAAGAAGAAGACGCAAATGAGTTTGAAATTTCCGGACACTTTTTGTATGGAAAAAATGCTCCAGACTCAGCCACCAAGTAGCCCAGCCCAACACACCATAGGCACTCATACTAAAGTAAACAACTAACAACAAACTCAAGCTGACAAGTATACATCCCCGATATCAGATATTGTCACTAAAGCTCTCAGACAACCACCAGCACCCAGACACAGGAAAGGTCAAAAGTCAAATTGTAGCCTCCAAGACCAGATCAAACAAAAAGTTGGCGTCATCTCCTGGTCAGCCATACGGTAGGAAAGGAATTCTCCAGGCATACCCTGTGACGTATACCACTAGACGGAATCCCCCTCAGAGCCCAGTCCAGAGCCAGCAAAATAGTTCGAAATTTCCGGACACTTTTTGTATGGAAAAAGTGCGCCAGAACCTGTATAGCGTAACTACTAGCATGGTAGTGAAGATGGATCTAAATGGCTGCCAGAGTTTATAAAAACCTTATTTGTTGTGAATAAAAGTTCATTTAACAAAAGTCGCCAGTTTTATTTAATAACATCGTGATGATTCACAAAGCAGTTACAGAAGATTCGATTCTACTCAAATAAGACCTATTTATCGCCAGGTTAAATGAGTCCACCAAACAACAGGTCAATTCAGCGATGGTATGATTTGGACTTGGACAACTTCCTTCGAAGCAAAACCGTGCCATTCGATATTTTTACAAGAATCAGATGAATCTGATTTCAGAAGAATTACATATCCCACTTGTTTTCAAGGAAGGTGGATGGAAGGTGTTCTGTAATAGGTCTCAACAATTATTTCAAAATGTTTCCACATGTTCACTTGATAAGAAGAAAAGTGCGAACTATATCTGAGTTTCATTTTATATCGTATGGATATCAAAAATGTTGCACCAAATGACATTAAATCAATTCCTGTACATATTATTAACAAAAATAAAATGTAGAAGAATGTTATATAAAATATATTATATGCATTTCAGTTTATAATATTTAATAATATTTAAATACAAAAAGAAAATTCAGCTTATGTGTATATATATATATATATATATAACGGGGTTTCCAATAAGAGGTGTTATTTTGATATTCAAAGAAAAATGCCATTTTTTGAGATAAATGATCGGATCTTTATTTCATTATAAAGAGGAAGGTATGCCGTTAATAACGGAGAATAACATCAGCCAAATGACCACCACGACCACGCCTTCAGGACCATATCCTTTTCATGAAATTTTCCATAACCAAATCGCAAACTGGCTGCCCTATGTCCTCGATAGCCTCACGAATTCTATCTTTGAGGTCTTGAATCGACGCTGGGCGATTGGCGTAGACCTTCTCTTTTACGTGGCCCCAAAGGAAGAAGTCGCAAGGTGTTAAGTCACAAGATCTCGGTGGCCAATTGTGATCACCTCTTCGAGAGATAACACGGTCCGGAAACTTTTCCCGTAAAACATAAATGGTTTCGTTGCTTGTATGGCACGTAGCGCAGTCTTGTTGAAAGTAAACGTTGTCCTGATCAATACCATCCAATTCCGGCCATAAAAAATCATTAATCATTTGTCGATAGCGCAATCCATTCACCGTAACTGTTGCTCCAGCCTCATTTTCGAAAAAGTAAGGTCCAATGACCCCGCGGGACCATAAACCGCACCAAACAGTCACACGTTGAGGATAGAGAGGCTTTTCAACAATAACTCTTGGGTTTTCCGAGCCCCAGATGCGACAATTTTGCTTGTTGACGAAGCCATCGAGGTGGAAATGGGCCTCATCACTCAAGATGAGTTTTCGATGGAATTCCGGATCATTTTCATGCATTTCAAGGACCCAATCAGCAAAGACTCGACGTTGTTGATGATCGGCCGGCTTGAGTTCTTGTGTTAACTGAACTTTATAAGCCTTAAGACCCAAATATTTATGCAAAATACGGTGTAATGACGTTTGTGGAATGCCTAATTCCAAAGAACGACGAGGAATGGACAAACCTGGGGTTTCTTCAACAGTTTCGGCTACAGCAGCAATATTCTCGGCTGTTCTTGAGCGACGTGCACGGGTTTTATTCTTCACATCACTAACTTGTCCCGACAGCTCGAATTTTTCTACCAATTTCTGTATTGCGGTCCGACAAGGTGCTTCACGACGACCCAAAAATGTTCGAGTTTTACGAACCGTCTCTGCCACATTTTCACTTTATAGTGAATTTTAATAATTTCAATGCGTTGTTGAATCGTGTATCGTTCCAGTTTTATTAATGGCGTAGTTTCTACTTGTCAAATGTCAAAATGACAGCTCCGAAAGTGACATCTACCGAAATAGCGGGCTAATTAAAATAACATCTCTTATTGGAAAACCCTTTATATATATATATATATATGTATATATATTATTTTTGTTTTTGTGGTTTTTTCTCTTCTTGGTAGCTCATCAAACGGTTTTCCTGAAAAGATTAAGAAAAACTGTTATAGTCATATTTGATTGAGTAATAATATTGAGAAGGCAGTAAAACCTATGAATATACAATGTATTTAATCTCTCACACTGGGGATGGTTTGAAATATCCTTAAAGAGGTTTAAGTAAAAAAGAAGTTATGGAGCGTTAAATATCGCAAACCAGTTCATCTCAACATCAACATCCGAACGATTGGTTTGACCAGCAAATACCTCAACACAGACATTTCTCTTTATCTTTTGTTCTCTTTTTTCAACTTTAACTTTGCATTAGTTATCAAATGTTTCTTTTTTGCTACGTTTTTCTACTCTAATTATATATATAAGTATTTAGTTCGTATTTGAGCCTAGGCTTTATAATTTTATAGTTCCATAGTTAGTATCTGCGTTATGATTACACTTGGTAATATTTTATGTTTGTCGTTACATGCAACTTACCTCTTATTGTTTCTTGCTACTCCCTCAGGTGCGTGTCTAAGCCAAATTTTAATTGGTTCTTCAATATCCATATTTGTGACACTTGGCCATTTTTTGTTGCTATGAATAGAATCTGCAATATAGATATTATATTGATGTAATTTAATAGTTAGTATAAATATAAAGGCTTACCCAATATAATATTATAAATATTAAGTTCGCAGAACTTTTTTTTCTTCCTCTTCCCTAAAAAGCTGTATTGCTGTGCAAGCTCATTTGCAAATAATTGTCCCATTATCTTATATGCTGTGCTCTTAATACTTCCGTAATGAAAACGTCCGATCTCCTTTATCTGAAAGGTTGAAAATAAGCTTTTTGTTCCTAAGGACAATTATAATACTCGTAGCGTTACCAATTTTTTGGAATATTCCTTATCATTGTCTAGTTTATCTTCTATCAGTTCTAGTTTTACAAGTGTTGGTATTGGAAAATCATCCAACAGGTTTATGTCATCAGAAGTTTCAATTGACTTAGACATAATATTTGGCAGTATGTCAGAAATATTATCTTGATTTTCTAATATAATAGACATTTTATAGTTTAGTTGACCCATTTGACGCTTAATGTCTTTTATGTATGGTAGAATTACTGAAAGAGATAAGAACTCTAATAGATGAATTTTATTTAAAATTTTACTGCGATTCGGTTTGTAGCTGTCTACATTTCACAAGTTTTATAATTTTCATAAGAAGAAGTCGAAGTCAGCCGTTACATTGGTCATTTTGGCTCTATATTTATGAAGAAAAATTTCTAAAATCAAGCTTTTGTGGCGAAAATTATTGTATCTGCAGTCGGCCACGTCACATAATCACTTGCATGTTAGGTTTTGTTATGGATGTATGTTGAGAGTGATGAATGGTCAGGACGTGAAGTCCAAACTGCCTCGGCTAAGGTGGCGGAGAGTGTGGGGGAGTTCCCGAAATAACCTGCCGCTTGTCTCCAACCATAATAAAAAAAAAAGATTTTCGCGCCTACCTACGAAAGCCTTGCACTCACTCAGTCCTGAAGGGACCTTTACGTCACTTACCTGCATTTCCATGAAAGCGCAGATGACATGCCTTCTTGGCCAAGCCCCATCCTCCCATTGACTTTGGGTGGCACAATCATCCAAAGTCCCTTAGTTGACCTGTGAAGAGAGCTAAGAGCGGACTAGGCGAACCTAGGCGACCATAATCTCATGAGAGGGGGCTCCGGGATGTGAAAGGAGGAAATGCAAAAATTATGAAGCCATTACGTTATAACCTTCTTATTTTAATGAACTTGAACCTCGGACTCTTTTATTACACTTGGTACAGCGCCTACCTCAGCTAAGATACAGAGACCGACATAATCCTTACGTTGTATCATCTATATATTATTTGCACGTAGGAACTCTAAATACCTCATGTTATGTCTACAATTCATATATAGGAACTAGGTGTCCTTGGTATAATATAGGTAACATTCCAACATTTTAAATTCTATAACATATATGTACAGATAGGTATACTCTAGCTAAAATTGAAATTTAGAAATTATAAATTGATGTATGCTATAACTAAAATTCTAATATAGAAAATTATGTATACATATATATGTATATTATAGCTAAGATTCTAATATAGGAAATTATGTATACATATATGTATTATAGCTAAAATTCAGCCACGCAAATCATATATATATATATACTCTAGCAAAATTCAAAATTATAAATTGATGTATGCTATAGCTAGGAGACAATATATGAAAAAAACAAATGAATGAAAATATGTTACGGAAGTAGTCTGCCAATAACTTTATCTACACAAAGAATAAACGTACTTATCACTGCATCTCTGAAGCATCGTGTGACTCTGACGAGTACCTGGCATATTCGGTAATAAAATTTGAATTCAATCAGACAAAAATACTGCAAACGACGTTCGAAAGTGACACATCAGTAAAACGTTAATATAATGATACAATGGCTAGGATCTATATCTACCGTTGATAACCTCTTGGTGTACTGTGGTCTATTCCAACGAATTATGCGTTTAGTGCATGGAAATGATGATATATCGTAATGGGGTTATTTTTTGTATTTCGAGATTACTGCAATAGGTTGTAAGTTCTCGTTTACTGCTTTCCAGGATGACAATTATATTCCAGTCGATGAAGAATTTTGAGGTTTCAATTAAACATGTGCAGCGTGGACGTTACTTTCCCACCGGTAATCACGTTTTCAATCAGCACAAGGGGCGGGAATGTTCCCGGTTAAACGGTTTCAGGACCTTGAATCTCGCTATATTAGAAATATTTTTATTTACAGCACCTGGTTTCGAATTATCCAACGAGGCGACAAATTCCCATGTGGGGATGTCGTCATTGCGCCAGAACTCCTCTTTATCTCTCACCACTGACATTCAGATCGGTGCACATTTCCAGAATAATAATTTTTTTTCTTTTTATGCGGAAGAAAGGAATAAATTTCAGCAGTTCCACTCTTTAGGATTTTTTTTTTAAAACTTTATTGAAAGTGACAAAAACTGTTGTCTCGAAAAATCGGAATGTTCACTCCGTCAACCATGCCGGAAGAAAAAAAAACTCTTCTTCTTCTTTCGTCAAAACTAAAAAGTAAGTGGAAACGCTCTTCTCGCCGATTCGAGTGTGTTCGAGTAGTCAAGTCACGCCATCCATATAGGACGTAACTTGCGGGTAGAGTGCTGGTGCTAGCTGTCATGTAGCATATTGCTATATGCAATATGCTACGACCATAACAGGGCAGAGTGGTCTGGGCCACCCTTGGTTCAGACAACGCTGAAAAATGGTCGACTGAGCTAGCCGGTCTTAAACATAGGCCTCATCTCTGCGGGCGCTCAATGTGTGTCTCGACCCACGGCCCAATGCGTATTCCTCATCACTCGAACTCTACTTGACCGATGACGCATCGAAGACACATCCCTGAAGTCTCGTCAGTCGTCGATCAGACCTCGACATCCTTCTCCGTGTGGGAAGTCAAAGGTACATCGACAAGCTGGTAACCTAAAAAATCCAGCCGGTGATGCCTCTCTGCCTTCCTTCACCGAGATGCTGGCGAAGCCCTGCGATCAGTAACCTAAAGAACTGATCACTAAGCTTTCTCGGCGCAATATCTCACCCCGATCTCAGACCGCGAATGTTCAAGGGTGTGCCTCCTAAGCGTCGTCGAAGTAGTGACATGCTGACAGCCGAATATGGGAATGGATTCCAACAGGTATTTCACCCACCATTGACGGGGCAATAGGAGGGCTTCGTGATATCCTATAGTTTACCAGTGAAGCTGGCTGGATGCCTTCTTAGGGCTACCAGGAATAGATTTAGTACTACTATGTCCGACGATTAACGAAATGTTGTAGCTGGACAGACAAGAAAAAAATTTTCCTCCTAATGAGGCCGATCCGGAAGGGACTATAAAAGGTTATCTACTCATAAGAGGTAAAGGTGCGCTGATGAGATTGAATTTCAACAGGTATATCACCCACCATTGCCGGGGCAATAGGAGCGCTTCGTGATATCCTATAGTTTACCAGTGAAGCTGGCTGGATGCCTTCTTAGGGCTACCAGGAATAAACGTGACAATAGCTAGATGACACTTTGAGACTGGATATCACTGCCTGATGTCTTTGGCGTGATAGTCTCCTAATAGTTTCCCCTGCAGATCTTCAAGCTCGTACAGGGAGTTTCCTTTCTTACTTTTAACACGACATTTGACAAATTTCCGTCCCAGTTTAGCACTAGTCTGCTGTTGGAAATTGCTTTGAGCAAAATTTCGTCTAAATACCTCCTGACCAACTTTGAACTCGACAAGTTTCGCCCTGAGATTGTAGGCTCGTGAACCCTGTTCGAATGCATTCTGTAAATTTTCCTGCACTCTCGCACGGATCAATCTCATTCTATCTTCTGCGTCTACTCTCAATGGCTCACTAAGAGTTCCAAGGCTCCTCAAGATGGAATAGGAGCTGCCATGTTCTATGATTTGCTGACCGAGGAGTATTCGATAAGGAAAGAAACCAGTAGCTTGATGGAAAGAGCTCCTGAGGGAACTAGCTACTTGGCTTAGTTTCTCATCCCATCGCGTGTGTTCCATCTTGATATATGTGCTTCACCCCACACTTTTCCAGTAATCTGGTGAACTGAGTCGAGCAAAACTGGACTCCATTGTCAGAGATGATCATTTCCGGGACTCCAAACACGTGGAACACTTCAGTCTCAATGAATTGGCACACATTGAGTGAAGACGCTTTTCTCAGAGGTTTGAGAATCGGAAATTTTGAAAGGTGGTCAAGAACTATTAAGATGCAGACGTTTCCTTTCACTGACCTGGGATATGGACCTAGAAAATCAATGTACAGCTTTTGGCATGATCTTTCTATCACAGACTGGACTCTCATAGGTGGTCGTAAAATGGTATTGGGAGCTTTCGTTTAATTACACACGTCACAGGCGCCTACGTAATTTCTGACATCAACTGTCATTCGTGGCCGGTACAGATGTCTTCGCAAACGTTCCAGTGTTTTCCGTATACCTCCGTGTGAAGCTAGCGGCGGATCATGAGCCCTTCATATGACAGTCCGGATATACACAAAGTCATCCCTGACGCAAAGATCTGGTAGTTAGCCAGAAGTCTTTTTAACCTTATGCCTCAGTTCCTCATATTCCAACGAGTTGAAATATGGCGAACTAAGGTCAACTTTCGGGCCAGGATCTTCATTTGTGGTCAGGCTGTCACAATGAATGCGTGACAGCGCATCAGGGACGACGTTCAGGCTTCCTTTTCGGTGCTCAATAGTGAAGTAAAAGTCCTGAAGCTTCAAACTCCACCGAGCAAGTCTACCGCTGAGGTGCTTTTGAGACATCAGCCATTTCAAGCTCGCATGATCTGTCACTATCTTAAACGGCATAAGTTCAATGAAGGGCCGGAACTTCTGTACGCTCAAGATTGCAGCTAGGCATTCCTGCTCTGTGACGGTATAATTTCTTTGTGCTGAATTCAACTTTTTCGAGACGTAGGCTATTGGCTTCTCGTGGCCATCGTCAGCTAGTTGAATCAGCACCCCACCAATACCTTGTTGGCTCGCATCGCACTGTATAACGAATGGTTTGGCGAGGTCTGGACTCACTAACTACGGAGCAGAGGTAAGTTTTTGGTTGAGAAGATAAAGAGAAGTCTGGGCTTCAGGTGTCCATTTGAACTGACTAGGGTTTTTCAAGGTGTCTGTAATGGAGCAGTTACAACAGCATAGTTCGGGATGAACCGTCTATACCATCCCGCCATACCTAGTAGGCGTCGGGCTTGCCGAACAGTTTTAGGTGACGGATAGTCAACCATAGCTGAGCTCTTGTCTGGGTCAGTCCTAATTCCTCCTTTCCTGACTATGAAACCCAAGTATTTGGTCTCCTTGATGCAAAACTTACTCTCCTCAACGTTGATATTGAGGTCAGCTTTCCTCAAACATGCCGCTACACGGGCTAGCAACGTAAGATGAGTGTCGAAGTCTGATGACAGAATTAATAAATCGTCTAGATAGACGAGAACATTCTCACGAAGATCGAAAGGAATGATTTTATCCATGAGGCGGCACAAAGTTTGTGGAGCGTTGCATAGGCCGAATGGCATCACTGTGTACTGATAGAGAGGATGACCAGGTACTGTGAAAGCGGTCTTCTCTCTGGAATCAGCGTCCAGTGGGATCTACCAGAATGCGTCTTCAGGTCCAGGCTTGTGATGTAGTTTGCCGGAGGAAGTCGACTCAGAAGTGCGTTATATCTGCGGTAGCGGATAGGCATCCTTCTTCGCAACGGAGTTGACTTTTCTGGCGTCAAAACAAAGCCGGACCTTCCCAGGCTTCCTTACCAGAACACCTGGAGAGCTCCAAGGACTCTGGCTCTCTTCTATCACACCCAGCGATAGCATTCGCCTCAATTCGGCATCCATCAAACCTTGTACTACTGGTGAAATCGGATAAAACCTCGGTTTTATTGGAGCTGCGTCATTCGTTTCAATCCTGTGAGTGACCAATGATGTTTTTCCCTGGCCTAAAGAGGCGAAAGCGGGGAAAAGCTGTTTTGTGGCTTCTAATCGTTGTTGATCAAGACTAGAAAGAAGGTGGCTGTCGGTGTCAGAGGTAGCTATTCCACCTGAATTCACTACTGCGACTATACCCAGGACATCTGGAGCCAACCCAAATAGACGCCAGAAGTCTATACCCAGATATAGTGCCTGTGTGAGCCCAGGAACCACGTAAAAACGCACGTTTTGGGTCTTACCACGAAAACTGACGTCCAAGTTCACATGACCATGAACAGTCGTCATGGCACCATTAGCTACTTGGACCTGTGCCTGACACTTCTTGCATTCGACATCTGCTTCCGCAAGCTTTTCTAGAGCTCCCTGCCCTAGAATACTGACAGTGGCACCACTATCAAGTAATCCATTCTCAGTTCGCCCGAGCAGCTTTACTTCGGCGTACGGTCGAATGTCGTCTGGCATTGACACGGAGATCTGTGCCAGTTTTTTCCTTTCTAGTTTCATTCGTCGACAGTATTCCCGCCAACGAACAGTTGATCGTTTCTTTTTCGGTCTCATATCCAGGTCAGGAAACATGATGTCAGCTAACTCCGCTACTGAGGAGAAAATTCGGTCTCTTGCTGCTCTTTATTTCTGCAGACGCGTATGATACGGCGTCAGCGGATGTAAAACTGGCTCACGCCCAATCGTCATAATAGAGCTTGGTGGCCGTTTCAACACAGAAATGACAGGAGGCCAAATCTCCTGCTCAATAACTTTGTCAGCTATGCGTGCTATATGTAGGTGTCAACGGGACATCGAAGATTAAAGATTCTTCTAAAAAAGTGTCTAATAATGTCATAGGCTGCCCAGAAGTGGAAATGGGAGCTTGAAGATCTGCGGAGAAGTCTATTAAGTTCTCCGCCTCTGCCAATGAAGTAATCGTACAATCAGGTGTTTTACTGATATCATCAGAGTCACTGAATGATATCAGTGGACATATCAGGGAGTTATCGCTAGTGTCTGCTAATGGAGCGGACCTTCCTCCTTGTTCAAGGCTTGAACTGGAGTGTTCGTTGCATTGATTGCTCGTGATGTCAACGCTTGTCGGAAAGAGGTGGTGGTATTCCCGACCCGTCTGAAGTTTTTCTGTTGACATTGAATGCAATCCGGCTTGAAGGTGTTCTTCCGTCCACATCCGTAACAGAACAGAACTTGTCGTTCCTGCCGGCAATCTTGGTAAAAGTGACCGGGCTGGTCACAATTCCAGCAGGTTACATTTTTAGGGGTTGAAATAGCAGATAGTGAGACTTCCTCACTGCGTTCAGGTGACGTATTCAGTTCAGCCTCAGTCGAATAGGATCCATCCACCTCACTGACTCTTTGTCCGCGATAAGCGTTCCAACTACTTGCTGTCGCGATGCGCTGCTGCGTCGCTTGAATTTGATTCACAAGAATCCTGAGCTGGTGGATGGTGTTTGTAGGATGCAAACAAATCTTGTTTTGGATCTCTGGCAGTAAATTTGATTTGACTACTTTGACCTTAATGTCGTCTTTGGGTACTCCCCATTCAGCTAATAGAGCTGCTTTCACATACTCCCATGACGGCGTGGAATTTTGCCTCAGGAGAGACCAGTACCAGTCCATTGCTGGTCCAGAAAGCAGAGTCGTCATGTGACGCACCAGTTGGTCGAAGTCTCCTTCCAAAGCCGAATAAGTTAAGGCTTCTACCCGAAATACAAATTCATCGACTGTGAGCCGAGAGCTGTAACCGCTGTAGGATATATTCCACCTGCGGATAGGGCTGCCAGAACGTCGCGGTCCTATGCCTGCAGGGACACGATTAGGTGGCGGTGGTGGAGGTGGTACAAAGTTTGGTGCAGGCTGACTTCTAGGCTGACCAAAAGCTGATGAAGGTCGATTAAAGGGTTGTCTATGCAGATTAGGAAAATCGTCAGATAGTCTGGGATTTCCCATAGCCGGAGGAGGTCTTGAAAAGTCTATTGGTGGCATTGCGGCTGCTACCTACTGACGGACACTATTTACCAACTCAGTCCCCAAAACATGGAGGCTCTGTTCGAGACCCTAACGTACCAAGTCCTGCATTTGTAAGCGTAAGCCTGCCATCAACGCATCCGTAGCTGGGGAATGGCTTTGAGCTGTACGCGCTGGACTATCCTGCAGTGGACTCGGGTCTACAAAAGTCCTTGAGTGCAAATCGGGCATTCCTGGTGATAAAGATCGTCGATTCGGTGGTGGTAAGTCGAAGGTAGGCAGGTCAAAGGTCGGCAATGAATCGCGCCTAGCTGACTTCGCGGGCTTCACCTTATTCGTTCTTTTAGGAAAGGCACCAGTGTAACCAGTGAGGTCCTGTAGCGTGAGGCGGCGTCTACAGTTAGGACAACTGGAATGCTCGCCTATCTAGGTCTGGATACATGCCTCATGAAAAACATTTCCACACGTGGTCATGACTGGTTTCTGTTCAGCTGACCAACTTATGTCTCTACAGATCGTGCATGGCTCACGCAACCTAGTCACACCGTTCTTCGCAGGAGGTGGTGTCCTCTGTGTAGCCATTATGAATTTAGACGTAAGTCAGGAAATTTCACTAACCAAAGGTTCGCAAGGAATGTCAAGGAAATCTAAAGAGTCCAGCAGTTCAAAAATGAACAGGCCCTTTAACAATGGAGATAGTGAAGTAATGAATTTAAAGATTGAAGTTTGGGACAAGATACTAAAGTCCCAGACAAAAAATTTTTCCAAACGTCCGGCGAAATTGTACTAATTGTACTACAAAATTTCTTCCCAAACGTTCGAAGAAGTTCCGAAAATAATTCAAAAATTCAAAGGCTCGGAGAGGTTAGCAGAGTCTTACCAAATTGAGTTAACAGAAGTATCGATTTAACGAACGACAATCTAAACGTTCTGAAGAGATAGTAACTCTTTGAACAAAAGTTTTCTTTTACAAAGTTCAATTAATGCATTCCAAAAAGTGTGAAAAACCAACAGGATCACAAACGTTTAAAAAAAAAAAATTCCTATCAAAACAGGTGGTTCCTCCCTCACTTCCCGAAGCTAACCCTCAACATAAGAGGTATCCACGTCGCACCCTCCCTTTCCAGGTCAGAATATCTATACAAGCAAGTGACGTGAGTGGTGCATGAAAAAGTGTGTGTAGTTCCCATAGAAATCTGGGAAGAGTCGGGTTGGAGAAGCCAGAGACTGAGAATGATACTAGAGATTCTTCTGCCAGGCAGTTAGCAGTATGCCAACTCCTGATTACTGAAGGTCTCCAGCATCACTTCCATCCTCCAACAACTCCTTCCTTCCTATTCACCTGATCTTCATGTCCAGCTAACCTTCCAACTGGGCAAAGTCATGAATCTGGTCGACTAATTAGCTGAGAGCCAAAAAGTCGTCTCACAGATTCATAACTCTGACCAGCCAGTTGGCCAACAGAGATATGTCTCCGTGAGAGCTCACACAAAAATTTTGTGAGGCTACCTACCATTTCCATGGCAGAAGGCCAGCGGGAAAGATCATTCAAAAAAAAAAATTCTCACAAAAACTTTCAAAAATTTAAAAAAACTAAACAACAGTTCGGACTCGAGGCTTGATCAAAGTCAACCCTAGAGTCGAACTCCAATTCAAAAACCAAACTTTCAAAACTTTCAAAATATTACGTTACTTTAATCAATACAAATAAAAAAAATCGAAATCTCAAAAACTTTCAAAAACTTTACTTTAACTTTACTTTACTTTCAAACTTTCAATAAAACTTTCAAAAACTTTACGTTACAAAAATTTCACACTAACCTCAGGTCCGCATGTATCCTTCACTAGATATGAGACTACTGAGTCAGACGATTTAGCTATAAACCAAATGTCCATCTCTCAAGTAGACTCAGTCCCCAGTGTCAAACACATTTAGACACCGAAGTTGACTGAGGTGGTCCCGCGTTGGGCGCCATTTTGTTATGGATGTATGTTGAGAGTGATGAATGGTCAGGATGTGAAGTCCAAACTGCCAGCATGAGCTGACAGATCACTCGATGACAGCGTTAGTACAGGGCGGCACGCTAGCACCTCGGCTAAGGTGGGGGAGAGTGTGGGGGAGTTCCCGAAATAACCTGCCGCTTGTCACCAACCATAATCAAAAAAAAATTTTCGTGCCTACCTACGAAAGCCTTGCACTCACTCAGTCCTGAAGGGACTTTTACGTCACTTACCTGCATTTCCATGAAGGCGCTGATGACATGCCTTCTTGGCCAAGCCCCATCCTCCCATTGACTTTGGGTGGCACAATCGTCCAAAGTCCCTTAGTTGACCTGTGAAGAGAGCTAAGAGCGGACTAGGTGAACCTAGGCGACCATAATCTCATGAGAGGGGGCTCTGGGATGTGAAAGGAAGAAATGCAAAAATTATGAAGCCATTACGTTATAACCTTCTTATTTTAATGAACTTGAACCTCGGACTCTTTTATTACACTTGGTACAGCGCCTACCTCAACTAAGATACAAAGACCGACATAATCCTTACGTGGTATCATCTATATATTATTTGCACGTAGGAACTCTAAATACCTCATGTTATGTCTACAATTCATATATAGGAACTAGGTGTCCTTAGTATAATATAGGTAACATTCCAACATTTTAAATTCTATAACATATGTGTACAGATAGGTATACTCTAGCTAAAATTCAAATTTAGAAATTATAAATTGATGTATGCTATAGCTAAAATTCTAATATAGGAAATTATGTATACATATATATGTATATTATAGCTAAGATTCTAATATAGGAAATTATGTATACATATATGTATTATAGCTAAAATTCAGCCACGCAAATCATATATATATATATACTCTAGCAAAATTCAAAATTATAAATTGATGTATGCTATAGCTAGGAGACAATATATGAAAAAAACAAATGAATGAAAAATTGTTACGGAAGTCGTCTGCCAATAACTTTATCAACAAAAAGAATAAACGTACTTACCACTGCATCTCCGAAGCTTCGTGTGACGCTGACGAGTACCTGGCATAGTCGGTAATAAAATTTGAATTCAATCAGACACAAATACTGCAAACGACGTTCGAAACTGACACACCAGTAAAACGTTAATATAATGATACACTACAAACTACTAATATCTGATGATATAATAGGAGAAATAATATGGTTAAGCCTGAAAGATGATATAATCATACTATTAAATTAGGGGACGGCTACTAGTCGAACTTTTATACGAATTGCTTGTTTTGATATGTGTTGAACTTCATCCTTCATCCGAGTCTGATTTACGATTAGATTGTCGCTATTAAATCCAAATAGATTCTTGTGGCATAGTACAATGACCCTGGCTAGGATCTATATCTACCGTTGATAACCTCTTGGTGTACTGTGGTTTATTCCAACGAATTATGCGTTTAGTGCATGGAAATGATGATATATCGTAATGGGGTTATTTTTTGTATTTCGGGTTTACTGCAACACGTTGTAAGTTCTCGTTTACTGCTTTCCAGCATGACAATTATATTCCCGTCGATGAAGAATTTTGAGCTTTCAATTAAATATGTGCAACGTGGACGTTACTTTCCCACAGGCAATCACGTTTTCAATCAGCACAAGGGGCGGAATGTTCCCGGTTAAACGGTTTCAGGACCTTGAATCTCGCTATATTAGAAATATTTTTATTTACAGCACCTGGTTTCGAATTATCCAACGAGGCGACAAAATCCCATGTGGGGATGTCGTCATTGCGGCAGAACTCCTCTTTATCTCTCACCACTGACATTCAAATCGGTGCACTTTTCCAGAATAATAACTTTTTTTTCTTTTTATGCGGAAGAAAGGAATAAATTTCAGCAGTTCCACTCTTTAGGATTTTTTCTTTTTTTTTTTTTAAACTTTCTTGAAAATTGACAAAAACTGTTGTCTCGAAAAATCGGAATGTTCACTCCGTCAACCATGCCGCAAAATGTAGTTTTTATTTTGCTCGTTCAAATGTATCTAAAATATATTATATATTTATAAAGAATTTTAAAAGTTATCATAGTATATTATCCCTTACTTGCACTTCTCATTACTCTTATAACTAGACATATTTTCCAAGAATCTCCAACAGGTTCCATAATTCTAATAGCTTTTTCAAATTGTAAACTTGAATTATAATTTGGCCAATAGCTACGTGATTTAGAAGGCGTAAGCCAGTTACTCAGAATGCATTCAACTCCATCGGGAAATTCAATAATTAAGTATTTCTTCTCATCCATTTTCTATTGAAAAACAACACCATCTACCCGCCTTTCTTACATATGTATAAGTAACACCTGTCAAATATCTGAATGTAATAAAGGGAAGGCAACAAAATGTAGATCTGCCGGTATTTGTACACATTTCCCGGATGCTTCAGCTAAAGGCCAATAACAAATTTTTGGTGAAAGTCGACTAATTGTGTAAACTTTAACTAACGAAGATTCACATGGCTTTTCAAAAAGGTTTTCCATTTTCAGATATTCTTTTCCAATGAGTATATTTGCATCAATATCAGATGTTGCAATGTTAATAACTTTTATAATTTTCCCACTTCTTAATTGCAATCAATTATTGGCATCATTGTTTACGATGATTGTAAATTTATGTGACGTAAGTTTTCGATATTGAGGATTTTTGCAACCAGTGACTAACGGACCATTGAAATGTACAGAACATGGTATAACTTCCTCCAGTTGTTTAGATTTAATTGTTTTTCCAGAAACGTTTACAATTTCCGCGTGACGATTGGCTATTTGCTGCAAGGGTTTATCTGATTTCCGTACTAGTTGCTTCAAACTTTGTAAAAAATTTTCGAAATGAAAAGCACTGAAATTGTCAACAGGTCCGAAATTTCTTACATCTTCTACAATGTGAATAAGATTATGCACATTATGTGAAATATATTCTTCCCCAAACAGAAGACCAAAGGTAGAGATGAAATGTTCCAAGATCATTTGAGTATAATAAGTTGCTGATTGGAACAATTGTCAGGATCACAAAGATGTCGAAAGCCACATGAAGTGTAATGAAATTGTCGTATACAATTTTTGGTTATTTATTTTTCAAAACTATTGGCCCAGTGTACAACAAAAACTGACGGAGCTCAGTTGCTTTCCATAGTTTAATGTACTTCAAAAATCTTGGTTTCCTTACAAATTCTACAGGTATATAACATTTTAACCTTTCTAGATGAACAGAAATCTCTTCAACTGTTCTGTGGCCCTGCCTCTTATCCATATATAAAGTAGTTTACGCATGACGCCTAAGCATGCAAGATGCATGTTGTAACAAGAATTAAGGTCAATTCGATACTTCTACACCACAAATAGATTCCCTTTCCGTACGCGTAAACTCAAACAAAATAATACAATTATAACCTATATTTGACATTACGGCTGACGTCAGCTCGTCCATTCAATGCATAGAAAGCCAGCGGGAAGAGAGAGAATTATATTCTCTGTACCGTACCTTCTTATACATCTGACGACTTTTCATCCAATAATGGCGGAACGTGGCTCGTAATGGGAATGCCTTGCATCTCTGTACCGTGCACCCACCATACTGTCAATGTATTTTAGTGGCATCTATATGTCGGGAATTGGTGGCAGCTCTGATTTTCCACTTAATTAGGACTAAATTTAGTTGTTACATATCCGAAAAAAAAAAATAAATTTAATGCAAAGGATTTGAAGCATTACTGTCATAACAAGAGGTAATCACCTCATCCGTTGTTGGCAAGACTCTAAATAGCCGAATAGGAGGAAATATGAGAATTGTATTATAAAATCCCTTCGTGTGCCTTAGGTCAACTGGTCGAATATAAATAATGCCCTCTGT
The DNA here is from genome assembly GCA_963924295.1 of Dioctria rufipes. Classification (NCBI taxonomy): domain Eukaryota; kingdom Metazoa; phylum Arthropoda; class Insecta; order Diptera; family Asilidae; genus Dioctria; species Dioctria rufipes. Next base: position 139,006,324 of record OZ002740.1, read on the forward strand.
TTGTGAATCCAAATCAATTCATATACCAGGCATAGCAACAGAATTCTGGCTGTAAATAACGGGAGGGTCGCCCAAAGTGACAGAGGTATTGGTCCTTTTCGTGCTAGAACTGCGTAAGAGGCAGAAGCAGCGCAAAAGTAGCGGCCAAGCCGCAGGAAGGTAGAGAAATAAAATAAAAAGGAAAGTTGTAGACCTAGAAGAGATAACGGAAAGGAAAGGAACCTAGAGAGTTCGAAGTTAGAAGGTCAGGAGGGGGGGGGGCGCATAATAGTGAGAAGCGCCTCCGACCAGGTTAAAAATAGTAGTAGCAATAAGCAAACCGAAATATTGCTCCAGACCAGGTGAATATAGGCAAAGACCACTACTCACCGCGGAGCGCCTGACGCTATTGTCGCAGCCAAGGCTACGGAAACCGAATTAGCAGGAAGAAACCCAAACCCCAAAGGGAACCAGCGGTTGACTGGACTACCGGCTAAGTTAAACCAATTCATGACATCTAAGCAAGACATAGAAGTTAACCTAAATTTTTTGTGAGCATCATAAAGTAGGAAAATTAAAGAAGGAACTCTAAGAAAAGGAAGGAAGGAACTTAAATTTAAGGTCTAAAATAAGCAAAAGAAATCGTTTTATTTTTTTTAAGCAGCAGGACACCGGGTCATCGCAAATGCATTTGGGATAGCCGGGTGAGTACCTTATAGATTAATCTGTAAAATTTTTTGTTTGTTTGTTAATTAAGACTAAAAAGTTTATATAATTTTACACTTCTACAGTAGCTTAAATCGTGGAGGTACATGGATATATGTATATATACATATATGTTATGACTATAATCAAGTGTGTGATCACTATATTAAGTATACAAGCAGAATTTGCGAAATATATGTATGTATATATATATATATGGGCCCATAGAAGTAGCTCACGGAGGATTAGAGTGTGAATTAAATTGAATTCGGCCACTACATATATTATATTGAAATAGAAATTGGAAACTGGAATCGATTAGTATAATGTAAGTGGAAAAGGACCAGAATTGATGAATATATATATATATATATACGTATAGCGGCGCAGGAATTTGATTAGACTAGGATTAGAGTGTGAATTAAATTGAATTATGTCCACTATCTGTATAATTGAACTCAAAATTGAACCGATTAGTACAATGTAAGCCGAAAAAAAAACTACAGTTTGTATATTCGTAGATACGGATAGCGTCGGAGGAATTTGACTAGACTAGGGATTAGAGATAAAAAGGGAAGGATTTTATTTTGTAATAAAATTTTTTTTTTGTTACGTAGAGCGCGGTGAATTAATTTCCTTTGGGGTTTCCTGGGTAATCATAGATTGTACATGTAGTAGTGGTGTGAGCAAGCACACTCATAAGAGAACGTATGCGCCATGCCGCGGTATTACGCCCTTGAATTGATTGAAGTGTCATGAGGGAGTAAGCGTGGATTAGTGCATACCTCATTCGGTCCGAGCCCTGGCCCTAAGGTAGTTCGATGAATTACATAAAGGTTGTAGCGGCCCGGCATCGACGTATGGTTGGGAGCAGGCCTTAGCCTCGTGTGAGAGGTGAACCGTTGGTAGTAAAATTTGTTCCTTCACCGCAACCGAATGCTCGTCTTCCTCCCACGCCCACCGACGAGTCCCAGCCGGCCCAACGGAAGAAAGGAAAGGAGGTTAGGAAGCCTGGCGACGCCCGGCCTATGCTCTGATAATTGTGGTTTCAATGTGGTCATAACTTAAACGGGGGAATTCGATTCTTGTGGAGACCTGGCGCCCAGTGCACTTTACCAATCGCTGCTTTTCTCCCTATATAATTTTATTTAGCAATCGCTGCTTTATTCCCTATATAATTTTATTTAGCAATCGCTGTTTTTCTCTCTATATAATTTTATTTAGCAATCGCTGCTTTTCTCCCTATATAATTTTATTTAGCAATCGCTGCTTTTCTCCCTATATAATTTTATTTAGCAATCGCTGCTTTTCTCCATATATAATTGATTTAGCAATCGCTGCTTTGCACCATTCCTAGATTCAAGTAACTAACAGCTGTAGCATTTGCCCAATCAACCTCCGACTTATGAACGCCAGGCGCTTCGAGCCAACCCAGCGTTACATAATATGGCGCCCAATCCCAGGGACTTTCTGGTAAAGATGTAGTCATTGTAACAAGCTATTGCAAAAAGAAGATTGGTTGGTATTGCTTGTGAATCTGAGACCTAGGTTCCGGAGATCACAAATTCTCGATATTGTGCGTTGATTCAGTAAAGTATATTTCAAATTTTGTTCCCTTTCCCAAATTCCTTGTGGCGGTTCTCTAGATCTCGACAACCGACTAAGGTGCAGTGGTTCGAGATGCCTGCTCCCATGAGGTGAGAGAAAAAAAATTTTTTTTATTCGGAAACCCTTCCGGTTGCTAAAGTGTAATTCCAGAGCACTGGACTGATAGCAGTGAACGAAAGAATTACTAACGGAGAGTGATCCTAGTAGAGGTAGCTTGTAGAGACAATATCTGAACGATTCGTGAGAAGCATCGGCTTGACTTAGAATTTCCACAGAGCAGTATCGTTGAGTGTATAAGCATTTACGAAGGTAGCTGGTGTGGTCACGGCCCAGTTCCGCAGATGATACTAGTAGTGTAACTAGGAGAGTTCTGGCCCACTTTTTTGAGCCTCCAGGATTTCGCCACAGATGGCGCCACCGTCGCTAGGTGGTGTAAATCCATACTAAATGTGGGTTTGTGTCTTGGATGTCCTGGTTTATGTCTTGGATGTTGGGGATACGAGACCACTTTGGGGGATACGAGACCACTTTTAGCACTCTCCAGCATAGGGAAATAGCATAGGATTTCGATTTTGTTTCTGAAGTTCGCTTATTTTTCATCTCGAATCTTGGGGATACGCGACCACTTTTAGTACTCTCCAGCATAGGGAAATAGCATAGGATTTCGATTTTGTTTCTGAAGTTCGCTTATTTTTCATGTCGAATCTTGGGGATACGAGACCACTTTGGGGGATACGAGACCACTTTTAGCACTCTCCAGCATAGGGAAATAGTATAGGTTTTCGATTTTGTTTCTGGAGTTCGCTTATTTTTCATCTCAGACTCGTAGCCTCTAAGTTTTTCATCTCGAGTTTTGGGATACGAGATCACTTTCAGTTCTATATATTTGTGAAGGGGTGGGAAGCTTTATTGATAGATATGTGGTGCGCCTAAATGTAGGCTTTTGGTTTTGAACTAATATTAGTAATAATTAAAGTTAACGGTAGGAAATTTTTGTTCATGCCAATGGATTCTAGATGGGTGGTTTGTGAGGGGGTATTATAGTATAGGATAGGGAGGGGGGGTAATGAAATTTTCATCAGAAATCCCCTACGGGCTCTGGTTTTCGAGATATTAGCGTATTAATAATTCAAGTTATTTTTGTTCATGGAAATTGGATTCTAGGTGGTGTAGGGTGGGACGGGGGACGAAATTCTCATCAGAAATTCTCTACGGGCTCGCCATTTCTTGAGTAAGGTTACCTAGCGGCATTAGCCGGAACTACTAGCATGCCTTGGTTTTGCTGTTTTCTTTTATTAGCGGGGAAGTTCTAGATATCAGCATGACGTCATCTTGGTTTTGTTGTTTTCAAGTGCTGTTGTAGATATCAGCATCATTCGAATTTCACAACATGATATCACCTTGGCTTGATGTTTTCTTATTATTATTGGGTCCTGGGGGTGCGTGTATTGAAAAGTAACAGTTGCTCTTTCGAGTGCAAGCACCATTTCTTGAGCAAGGTCCCCTAGCGGCATTAGTCGGTACTTACATATGTTGTTCATCTCAGGCTTGGGGATACGAGATTACTTTCAGCACTCTCCAGCCCTAGGATATTTTTTGTCCATGCCAATAGTATTAGTACTAGTGGGGCTAAAATTTTCATCAGAAATCCTCTACGGGCTATGGTTCGAGGATATTAGCGACCTTACCTTCTCAGGTGTAATTAATATTAGTAGCTCAAAAACAAAAAAGCAACAACAACTATAACCTAAGTTGTGGATTAAAGATTTGATGATATTAATCTGTCGGTGTTTTTTATAAACAAGATTGCACCATATGATCATATATCTAAAAATAGATCAGGCGAAGCTGATTGGGGCGAATGTAGGTAGATATGTTCACTTAGATAAGTAATGGAAATTAGTAAATGTGTAATTTTACTCTTCAGGTGGAATGCTTCTGATTTAATTCCTTGCATAAACAAATTCGCACAGTCCAGCAAAGTAAACAAATTCGCAGTCGAATAATGTAAACAAATTCGCACAGCAGCCGATTAAAGTAAACAAATTGAGCGATTTATGTAAGATTCCCAATTCCTTTAACTGAAAACAACAACAACCGATATTAATCTGTGGGATATGATGTCTTAGATGAGTAGTGGAAGATATACTTGAAAATTTCTTTTGCTGAAAAAAACAACAACAACCACTATTACGTAAGTTGTGGTCTGTAGGTGTCTTTTATAAACAAGAGTGATCTTGTTATGATATTCGATGTGTAAAAATTGATCACGGCTGCTTGGGATGGTAAGACACATGAAATCATTAGAAGTAATGGAAATTAAAGCATTAGAAAAGGTGGCCAGGTCGCTGGTAATTTGATATCTTGCATAAACAAATATAGCCGAGTAAAGCAGGCAAATTGAGCGATTAATGTTTTTTTTTGTATCTAGGAGTTTGTATTGAAAAGTCTTTATGACGAATTGTTTTTTATTTTCAATAAAATTTCTCAATCAGTCACACTGTTATTAGATTTGATTGATTCCCCGATATCATAGTTCACATGAAGCTGATAAGAATATGATAATTTTATCTTCATACTATTGGGGGCAGGTACATTGTTTACTTACCATTAAGTTGAGAGTGGGTTAAATTAAAAGCTTTAATAGACGAACGCTGTGTTATGATATTAATGTGGTATGATATGTTGTCTGAGGTGAGTAGTGGAAGTTGTATGGAAGCTATGAATAAGCAGTAAAATCCTAATCAGCAATCTCGCTGGATATGTGATAATTCTCCATGTCAATAGCGAAGATCGTGGTGGTGGGTTGAGAGTAGGTACTGTAAGTTATGTATTAAGTTAAAAGTTTTGCCGGATGGTATTTGGCATTTATCTCCTCGAAATGGTGTTGTATGAGTATTAGGAAGGTTGAAAAAAAAGTTGATAATGCTTCAAGTTCAATAGTGAAGACCGCGATGTTGAGAGTGGGTATTTGGAATGATATAACTCTAGTAGGATATCTTACCACATTTGAAAAAAATTACATAATATGATTAAGAAAGCTTCATGATATATATCAAAAGTGATCCCAATGGATTACATAAGGAAAGTATGTTCACTTCATCTGCAAACAACAAATTTGGCTGAAAGCGACACACGGTGTGAGCAATAATCATTTTTTTTTGCTTCAATTATCACTATTAAGCGACATGTGTCGCAGAAAATATATTAAGTCTAGTCTAGTCTAAAATATGTATTGTAAATAAAAATTGTATTATGGTTATAATGCCATTTATTGAAATAATTTGTTTTAATTACATTACAGCTTAAGTCTAAGGTCTTTTTTCTTTAGCTCAGGAAAGCCAGGATTTCATAGATATAGACTGATCCTTATAATGAATATTCCTTATGCCTTTAGACCAACATGACTTTAGAAGGTTCCTTGTGCACCATTTTCACAAATAACATCTCTCCGTCTTTACTTTTTGCAATCTTTGTTGGAATATCCTGATTTTTCGACCTGTTGGTAGGGGGCAGTCGATTCGTTTTTGGATGAAAAACTTTCTTCTTTATTTCTGGAAAGCATCGATTTCATAGATGTAGACTTAGCTTTATATGAATATTCTTTACTCCTTTCTTCCGTAGGCTTTAGAAGGTTTGTAGTGTCCTTAGAACTCATGTTGAAATTATTGCGTAATTAGCTTGCCAAGAAACAGTGATCTGTTTGGGTAAAGAGCAAAATATCAACTGAAAAAAACAAGTTTTGAAACTACTATTTATATGTATTTGACACATGGGCTTGAAGGCAGCAATTTGTCCTTGACCTCTGGCGTCACCTTAACCTTTGAAACCGAAAGTGTCTGCTCTTGGGTTCACTTGGATGATGATGAGTAGTGCAAGTTGTATGGGAGATTATAGTTAGCTGTGCTTCAAGTTCAATAGTGAAGACCGCGATGTGGAGAGTGGGTATTTGGACTGATATAAGTCTATTAGGATATGGAAGTATTATTTATTCATCTTTAAATCTTACCATGAAAGTATTAGGTATAATATGTTATCTTAGATGAGTATATTGAGAGCTGTGAGTAATATATGGAATATGTTGTAGATGAGTAGTGAAAGCTGAAAATGTAAGATTCCCAATTCCTTTACTGAAAAACAACAACAACAACTATAGCAAATCAATTTTTTCACAAAATATTTATTCACATCAAATTCATTATTGATTTTTATATCTTAAGTTATAAACATTTTTCTCTGTGTTTCACATCCAAAAAGCGATCCAGAGCAAATGTCTCCCATGATCCTTTTCTGTGTTAGGCTATGAGAGTTCGGCAGCAAAATCCCATGTTATTTCTTATCATCTGTCTTGCTCTAACACATTAGGAACACCATAGTTTGAAACCATCTCACTCGGGATTTGGTCATATACTTGCCAGCTGTGGATATGTATGTATGCAACACTGAAATGAATTAATGTAATATGTTGTGTAGTGTAAAAGAAAACTTTCATGGGCGATATGGGGATTGAATCGATGTATGTTATGCACTAGATTGGTGGTATATGTGCTTATTTGATTGAAGTAAAATAGTTTCACGGCTTCCTTACCAAGACTTAAATATATTCATAAAAACGTTGAATCGATGTCAAGAACATGTTAATACTATGAGCAGAGGAAATCGTGATCATTGCAGCATGTTACGAAATTCGATATCTAAAAATAGACCACATGAAGGTTATTGGGGTGGTAAAAAAACATGAAAGCATTAGGTTGAGAATGGCTTCAATTTAAGGCTTTGGTGAAAGAAGGCGGCATCAGTCAGTTTTGGTAAGCCTCAGCCATAGGTCAAATAAAAAAAATGTCAACCGCGCTAATAAATGAAAGTTTTTTTTAGTAAAAAGAGTGGTACAAAACGGCATATGGGGAGCTGTATTGGACAGACTAAATCACCGAGAGTGTTATTGAAAGCCACCAGTCGAGGTGGAGAAATTACTCAGCGTGTAAGAAAAAGTGATTTTGTAAAGTGGGAGGAAATGAGTTCAGTATTCACAGACAGAATTAGAGCTGGAATTATTGTAAATATAAACCATACAGATCCTAAGCTATTTATACAGGATGCTGCTCATTTACTTATACGCCGTATTAAGAATATTTTAAAACGCCATCTCAATATTAAAGTTAATACAAAGTTGTGTGCTGATTTTGTTAAGAATATCGGTGACGATGAGGTTATAAACGATATTAAATATTTACAAGCAATAACTGGTCCAATCAATGTGGACGATAATTTAAATGAGTGGTATAAAGTTAACATTTTGGATTCAATACTCACTCAGCTGGATGAGTTTCAGAAAAAAGATAGAGGCTGGACATTGGAGTCCATTATACATTTAGCAGTACATATCAACAAATATGAACAGCACCGAGGATCTTCGTATATACCTCTACCGAAGGAGATTGCTTTAAAGCAAGCTTGCATCAATGTAAAAAATAGTGATGAAGCATGCTTCGCTTGGACCGTAACATCAGCGCTATATCCTGCAAATGTTCACTCCGATAGGACCTCATCATATCCACATTATTCTACTGTGCTAAATTTAACTGGAATAACATTTCCTATGACGCTTAAGCAAATTAAACAATTTGAAGACCAGAACGAGATATCAATAAACGTATTCATCCTAAAGAAAGAGCGTTCCTTCACCACTGTTCTAGTTAGATCAACGAAACATAATATGAAGCGACATGTGAATCTATTAATGATACAAAATAACTATGAGCAGTATGATGATGATGATGATGCTGCTGCTGATGATGATTATGATGATAATGATGATGAAAGTACCAGGTTTCATTTCTGCTGGATTAAATATCTTTCGCGGCTTGCATGGAAACAAGCTTCAAAACATAAGGCTAGATGGTATATATGCGATAGATGTTTGTTCTATTTTTATTCGGCTAAAGCATTAGCATCACATATTCCTGAATGTGAGAAACAAAAAATTTATCTTGAATTAAGGAAGCCCAACCGTAAAATTAAATGTTAGTAGCACAACGGATACTCTACCATTGATAAACATTACTGAATTCCATCAGAGCAACAAGGAGCAGCCGCAGAAAACATATGACCTAATTCTAGTGTATTGTAAATTAAAAAAAATGTATTACATATAGTTATAGTTCCATTTATTTAAGTAATTTGTTTTAATTGTATTATAGTCTAAAGTATACATTATTGGAAAATAAAGAATATATTATAGTTATAGGTATATTCAAATAAGGAAGCCCAACAATAGAAAGACACACTAAGAATTAAATGTTAATATTTTTTTAATTTATAATAAATCGATAATGATATTTTATATATGTTATTCTTTTTATTCAATTTCCCTACTAAGTCCAGAGCTCCTGAAAGTATTCTTTAATAATATTTCTCTACTACAGAGGGCTCTTAATCGGACGGTTGAACCTTTTACCCAGAATGCTAGGTTGAGCGTGAGCGTGAGAAAACACGTTGACACGTGGGCTTGACCTTGGCCTCTGGCATCACCTTTGAAACCGGAAGGGTATTTTGACCTTGACCTTGATCCAGAAGTGTGTGTCTTGGCGGCTATAACCTTAATCAACTACGTCACAGGGGATTCTATACAGCTTTTCAAAACAAATTTGATAACAGATAAGCAGCTTTCAAACAGCTCTGATAACAGGTAAACAGCTTTTAAACAGGTCTGATAACAGCTTAACAGCTTTTCAAACAGCTCTGATAACAGCTTAATAGCTTTTAAAACAGCCCTGATAACAGGTAAACAGCTTTTAAACAGGTCTGATAACAGCTTAACAGCTCTGATAACAGCTCTGATAACAGCTTAACAGCTTTTCAAACAGCTCTGATAACAGCTTAACAGCTTTTCAAACAGCTCTGATAACAGGTAAACAGCTTTTAAACAGGTCTGATAACAGCTTAACAGCTTTTCAAACAGCTCTGATAACAGGTAAACAGCTTTTAAACAGGTCTGATAATAGCTTAACAGCTCTGATAATAGCTCTGATAACAGCTTAACAGCTTTTTAAACAGGTCTGATAACAGCTTAACAGCTTTTCAAACAGCTCTGATAACAGCTTAACAGCTTTTAAATAGGTCAAATAACAGCTAAACAGCTTTTTATACAGGTCTTATAACAGCTTAACAGCTTTTCAAACAGCTCTGATAACAGCTTAACAGCTCAATGCTGCTCGATTGAGGAATTTTGTTTGTGATTTCAGACTTATGGATATCTATCGTTTGATGCATCCTATGACTAGATCATACACGAGGGTCTCGCGAAATATCCATGGAAGTCTCGCGGGCTCGAGAATTGATAGACTTTACGTCCCCCCTGGAATACTAGAACATTTCTTTGGCTTCACTCATGAATTGTGTCCGGTCGTGATCATCTTCTTGTAGGGGCAACCATCACTCCAGTTGAAAGGAGAACTGCGTACTGGCTATTCATCAACTCAGAGCAGTTCATCAATGAGTTCATTGAATTCTGGCACGATTGGCAAGAGGGGAAAGCTGACTTCCTTTTCTAAGTCAACGGTGGGATGTTGGTAAGCTCCAAATTCGATCCTTTATCGAAACGAGTTTCAACCGAACTGGGTATCAAGCTTCCAGTTTGTTGTCCAAAGTATATCGGATGGCAGCTCTTCTCCCAATCGGAGTTGATTCTTTATTTTAATAGAATAAATAAACACTTGGAGCACAAACTTACAAGCACAGCTTGGAGTTTGTGCTGCGCAGTCAATCACGCTGGCTGAGGGAAGGCGAACCTCCAACCGAGTACTTCTTCCAACCGAAAACTTCTGGCAGGCAACTAGATGACGTACTGCTTCTTGTGAAATCGAGTCGACAAGTCCTTAACGAACTACAGTTATCAGAATATATTCGAGATCGATGGCTAGATAAAAACGTGTTATTTATTATAACTTAAAGCTGTTAAGCTGTTATAAGACCTGTATAAAAAGCTGTTTAGCTGTTATTTGACCTATTTAAAAGCTGTTAAGCTGTTATCAGAGCTGTTTGAAAAGCTGTTAAGCTGTTATCAGACCTGTTTAAAAAGCTGTTAAGCTGTTATCAGAGCTATTATCAAAGCTGTTAAGCTGTTATCAGACCTGTTTAAAAGCTGTTTACCTGTTATCAGAGCTGTTTGAAAAACTGTTAAGCTGTTATCAGACCTGTTTAAAAGCTGTTTACCTGTTATCAGAGCTGTTTGAAAAGCTGTTAAGCTGTTATCAGAGCTCTTTGTAAAGCTGTTAAGCTATTATCAGAGCTGTTAAGCCGTTATCAGACCTGTTTAAAAGCTGTTTACCTGTTATCAGAGCTGTTTGAAAAGCTGTTAAGCTGTTATCAGAGCTGTTTGAAAAGCTGTTAAGCTGTTATCAGAGCTGTTATCAGAGCTGTTAAGCTGTTATCAGACCTGTTTAAAAGCTGTTTACCTGTTATCAGAGCTGTTTGAAAGCTGTTTATCTGTTATCAAATTTGTTTTGAAAAGCTGTATAGAATCCCCTGTGACGTAGTTGATTAAGGTTATAGCCGCCAAGACACACACTTCTGGATCAAGGTCAAGGACAAAATACCCTTCCGGTTTCAAAGGTGATGCCAGAGGCCAAGGTCAAGCCCACGTGTCAACGTGTTTTCTCACGCTCACGCTCAACCTAGCATTCTGGGTAAAAGGTTCAACCGTCCGATTAAGAGCCCTCTGTAGTAGACAAATATTATTAAAGAATACTTTCAGGAGTTCTGGACTTAGTAGGGAAATTGAATAAAAAGAATAACATATATAAAATATCATTATCGATTTATTATAAATTAAAAAAATATTAACATTTAATTCTTAGTGTGTCTTTCTATTGTTGGGCTTCCTTATTTGAATATACCTATAACTATAATATATTCTTTATTTTCCAATAATGTATACCTTAGACTATAATACAATTAAAACAAATTACTTAAATAAATGGAACTATAACTATATGTAATACATTTTTTTTAATTTACAATACACTAGAATTAGGTCATATGTTTTCTGCGGCTGCTCCTTGTTGCTCTGATGGAATTCAGTAATGTTTATCAATGGTAGAGTATCCGTTGTGCTACTAACATTTAATTTTACGGTTGGGCTTCCTTAATTCAAGATAATTTTTTTGTTTCTCACATTCAGGAATATGTGATGCTAATGCTTTAGCCGAATAAAAATAGAACAAACATATATCGCATATATACAATCTAGCCTTATGTTTTGAAGCCTGTTTCCATGCAAGCCGCGAAAGATATTTAATCCAGCAGAAATGAAACCTGGTACTTTCATCATCATTATCATCATAATCATCATCAGCAGCAGCATCATCATCATCATCATCCTGCTCATAGTTATTTTGTATCATTAATAGATTCACATGTCGCTTCATATTATGTTTCGTTGATCTAACTAGAACAGTGGTGAAGGAACGCTCTTTCTTTAGTATAAATACGTTTATTGATATCTCGTTCTGGTCTTCAAATTGTTTAATTTGCTTAAGCGTCATAGGAAATGTTATTCCAGTTAAATTTAGCACAGTAGAATAATGTGGATATGATGAGGTCCTATCGGAGTGAACATTTGCAGGATATAGCGCTGATGTTACGGTCCAAGCGAAGCATGCTGCATCACTATTTTTTACATTGATGCAAGCTTGCTTTAAAGCAATCTCCTTCGGTAGAGGTATATGCGAAGATCCTCGGTGCTGTTCAAATTTGTTGATATGTACTGCTAAATGTATAATGGACTCCAATGTCCAGCCACTATCTTTTTTCTGAAACTCATCCAGCTGAGTGAGTATTGAATCCAAAATGTTAACTTTATACCACTCATTTAAATTATCGTCCACATTGATTGGACCAGTTATTGCTTGTAAATATTCTTAACAAAATCAGCACACAACTTTGTATTAACTTTAATATTGAGATGGCGTTTTAAAATATTCTTAATACCACGTATAAATAAATGAGCAGCATCCTGTGTAAATAGCTTAGGATCTGTATGGTTTATATTTACAATAATTCCAGCTCTAATTCTGTCTGTGAATACTGAACTCATTTCCTCCCACTTTACAAAATCACTTTTTCTTACACGCTGAGTAATTTCTCCACCTCGACTGGTGGCTTTCAATAACACTCTCGGTGATTTAGTCTGTCCAATACAGCTCCCCATATGCCGTTTTGTACCACTCTTTTTACTAAAAAAACTTTCATTTATTAGCGCGGTTGACATTTTTTTTATTTGACCTATGGCTGAGGCTTACCAAAACTGACTGATGCCGCCTTCTTTCACCAAAGCCTTAAATTGAAGCCATTCTCAACCTAATGCTTTCATGTTTTTTTACCACCCCAATAACCTTCATGTGGTCTATTTTTAGATATCGAATTTCATAACATGCTGCAATGATCACGATTTACTCTGCTCATAGTATTAACATGTTCTTGACATCGATTCAACGTTTTTATGAATATATTTAAGTCTTGGTAAGGAAGCCGTGAAACTATTTTACTTCAATCAAATAAGCACATATACCACCAATCTAGTGCATAACATACATCGATTCAATCCCCATATCGCCCATGAAAGTTTTCTTTTACACTACACAACATATTACATTAATTCATTTCAGTGTTGCATACATACATATCCACAGCTGGCAAGTATATGACCAAATCCCGAGTGAGATGGTTTCAAACTATGGTGTTCCTAATGTGTTAGAGCAAGACAGATGATAAGAAATAACATGGGATTTTGCTGCCGAACTCTCATAGCCTAACACAGAAAAGGATCATGGGAGACATTTGCTCTGGATCGCTTTTTGGATGTGAAACACAGAGAAAAATGTTTATAACTTAAGATATAAAAATCAATAATGAATTTGATGTGAATAAATATTTTGTGAAAAAATTGATTTGCTATAGTTGTTGTTGTTGTTTTTCAGTAAAGGAATTGGGAATCTTACATTTTCAGCTTTCACTACTCATCTACAACATATTCCATATATTACTCACAGCTCTCAATATACTCATCTAAGATAACATATTATACCTAATACTTTCATGGTAAGATTTAAAGATGAATAAATAATACTTCCATATCCTAATAGACTTATATCATTCCAAATACCCACTCTCCACATCGCGGTCTTCACTATTGAACTTGAAGCACAGCTAACTATAATCTCCCATACAACTTGCACTACTCATCATCATCCAAGTGAACCCAAGAGCAGACACTTTCGGTTTCAAAGGTTAAGGTGACGCCAGAGGTCAAGGACAAATTGCTGCCTTCAAGCCCATGTGTCAAATACATATAAATAGTAGTTTCAAAACTTGTTTTTTTCAGTTGATATTTTGCTCTTTACCCAAACAGATCACTGTTTCTTGGCAAGCTAATTACGCAATAATTTCAACATGAGTTCTAAGGACACTACAAACCTTCTAAAGCCTACGGAAGAAAGGAGTAAAGAATATTCATATAAAGCTAAGTCTACATCTATGAAATCGATGCTTTCCAGAAATAAAGAAGAAAGTTTTTCATCCAAAAACGAATCGACTGCCCCTACCAACAGGTCGAAAAATCAGGATATTCCAACAAAGATTGCAAAAAGTAAAGACGGAGAGATGTTATTTGTGAAAATGGTGCATAAGGAACCTTCTAAAGTCATGTTGGTCTAAAGGCATAAGGAATATTCATTATAAGGATCAGTCTATATCTATGAAATCCTGGCTTTCCTGAGCTAAAGAAAAAAGACCTTAGACTTAAGCTATAATGTAATTAAAACAAATTATTTCAATAAATGGCATTATAACCATAATACAATTTTTATTTACAATACATATTTTAGACTAGACTAGACTTAATATATTTTCTGCGACACATGTCGCTTAATAGTGATAATTGAAGCAAAAAAAATGATTATTGCTCACACCGTGTGTCGCTTTCATCCAAATTTGTTGTTTGCAGATGAAGTGAACATACTTTCCTTATGTAATCCATTGGGATCACTTTTGATATATATATCATGAAGCTTTCTTAATCATATTATGTAATTTTTTTCAAATGTGGTAAGATATCCTACTAGAGTTATATCATTCCAAATACCCACTCTCAACATCGCGGTCTTCACTATTGAACTTGAAGCAGTATCAACTTTTTTTTCAACCTTCCTAATACTCATACAACACCATTTCGAGGAGATAAATGCCAAATACCATCCAGCAAAACTTTTAAATTAATACATAACTTACAGTACCTACTCTCAACCCACCACCACGATCTTCACTATGGACATGGAGAATTATCACATATCCAGCGAGATTGCTGATTAGGATTTTACTGCTTATTCATAGCTCCCATACAACTTCCACTACTCACCTCAGACAACATATCATACCACATTAATATCATAACACAGCGTTCGTCTATTTAAGCTTTTAATTTAACCCACTCTCAACTTAATGGTAAGTAAACAATGTACCTGCCCCCAATAGTATGAAGATAAAATTATCATATTCTTATCAGCTTCATGTGAACTATGATATCGGGGAATCAATCAAATCTCATAACAGTGTGACTGATTGAGAAATTTTATTGAAAATAAAAAACAATTCGTCATAAAGACTTTTCAATACAAACTCCTAGATACAAAAAAAGCATTAATCGCTCAATTTGCCTGCTTTACTCGGCTATATTTGTTTACGCAAGATATTAAATTACCAGCGACCTGGCCACCTTTTCTAATGCTTTAATTTCCATTACTTCTAATGATTTCATGTGTCTTACCATCCCAAGCAGCCGTGATCAATTTTTACACATCGAATATCATAACATGATCACTCTTGTTTATAAAAGACACCTACAGACCACAACTTACGTAATAGTTGTTGTTGTTGTTTTTTTCAGCAAAAGAAATTTTCAAGTATATCTTCCACTACTCATCTAAGACATCATATCCCACAGATTAATATCGGTTGTTGTTGTTTTCAGTTAAAGAAATTGGGAATCTTACATAAATCGCTCAATTTGTTTACTTTAATCGGCTGCTGTGCGAATTTGTTTACATTATTCGACTGCGAATTTGTTTACTTTGCTGGACTGTGCGAATTTGTTTATGCAAGGAATTAAATCAGAAGCATTCCACCTGAAGAGCAAAATTACACATTTACTAATTTCCATTACTTATCTAAGTGAACATATCTACCTACATTCGCCCCAATCAGCCTCGCCTGATCTATTTTTAGATAAATGATCATATGGTGCAATCTTGTTTATAAAAAACACCGACAGATTAATATCATCAAATCTTTAATCCACAACTTAGGTTATAGTTGTTGTTGCTTTTTTGTTTTTGAGCTACTAATATTAATTACACCTGAGAAGGTAAGATCGCTAATATCCTCGAACCATAGCCCGTAGAGGATTTCTGATGAAAATTTTAGCCCCACTAGTACTAATACTATTGGCATGGACAAAAAATATCCTAGGGCTGGAGAGTGCTGAAAGTAATCTCGTATCCCCAAGCCTGAGATGAACAACATATGTAAGTACCGACTAATGCCGCTAGGGGACCTTGCTCAAGAAATGGTGCTTGCACTCGAAAGAGCAACTGTTACTTTTCAATACACGCACCCCCAGGGCCCAATAATAATAAGAACACATCAAGCCAAGGTGATATCATGTTGTGAAATTCGAATGATGCTGATATCTACAACAGCACTTGAAAACAACAAAACCAAGATGACGTCATGCTGATATCTAGAACTTCCCCGCTAATAAAAGAAAACAGCAAAACCAAGGCATGCTAGTAGTTCCGGCTAATGCCGCTAGGTAACCTTACTCAAGAAATGGCGAGCCCGTAGAGAATTTCTGATGAGAATTTCGTCCAGCGTCCCACCCTACACCACCTAGAATCCATTTTCATGAACAAAAATAACTTGAATTATTAATACGCTAATATCTCGAAAACCAGAGCCCGTAGGGGATTTCTGATGAAAATTTCATTACCCCCCCTCCCTATCCTATACTATAATACCCCCTCACAAACCACCCATCTAGAATCCATTGGCATGAACAAAAATTTCCTACCGTTAACTTTAATTATTACTAATATTAGTTCAAAACCAAAAGCCTACATTTAGGCGCACCACATATCTATCAATAAAGCTTCCCACCCCTTCACAAATATATAGAACTGAAAGTGATCTCGTATCCCAAAACTCGAGATGAAAAACTTAGAGGCTACGAGTCTGAGATGAAAAATAAGCGAACTCCAGAAACAAAATCGAAAACCTATACTATTTCCCTATGCTGGAGAGTGCTAAAAGTGGTCTCGTATCCCCCAAAGTGGTCTCGTATCCCCAAGATTCGACATGAAAAATAAGCGAACTTCAGAAACAAAATCGAAATCCTATGCTATTTCCCTATGCTGGAGAGTACTAAAAGTGGTCGCGTATCCCCAAGATTCGAGATGAAAAATAAGCGAACTTCAGAAACAAAATCGAAATCCTATGCTATTTCCCTATGCTGGAGAGTGCTAAAAGTGGTCTCGTATCCCCCAAAGTGGTCTCGTATCCCCAACATCCAAGACATAAACCAGGACATCCAAGACACAAACCCACATTTAGTATGGATTTACACCACCTGGAGGCTCAAAAAAGTGGGCCAGAACTCTCCTAGTTACACTACTGATACTCCCTTAGGGAGTTAGATCCAACATAGAGAGGTTCCCCTTGTTGAGTCCTTCCGAATTGATTCACCGTACTCGATTAGACAATGGAATAGGTGGTCTTATTCTGTTCTCGTTGCGAGCAGCTGTCGAATTCTCGATATTCTCATACAGGTTAACTCCAGTTCACGGCAAAATAAATAGAGTCACGGTTCCGCTCGCACAACAAAATAGCGACCCTCCCTGCAGTACTAATATTATACATCGCATTGCTTGCCACACCTAAGCCACAATGAGTGAAAAAAAAAAAGAAAAAAAAAGAAAAAATTTAAAAAACCCAATTGGCTAGGATGCGAGGGCTGAATGATGGTGTGCACTTCTTAGTTAACTTTAAACGGCTGTTGACAGTACATTGAGAAAAAAATTTGTTTTTTTTAATTGATACTTAATTCCACATTTCATTTATGAAAAAATGTTCTAATTAATAATTTATTAATAAAATTAGGTTATGTGCCACTCTTACCTTCCTATTAAAGACACAAAGGTAAGAATCCATATTACACGTAAAATTTAGTATCCTGCAGGATACCACTGAGCACAAATTATAATTAATTTTCCTATGCTCTATTAAGGAAATATTAAACAAGCATTTCCGGAAATTGGTAATAACCTGCTGGGTCATATATATATAGCACGCGGGTTGGTTACCTTTGTCACAAAACCTTACGATTACCAAAAAAAAAAAAAAGTCTAAAATTGAGACCGACGGGATCTTAGATTAGTAGAGATTAGGTTAGAATTATCCCTTATAAGTTGTTTCTTAAGAAGCCTCGATTGCATATATCTGGGTAGTGGAAGAACCGGATCGTCAAGGGGAATACAAAGTCATTAGAGAATTTTAGTTAATATAATCTGGAGGTATTGAGTACCTGGTAGTACGAACTGTGAGGTCAGGAATACAACCCAATTAGGAATATAAGTTGCGTTATTCCCAGTGTTACCGTAGAAATTCTGAGTAATCAGTTATTATTTATTATACCTATCTGAACATAGGAAGTCTAAGAATTACCAGTACCTTACACCCTCGTTTTGTTTACGGAGGAACCGTAAGGAAAATTTCTATAATTCAGGCGGATTAATTCTATAACCCCCTAACCAGTATGAATGCTCAGCTGTTAGAGCCAGACGAGCTCGATTATGAGCTCAGATGGCGGAAGTTACGCGCATCCAAGACATCGCAACCCATTGCTTGCAAGATCTCTTGGATAAAGAAGAGCAGGGTCTAAGTAAAAAGTCGGGTGGCTTTCCTCCCATATCTGATTTGGCCGAAGAATGGAGTAAGTGTCAGGCGAAAGCGGCGTCCTTACAAGAAACAGTTAATATCGCAGTGGAGGCTAAGAATAGGATGGAATTAATATGTGCCGAGTCACGATTGCTACACTTGCAAAATAGACTCAACCTCTTGATTAGGGTAGGCATCTCCAATTGGGCTTCATGTGGAGTTGCTCCAATCCGTTGATAGTACCCTAGCGAAAGTGAGGCTGAATCCTTGGATGGAGCAGCAGCCACGGTAGTACAAGATTGGTTCGAAGACTGAAATAATACAGCTGCTACGACGGAAGTTATAGCGGGAATAAGTGATGGTTCACCACTTCTGTCTATTAGAGAGGTCCCAATAGTAGGGACAAATGATATGAATACCATGTCTGTTAACAACGAAGCACAATTAACCGCTGGACTTGAATCGGGCCCAGCAACTAGCTGGATAGACGTTAACCCGGCCCGATTCACTAACACTGGAGTTATGCCTAAGACCTCGGTATATAATGCCGAACCACTCATTTACTCTCATCCAGTCACCACTCCGCGGATTCAGCCTTCTCGATTCGGTCCAGTAGCTTACCCGGCGGGCAAGGTGGTAACAAAATCGAGTGGCCCGCTACAGTGGCCTGTCTCAGGATCGGCCTCATTCCAAGGAGCTAGCATTTCTCAACAAACCCACATTCACCACAGGAACCATATTCAATCTCCAATTTCAAGGTTACGGCTGGCTGAGGGGAGAACGAACAGCTCAACGTTCCAAAATGGCTACGCTCAACCTTGGCAACATTGGCCTGGCCCATATCAAGATGAGCAAATAGCAGCCAGCCTAAGGAGTGCAAGACAATCTGCGCTTAGTGGCGAACCTCAGTTTCAACCGGCTACTCGGCCCTTACCGCAGTTGCCTCCCGGTCCTGAACCGCAGTTGCCTCCCCGTCTTGAACCACAGTTGCCTCCCCATCCTGAGCCGCATCAACCACTTCCGGCTCCGCAAAACGGTCCAGCCCGGCGAACAAGTGGGAACCCAGTTGCAAATTGGCAAATTCGCTTCGACGGATCTCCTCGAAGTCTAACGGTCGATGATTTCCTATTTCGAGTAGAGCCTCTGGCGCGAGCGGACGGCGTTTCCCAAGCCCATCTGATAAATGCCATCCACCAGCTGCTCAGTGGTCGAGCTACAACTTGGTATTGGCAATTTTGTCGGAAGTATCCAAATGCGAATTGGCACCAACTTTGTTATTGCTTAAGAAGAGAGTTTGAGGACAGTTTAAGCGATTATGACGTCAAAAGGCTGATCGAGAATCGCAAGCAAAAACAAAGAGAAAGGTTCAGTGACTTCCGTTTAGAAATAGAAGGCATGGCACTCAGACTGAGGGAGCCTATGAGAGAGGCAGAGACAATGCAGCTGATTAAGCAAAATATGCACCCCTGCCTGCGTAAAACACTTATGTTGCAGGATTTCGGCAGAATAGACCAATTAGATGGGATATGCCGTAGAATCGAGAAGCTTTGGCTGGAGGTTGGCGAAACAGCTGATGACCAAATCTGGATGCGGAGGCATCACCTGAATGAAATGAGCTACGATTATGATATACATGACTTACTTTACGATTCGTCCACGAATCATGAAGATGAGATCGCACTAATGCAGAACGCCACTATCGCTGAAAGGAATTCTTACCTGATTTGCTGGAACTGTGATGACATAGGGCATTCGTATGTAGATTGTCCAGCTGAACAGCGGCGAATCTTTTGCTATACTTGCTGGGCGAAAAATATCATTATCATGAAGGGAAACCGACGGGCGGGTCTGGGTATGAGGGGACACCTGAACTCGCCAAACTCCCAAAACACCCATCCGCAGATTTTGTCTCGTGCAAATCATCGCTCAACGAAAACCACCCAAACCGCGACAACAACCCCAAACTAACCCCCTTTTGTTCAAAACCCCCGACGTTCGAAGGAAGGCTAGAACTCGTGTATACTACCAAAACCGTAAGGACATGAAGCGGCAATTGCTTTCAATGGCCATTGCAACCGAAGAAGATGGCAGACCAACAGCCCGCATAAAAATCAAAGGCAAGGAGTTGCATGGCTTACTCGATAGCGGTGCTAGCGTCAGTTGCTTGGGCAATGGCGCTCTTGAATTACTCCAGCGACTGAAATCCATTGGTCTCGTCTTGCGGCTTCGGTACAAACAGCCGACGGAAGGAAGCAAGAAGTTCTAGGCTTTGTGTATCTACCTGTCGAATTCAATAAGCATTCACAAGAAATACGGTTCCTTATCATCCCCAATATCGTTCGACAAATTATCCTAGGCGTAGACTTTTGGTCCGCCTTTAATATACTCCCAGCAATTATCTCCGAAGTGCAGTCAAGTCCAGAATTGGACGAAAATCACTATCAGCTAAGTGTAGAGCAAAGACAGCGTCTTTACGAGGGATGTCCACAATTCCCTCATACAGTAAGGAAGGCCTCGGCAGAACCTTAATCATAAGGCACACCATAGACGTGGGCGATAGCAAACCCATTCGCCAGCGACCTTACCCCCTTTCTCCTCCAATGCAAAAACTGTTGGATGAGGAAATCAATAGAATGCTCCAATTAGGAGTCATCCAAGAGAGCGACAGTGAGTGGTCTTCTCCACTTGTCATGGTGAAAAAACCGAACGGGAAAATACGAGTCTGTTTGGATTCACGCAATGTAAACGAAGACACACATAAAGATGCTTATCCCTTACCCCAGATCAATGGCATCCTAAGCCGAGTGAGAGGCACGAAATACATATCCAGTCTTGACTTGAAGGATGCATTTTGGCAAATAGAGCTAGAGCAGGCTTCACGAGATAAGACAGCCTTTGTAGTCCCTGGTAAGGGATTGATCCAATTTGTCGTCATGCCGTTTGGCTTGACAAATTCGCCGAAAACGATGTGTAAACTGATGGACAAAGTCATCCCGTATGATTTACATACGGATGTCTTTGTCTACCTAGACGATCTTCTGATTTTATCAGAGGATTTCGAAACTCATTTACAAGTATTGAGCAAGGTTCGAGATTGCTTACGAAAAGCCGGTCTCACCATTAATGTAGAGAAAAGCAGATTCTGCCAAAAAACCATCAAGTACCTTGGACACATCATCAGCGAAAGGGGGATCCAGACGGACCCTGAGAAAATTGTAGCCATTCAAGACTTTCCGCGCCCTAAAACTGTACGGCAGATCAGACGGTTCCTAGGATTGTATGGATGGTATCGTAGGTTCATTGCTAATTATGCGAGCCTAACTAGTCCAATAACAGACTTATTGAGAAAGAAACCTACCAGCCTCTGGTCCGAAGATGCCGAAGCTGCATTTCAAAAAATTAAGAATTGTCTTACACAAGCCCCAGTACTGGCGACCCCAGATTTTAAAAAGCCTTTTACTATTCAATGTGACGCGTCATCGGTAGGTGTGGGCAGCGTACTCTGCCAGATAGATGATGCCGGAAATTAACATCCTATCGCATTCATGAGCCAAAAACTAAATTTCGCCCAGAAGAATTATAGTGTGACGGAACTTGAGTGCCTGGCTGCTGTGTTAAGCGTAAAGAAATTCCGCCCATACATAGAAGGTTCCCCTTTCACCATAATAACAGATCACGCGAGCTTAAAATGGCTTATGAGCCAAAAGGATTTATTCGGTCGCTTGGCAAGATGGAGCCTTAAACTACAAGCTTTTGATTTTAAAATAGTACGCCGGAAAGACTTCGAGAATGTAGTCGCAGACGCGCTATCTCGCAAAGACATTCAAGAATTAGCCAATTTATCCACACCGTCCGGACTTGATCTGGAGCATCCAGCCTTTAAGTGCGATAAGTATCTGAACCGAATTAAGGCCATTCAAAATAACCCAGATCGATTTCCCGACCGATGCGTTTCTAACGGGCTACTCTTCAAACCTTCAGTAAGTGTGAACGAAGGCACTGTAACTGACATCTTGCGGTGGAGGATTTGGATTCCTGAAGAGTTGGTACCCTCATTATTAAAGGACGCCCACGACTCTCCCTTGTCGGCACATTGTGGCGTCGAGAAAACTACGGAAAAATTACAACGAGAGTATTACTGGCCGCGAATGTCTCAACACATTCGAGACTATATCTCAAAATGCCAAACCTGTAAAGAGTGTAAACCTCCAAACGAGTGTCTGCGCCCACCCATGGTGGAGCCTATTATTCCACAACGTCCATGGCAGCTTATAAATATAGACCTTCTCGGACCATACCCACGCTCCAAGGCAGGAAATACTACCCTTGTTATCGTATTAGACCAATTCACGAAGTTTATTGTCCTCAAGGCTATTCGCAAGGCCACAGCGAAAACAATAATTCCCTTCTTGGAGTAAAACGTTTTCCACCTCTTCGGGGTTCCAGAAAGTTTGACTTCCGACAACGGACCACAATTCACAGCAAGTGAATTTAAAGGATTCCTACAAGCTTATGGGGTCAACCATCACAGAACCGCTTTATATACTCCGCAAGCGAACGCTTCGGAACTAGTAAATAGGAGTATATTATCCGCGATACGAGCCTATGTCGATGAAGATCACCGAACTTGGGATGAGAAAATCTCTTCTATTAGCTGTGCCTTATGGAATGTCGTACATCAATCTACCGGTTTCACTCCATGCTACTTAACTTTTGGTCGCCACGTAATTACACACGGTTCTACTTATGAGCTTTTACGGAAATTAGGCATGATTGAATGTGGGGATCTTTCCATCAGTAGTTCTCAACCAACCTACGAACAAGTTTATGAAAAGGTTGTTATAACCTGAGGAAAGCCCAAAAGCATCACCAAAAGAACTGTAATCTACGTTGTAAAGAGCGGAAATATGTAGTCGGCCAAGAAATTTATAGGAGTAACCTCCTTAAGAAATACAACGCCAAACTTGCCAAGAAGTTTTTAAAGTGTCGCGTACGCCGGACGGTGGGTTCCTCTTGTTATGAGGTAGAGGACATGACAGGTAAAGCTATCGAAATCTTCCACGCCAAGGACCTTAAGCCCAGCTAGCATTATTCAGGGTGTGGGACAGCCCCACGTTGTTCGTACGACATAGTAAATTCGCCTGGAATCTTCTTTTTCTTGAAAAAATTATATATGATTCTTGAAATAGATGCACAGATATTCAATATTGTTAACATTATAGAAAAATACCCTTTCAAATCTACGTAAACAACACTATCCCTTGCGAGCATAATAAAAGAGTACATACATGAAAATACTTTAATTTTACGCACATATAGGATCAATAATATCCTTGATGTAAATATATCAAAAATGTGTATGGAGTAATAATTGTCGATGGTAATTTTCAAATATTGAATTTATTTGAATATCAAAGATTTCTACGGAATCCAGGTATTCTTAGAGTCCTGAGACTATAGGAAGCTTTTAAGTTTGTATATCAATTTCGAGCTTAATAGTGGTTAAAAAAATTCTATAAAAATTGATAGGGTAGATATTGCTGATCACTCGAAACAGGATCAGTCTGTGTTAGTATAAACCACCATCGATATACGGGTAAAAGCAGTGCTTCAAAATTTTCCTATTAGTTGTATATAATGTGCGTCTAATAAATAATAATGAGCGAATGGGATCGCCATGGTAAGCTCACCATCTTATCTTACTCCCTCTTGTTAAATATCATTGTAGCCAACTAAACAAAAAAAAAACAACTTTAATTTAGGTAAATTCAAAGGATGCTCCAGGCCCGGAATTATTAAAAAAAAAAAAAAAAATTCCGAGCCTGCCTTGTAACAAGAATTAAGGACAATTTGATACTTCTAAACCACAAATAGATTCCCTTTCCGTGCGCGTAAACTCACCAAACAAAATAATACAATTATAACCTATATTTGACATTACGGCTGACGTCAGCTCGTCAATTCAATGCATAGCAAGCCAGCGGGAAGAGAGAGAATTGTATTCTCTGTACCGTACTATCTTATATATCTGACGACTTTTCATCCAATAATGGCGGAACGTGGCTCGTAATGGGAATGCCTTGCATCTCTGTACCGTGCACCCACCATACTGTCAATGTATTTTAGTGGCATCTATATGTCGGGAATTGGTGGCAGTTCTGATTTTCCACTTAATTAGGACTAAATTTAGGACTCTAAATAGCCGAATAGGAGGAAATAGAAGAATTGTATTATAAAATCCCTTCGTGTGCCTTAGGTAAACTGGTCGAATATATATAATGCCCTCTGTTAGTGAATCCAAATCAGTTCGTATAGCAGGCATAGCAACAGAATTCTGGCTGTAAATAACGGGAGGGTCGCCCAAAGTGACAGAGGTATTGGTTCTTTTGATGCCCCACTTATCGGGAGACTCGAGCCGGCGCAGTCCAAGCGGGCCTTTAAGACGCTAGAAGGACCTAGCATAGACCTAGGAGAGATAACGGAAAGGAAAAGAACCTAGAGTGTTCGAAGTTAGAAGGTCGGAGGGGGGGGGCATAATAGTGAGAAGCGCCTCCGACCAGGTTAAAAATAGTAGTAGCAAGAAGCTAACCGAAATATTGCTCCTGACCAGGTGAATATAGGCAAAGACCACTACTCACCGCGGAGCGCCTGACGCTATTGTCGCAGCCAAGGCTACGGAAACCGAATTAGCAGGAAGAAACCCAAACCCCAAAGGGAACCAGCGGTTGACTGGACTACCGGCTAAGTTAAACCAATTCATGACATCTAAGCAAGACATAGAAGTTAACCTAAATTTTTTGTGAGCATCATAAAGTAGGAAAATTAAAGAAGGAACTCTAAGAAAAGGAAGGAAGGAACTTAAATTTAAGGTCTAAGATAAGCAAAAGAAATCGTTTTATTTTTTTTAAGCAGCAGGACACCGGGTCATCGCAAATGCATTTGGGATAGCCGGGTGAGTACTTTATAGATTAATCTTGTAAAATTTTGTTTGTTTGTTAATTAAGACTAAAAAGTTTATATATAATTTTACACTTCTACAGTAGCTTAAATCGTGGAGGTACATGGATTAGAGTGTGAATTAAATTGAATTATGTCCACTATCTGTATAATTGAACTAAAAATTGAACCGATTAGTACAATGTAAGCCGAAAAAAAAAACAAAACAAAAACTACAATTTATATATACGTAGATACGGATAGCGTCGGAGGAATTTGAGCAGACTAGGGATTAGAGATAAAAAGGGAAGGATTTTATAAGGATTTTATTTTGTAATAAAATTTTTTTTTTTTTTTGTTACGTAGAGCGCGCTGAATTAATTTCCTTTGGGGTTTCCTGGGTAATCATATTTTGTGCATGCAGTGGTGGTGTGAGCAAACACAGCCATAAGAGAACGCATGCGCCATGCCGCGGTATTGTGCCCTTGAATTGATTGAAGTGTCATGAGGGAGTAAGCGTGGAGTAGTGCATATCTCATTCGGTCCGAGCCCTGGCCATACGGTAGTTCGATGAATTACATAAAGGTTGTGGCGGCCCGGCATTGACGTATGGTTGGGAGCAGGCCTTAGCCTGGTGCGAGAGGTGAACCGTTGGTAGTAAAATTTGTTCCTTCACCTTATCCGAATGCTTGTCTTCCTCCCACGCCCACCGATGAGTTCTAGCTGGCCCAACGAAAGAAAGGAGAGGAGGTTAGGAAGACTGGCAACGCCCGGCCTATGCTCTGATAATTGTGGTTTCAATGTGGTCATAACTTAAACGGGGGAATTCGATTCTTGTGGTGACCTGGCGCCCAGAGCACTTTAGCAAACGCTGCTTTTCTCCCTATATAATTTTATTTAACAATCGCTGCTTTCCTCCATATATAATTTTATTTAGCCATCGCTGCTTTTCTCCGTATATAATTTTATTTAGCAATCGCTGCTTTTCTCCCTATATAATTTTATTTAACAATCGTTGCTTTTTTCCCTATATAATTTTATTTAGCAATCGCTGTTTTTCTCCATATATAATTGATTTAGCAATCGCTGCTTTTCACCATTCCTAGATTCAAGTAACTAACAGCTGTAGCATTTGCCCAATCAACCTCCGACTTATGAAGGCGAGGCGTTTCGAGCCAACCCAGCGTTACAATGTAATCTAATGGTGTTTGTGATACCAATCCAAGATAAGGAATATTTTTTAAAATTGTCTGCTTCAGGTGGTATTCTTCATCTATGGTATTTCTAAAACTTTCATCAGTTCTTCTCCTGGCCTGTATGTCCGGAAAACACATCCGCTTTTTTCTATACTGTCCTTCAACTGTACATTTAAAACAGCTGGAATATCCTCCATGCCCTTTTGTACCAAGAATAAAGGCCTTTGCTGGTGCATCACAAACTATAGTATGAATTTGAAATTTATATTCATTCCCGTCAATAGATAAGTTGGTATGTGAAAGAAGAATTGCTTCTTCTACAAAATCTCGTAAATATTCGTTACAATCAGATGGTTTTTCATTACCGTGATAAGTTCCTATTAAAAATACACATTTTTCTGGTACAAGGCTCCCAAGTATAGGCCAAAGACAGCTATTAGAAGACTTTGACAAAGGCAATCCATCTATGTTCACCGATATATTTATAATTGGTAAATTTTTTATTGGTACTTTCCGAAAAATGCTTTTAATTCCGTTTGATATGCCGAAATGGAAATATTCACCTGCATTAAGCAAACGTAGTTTGATACTTCGTGGTGTTTCAAGTAATGTTCGCGCATCACCTGGTAAGTTGGCAAGACAGTCATGTTCTTTTAGGTGCTTTAGTAAAGATGATAGCGCTACATGTGGAATATTGTAATCGACGGCCCCTTTAGCAATTCTTTCATGATAACTATTCACAAAGTGGGAATCATCTATATTTTCAACTTCACTTTCCAAAGTAATATTTGGACTTATTTCAAATGCATTGTTTAAACATTCTTCCGGGCTATGTTGAGATTGTAAGCTGTATTGCGTTTCAGATTCTAATTCACCATCGGATTCAGATTCTTCTCTGAAGGGCATAAATTTATCATTATCAGTTAGATTCGAAGGAGTCGAAGAATTTGCCTCAATAAGTCTGCGAACATGACGTGAACTAATTTCATTAAATGCTTTGCGCCTTTTCATCATTCGTCAAAACTGATACAAAAAAAAAAAACTAGTAAAAGCAGCAGACAGCTTACTAATATGTACGTAAAGTGGTTAAAATTATGAAGAACAAAAACAGGAAAACGAAAAAACTGTAACCTAAAGAACTATGATTAAATACATTATTCCATATATCTGACAATAAAATAAAATACGTTAAGTTGGTTCAATTAGTGCAATCACAAAAACAGAGTACTTGCACATAATTACTCTAGCACAGACCCAAAGAACCTTTTGCAGAGCGCAGTTCGCTCAGTGCAAGTGGATATCACAACTTTACTTCTAAGGCTACTAGTTCTAAGTGGCAAAAAGACAACCGTTTCGAAGAAGAAAACGAATTTTCGATAGTATTTGGTATTTGGGAGAACATCTCATTGGCTTAGCATTTTTCGAACTGAAGAACATCTTTTAGAAAACCGAAAAACAGGTTGTTCCAGTGTCTTAGAATAAACTTGGCGCTCCTCTGCAGAACCAAAGATATAGTTGATCCCCTGGATAAAAGTGGTATATATTCCTTGAATTGTTCATGTAATTCTATATACATTGGCCAGTCACCGAGAGCGGTTAAAATGAGATGTCGTAAACACAATAGACACATAGTAAACAATAAAAGTAATAGATCAAGTGTCACACATCATATTTTGAATACTTTGAACCATGATCTTCACTTAGATGTCTTCAAATTAATTAAGGCTGAATCAAATAAACAGAAACTAGACGCTTGGGAATCTCTTTTTATGCATTTGTATGAGGACCGCTTGATGAATTTAGGAGAAGCACCGATAGAGCATGGCCTTTTTTATTTGCTAGATTAAATCGATTGATAGCTCAGTCAACATTCATTTCTCTGAATAGATTTTTATCAGTAACTAGAATTTGATGTTTGAGTTATTTTTAATTTATTGTAGTGATCCTTAATTGTATTTTCTGTACTGTCTATTGAAACTGTTTCTCAGTTTATAAAGATTATGAAACAATAAGTAGCCTTTTTCTTACTCTATATCTTTAAGGAATAATTTGTTCAAGAATGGATCCACATTATCTGATTTAGTCATTGCCCACCATAGATTTCTTCAAAGGTTCTTGGCATTTCTTTTGGGTTTATTAATAATTATCCCAACTCTTGTAAAACAAATACGGAGTACTACTACTACTTAACATTTATAAAAAATAATTTGCTTTTAATTGATGAAATATATAACGTTTTTAACATAAAACTCTCGTTTTCTTAACGTTTTCGGCAAGCTAGTTCACTGGGGGGATAACCTATAACTAATATATCACAATAGCCAACAATACTACGTTAGGAAAGATTATAGTAAAATGCAATAAGAAACTGGAAATTAGATATGATGCCAATTAGATAATACACGTGAAAAATTATAGTAAAATGCAAAAAAAAAATGATACCAATATGTTCGAAGACACCACATAGGAATTCCGGTGTTAATAAGCTTATAGGCTCTTACCCGGATTCACCTGAAGGACTTCCAGTCAAGATAGTTCCCGCGCTTCAGAGGCTAACCAGTCTTTTCATCAACGATAAATAGTAATGCCTTGTAATTTATAAACTTATGTTTAGTTGAAAGTGCATAAAACACGTCAATTAGGCCATCCAGCAGCTGGTAGATGATAAATAGTATCACGAAATTCGTGTCCAATTAGCCAGCAATGATGAGTTCGGTTGTTTACGGCAATCTTACTTTAATCTAAATTAAACAAATTTGCAAGTTCACTCACTCACTTTAATTTTGGAAAAAGTTTATTACAACACACAAAAGCACATATACCTTATATGCATTTAATATAAAAGTACATAGCAATTGGTTTGAACAAGTATTAAAATACACGATAACAGACCGAAAAGAATTAAATTTTACAGCGATACAAAATGGCGTGACAGGCCGGCTTGATTTTTTCTTCTTTTTTCAAGACTGGGGCACATAATTTAGTGGTTGAAACTTTATTAAGTATTAGTATTTAGCAAATTTTAGCTAATATTTATTATTATTACAATTATTAATTATAGTTAAATTTATGCACTGAACAAAATCGAAACTTACAAAACACACTTTGTTATGGTCGTAGCTATTGCATATTGCAATATGCTACATGAAAAATGCTGATGCATGTACGCTGGCCTTAAGGTAAACCGCATACGGAACGCACCCCAACGAGAGTAATGCTTCCTCGAGCTCGTGAGCAATGGCGACATGTTGAAGGAAAGAAAAGAAGAAGACACTTTTCTGTCTCGACACGTCTTCCGCAGAATAGATATAGATATCTCCTATTTGCAATCGGTAAGAATATTTTTCGTATCCTCAAGAAAAAGAAACCAAACCAAAAAAAAAAAAACAAAGGAAATTTACCGAGAAGAAAAAGCCGCGGCATCTGTTTCGCATCGAAAGTTTTTACGGGAGACCACAATTAATCGGAAATTTTTTAAGAATCGTTCTACATTGATCGCAATAAGAGTTCCAGTGAAGGCTTCCCAGAATTAGCCTGAAACATTTTGAGGAATCCTCCTGCTTTTGGGGTCCTAGGATTCCAGCAAAGTTGCTCTAGACAATTCTCAGGATACATTTCCAAGAATATTTCTGCATGGTCACCATAGCTCCCGGAAGTTGCTTTAGTTCCAGATCAAAGTCACCGACTACTTATTACTTATTAGTCGTCAATGTTAAAGCTTTCACGGGGAATTGATGGAGTAGGGCTTCTAAACTTTTGATTATCTGACCCTGAAGAAACTCCAGAGGGAAATACGTGGCCGGTCTGAGTAATAAGCTCCACATAATATCTGCATCGCAAACAGTATGAAAAGCTGATAAAAGAATCGTTAAAGTATACATGCGAAACGAGCAAACATTTGCATTATACCACGTGAGGGAAGTAAGCTGTGGAAGAACCAAATCGGCTACGAGTTCAATAGATTATTCATCAATATTAATGTCGTAATCACCATGTTATGTATACTGTGACCATGTATCATTGGATTCTTCATGTGCTCATAAGAGCGTAACTACAGTCAGCAATTCCGAGCAGTTCAGTGTTTGAAGCAGGGAATATGGGGAAATAGAATTTATTCACATTGGCACATTTTGGACATAAGAAATCAGGAGATTGTTGGCAGAAAGAAAATTAATGTCCTAGCTTAAAATTTTTGTAAGGTTTCAGCTGTGTGGGATGAAGCGCTTCATCAGTCCAGGATTAACCACATAAGTAACAAATTCTTTTATAAACTTACATTTTAGAGGTCTAAGAGAAGCATTCTAATCCATCGCCAAATAGGAATAGTCATTATATTACAGAGTTAGTATTTAAATAGTCAGAGAAAAGTTTTTGAGTTCTCGTGTACAGCAGCTAGATTTTGAGTTAATGGATCTAATCACCATTTGTGATTAGCGCAGAAAAGTGACCTAGTCATAAGTGAAACCTCCAGTGTACTCTGATTCAAGCACTATCTACCGAATTAAATATCATCTAGGTGTAGGATAAATGATTGCTAAGGGCGTGACCTTAATAATAAGATTTTAAATACATATATTTTAATTTTGAATACCAGTTGCGATTAGGTTAGATGATTACTAAAGGCAATGACCTTATGACTGATATGTTTTTTTTTCGTACACATATTACAATCTTGAATTTAAAGCAATGAATGTAAATATGATTTAAGAGTAGACTAAATGTTTATTAAGGGTACTATAACCTTAGGACTGAGGTCCATCTCACATATATCCATATATATTTAAATTTGAATTTACACTGATGAACCAAGATATCATTTAAGAGTAGGCTAGTCGATCACTGATTCATGGTTAGTTTTAAACGCACATAATATTGGAATTGTCAGATCGAAGAGGTGCCTTATCCTGATAAATAAATGTGAGAGCCTTAGATGCCTATACATGTGTATTTGTGAAAATACGAGCAACGATATTTTTACTTAATAAATAGGAATAACGCTACGAAATGATGCTTTGAAAAGTTTTCTTTCTCCTTCACTCTCCTGGAGCCCTCTCAATGTAGAGGTTGACTAGGTCCGCTCCTCTACTCTATCTTTCCAGGTCAACACAAGGGACTTTGGACGATTGTGCTACCCAAAGTCAATGGGAGGATGGGGCCTGGCAAAGAAGGCAGACCATCTGCGCCTTCACTGGAATGCAGGTAAGTGACGTAAGAGTCCCTTCAGGACCGAGTGTGTGCTGGCTTGTTGGTTGTAGGCACGAAAATCTTTTTGATTATAGTTGATGACAAGCGGCAGGTTACTTCGGGAACTCCCCCCACACTCTCCGCCACCTTTAGCCGAGGTGCTAGCGTGCCACCCTGCACGAACGCTGTCATCGAGTGATCTGTCAGCTCATGCTGGCAGTTTGGACTTAACGTCCTGACCAATCACTCATCAAAATACGTCCATAACAAAATGGCGCCCAACGTTGGGCCACCTCAGTTGGACTTCGGTGTCTAATTATGACTTTTACCGAGGACTGCGATTACTTGAGAGATGGACATTTGGCTGTTAGTTAAATAGTCTGACTCGGTAACCGCATAATCGGTGGAAGTTATATGCGGACCTGAGTCCAATTGGTTTTTGTTATTAGAAAATTTTTTTTTTAACGTAAAGTTCTTGAAAGTTTTGTTGAAAGTTTGAAAGTAAAGTTAAAGTAAAGCTTTGAAAGTATTTGAGATTTCGATTTTTTTTTGATTTGTATTGGTTAAAGTAACGTAATATTTTGAAAGTTCTGAAAGCTTTTTGAGAATTTTTTTTTGAATGATCTTTCCCGCTGGCCTTCTGCCATGGAAATGGTAGGTGGCCTCACAAAATTTTTTGTGTGAGCTCCCACGGAGACGTGTCTCTGTTGGCCAACTGTCTGGACAGAGTAGTGAATCTGTGAGACGACTTTCCGGCTTTCAGCCAATTAGTCGACCAGATTCATGGTTCTGCCCGGTTGGAAGGTTAGCTGGACATGAAGATCAGGTGAGGAGGAAGGAAGGAGTTGTTGGAGGGTGTGAGTGATGCTGGAGACCTTCAGCAATCAGGAGTTGGCGTACTGCTAACTGCCTGGCTGAAGAATCTCTAGTATCATTTTCAGTCTCTAGCTTCCCCAAAATGACTCCTCCCCGATTTCTGTGGGAACTCCACATATTTTTCATGCACACACTCACGTCACATGCCTGTATCCGTTTTCTGACCTTGTGGGTGAGAGAGCGACCTGACCTCTTATGTTGAGAGTTGGCTCGGGGAAGTGAAGGAGGATTGTTTGTTGTTGAATTTTTTTTGAACGTGACATTTCCGAATTGGATTATTGTCACTCGCATGTGTACTGTCTCGATTCGAGAATACTCAGCGAACTTTTCAAAGCTTTGACTTTTTTTTGGAAAAAAATTCTTTGTACTTCTTCGGACGTTTGGGAATACGTTTTTAAATTATAGTATCTTGTCCCAACGTTCAAATTTTTAAAGTTAGTAGCTTGTTAGCATCGATTTCTGGGATTTTTTTAATTTCTCTGACTGTTTTTTTTTCAAACCTTGAATTTGTAAAACTTTTTCAACTTTGACTTACAATGGCTACACAGAGGACACCACCTCCTGGGAAGAACGGTGTGACTAGGTTGCGTGAGCCATGCACGATCTGTAGAGACATAAGTTGGTCAGCTGAACAGAAACTAGTCATGACCACGTGCGGACTTGTCTTTCATGAGGCATGTATCCAGACCTGGATAGGCGAGCATTCCAGTTGTCCTAACTATAGACGCCGCCTCACGCTACAGGACCTCACTGGTTACACTGGTGCCTTTCCTAAAAGAACGAATAAGGTGAAGCCCGCGAAGTCAGCTAGGCGCGATTCATTGCCGACCTTTGACTTGCCTACCTTCGACTTACCACTAACGAATCGACGATCTTTATCACCAGGAATGCCCGATTTGCACTCAAGGACTTTTGTAGATCCGAGTCCACGACAGAATAGTCCAGCGCGTACAGCTCAAGGCCATTCCCCAGCTACGGATGCGTTGATGGCAGGCTTACGCTTACAAATGCAGGACTTGGTACGTGAAGGTCTCGAACAGAGCCTTCATGTTTTGCGGACTGAGTTAGTAAATAGTGTCCGACAGCAAGTAGCAGCTGCAATGCCGCCAATAGACTTTTCACGACCTCCTCCGGCTATGGGAAATCCCAGACCATCTGACGATTTTCCTTCTCTGCATAGACAATCCTTTAATCGACCTTCATCAGCTTTTGGTCAGCCTAGAAGTCAGCCTGCCCCAAACGTTGTACCACCTCCACTACCGCAACCTATTCGTGTCCCTGCAGGCATACGACAGCGACGTTCTGACAGCCCTATCCGCAGGTGGAATATATCCTACAGCGGTGACAGCTCTCGGCTCACAGTCGATGAATTGGTATTTCGGGTAGAAGCTTTGACTTATTCTGCTTTGGCAGGAGACTGCGACCTACTGGTGCGCCACATGACGACTCTGCTTTCTGGACCAGCAATGGACTGGTACTGGTCTCTTCTGAGGCAAAATTCCACGCCGTCATGGGAGTATGTGAAAGCAGCTCTATTAGCTGAATCGGGAGTCCCCAAAGACGACCTTAAGGTCAAGGTCCAGCTTATGTTGCGCAAGCAGAAAGCAGGGGAGTCATTTGCTACGTATTACCAGCATCTGGTACAGCTACGAGAGCAACTGCAGAACCCGTTGCCAGACGTTGAATTTTTGGAAATAGTCAATTCAAATTTACTGCCAGAGATCCAAAACAAAATTTGTTTGCATCCTACAAACACCATCCACCAGCTCAGGATTCTTGTGAATCAAATTCAAGCGACGCAGCAGGGCATCGCGACAGTAAGTAGTTGGAACGTTTATCGCGGAAAAAGAGTCAGTGAGGTGGATGGATACTATTCGACTGAGGCTGAACTGAATACGTCACCTGAACGCAGTGAGGAAGTCTCACTATCTACTATTTCAACCCCTAAACATGAAACCTGCTGGAATTGTGACCAGCCCGGTCACTTTTACCAAGATTGCCGGCAGGAACGACAAGTTGTGTTCTGTTACGGATGTGGACGGGAGAACACCTTCAAGCCAGATTGCATTCCATGTCAACAGAAAAACTTCAGACGGGTCGGGAATACCACCACCTCTTTCCGACCAGCGTTGACATCACGAGCAATCAATGCAACGAACACTCCAGTTCAAGCCTTGAACAAGGAGGAAGGTCCGCTCCATTAGCAGACACTAGCGATAACTCCCTGATATGACCACTGATATCATTCAGTGACTCTGATGATATAAGTAAAATACTTGATTGTACGATTACTTCATTGGCAGTGGCGGAGAACTTAATAGACTTCTCCGCAGATCTTCAGGCTCTTATCTCCACTTCTGGGGAGCCTATGACATTATTAGACACCTCCTTAGAAGAATCTTTAATCTTCGATGTCCCGTTGACACCTATAGCACGCATAGCTGACAAAGTTATTGGGCAGGAGATTTGGCCTCCTGTCATTTCTGTGTTGAAACGGCCACCAGGCTCTGTTACGACGAGTGGGCGTGAACCAATTTTACATCCGCTGACGCCGTATCATACGCGTCTGCGGAAATACAGAGCGGCAAGAGACCGAATTTTCTCCTCGGTAGTGGAGTTAGCTGACATTATGTTTCCTGACCTGGATATGAGACCGAAAAGGAAACGATCAACTATTCGTTGGCGGGAATACTGTCGACGAATGAAACTAGAAAGAAAAAAACTGGCACAGATTTCCGTGTTGATGCCAAACAACATTCGACCGTACGCCGAAGTACAGCTGCTCGGGCGAACTGAGCCTGGATTACTTGATAGTGGTGCCACTGTCAGTATTCTAGGTCAGGAAGCTCTAGAGAAGCTTGCGGAAGCAGATGTCGAATGGAAGAAGTATCAGACACAGGTCCAAGTAGCTAATGGTGCCATGACGACTGTTCATGGTCATGTGAACTTGGACGTCACTTTCCGTGGTAAGACCCAAAACGTGCGTTTTTACGTGGTTCCTGGGCTCACACAGGCACTATATCTGGGAATAGACTTCTGGCGTCTATTTGAGTTGGATCCAGATGTCCTGGGTATAGTCGCAGAAGTGAATCCAAGTATAATAGCTACCTCTGACACCGACTGCCATATTCTTTCTAGTCTCGATCAACAACGCTTAGAAGCCACCAAACAGCTTTTCCCCTCTTTCGCCTCTCTAGGCCTGGGAAAAACATCATTGGTCACTCACAGGATTGAAACGCATGACGCAGCTCCGATAAAACAGAGGTTTTATCCGATTTCACCGGCAGCACAGAGTTTGATGGATGCCGAATTAGAGGGAATGCTATCACTGGGTGTGGTAGAGGAGAGCCAGAGTCCTTGGAGCTCTCCAGTTGTTCTGGTAAGGAAGCCTAGAAAAGTCCGGCTTTGTTTTGACACCAGGAAGCTCAACTCTGTTACGAAGAAGGCTGCCTATCCGCTTCCGGAGATAGATGCTCTTCTGAGTCGACTTCCTCCGGCAAACTACATTACGAGCCTGGACCTGAAAGACGCATTCTGGCAGATCCCACTGGACGCTGATTCCAGAGAGAAGACTGCTTTCACAGTACCTGGTCATCCTCTCTATCAGTACACGGTGATGCCATTCGACCTATGCAACGCTCCACAAACTATGTGTCGCTTCATGGATAAGGTCATTCCTTTCGATCTTCGTGAGAACGTTGTCGTCTATCTAGACGATTTATTAATTCTGTCATCAGACTTTGACTCGCATCTCACGCTATTATCCCGTGTAGCGGATTGAGGAAAGCTGACCTCACTATCAATGTCGAGAAGAGCAAGTTTTGCATCAAGGAGACCAAATACTTGGGTTTCGTAATCGGGAAAGGAGGAATTAGGACTGACCCAGACAAGATCTCAGCTATAGTTGACTATCCGTCAACTAAAACTGTTCGGCAAGCCCGACGCCTACTAGGTATGGCGGGATAGTATAGACGGTTCATCCCGAACTATGCTGATGTCACTGCCTCCATAACAGACACCTTGAAAAACCCTAGTCAGTTCAAGTGGACACCTGAAGCCCAGACGTCTCTTGATCTTTTAAAGATAAAACTTACTTCTGCTCCGTTGCTAGTGAGTCCAGATTTCACCAAACCGTTCGTCATCCAGTGCGACGCGAGCCAACATGGTATTGGAGGAGTGCTGCTTCAACTAGATGACGATCGCCACGAGAAGCCAATAGCCTACGTCTCGAAAAAGTTGAACTCGGCACAAAGAAATTACACCGTCACAGAGCAAGAATGTTTAGCTGCAATCTTGAGCGTACAGAAGTTCCGGCCCTTCATAGAACTTATGCCGTTTAGGATAGTGACGGATCATGCGAGGTTGAAATGGCTGATGTCTCAAAAGGACCTCAGCGGTAGACTCGCACGGTGGAGTTTGAAGCTTCAGGGCTTCGACTTCACTATTGAGCACATGAAAGGAAGCCTGAACGTCGTCCCTGATGCGCTGTCATGCATTCATTGTGACAGCATGAACACAAACGAGGATCCTGGCCCGGAAGTTGACCTTAGTTCACCATATTTCAATTCGTTGGAATATGAGGAACTGAGGCATAAGGTTAAAACTGCTTCTGGTAAACTACCAGATCTTTGCGTCAGGGATGGCTTCGTGTACATTCCAACTGTTCCGAGAACAGGTGATCCGATTCAGAAAGAAGAAGCTTGGAAGCTTTGGATTCCACGAGGGCTTGTCACCGACGTCATTTCGAGGGCTCATGATCCGCCGCTAGCTTCACACGGTGGTATAGGGAAAACACTGGAACGTCTGCGAAGGCATCTGTACTGGCCGCGAATGGCAGATGATGTCAGAAACTACGTAGGCGCCTGTGACGTGTGTAGGGAGACGAAAGCTCCTAATACTATTTTACGACCACCTATGAGGGTCTAGTCTGTGACAGAACGACCATGGCAAAAGCTGTACATTGATTTTCTAGGTCCATATCCTCGGTCAGTAAAAGGAAACGTCTGCATCCTAATAGTTCTTGACCACTTTTCAAAGTTTCCAATTCTCAAACCTATGAGAAAAGCGTCTTCACCCAATGTGTGCCAATTCATTGAGACCGAAGTGTTCCACTTGTTCGGAGTTCCTGAAGTGATCGTCTCTGACAATGGAGTCCAGTTTTGCTCGACTCAGTTCACCAGATTATTGGAAAAGTATGGGGTAAAGCATATGCGAACGGCAGTTTACTCGCCGCAAGCAAACGCCTCAGAGCGGGTAAACAGGTCTCTATTGTCGGGGATTGGAGCATATATTGAGAAGGAACACACGAGATGGGATGAGAAACTAAGTCATGTAGCTAGTTCCCTCAGGAGCTCTTTCCATCAAGCTACTGGTTTCTCTCCCTATCGAACACTCTTCGGTCAACAAATGATTGAACATGGCAGCTCCTATTCCATCTTGAGGAGCCTTGGAAATCTTAATGAGCCATTGAGAGTGGACGTAGAAGACAAAATGAGATTGATCCGTGCGAGAGTGCAGGAAAACTTACAACACGCATTCGAACAGGGTTCACGAGCCTACAATCTCAGGGCGAAACCTGTCGAGTTCAAAGTTGGTCAAGAGGTATTCAGAAGGAATTATGCCCAAAGCAATTTCCAGCAGCAGACCAGTGCAAAACTGGGACCGAAATTTGTCAAATGTCGAGTCAGAGCCAAGAAAGGAAATTCTCTATACGAGCTTGAAGATCTGCGGGGAAAACTGTTGGGTGTCTATCACGCCAAAGACATCAAGCAGTGACCATCATTGTGAGAACATCGTCTATACCTATTGTCGTTTATTCCTGGTAGCCCTAATAAGGCATCCAACCAGCTTCACTGGCCAACTACCGGATGCCAATGTGCCGCTTAGGACATTCCCAGCCTATCGGCCGACATACCTTTTTGACAATAGTGCAATTTTCTCCCTTTTCCCTTCTCCCTAGCATAGTAATGCTACACTATGTTAATCCTTCCTACATGGTAACCCTACGGTAGATAGCTGTCGCAGGTATCCCACTTAAATATATGTCTCTGAAAATTTTAGGACGAGTCAACATGTCACT
Source organism: Dioctria rufipes (assembly GCA_963924295.1). Taxonomy (NCBI): domain Eukaryota; kingdom Metazoa; phylum Arthropoda; class Insecta; order Diptera; family Asilidae; genus Dioctria; species Dioctria rufipes. Next base: position 139,044,874 of record OZ002740.1, read on the forward strand.
ACCTCGACGACGCCTTGGAGACGCACCTTTGCACGGTCGGCGGTCTGAGATTAGAGTGAGATGTTGTGCCGGGAAAGCCTAGTGATCAGTTCTTTAGGTTATTGATCGCAGGGCTTCCTCAGCATCTCGGTGAGGGAAGGCAAAGAGACATCGATCGGCTGGATTTTTTGGGTTGCCTGCCTGTCGATGTACCTTTGACTTCCTACACGGAGAAGGATGTCGAGGTCTGATCGAGGACTGACGAGCCTTCGGGCATGTGTCTTCGATGCCTCATCGGTCAGGTAGAGTCCGAGTGATGAGGAAAGCATTGGGTCGTGGGTCGAGACACACATTGAGCGCCCGCAGCGATGAGGCCTATGTTTAAGACCGGCTAGCTCAGTCGACCATTTTTCAGCGTCGTCTGAACCACAGGTGGTGCAGACTACTCTGTATTGTTATGGTCGTAGCTATTGCATATAGCAATATGCTACATGAAAAATGCTGATGCATGTACGCTGCCTTAAGGTAAACCGCATACGGAACGAACCCCAACGAGAGTAATGCTTCCTCGAGCTCGTGAGCCATGGCGACATGTTGAAGGAAAGAAAAGAAGAAGACACTTTTCTGTCTCGACACGTCTTCCGCAGAATATATCTCTCGAAACGAATTTATCGCATTTCCAAGGACATCTACGAGGAATCTGACCCTGTAAGTAATTTCGAAAGAATTTTCATCTATAGATATCTCCTATTTGCAATCGGTAAGAATATTTTTCGTATCCTCAGGAAAAAGAAACCAAACTAAAAAAATAAAAAGAAATTTACCGAGAAGAAAAAGCCGCGGCATCTGTTTCGCATCGAAAGTTTTTACGGGAGACCACAATTAATCGGAAATTTTTTAAGCATCTTTCTACATTGATCGCAATAAGAGTTCCAGTGAAGGCTTCCCAGAATTAGCCTGAAACATTTTGAGGAATCCTCCTGCTTTTGGCGTCCTAGGATTCCAGCAAAGTTGCTCTAGACAATTATCAGGATACATTTCCAAGAATATTTCTGCATGGTCACCATAGCTCCCGGAAGTTGCTTTAGTTCCAGATCAAAGTCACCGACTACTTATTACTTATTAGTCGTCAATGTTAAAGCTTTCACGGGGAATTGATGGAGTAGGGCTTCTAAACTTTTGATTATCTGACCCTGAAGAAACTCCAGAGGGAAATACGTGGCCGGTCTGAGTAATAAGCTGCACATAATATCTGCATCGCAAACAGTATGAAAAGCTGATAAAAGAATCGTCAAAGTATACATCCGAAACGAGCAAACATTTGCATTATACCACGTGAGGGAAGTAAGCTGTGGAAGAACCAAATCGGCTACGAGTTCAATAGATTATTCATCAATATTAATCTCGTAATCACCATGTTATGTATACTGTGACCATGTATCATTAGATTCTTTATGTGCTCATAAGAGCGTAACTACAGTCAGCAATTCCGAGCAGTTCAGTGTTTGAAGCAGGGAATATGGGGAAATATAATTTATTCACATTGGCACATTTTGTACATAAGAAATCAGGAGATAGTTGGCAGAAAGAAAATTAATGTCCTAGCTTAAAATTTTTGTAAGGTTACAGCTGCGTCGGATGAAGCGCTTCATCAGTCCAGGATTAACCACGTAAGTAACAAATTCTTTTATACACTTACATTTTAGAGGTCTAAGAGAAGCATTCTAATCCATCGCCAAATGGGAATAGTCATTATATTACAGAGTTAGTATTTAAATAGTCAGAGAAAAGTTTTTGAGTTCTCGTGTACAGCAGCTAGATTCTGAGTTAATGGATCTAATCACCATTTCTGATTAGCGCAGAAAAGTGACCTAGTCATAAGTGAGACCTCCAGAGTACTCTGGGGGGGCCTGGCAAAGAAGGCAGACCATCTGCGCCTTCACTGGAATGCAGGTAAGTGACGTAAGGGTCCCTTCAGGACCGAGTGTGTGCTTGTTGGTTGTAGGCACGACAATCTTTTTGATTATGGTTGATGACAAGCGGCAGGTTACTTCGGGAACTCCCCCCACACTCTCCGCCACCTTTAGCCGAGGTGCTAGCGTGTCGCCCTGTACGAACGCTGTCATCCAGTGATCTGTCAGCTCATGCTGGCAGTTTGGACTTCACGTCCTGACCAATCACTCATCAAAACATACATCCATAACAACTTCACAATAATAATATTTGGCGTCCGCAAGTCTAACATCAACGAAATTCAAAACAAGACTGCGAATTGCGATTGCGATTCCGGCCGGCTAATTTTCAGTTTGTGTCGTGTGGTCACACACACTCACAAGCAAATGGTAGGCAGCCTAAAAAGTATGCCCAATATTTTTTTCCTCTAAATTATGACGTCACTCTGGACAATCTTACTTGAACACTTTAGAAATTCTGCGCCAATTTCAGAACAAATTTGTCCTGAATGACATCAAAATGGAGGAAATGGAGGAAACTCTGTGGATTGATCATACCACACTGAGGCTGTAGTCCATTAGCCATACATACAGCCATAAAATTCGACCGCACCTGCAGCAGTCATGTTGCTTGTGGAGAATTATTTGATATGAATATGTATGTACTTGGTTATTGTTAAGAAACGTTATAATATAGATACTAGATTCGACGATAATAATAGCAGGAAACAATATTTTTTCTAATGCTTAAAAGTGATTCTTGGAACGAATTCAATATTTTTTCGGATGTCCTAAAGACGTCTGGAGGACGTTGTGATAAGAATAAAATTGCAAATAAGCATCAATTAATATCCCATATAAATCAATGATTGGGACATTTCGAAATTATGTTACGAGGATCTCTAAGGGACGTCGCATATACCCCGGGACAAAAACGGGATGTTTGGGACTGAAATGGGATATCCCAAGTCTATCTTGTGTTATGTGGGGCCATATGTTGATATATTTCATGCATTGACAACTACTGTCAAGGATATTGCTGAATTTTTATTAAATTTATTTAAAAATTTTCATTGAAGAAAAATACCATTTCTCAACTGGGAATTTTAACACTGAAAAGTGAACGAGCTCAAAAAGTTACAGATCTCACAGGAAACACTTTAAATCTGAGCGGCGGGGTATGAATTTAAGGAAGCGAACCTTTATTACAAAATGGATTAGATTTAACCATGAAATTTTTAAAAATAGTTCCATCACATAGCCGAGAAATTTTAACAATAATGTGAAGTCCAACTACATGTGATCCAGTTGATTTAAATCTTACAATTGAAGTAGTCAGTTTAACACCATAAAAGCCGATTTATGTGTTTTAGGCATTAACAAATTAGTGTTCGCTGTTCAGTTGTTAGCTTATCGGAGGACTGAGGAGATACGTGCTTGTCGTTTTCTGCAAATTCATACCCCGCCGCTCAGATTTATATATACCTTGGGCTATAGCCATGTCTCTTTCTTTAATATATTTCTAACCTACTTCACGATACCCTGAAGAAATCCACGCTCATGCACATGAATTTTACAGGTATCAACACTTCCTGTTGTTCCTATATTCTAAGCCATAGCCCACACAAATGAGGATATTGGAACTTTTTACGTCAAGAAGTATTCGCGGGTGAAAAATGCCGAAATGCCAAGTTTCGATCGGGAGTACGAGCAGCATACCAATACTACAGCAAACCGGCCATTTTGAAATTGCGAAATTTCTGAAATTTCTCATTGGACGATTGTAATGAGCCGCCATTACCTCTAAAAAGATGAGATTACATTCGTAATCTCTAGAATTTTATTAAAGCAGAAATTCTGAAAGAAATAAGACTCATTCTTCAAATCATCGCCAGAGTAAAAGTGCAGCGTCATATTTCTAGCTGAATAATGTTGACTGCCTGGGGTTCATTGCAACACCATTTCACTAGCACGAGACCTAAAGCGCAACCTCAGCTTTGTTGTGCATTGTTCACGAGCTTTTGTGGGTCAACCCGTTTACGCAAGCAAACATAAGCAATACGACGGGCGATGACCGCTACGTAAATAAGCGCGGTGAAATTTTCCCCTATATCGCTATGTATGAAGCTAGAATTAATGCAATGGCGCGCACTTCTTGCTGTTGTAAATAATAAGAATATGCGTTTCCCTTCTTTTGAGGTTCCCCTCCTAAAAGGTATGATGATCGATATGTATCGATCAAGAAAAATAACTGAAAATAGATAAAAAGCCGGTGGTTGGAGGGTTCAGGTGATTAATTTATTAATAGTTATAGCGGTGAATAGGAGAGTCCCCCGACCAACGGTAAGGCCTCTTATTCCGGTTATAAAGAAAGTTTATATAAATGGTTTTATTACAAGAAGAATAAAAATTTAAATAAAGGAGTTCGTTCAATTTAAATAAAATTAAAAGACTTTAAAAAAAAACAACACGTTTGTTCAGGGCAGGTGAACTTCTAAAAAGAAAAGCACTCCCTGTCCTTTGTTGCAAAGAAATAACAAGATTGTCAACATAAAAAACTGGTGGCAGCGGTGCAGATTCGTTAAGAATCAGTCTACAAAGAGATTGTCCTGAAGCAATAGGCATCTCCAACAAAGGGATATAGCCTGAAATAATAGGCATCCCCAACAACTGGGATAGTCCTGGACCAATTGGAATCCCAATTCAATTAAAACCCCGAAGGAAGACACCAATAGGCAAGGACCCTCAGGAAATTGCTGATTTAAAAGAGGAAATTTCCCGTATGGAACAGACTGCCGGAGAGGATGAGGACACCATGGATTTCACCCGGTATATTATGTTGAAGCAACGCCTGGCTCAACTCACCAAGTAAGAAAAGAAAAAAAGGGGAAAAATTGTTTTACATATATATACCTATATTTTATAAAAAAAAAAAATCAATACTTTTATATATTTTTATATTTTAATTTTTAAGAAGTGTATAAGTGTACACCTACAGTGAAAGTTTTGTGTTGGTTCGGCTCAAGTGAAATTCTGTTAATTTTATCAATCAATATTATAATATTATATATATATCCAAAGATTCAGTACATCTCTCCAATTAAAATTAAATTGCAAAGGTAGAATTTCCTTCAAATGCTACTACAATCCTTAATTTTTTTTGTGGTACGAAACTTTAAAATAAAAATTTTTTTTCTCATCAAACTATTGCAAGTTTGTTTCAATAGAATTTATTATTATTTTTTTTTTAGTGTAAATGTCGTATAGTAATATGGGAACTGTTTTCGCGTTTTGGCTCCACAGATAATCGAAATCTTTTTTTTTTCGTTTTTTCTTTCTCTCGAATTAAATTGTGAAATCCTTGTCATACATTTGTTGTTGTACTGAGATTTGAATTTTTCTGCCAGAGCTCCTAGATACTGTTAAAAGCCCTCTTACAACAACCACAAAGGGCACTACATTAACCGTAAAAATAAGAACCCGACGGAATAGTTTCTCCTCCCCGCCACCGACAGTAAAGTAAATCCTAGACGGAGGCGGAGTAGATCACTTCCCACTCTAAAAGAGAAAACACCCCAGAAGTTGCTCATAAAAATAATGGCTGAGTTAAAAATCTCCATTTCTGATGCCCGGAACATGATACTGGACTTCGGTGGCAATCCTAATGAACTAGACCGTTTCATTGGCTGCTGTGACACTCTGTTCGATACAGCTAAAGGAGAGCCAGAGAGGAAACTTTTCCTAAATATTCTGAAAACAAGATTAGTTGGTTCTGCTTATGAGGTGGTAAAAAATGGTGACCACACTAAGTGGGATGACTTTAAGGAATTCCTAAAAGAACAATTCCAAGTAGAGCGTCCTAGAGTAATAGTCCAGGCAGAGCTCCTACGTCTGAAGCAAACTACTAGAGAAGATGTAGTGGAATTTGCACAGAAACTCAACAGATTGTTGACAGAATTGAATAGCGTAGTAGTAACGTTAAGGATCCTGCAGCAAAGAAATATCTGTTAGAGGAAATGAGCTAAACGCAGTAAGAACGTTCGAAGACGGTTTGAGAAACGAACAACTTCGAGTAATCGTTAAATCAAAAGGAGAGACTAACCTCCGAAAGTTAATTACTTACGCTTCAGAGCACTCCATACGTCTAGATGCGCTTGCTAGGTTGAATGAACCAGGCAAAATAATTCAGACGTGCGAAACTTGTGGAAAAAGAGGGCATTCAAAAGGTACTTGTTTTCGCAACAAAATTATTCCTTCGTTCTATCCTCCTGAACCCCAAATAAAGAAGGAAGTCCATCAGCTAAGGTGTACTTACTGTCACAAACCTAATCATAACAATAACGAGTGTAGAACTCGTATCCGCGACGAAAGAAATCGCAGGCAAGGCCAATATGTGCCCGCTCAATACCAGCAGCAAGCACTTCCTGCTCCGCGCTCAGCCTATCCAACTTCAGCCAGGCAAGTAAGATGGAACACATTAACAAGAGACAGTTCGGAAAACGATCTCATGCGGATGGAGTACAACGGCACCTCCACCCGTGTAACAGAAGCCGTAACTCATCAGGGTCCGGAACATCAATCCGAGTACCAATAGAAATATCACAAAATGCAGTAACTTTAATAATTCCCCTAAATATTTCAAAAAAGAAAAACCCCACATTATTAATCGACACTGGTGCTGAAGTTAGTCTTTATAAGTTAAATTCAGTAAAAGATGAAACCCCAGTGTACGAAGATCTTAAGTGCGATATCACTACACTCTCAGGAGATAATCTCACTTCAGTGGGAATCTCCCATGGTAATATGAAAATGCAAGACTTCTCTATACAACACCAATTCCATCTCATAAAAGAAAATGTTTCAGTCGCTCACGATGGTTTACTTGGTAACGATTTTTTAAATAAATACAAATGCATAATAAATTATGCAGAGAGTTATCTACAATTGAATTTAAACGCTCAAATTCAAAAATCATTCTTTGAAAACAATTTAAAGCCCCATAGCGGCACAATAAAAGCCCATAGTGGCAATTTAAAGCCCCATAGTGGCACTAATATACAAAGAAATAACTTAAAAATTTCCCGGGAAAGCAATTCGGTGTGTAGGAGTTCAATGAGTAATAATTCTCGTGGAATAAATCAGAACTGCACTACCTATGTGAATTGTGAGCCTCTACTACCGAAAACTCAGGTAAAAAAAACGGACAGTGCATATATCCTGCTACCACCAAGGTCCAAAAAAATAGTAGAAATCAGAGTCAAACGGAAAATAAATTCTCTCCGCATACATAAGGAGGTTAAACCAGGCGTGTATCTGGGCAAAGTCATAACAAAGCCCAATGAAGAACGAACACGAGTTCTGTTACTAAACTGTAATGAAAAGGAAGTAAAAATAGACCCGAGCGAACTGAATCCCGAATGGGATGATCCCTTGAACTATGATATTTTCTCAATAGGTCCAGACAAAGTCGTAGGCCATAATCGTCTCGAAAAATTAGGAAAAATTCTTCACCTAGAGCATTGCAATAAGGAGGAAAAACAATCAGTTTTAGATATATGTTGACATTATAACGAATTGTTCCTATTAGAAGGCGATAAACTATCATGCACAAATGAAGCCAGCCACAATATACCCACTATAGCTCACAAACCCCCTGTATATATCAAGCCATATAGGCTTCCAGAATCACACAGACAGGAAATAAATTGTCAGATTGATAACATGCTAGAGGAAGGAATAATCACCCCCAGTAAGAGTCCCTGGAATTCCCCGCTACTGCTAGTTCCAAAAAAGCCTGACAGTGAAGGTAACAAGAAGTGGAGAGTAGTAGTGGATTTCCGAAGGCTAAATGATATAACTCTGGGAGATGCTTACCCTTTGCCTAACATCACTGACATTTTAGATCAATTGGGCAGATCCAAATATTTCAGTACCCTGGATCTGGCCAATGGTTTCCACCAGATACCAATGGACAAGGAAAGTGCAGAAAAGACTGCAATTAGTACTCCTTATGGCCATTATCAGTTCAATCGAATGCCGTTTGGGTTAAAAGGTGCCCCGGCTACTTTCCAAAGACTAATGAACTCGGTACTAACAGGATTGCAGGGCTTGCACTGCTTTGTATACCTAGATGATATAGTCATCTACGGATACAGCTTGAAGGATCATAACGAAAGATTAATCGAAGTCTTCGAAAGCTTCCGAAACAGTAACCTCAAGTTGCAGCCCGATAAATGTCACTTTCTTCAAAAGGAAATAGGATATTTGGGCCATGTCGTTAGTGCTGATGGAATACATCCTGATCCATCTAAGATCGAAGCCGTTAAAACATGTCCCACCCCAAAGAAGGCAAAAGACATAAAAGCCTTCCTGGGATTTGTCGGTTATTACAGACGCTTCATTCACAATTTTGCAAAAATTGCGCAGCCCCTTACCAGGTTGTTAAAGAAGGACATCGTAGTATTGAAAAAGAGCCTTATAACTGCACCAGTTCGCGCCTACCCACAGTTCGACAAAGAATTCTGCATTACTACGGACGCTAGCGATGTAGCGCTTGGAGCTGTTCTTTCGCAACAACATACTGACGGAGAGCATCCCATCTGCTATGCTAGTAGAACCCTTAATCCTGCAGAAACCCGATATTCCACAATAGAGAAGGAATTGTTCGCTATCGTATATGCTGTGGAACAGTTCAGACCATACGTCTACGGAAGGAGATTCATTATAATAACTGACCATAAACCTTTAGTATGGCTGATGAACCTTAAGGACTGTTCCTCACGGCTCATGCGGTGGAGAATACGATTAGAGGAGTACGACTATACTATCCTGTACAAATCAGGAAAGCTCGACGGGAATGCAGATGCACTAAGTCGGATTGTCCCAGAGAACCCAGAGGATATTAAGGGCAAAACAATCAACGTAATTACGCGAAATCAAGCAAAAAATGCTAAAACTGGTACAGAAACAGCCGAAATGGAGAAACTGTATAACGAATACTTATCTGCGATTCACACAGATGCTAACACCCTCTTTATTATAAACCAAAGCCCCTTAACAGGAATCAAAGGTGTAACGTGCAAATACTTCCTTATCTCCGAAGAAGAAACTCTACTCAAAAAAATTCCTGACTTAAGAGAAAGATTAAAACAACAAACGACAGTTATTAAACCCTTTAAGGAATATACGTATATAATAGCTAAAATAAAGTTACCCCTGAAAACCAAGCCCGATTTTCTAATCTTATTAAAAACCCTCCGAGAGTTCTATGAGTATCACGCAAAGCAAAGAGTCAAAGATTTGAATATAACACTTCCATGCACAGATCCGCCCAATATTGCTGAGATCAAAAATGCAGTTCAACACTTATTTAAGGCAACTCCAGTGACCATATACTCATCCAAGATAGTAACTTTGAGCGATCCCAAAGACATAGCTGACGTCCTTAAGACTTATCATGAGTCACCACTTGGCGGACATCAGGGCATAGAAAGAACTACAAGACGCATACGCATGTCTTACAATTGGCTCAGCTTGAAAAAAGATGTAAAAAAATTCGTAAAAAATTGCCAATCGTGCCAGGCAAATAAATTAACAAGAAACCCCAAGATTCCTATGAGAATAACTACCACTAGCTCGAAACCGTTCGAAAAAATATTTCTAGACATTGTGGGTCCACAATGGATACAAATATTTGCTCACTTTTCAGGATGACCTTACAAAGTACTCCGAAGCCATTCCATTAGCTAGCCCTGAAGCGCGAATCATTGCAGAGGCGTACGTAACGGGAATAGTCTGCCGACATGGAGTTCCTGAAGCCATTCTAACGGATCAAGGGTCCAATTTTATGAGTGAAATGTTCACAGAAGTGTGTAAATTATTAAAGATTAGAAAACTTCGAACAACACCTTACCACCCTCAAACCAATGGAGCCCTGGAACGATCCCACAGAACACTGGCCGAATACCTTCGTCACTATGTCAATAGAGACACGGCAACTTGGGATTCCTGGATACCCTACTCCATGTTCGTGTATAACACAACACCACATTCAAGTACGAATTATACTCCTTATGAACTACTTTACGGATTTCTGGCAAATATCCCTTCGCCACTTGGAGCAGAGCCGAAGGTGTGCTACAATTATGAAAACTACGCTAATTAATTAAAGGCTATATTACAACATGGATACAGGATCGCCAGAGAAACTCTCATGAGAAAAAAGGAAATAATGAAGTCATACTACGACAGAACAGCTCAAACAAAAACATTCTGTGTTGGAGAAAAAGTTCTTCTGAAGAACCACGCTAGAAAAAATAAATTTGCCCCCCTATGGTCAGGCCCCTATGAAATAACCCAAATAAACTCTAGCGAAAACTCGGCTATCAAGATAGCAAATAAGCATAAGACCATACACAACAACAATCTTAAACTTTTTACAGAATAAATAAGAACTGGAAAAATTACTATTCTAGGCTAACAATCTGCATCTGCCTTTTAATTGGAAGTGTACCTATCAACAACGCAATGGAGCAAGTTGAAGTTACGGAATTTTATGCAGATACAGGTATTTATTTTGAGGAATTGGGACACGTGGAATTATACAGCGATGAATGGAAAGCTATCACTCATTTTGATCTGCGTAACCTACGATACGAGACAGTTTTACTGCAAGAATACACAGCTCAAATATCTTCGCTGTGTAACTCGCTGAGAACAAAGGTTGACGAATTGCAGTACTGCCAAGGAATAACACAACTAACTAACACCATTATGTCGGACATCGAACACAGAGAGAAATTGTTAAAACCAAATAGAGTTCGAAATAAGAGAGGATTGTTCAATGCAATAGGAACTGTAAGTAAAACCTTATTTGGTACTCTAGTTGAGGAAGACGCCAAAATGTACGACAGAAAAATAGAAATTCTTACCAGAAGTGACAATTATCTCTTAGATCTAATCAAAAACCAGACCATTATCCTAGAATCAACGACAAACGTATTCAATAAAACGCGAATCGACATAAAAAATCAAATCAAATTCGTTGAAGAAAAGCTTAATAGAATGAACAATCATCTGGTGGCAGCACTAAATAAAGAGGTTACTGGTCTCCTACGTCACACTTATTCTATTACATCACCTAGACGTACTTAGTCATCTCACAGACTTATTAATTGATGTTCAGCACGGTAAGGCCCACCCATCCATAATCACCCCAAACCAAATAAAGCAGTTAACAGATATACATAGAAATCTACTCCGAAACACAAAATTGCCAATTAACGACTCTGGCAACCAAATTTTACAATTATACCAAATAAGCCAAGTGAGTACAGCAACTGTAAATGACAGAATTATTTTCGAAATTAGAATTCCACTTCCTTCCACTAACCAATATCAGCTCTTTAAACCAATACCTTTACCAACCTCAAGCTCAGGACAATTCACTTATATTCAGCCCTCCATAGAATACTTGGTTATCGACCTCAACCGTGAACATTACTATCCCCTCACTAAATCCGATTTAGCTAATTGCGTAACTAATGACCTCATGAAATACCTATGTCGTATAATGCATCCAATATTTAACACTCACTCACTAAACAGACAATGCGAAGTAAAACTACTTCAACATGTGACTGTGAGATCCGCACAGCCCCCGCGACTAATTACTGGACTCAGCTATCACAACCAAATCACTGGCTTTTCGTCCTAAAATCTCAAAACACCCTGGAAGCGGAATAATCAAAATCCAACCTGGTTGCCATATAAGATCAAACGAATTAACTTTGGAATCACATAACACCCAAACATCCCAAACAAATAGCTTTTACCTTCCCGCCATAAATATAACACAGAATTTATCTACTAACCCTGATCAAGTACAAAGTATGACAAGCCAATTCCCAACACAAGTTCTCAAATATCATGACAATACCGACCTAAAAAAAATTAGCGAATCTCTGGCTTACCAAAAGCAACGAGAGAAAGAGGGAATTCCCAAACCCACTAGATACGACATCAGTCACTACTCAATAAATTCCTTAATTATTGCGGCGTTCTTAATAACTGCGGTCCTAGCATGCAAACAAAATTCACCTGCAAACGCGAAAACAAAGTAAAAAATAACATAGCTGCTACGGAACTTGAACCATCATCGGCAAAATCAAGTCAAGCATATGTAATAACTCTGGAAGAAGCAAACGAAAAGAGTACTGAGATACATAAAAAAGAATAAATTGCTTGAAGTAAACACACTTGAAACATGAGCAGAACCCCAAAACTGGCACCTACCTATGCCAAGCAAAACTATGTACAGGCCATACAGCCTTAAAGAATCTCTTATAATTTAATCAAATATTACTATACATAGATTTATATTACACCTACTTACTTATTTGTTAGGAAAAATTTTATTTTAATAAAAAAAAAAAAAGGTATAATAATAAATATATCCATGTATTAATTGTTTATAAAAAAAAATTAATTTATGCTTATATATATATATATTGTAAAAAAAAAAGAAAGGGACCACTTTAGTTAAGTCAACCTAGCAATTTTAAGATAAGTGCGCAACCGTGACGGAAATATTTAATGTAGTATCAAAATAGTGCTATCAATGTAAACCGAAATAATCGACCACCGAGCTTACTTTCATGGTTTTAATATGAACGCCTAAGTAAAAAAAAAAAAAAAGGGGGAGAACCAATTTTGCTTCTTTGCTTATCGTTTATGAAAGTTCCATACATTTTTACTCCAGGGACTTTCTTTCTTTAAGGGGGATGGTGTAATGAGCCGCCATTACCTCTAAAAAGATGAGATTACATTCGTAATCTCTAGAATTTTATTAAAGCAGAAATTCTGAAAGAAATAAGACTCATTCTTCAAATCATCGCCAGAGTAAAAGTGCAGCGTCATATTTCTAGCTGAATAATGTTGACTGCCCGCTGGGGTTCATTGCAACACCATTTCACTAGCACGAGACCTAAAGCGCAACCTCAGCTTTGTTGTGCATTGTTCACGAGCTTTTGTGGGTCAACCCGTTTACGCAAGCAAACATAAGCAATACGACGGGCGATGACCGCTACGTAAATAAGCGCGGTGAAATTTTCCCCTATATCGCTATGTATGAAGCTAGAATTAATGCAATGGCGCGCGCTTCTTGCTGTTGTAAATAATAAGAATAGGCGTTTCCCTTCTTTTGAGGTTCCCCTCCTAAAAGGTATGATGATCGATATATTTCGATCAAGAAAAATAAATGAAAATAGATAAAAAGCCGGTGGTTATAGAGTTCAGGTGATTAATTTATTAATAGTTTTAGCGGTGAATAGGAGAGTCCCCCAACCAACGGTAAGGCCTCTTATTCCGGTTATAAAGAAAGTTTATATAAATGGTTTTATTACAAGAAGAATAAAAATTTAAATAAAGGAGTTCGTTCAATTTAAATAAAATTAAAAGACTTTAAAAAAAAAACAACACGTTTGTTCAGGGCAGGTGAACTTCTAAAAAGAAAAGCACTCCCTGTCCTTTGTTGCAAAGAAATAACAAGATTGTCAACACGATATATTCTAATGGAAACTTGCAGTTCTTACAAAGTCCACGAAACATAATAACAAACGCACTCCGAGCGAGTTTATCGGTCTTAACACGTCCGTTATCTTCCAATCCTACTATTTCTCCTTTGATTCGATTATAATACAAATGGCTTTTTAAACTCATTTCATCGATGCGAATTACACAATACTTGGAGAAATCCGAAACCTGATTAAACGTAAGTCGCACATCTTTTAAATTGAACGCCATGTTCCCGGAAGATGAAGGCAACTTTCTAGTAAACTGTTTTTACGTACTACTTGAGGGTAGAGTACTAATATTCTCACTGAAATATTTATATGTATTTGGCGACAAAAAGTTAATCATTAAAGAAGTAGCTTTCACTTCATTACTGTAACGATAGGTCTGCTTCGTTTTACCCTTATTCTTAATATTAGCTTCTACAATTTCAGCTAATTCTTTGGGAAGAACCTCGTTACAACGTTTAATGAGGTGCTTTGAGGAATTCTTTTGCTTCTGGAGATGTTTTATCAAATTGTTTGTTTTCACGGCCTCATTCTTCTATCTAGCTATTTCTTTTCTTAATTCTTCTTTTCGGGGTGTGGCATGGGATAGAGATTTCAGAGTTTGCCATGATTTTCTTGAAGTAGAGGGAGTTCCCGTACTTACTATATTTGCAAAAGAATTTGTTGCAAATAATTCCGGGAATCTTCCACAGAATCATTGTTTATTTCCGGAGGAGCGGTGTTCAAAGTCGGAGTTTCGGTCTCAAGCTCGTCCATATCTACATCTTCTATTACTCTATCTGAGCCTATACTGAGTCGCAGACTTGGGGTTGTCCTTGGAGTGGAAAAAGATCCCGCACTTACTATATTTAGAAAATCGTTTTCTTCCAAATAATTGCGGGTTAATCTCATTGGACTACTGTTTTTTTTCAATATGGTGAACACCCATAACTACACTTTCATCTAATGAATAGCTACTGTCTAATACGATATTTGAGCGTACACTTGACTGGAATTGTGGCATATCCTTTGAAATGGGTGAAGGGTTCAAATTCACTATTTTCTGACTGTTGTCTTCACAAAAATTACTGCATTTAGGAAGAGCGATATGAGAAGCTTGGAGCTCAGTAAAAAGCTCTTCCTTACCTGTACCCGTACAATAACCTAAACCTAAGTCTACAATCCTACTAAGCTGCAAGTCTGCTGGTCTTTTCTGAAAATCTAAAGTGTAATTTAACAAAATGTGAAAAATGGACAACAAAAAAAGGTATATTGAAATTGAGAAAAACATAATAAAATAAAAATGAAAAACAAAATGTAAAAGAAATAAGTAAAAGAATCTAAGAAATATACTTTAAATTATACCTCATGGGGCGGATTCGGCAATGCCCATGGTACCAGACGTCTCCCGCTGGGTCCTAACATCTCCTTCCTGAAGTGCTTTTCCCATACTGCTATTCCTTTCCTATGCGATAAATGACGTAGTCTCAATATTTCTAGCCATGCTTACCGACTACAAAATAATGATAATTGAATTAGAATTAGAGAAAGACCAGCACGACTTGTTAAGATTTCCAATTGCGAGACATTCAGAAAATCAAGAAGGCGCGATCCAAATGGCATCAAACTAAGCGAGGAGAGAGCAAAATTAAATCGGTTCCAGATAGGAATAACATGAACAAAGAAAGAGTTTTTCAGAACATTGGATAAATGACAAGGGATAACTAGATTAAGTGGGAAACGTGGGGACCTAACAAACTCTAATCTGGAAAATAAATATTGTGAGGCATATACTACTACGGCAGCAGTTCAATTTCGGTAATTTAGATTTACAAATTAAATCTTTTCTAAAGAGCCGAAGCTAACATAAATAATTTGCGATAAAAAACATAACTCGTTAGTTGATTTGAAAATCGGCAAACGGAAAAGTATTCTTGCGAAATCTCCATGTTTCTCCCCGCAATGAAGAAAAAAAAAGTCTTGCTAAAATCCTATGCGTTGGCTACGACGCCCATGACGGAAACGAAGCAATGCATCCGAGCGGGGACCCAAGAAACCCAAGAGATGGCGCGGCTGCCCCAAAAGAAAAATCTCCCGGATGACAAGCGAGAGAACGAGACAAGTTGGATTGGAGAAACCACGAAGAAAAGAAGTCAAAGTCAAGCAGTGAAGTTTTTTTTTAGAATTGAATCCGAAATTGTTTTCTTTGTAAAAGTTCTCTTTTTTTGCTTTTGTAAAGTGTTATTTTTATAAAATTATAATAAAGCAGTTAAGACAAAAGGAAGGAAACCGCGTTAAACATTTGCCTTTATATAAATTAGGAAGGTTCCAGCGACTGCCCGAGGAACGGGACTGAGTAACCAGAGGAACTTGGGGTACCGTTTGTCTAGATTAAGAGGATAAGTAGCGCCTCACGTTATTTTAGGAAATTTTATCTATATTTAACAAATTCTAACACCTTTATTAAAATATAAATTGCGTGAATCTCGACATTGGAAACAACTGCAGTAGCTGTACACAGTTACTGAGAAAACTCTGTATTTTACAAACTGCACATCGAGTTCTCGAAGCGATATAATTGACTAGATCAAATCATTGCATTACAGCCTCAGTAAACGTTGAATTCTAAAATTACATCGGATTCTGGAATTGAAACCACATACAGTATCTGTACGTAGCTACAGCGAAAACTCTTAGTTTCTGTTCGTTTTATCAAATTTTAATAAAGTAGCTAAGACAAAAGAAAGAAAAACCGCGTTAAACATCTTGCCCTACATAAATTAGGAAGGTTCCAGCAACTGCCCGAGGAACGGGACCGGGTACCCAGAGGAATTTGGAGTACCGTTTGTTTGGATGAAGGGGATAAGTAGCGCTTCACATTGTTTTTTTTAGTGGTCTTATTTCTTTTATGAAACTTTACCTATATTGCATATTAATTTAACAAATTTTAACACCTTTATTAAAATATAAATTACGTTGAATCTCGACATTGAAATCAGCTACGGTATCTATACACACTTACTGAGAAAACTCTTTGTTTCACAAACTGTACATCGAGTCCTCAAAGCGACATAATTTATTAGATCAAACCATTGCATTACAGCCTCAGTAAACGTTGAATTCTAGAAGTACATCGAATTCTGGAATTGAAATCGCATACAGTATCTGTACGTAACTACAGTGAAAACTCTTAGCTGCGTAAACTGCACATCGAGTTCTCAAAGCGATATAATTTATTAGATCAAATCATTGCATTACAGCCTCTGTAAACGTGGAATTCAAAAATTACCTCGAGTTCTGGAATTGAAACCACATACAGTATCTGCACATAGCTACTGTGAAGATTCGTTGTTTCAGAAACTGTGCATCGAGTTCTCAAAGCGATAAAATTTATTAGATCAAATCATTGCATTACAGTCTTAGTAAACGTTGAATTCTAGGAATACATCGAATTCTGGAATTGAAATCACATAGAGCATCTGTACGTAACTACAGTGAAAACTCTTTGCTTCGTAAACTGCACATCGAGTCCTCAAAGCGATATAATTTACTAGATCAAATCATTGCATTACAGCCTCAGTAAACGTGGAATTCTAGAATTATGTCGAATTCTAGAATTGAAATTAGATGCAGTACTTGCACATAGCTACTGTGAAGACTCCTTGTCTCACAAACTGCGCAACGAATTCTCCAAGCGACATAATCTATACCATCGAATCATTGTATTGCACTCTAAGTACACAAAGACTATGGAGAATTACTTTTTCTGTTAGAGCAACGATTCGGATCCGATTCTTATTCTAGCCAGGTACAATTCGCTAGTAGGGTGCAGGGTCTCAGAGAAAACTTCTCCAACTTTGCACTAGAATTGCAAAGACTGGCTACAGCCGCGTTTCCGTCCTGTCCGACAGACATTGTCGATAGAATGGTGACTCAGCGTTTCTTGCAGGGACTGCGCGACGACGAGCTGAGGACTTTGGTTAAAGTGCAAGGCCCAAGGACTCTTCACGAGGCAGTGAGTGCAGTGCAAGTGTTGGCCACCGATACCACTGTTGGAAGGAACACCAGAGTCCATTTGGCGCAAGTATATCCTGCCCAACATTATAACAGTCGACGTAGGCGACATAGAAGGAATTTTCGACCTCCTCCGGAATTGCAGGCACCGAGATTGCCCGAGAGCTCAGATCCAATGGAACACCGAATCTGTACGAAACTTTTAAGCCTGCATCGCATGTCGAGGTTCTTAATTCAACACACGTAAACCAGGGAAACCCCTCAACGTCGGCTCAGTGGGGTGCGAGTCGATGAATGTTCTAACGCCCCCCGTACAGAGATACATAAACGAAGACTTTGCAATTCCTCCGGCTAACGCTAAATTGTCTCAACAGATTACAGAAGGCATCCACGAGAAAACTTTGTGTAAACCCGATTCCGCAGAGCCTACTAAACTAGAAGTTACAATTTCGGCTATAGGTCCATCAACCAATAGCCTCACTGTTGAAGGGCTGCTAAACGATAAGCCTTGCAATTTTATTTTGGACACTGGCGCGACAATTTCTATCGTACATCCAATTTTCCTGAACCAATCGTCACTTACGGAACTAAAAAATTCAAATGTCGTGGTCAGGAGCGTGACAGGAGATACTATTGAAGTCCTGGGTAAACTGGTGGTAGAGATCCGCTTGGAGAACCACAGGTTCCCACACAAAGTGTTGGTAGCCAATATAGAGCCTGTGTGTATTCTCGGCATAGATTTCCTAGACCAGAATCAGTGTCAATTAGATTTCGAAGCAAATATCCTTCAATTAGGTCAAATAGCTGTTGCTCTCGTTAAACCCAAGTATCGAGGTACGAAAGTTTTCCTATCTGAAAATGTCTTATTGGCTCCTCGTAGTGAATCAATTCTGCTAATGAACAGAAAGAAGATACGATCCGAAGACTCCTGCTTATTAATAGACTCCGAATTCGAGTCCGAGCTGCCTTATGGGATACTTTGTGCTCGTGTCCTAGTGGAATCCAGTTCGAAAAATATTCCTTTAAGATTAGTAAATCTGTCTGAGAAAGAAGTCTTCATCTCACGAGGCACTTTAGTCGGATCTGTCGAGCCCGTCCCCATTTTAAACGCGCTTGCACCCACCTGTGATGTAGGACAGGATGCACTCGGAATAATTCTCAACGATCTCGATGATGGCTTAGCCAACGAAGAAAAGCTGAAGCTCATTGATGTTTTAGAAGAGTACCGAGATATATTTTCCACTGGTCCAGGAGATACTGGCCGTACAAAAGTGACGAAACATCATATAGATACCGAGGAGGCACCACCCTTTAAAATACCTGCGAGAAGGGTGCCTTTAGCGAAACGAGCGGAAGTGGAACAGATGGTGAGAGAAATGGAAGATAACGGCGTTACACGGCCTTCAACGAGTCCCTGGGCATCACCGGTAGTCCTCGTAAAGAAAAAGGACGGGACTACGAGGTTCTGCGTTGACTATCGACGTCTAAACGACATCACTAAAAAGGACTCATATCAACTTATGTCCTTTACAGGATCCAAATGGTTCTCCACCTTTGACCTACAAAGTGGATATTGGCAGGTGGAAATGGGGGAAAGTCATAAAGAGAAAACGGCCTTTACAACTGGCACTGGTCTGTGGGAGTTCAATGTGATGCCTTTCGGTCTCTGTAATGCTCCAGCTACGTTCGAACGCTTGATGGATGGTGTATTCAGAGCTCTAGGACCAGAAATACCTCTCGCTTATCTAGACGATATCATCGTACACGATAGCGATCTAGAAGAACATTTCAGAAATCTTAAATTAGTATTCCACCGACTACGAACCGCCAATCTAAAGCTCAGCCCGAAAAAGTGCCATCTACTTCGTCGGAAGGTAAAGTATTTGGGTCATGTAGTGTCCGCAGAAGGTCTAAAAACAGATCCCGAAAAGACAAAGACTATCGAGTCCTGGCCGTTTCCTAAAACCAAGAGAGATGTGCGAAGTTTTTTTGGTTTAGCGTCATATTATCGAAGCGAGAAAGTCTTAGAATATTACTCCAAAACACTGGATAGAGCAGAGCGAAACTACTGCGTGGCTCGCAAGGAGCTCTTAGCCGTAGTGAGAGCAACAGCTCATTTTCATCATTACCTATTTGGTAGGCCGTTCAGAATCCGAACGGATCATGCGTCACTTCGTTGGCTTCTAAATTTCAAAGAGCCCGACGGCCAGATAGCAAGATGGTTAGAACGGCTACAGCAATATGACCTCCTCATTGAGCATCGCGCCGGTCAAAAGCATCTAAAGGCAGATGCTTAATCGCGACGTCCCTGTCAGGAATGCGTTCACTATGACCAGAAAGAACAAAGGGAACAGGAGCGTACAATAAACCTGGTACGCGTTGAAGCCACCATTGATTTAGCTGCTGAACAGGACCAAGATCCCGCTCTTCCAACTGTTAAATCTTGGATCGGACGTAACCATAGACCGACCCGAGAACAAATAGTTTCCGTAAGTCCTTATTTGAAGAGCTTCTGGGCAAAATGGGAGTCTCTGCGAGTGGTTGATAAAGTCTTACACTTTGTTAAATATGGGAAAAAGGGCGAGACCCATGTAAAAGAAGCACCTCCTGGCCACATTCACAAAATCCTCCTCGATCTACACAACAAACCAGAAGGGGGCGTTTCGGCGTGAGAAAAACAACCGAAAAAGTGAAAGAACGTTGGTTTTGGCCCATGTTGCAAAGAGACGTCGAGATATGGTGTGATAAATGCCAACTATGTCATGCAAAAAGAGGTCCTTCTAGGAAAACCCGCGGGAAGCTGCAAACCTTTAACGCAGGCGCGCCATTCGAAAGAATTGCGATCGACGTTTTGGGCCCATTACCGGAAACTGAAAGAGGAAATAAATACGCGGTAATAGTCATGGATTACTTCACCAAGTGGCCAGAAGTTTTCGCAACACCGGATCAGAAGCAGAAACTGTGGCTGACGGACTAATAGAGAATGTGCTCTCCAGATTCGGGACGAAACTTCGAGGCAGATGTGTTTAAAGCGTATTAAAACGTTTCGGCATCGAAAAGACCCGAACAACGGCCTTGCATCCCCAAACCGATGGCATGATTGAGAGATTTAACCGCACCCTCCTCGACTATTTAGCCAAATTCGTCAATAAGAGTCAAACCAACTGGCACAAATACCTCCCTTAGCCCTGTTAACCTACCGTTCTTCCATACACGAAGGTACCCAATTCACGCCTACACAGCTCAACTTCGGTCGGGAACTAAGACTCCCACTTGACATCCCTTATGGCCATACATACAATAACCTCACTAGCGCCCCAGCGGAATACGTGGAAAAATTAGTCCAAACCCTCGAAAAGGTCCACTCATTGGGTAGGAAAAATTTAACTGTGTCCTCGTTTCACATGAAAACACCGTATGACCTCAGGGCCCACCCCCTTACCTTCGCAGAAAACGAAAAAGTCTGGATATACAACCCTAAACGACGTAAAGGAAAAAGCCCTAAGCTTCAAAGAGATTGGGAAGGCCCAGGTACTGTCCTGTCTCGTTTAAACGATGTGCTATATAGAGTTGAGTTCCCGGGGGGCAAGACAAGGAGAGTACTCCATATAGATCGGTTAGCTAAGTTTAACTCTGAAGATAATTCCGATAGTAACACTTTCCAAGCCGACGCGGTGTCCATTAATCAAAATCAATTAGAAATTACCGATATCGCCCCATGGGGCAGACATTCGAAAGCTATAATCTCTAGAATCCTAGTTAAGAGCGGTTTCGAGCCAGGAAAAGGTTTAGAAAAATCATTGCAAGGCATAGTCGAACCGATTACTATGCAGTCTCGAACCTCGCGAACAGGGGTAGGCTTCCAACTCGAAAATACGCGAGCATAACCAATGTTTTTTTTTTAATTTGATTGGCTGAGTCCTGATCCGGGGCGAGTCCAAGAAGCGTAAAGAAATCTATTACTCGTCACTTCCCTTTAAGCCCGCTTTCAGGTTGAAGAGATAAGGTTGAAAAACAGCAACAAAGAGCAGCTTTTCGCGTCGATAAATAGGTGCCAATGTAAGCACGCTGTCTCTCTGGAATCTCCACTGACCAGACGCCCATTTACAAATGGTAGCAACCCGAACCAATCAGACGCAGCATAATTGGATGATTGCATGAGCCTTCAACCTTCCAGACCGATTCATGTTCTTTAGTTAAATGTGAAATACTAGACGAAACTTCTCTCTGTCTAGCTAGCGGGATACACAACCCCGAGGATACGGCAGCCAGAAATGATCCACCAGAGCAGCTTAACCGAATGGTAAACACAACGATGTTCTGAGCCAGGACAACAAAAGCTGATGACGATGACTCTAAATCAGGAAAAATTATACAAAAGAGCAGCTTAACCGAATGGTAAACAGTAAACAGAACGAAGTTCTGAGCCAGGACAACAAAAGCTGATGACGATGATTCTAAATCGGGAAAAATTATACAAAAGAGCAGCTTAACCGAATGGTAAACAGAACGAAGTTCTGAGCTAGGACAACAAAAGCTGATGACGATGATTCTAAATCAGGAAAAATGATACAAAAGAGCAGCTTAACCGAATGGTAAACAGAACGAAGTTCTGAGCCAGGACAACAAAAGCTGATGACGATGATTCTAAATCAGGAAAAATTATACAAAAGAGCAGCTTAACCGAATGGTAAACAGAACGTAGTTCTGCGCCAGGACAATAAAAGCTGATGACGATGATGTGCAATCTAAAAAAAAAAAAAAAAAAAAAAAAAAAAAAAAAAAAAAAAAAAAAGTAGGCGAGTAGGCAGCATGCTGAAGACCCCCAGTTTTCTTTTCTCAACAAAAAAAAACAAAAAACAGAGAAGTGCCAAAGCTGTGTGTTCTGCCTTGTCTACGCACAACCAAATAGCTCCATGCGAATATTTTGAGCCTTATATACATAACTTGGAACACTTTGGGTTTCTACCCTCGCTTACGACCGGGACATCGGCCAATCAAAACTAATAATGTAAGATAGCGCAAATAGGAACGGAGTTGAGAGATATGGGCATGAAAGACATATCTGCTGAGGTCCTTTCCTTGTCCCACTTCCCCCGGACTCGGCGATGAACCCGAACCCCCTCGATCAGTGGAGCGCCCTCCGGTGACACAGAGCTGTCGTCAGTCTTTGTATACTCCGGGATAGTAGAGGCCTCCACAATCACCTCAAGCTTAAACACGTAAACTTATTATACGACGACAAGAATTTGCACCTCAGTTTCAATAAATTATCAGAGAACCATACTAATATATTCTTTAGCAGGTAACTGGTACCGTTGAGAGATGGGATACCTCATAAGCAGAGAATCGGCGGACTACAGGAATACCCGCCAAGATGCAAACACCATTCTACTCCAACCGGACACATGGATAAATAAGTTTAAACCCTTCGCTTTTCTCTTTCTTGGAGACAGATCTAGATACGGCTCTCAAAATGTGTTTTTTTTCTTCCCGTTACAGATACTCGGTCGGAACTTCGAGTCTGCAGAGGGGGGCAATGTTGCGAAATCTCCATGTTTCTCCCCGCAATGAAGAAAAAAAAGGCTTGCTAAAATCCTATGCGTTGGCTACGACGCCCATGACGGAAACAAAGCAATGCATCCGAGCGGGGACCCAAGAAACCCAAGAGATGGCGCGGCTGCCCCCCAATGCGGCGAATTCCGTCCCCAATTTATCTGGCAACGCAGGCCCCAAAAGAAAAATCGCCCGGATGACAAGCGAGAGAACGAGACAAGTTGGATTGGAGAAACCACGAAGACAAGAAGTCAAAGTCAAGCAGTGAAGTTTTTTTTTTAGAATTGAATCCGAAATTGTTTTCTTTGTTAAAGTTCTCTTTTTTTTTGCTTTTGTAAAGTGTTATTTTTATAAAATTATAATAAAGCAGTTAAGACAAAAGAAAGGAACCCCGTTAAACATTTGCTCTTATATAAATTAGGAAGGTTCCAGCGACTGCCCGAGGAACGGGACTGGGTAACCAGAGGAATTTGGGGTACCATTTGTCTAGATTAAGAGGATAAGTAGCGCTTCACGTTATTTTCTTTGAGTAGTTTTATTTCTTTTAGGAAATTTTATCTATATTTAACAAATTAAAACACCTTTATTAAAATATAAATTACGTGAATCTCGACATTGGAATCAACTGCAGTAGCTGTACACAGTTACTGAGAAAACTCTGTGTTTTACAAACTGCACATCGAGTTCTCGAAGCGATATAATTGACTAGATCAAATCATTGCATTACAGCCTCAGTAAACGTTGAATTCTAAAATTACATCGGATTCTGGAATTGAAACCACATACAGTATCTGTACGTAGCTACAGCGAAAACTCTTAGTTTCTGTTCGTTTTATCAAATTTTCATAAAGTAGCTAAGACAAAAGAAAGAAAAACCGCGTTAAACATCTTGCCCTACATAAATTAGGAAGGTTCCAGCAACTGCCCGAGGAACGGGACCGGGTACCCAGAGGAATTTGGAGTACCGTTTGTCTGGATGAAGGGGATAAGTAGCGCTTCACATTGTTTTTTTAGTGGTCTTATTTCTTTTATGAAACTTTACCTATATTGCATATAAATTTAACAAATTTTAACACCTTTATTAAAATATAAATTACGTTGAATCTCGACATTGAAACTAGCTACGGTATCTATACACAGTTACTGAGAAAACTCTTTGTTTCACAAACTGTACATCGAGTCCTCAAAGCGACATAATTTATTAGATCAAATCATTGCATTACAGCCTCAGTAAACGTTGAATTCTAAAAGTACATTGAATTCTGGAATTGAAATCACATACAGTATCTGTACGTAACTACAGTGAAAACTCTTTGCTTCGTAAACTGCACATCGAGTCCTCAAAGCGATATAATTTACTAGATCAAATCATTGTATTACAGCCTCAGTAAACGTGGAATTCTAGAATTACCTCGAATTCTAGAATTGAAATTAGATGCAGTGTTTGCACATAGCTACTGTGAAGATTCCTTGTCTCACAAACTGCGCAATGAATTCTCCAAGCGACATAATCTATACCATCGAATCGTATTGCACTCTAAGTACACAAAGACTACATTGGATTTCTAAACTTAGTATAAGGTGTTCGATTTAAGCACCACATTTTAGTATTTATACGAATTGCATTTTAAAACTACCTCGAATTCCTGAAATTAGTATAAGCTACTGAATGCAATCACTACATTTTGGTATTTACACGAATTGCATTTTAAAACTACCTTGAATTCCTAAAATTAGTATAAGTTACTCAATCCAATCACTACATTTTAGTATTTATACGAATTGCATTTTAAAACTGCCTTGAATTCCTAAAATTAGTATAAGCTACTGAATCCAATCACTACATTTTAGTCTTTACACGCATTGCATTTTAAAACTACCTTGAATTCCTAAAATTAGCATAAGTTCTCCTATCCATAGGTACCAGAACGATCACTATCCCCCACACCCGAACTCTGCGATATCTATAAGCTTACTTGAGGGAGTATTGCTTGGATATCACATTTACAGAAATTATTGTGACGCTATTTGAAATTACAGAGTTATATATTTCTTTTCTTAGATTTTTGTCTAATTTAACCTGTAATTTTGCCGGCTTAATCCGTGCTGAAGGGAATATTTCAGACGAGCCTGCAAACGACGAAAATTAGTGTAACTCTGGTTGAAGTTACAGAGTTATATTTCAAGTAATTATTTACATTTCGCTTCTTAAATTTCTATCCGATTTAACCCGTAATTTTGCCGGCTTAATTTACACTAAAAAGAATATCTCAGAAGAGCCTGCAAACGACGAAGATTATTGTGGCAATTATAACTTTTTCCGAAACTGTAGCTTGTAAAAACCAGAGAAGTGCTCCTCTTAGCGTAAAACGCCTTTCCAGCTATAACTCTCTCTGAAAGTAGAGTTATACATCAAGTAATTTCACATTTACGCCTGTCTCTCGTGCTGTATCCAGCAAGTGGGCCGAGCACCTACAAAGAAAGGAATCGAAAACCTAATCCTAGTATATAGAGAACTTTTACGAATATAGAAAGGTTTCAGGAGCCAAGTTCCACTTTCAGGAGGCATTTTAGGAGGCGTTCATGAGAGATCGCAATAGACAACCCGAATACCATTCACAGGCTATCAAAAAGAGATCCCCCGAGCCCGACTTCCTAAGAGACTGGTCACAGTAGAACCCAGCGTTGATCGAAGACACTCTGTGGACTTCCATAGTCGCCGCTGTCTTACAGTAGGTCGATACCTACCTCGTCCGGAAACTAGAACTCTGGCACACATAAGAAAACACAAGCCGAATTAGTTACACGGAAGCACTCTCATTAAAATCCGAAGCTGTTTTCACGGCAAACGAACCGGCGTACTTTCTTCTAATAGTTTTGTACGATTTCTATTAGATAATTCACAAAAAATTGCAGGAATCAAACGCGAAACAACAGAATTACCAACGTTCATACACAAACCGAACCAGTTAAGTGAGAAGACAAACCAGGCAATAAATAAACTAACTAGTTAATTATTCAAAGAGATAATCAGACTCGGTGTCAACAATCGATCAGCTGATATATCGGTTCCCTTTCACTGACAATGGTGCCGTTGACCTAACAGAAATTTGACGAAGAATTCTTTCGTCGATTTGCGAGCTTTTCCACAACTACATCTCGCTTGTAAGCTTTCGCAGTTGTTTTCGTCGCGTTCTTCAACCAGCGGAGCCTTCGCGAACAGAAAGTGAAAACGGAAGCTGTCATTCTGCATGTGCGCAGCTTTTAGTGGAGACGCACACTTCTCACCTCTTAGCTGTGGTGAAATAAAATCGGAATGCTCCCCAGACATCGTCCTAGTTTACGGTTAGGTGGAGCGCCTAGCGGACGAAATTCACAAAAATTACGCGCTTAAAGCCCGGTATGCTAGAGCCAAGGAATTAGGTCAAGGAATTTTTCCACTTATTTCTTAAAGGAAATTTGACATTAGGTCGAGGAATTTTTGACAATTTGGATTTGACAGTTGTGTGATATCAATTGTGTGATTATTGAAGTTTTTGAATATCTGACTTAATAAGGAAAATAAAGAAATGGATAATTCCCAATTGTAAGTAATTTGAGCATTGCGGAGTGAATTATATCAGAAGTGTTATTATATTTATTATTTTTGCAGAGCAATGTACATGAAAACTGTGGACTTAATTATAAGTGCATCTAGTCTGGTACTTATTGATAAAATAAAGAAACAGAAGACTAAAAAGAAGCAAATTTATAGAATAAATCCGTATTTGATGGAACGGAATACAAAGGGAAGATTTGTAACCGATGTAAGTTATTTGAAAAAGGATTTTCTTACAAATTAATTTAAATTTCTCAATAAATTTCAGTTTAATGACATGATGAAAAATGCGAAGGTCTTTCAAGAGAATTTCCATATGAGCGTTGAGATATTTGACTCGCTTTTTGAAATCTTGGAACCGCATTTGCAGCTGAAGCGCAATAGTTGGGGCGACCTTGCTATATCCCCCAAGCACAAACTAGCGATTGTTTTGGAGTAAGCCACATCTAATTAAGATTCAATTGTGTTAATCTTAGTATTAGTTTGATATACCTATATATTAAGACTAATGTTATTCTCATTCTTTTATTATTTGTTTTGGTACGATGTAAATTTACTATGTAACTTTCTAAGATGTGCCCAGCGCTATACGTGCCTTTTAAATAAATGTTTATGTCTATGATCTCATTAAGTTCTTTTGCTATGTAATTGTAATGTTGTAATTATGTAATTTGCAGGTATTTTGCATCAGGTGATTTGCAGAGACACTTGGCATCTTGCTATAGAATTAGCAAACAGCATTACGGGACAATTATAGACATAGTTTGTAATGCAATTTGTGCCGAATTGAAGCCTAGAATACCAGAACTAAATAAGGATTTATTTACTGAGATCGCCAATGGTTTCAATGCACATTGGAACTTCCCTAATTGCATTGGAGCCATTGACGGTAAGCATGTGGCTTTGCAAGCTCCATCGAATTCTGGCAGTTTGTTCTATAATTACAAGGTAATTTACGAAATTATTCATTTAAAAAAGTATGTGCTATTCATTTACATTCGTACAGGGATTCCATTCTCTTGTTATAATGGCAGTATGTGACGCAAATTATAAATTCACTTACTTGGGAATCGGTGCGTACGGAAGTGAAGGAGACGCAAACATATTTAAAAAGTCTAAATTTGGACAAGATGTTGCATTAGACCGCCAGGACTTTCCAATAAATGCAACAGTTAATGGAGTGAAGCTACCATTCTTCTACGTAGCTGACGATGCTTTTCCTCTTTGCAAGCGCATTTTAAAGCCATATGGTTCAAAAAAGAAGCTAACTGATGAAGAAATTATCTTCAATTACCGGTTGAGTAGGGCTAGGCGCTGCATAGAAAATGCTTTTGGAATCCTATGCTCCAAGTGGCAGTGTTTAAAGAAAACTATGTTCTGTTCTCCAGACAGAGCACAGAAAATTATTTCCGCATGTTGTTTGCTGCATAATTTTTTAATTAGTAGTGACAAAAAGACCTACTACCCACTAAACTACGAGGATAGACTTGACAGCCAGGGTAACATCATCGAAGGAGAATGGAGGAAAAAAATCTCTACGCAAACAAACAGTCTGTTTCATTCTTCTAGTCCCTCACATATAGGAAGAAATACAGACTACGGTAAATTTGTGAGGGATAGCATTAAGAATTATGTTAATTCCCCTATCGGTGCAGTTCCGTGGCAAAGGCGGGCTGCATTCATTGAATAAATTAAATTGATTATTTGAAACTTTTATTTATACTTCATACTCCTTTAATTTCCTATAAACTAATGTGTACATATCATAACAGACATCTTGAGCAATGTTCGGCGGTAGCTTCTGCAACAGCTTATCAATATTGGCCAGCTCTGCCTTAAACACCAGTGGCGGATCATTTGGTTGAGTTGGAACGAAGGTCTTTTGGAGATCTACCAGCTGCCCGATAGATTCAGCTAAATTTTTTATTGTGCTGTCTTCTTTTTGAGAGGCTGATGTAGATGGACGGCTCTATAAATATAAGAAAAATAATACATAATTTCCATTTCGATTTTTTGATAAGTTACTTACATACGAATAGTTTGATTCGTTGTTATTTTCCAACTCTATATCCTCTTCACTTTGTGTTGTTTCAAAAGTTCTGTGGATTTTTTAAAACAATTTTCTTTGTATTAACTTTATGAGATGTTTTTACACATTCAATTTGCCTACCTTCTCCTTTTTGAAATATTTGGCAAAAAGGCTAAATCTTTGGCGAACTCCCAGTCCACTGTCTCTTCATCAAATAGTACTGGTTCTTCCACCTGAGTTGTCCCTGCGCTACCAGATTTTTTTTTTCTTATTTGGTTAGTTCTGTATCTGTGGCTTTCTCGCAGAGATGTCCATGCTGACTTGCACTGACTAACTGTGGAAATAACAAAATTGCATTGATGAAAAAACATGTCAAATAAAAGCAAACCTGGTTTATGAATGGACGCACTTATTTCCTTCCAAGCCCTAGAAATTGCGTTTATATTAAAATGTTTTTTATTGCTTAGGTCCCATATTTCCTCATGGGTTTTTACAGCTGCCGCCAATTTTCTCTTATCGCTCGAGGAAAAATTTTCGGCTCGCTTTTTGCACGCCTTTTTGTTGATACCAGAACAACTAGGCCCTTCTTCATTTTTTGATGGTGCTTCATAAGAAATATGTTGGGATGTCAATCTAAATTCTTTGAAGACATTATCTTCTACATCCGACAGCAAGTACTCTTCCTCATATTCGTCCATATTCAACTAAAAAATTCCTTCATTTGTCAGTTTATATGTATATAGTTTTATATATTACTAGGCGGTGCTTTGTGCCGATACTTGTAAATTTATGTTAATTGCTACAATGTTGAACTACTATGTTGTTTGCTACATTTCACTAAACTATACTATGTTCTAAGTGCTTATGCCTATACTTTTATTGTTTATTTTGCTACAATGTTAATCTACCATGTAATTATCTAACTCAAATAAATTGATGTTGATGTTTAAGTTGATTTACCTCTTTTAAAATCGCCGTTCTTTTATTAAAATTGTTCAATACCCTCACGCAATAACTAAAAATCAACTAAAAAATTAAGAAACACGTTAAAAAAAATTTATCTTTCATTTGTCAGTTTAAAATTAATTTACCTCTTTCAAAATCGCCGTTCCTTCCTTGAATTATTCCACCAATGTCAAAATTCCTTACAGAAATAAGTGCATCGGTACTTATTTCTTCAAGAAATATTGACATAAATGGATTTTTCGTAAAAGAGCGACATCTTTTTGTCAATCGGGAAGTAGAGTTTTTCTGTTCGAATTTCTTATCTCTAGCGTACTACCTCAAGGAATCGGCAAAGAAAAAAATTCCTTGAGCAGTCCATGACAGTTTTTTTACATAGGTTTTGTATAGGAACAAAAATTCCTTGGCTCTAGCATACCGGGCTTTAGTATGTAGCAAAAACTCGAATAAAATTACTCCCTCGGTACCGCTCGGTCGGAGCAATTTTATTAGTGTTACATTTGGTGTCAAGTGTGGGGTACTTAGAAAATATCCCTACACGTATTTCTCCCACGTAATATTTCTCTCGTTCATAAGTTAGTATAGCTTGTTTTCTTTTATATACTTGTATGAGATCAAATTTCAATATTTTTATTTCTTTATAATTGCATACACTTTATTTGAACTAAATAATATTTTTAATTTGATCTTGTTGTTATTAATAAAATAAAAAAAAATCTGCCAACAGATATATCCATAACCCGATATTTTTCTGTTTCTTTTAGTTATTTGCAAATATACTGTTGCGAGCGTGGCCTTTGGTTCGTTATTTAAAACACAATATTAAATAATTAATATACAAGTTCTTTATTTCACTCTAATCTTATACAATTCACAAACTTTCAATTAATCAACTCAACTCTAATTATCGCTTAATACTGTACTTTCAATTATCGCAATCTAATTACAACACTTTCGAACGTTTATTACTTTCGCTTGTTAACACTGCAACGTCTAAGACAAGACTCTTATTCTGGCTATGACAACTGTTATATTTATACCCTAGAAACTCTCCAGATTATTCTCGAGTGTTCTATTTTCCAGAAGCTTCTTGACTGTTCTATTCATTCTATTCCTGAACCTTCCTGTAGATACCATAATCAATTCTCCGAACCTAAAGTCGTTTACTTCTCCATTGCCACATTGCCAGTAGATGTCACCAGTTGTCTCTTTCTATTGCACGTAACACTGCCCCCTTCTTAAGTTTGTTCGTCCCGAACAACAGGTGGTCCACGGTCTTGATGCTCGTAGTATTGACACAAGCGGTCCAAATGAACAATTTTATGCTTGCCTCTTGTGCCACGCTGAATCCTGTATACCACGTCATTAATTCTAGTTACTACTGAATACGGTCCTTCCCAGTGTTGTTGCAATTTTGGAGAACGTCCCTTACGTCGTCTCGGATTGTAGAGCCAAACAAGATCACCTTCATTAAATCCTGCGGAATTAGCACGTAGGTCATAGCGGGTCTTCATCCGATCAGTATTTGTTACTAATTTCGTCCTCGTGGCCTCGTGCACATCAGCTAATTGTTGTTTGAGCTCCGATACGTAGTCTTCTGGTAACTTTTGTTCACCTCTGGGGGTACCGAATTTGAGGTCGCTAGGTAAACGCATCTCTCTTCCGAATATGACTTTAGCTGGGGTTTGTCCGGTAGTACTATGAATAGCTGATCTATAAGCCATTAGGAATATAGGAATGTGTCGATCCCAATCGCGTTGATGATAGTCAACTACTTTCTTTAGATGCTCGATCAATGTTCTGTTGAAGCGCTCTACCATGCCATCAGATTGTGGATGTAGAGGAGTTGTTCTAGTTTTTCTTATTCCCAACATTTTACACATCTCCTGGAAAGTCCGCGATTCGAAGTTCCGTCCTTGGTCCGAATGAAGTTCGTGAGGCACTCCAAACCTACTGACCCAATTCGTTATTATTTGTTCCGCAACTGTGGCTGCCTCTTGATTAGGGATTGCATAAGCTTCAGGCCATTTACTGAAATAGTCAATGGCAACTAAAATATAACGGTTACCGCCATCCGTTTCAGGAAAAGGTCCAGCGATGTCTACAGCTATCCTTTCAAAGGGGGCTCCGACATTATACTTATGCATTTCACCTCTGCTTCTGTGTTGCGGTCCTTTGCAAGCAGCACAGACAGTGCATCTGCGGCACCACTCCTCCACATCTTCTCGCATATGTAGCCAATAAAACCTTTCCCGTATTTTGGAAATGGTTTTGTTCACTCCCAAATGTCCTCCAGAGGTTCCACCGTGCATTTCTTCTAGAACATCTTTGACGTTTGATGCTGGCACGACTATCTGCATTCGGAAATATTCGCCGTTAGGTGCTTCCCATTTGCGTTTTAATATACCACATTCAACATGAAGAGAGTTCCATTGAGCCCAGTAACTTTTCAGCTTCTCACTCCGTTCCGAAATATCCTTCCAGTCTGGTCTTTCCATATCTTCTTTCCAAGCGAGAATAGGTGAAATGTCCGGATCTTCTCGTTGTGCTGTTCTCAGGTCCTCGTTGTCCCAACCTGTAGATGGTTCCACGGTTACCAACTGTATAGTTGCTGTTGTTTCTTTTTCTTCCACTGAAATTTCTCTTACTCGTACTGCACTCCGTGAAGCTTGTCTGGCGGATTCATACGCTAATGCATAGGCTAGTGCTTCTGCTGTTGATTTCTTTCCTGCTAGCCTTAACGCTTGTTGTAAATTTTGATCTGCAATAGCGTTCACAAATGCCTCCATCGCCACTTCATTAAGGAAATCCGCATTTACGCTGGAGTATGAAAGATGCGCTAATCTTTCCACATCAGCCTGCAATTGTTGTAGTGATTCGCCATGCTTTTGAATCCTGTTGCGCAACTGTAGGCGATATACTTGCTGCATGTGCTCATCTCCGTAACGTAATTCTATCGCCTGTACTAATGAAGTGTAATCACGTTGATTTTCAATCGGTACAGTTTGTAAGAGTTCTGAAGCAGGACCTCGAAGTGCTAACACCAGAGCTATAGCTCTGTCTTCATTATTCCATCCATTTACCTCTGAAGCTGCCTCAAATTGTCTCTTGAAGATATGCCATGAATTTTGTCCATCAAATATTGGAGGTTTCATTCTACCTGCGCCAGATATTTCAGCTGCTACGTTTAGAGGCTGACGATGCCTTATTCTTTCCAGATCTGCTTTAAAACTGTCAAGCTGTTCTGTAACATTTTGTTGTACTCCCGACACTTGTTGTCGAACTTCCAACACTTCCTGCTGGATTTCCTCAATTTTCACATTTTGTTCGTCTAATGAACCTTTCAGAAAGTTCTTCTGTTCCTCCAAACAAGTTTCTAGACTATTCTGCAGAGAATTCTTTTGTTCCTCAAAAACATTCTTTTGCTCGTCCAGACGGGTTTCCATAGATTTCTTCTGCTCATCTAAACGGGATTCCAGAGAATTCTTTTGCTCCTTGAGAGAATTCTTTTGTTCATCAAAACGGGCTTCCATTTTGCTCATTAAAGCACTCAAAAGCTGTTCCATTTTCATTGTAGGCTCTTCTTCAACTTCGGTTTCTTCCAAGTTATCTTCGAAAACAAATGTTTCAGGATTCTTTCCTTCCTCTATCAAAGCTTGTCTGAGTCGCTCGACTAGAACTTTCTTTGCACCTGTCGTTTGTAATGACCGGTTCCCTAACTCCACTTTCAAATCCTGCGTTCGAAGCTCCTCGAATTTTCGCCCCATTACTTTAGTAATTCACTTTAAGTTGAATATAAATTATTTTCAAGAACTTTCAAAATTTAACACAATTTCACAAAATTAATCACACTTTGAATTTTAAAGTCAATTGCCACCACTTTATTTCGCAAATTTAATTTCACTTCTGACACCAGTTGTTGCGAGCGTGGCCTTTGGTTCGTTATTTAAAACACAATATTAAATAATTAATATACAAGTTCTTTATTTCACTCTAATCTTATACAATTCACAAACTTTCAATTAATCAACTCAACTCTAATTATCGCTTAATACTGTACTTTCAATTATCGCAATCTAATTACAACACTTTCGAACGTTTATTACTTTCGCTTGTTAACACTGCAACGTCTAAGACAAGACTCTTATTCTGGCTATGACAACTGTTATATTTATACCCTAGAAACTCTCCAGATTATTCTCGAGTGTTCTATTTTCCAGAAGCTTCTTGACTGTTCTATTCATTCTATTCCTGAACCTTCCTGTAGATACCATAATCAATTCTCCGAACCTAAAGTCGTTTACTTCTCCATTGCCACATTGCCAGTAGATGTCACCAGTTGTCTCTTTCTATTGCACGTAACAATACATTTTTCCTCTTATAAAATGAATTTTCTTCTTCTCATGCACTTTTAGCGTCGAACGTTTATTTTACTCCTGTTTTGAGTATTTCTTTACATAAAATCTATTTTAATAATTCATATTTGATTCGGGCACGCATCCGAAAGGCACAAAACTTTCGTCAAAACGTGCGATTTACTTTTGTGTATTCTAAATATTTTTTTTGTTGCATCGCATTATAATTAAGTCTAATTATTATCATTCGGGTCGTGAAGAGTAGCTCTTCTGTTTTCTCGGTTACATTATACACCCTTAATTCGTCAATTTAAAAGATTTTTTTTATTCCACTTGATTTTTACAACCACGTGAGAGTCTGGGATAGACGTTATCGACTGTTGGGTTGTGCTGGTGTTAATATTTCGTTTACTTTACACTAATAGTGGTGGGCAGGATGGACGCCGAACAACTTCGCGAACTAAAAGAGGAAATAAAGGCCATTGCGACGACCTTAGTCAAAAGCGTAGTTAACGAAAGTAAAGATGAAATCAGATCGGAACAAGCTGCGTCCATGGCTGTGATAGAATCGAGTATCAATGATCAGGTAGATAAGCTGGCAAAGAAAGCCGAGGATTTGGATAAGACCCTAAGCGGAACCATATTCGTGAACCACGTATTTGAAGAACTGTCCCCTGCGGCTCATGCCTCGTCTTCCACAAGTACGACGACTTCAACAACAACTTCGCCGGCGTCGATCTCCGCTTCTTCTCCTATTCAAGCGAAAAATCTAAATTTCTTCACGGTGCCTACTAATAGCTGCCACTCTACAGTACCCACGTCTACGCACAACTACGCGCCTATATTTTCTGCTCCGACAAGTCAAATGTTTAACTACCCTCTTCCGACAGCTGCTAATTGGAGTAATCGAAATAGCTGGGGCTTCACTCCATACGTAGAGCAATACCCACGACCTTCCGGGTTTTATCAAAGTTCTGCGTATCCACCCAGTGTCCCAACCTACCCTGCTTTCAATCAGGTGCCCCCTAATAGTCAGCAACCGAACTCTGGAAAACTGCCTCACTACAATTTTTTTAGTTATTATTTATTAATTTAATTTTAAGTTTATTAATTAATATGTAGTTGTATTTATGTGCCAAATTTTGTAATTTGTTGTAATTGTGCAAACTGAAAAGATCGTTTTTCAAGGTCTTGTTGTACTCTGCCAAAATAAAGTATTGTATTGTATTGTAATTTCGCCCAACAATCGAATCACAGCTCTGCGCAGTTGGCTGGCACAAACGTCACCCAGAAACCAATGATACAGGCCACTTTGAACACTGAATCCGGGTCGCCAGGTCTTACCTGTAACCT
Source organism: Dioctria rufipes (assembly GCA_963924295.1). Classification (NCBI taxonomy): domain Eukaryota; kingdom Metazoa; phylum Arthropoda; class Insecta; order Diptera; family Asilidae; genus Dioctria; species Dioctria rufipes. The sequence goes on from OZ002740.1 coordinate 139,080,231, forward strand.
CTCTCCCTTTGATGGAATCGTCTCGTGGTCTGATTATCGCGTCCAATTCGAGATAGTCGCTCACAATCAGTGGTCAGAGCAACAGAAGGCCGATGCCCTGGCGACCCAGTTAAGAAGTAATGCCCTGTCTGTGCTCAGCGTTTTTCCAGCGGGGCACCGCATCCAATATGGAGAATTACTTGTTCTGTTAGAGCAACGATTCGGATCCGATTCTTATTCTAGCCAGGTACAATTCGCTAGTAGGGTGCAGGGTTTCAGAGAAAACTTCTCCAACTTTGCACTAGAATTGCAAATATTGGCTACAGCCGCGTTTCCGTCCTGTCCGACAGACATTATCGATAGAATGGTGACTCAGCGTTTCTTGCAGGGACTGCGCGACGACGAGCTGAGGACTTTGGTTAAAGTGCGAGGCCCAAGGACTCTTCACGAGGCAATGAGTGCAGTGCAAGTGTTGGCCACCGATACCAATGTTGGAAGGAATACCAGAGTCCATTTGGCGCAAGTATCCCCTGGCCAACATTATAACAGCCGACGTAGGCGACATAGAAGAAATTTTCGACCACCTCCGGAATTGCAGGCACCGAGATTGCCCGAGAGCTCAAGATCCAATGGAACACCGAATCTGTACGAAACTTTTAAGCCTGCATCGCATGTCGAGGTTCCTAATTCAACACACGTAAACCAGGGAAACCCCTCAACGTCGGCTCAGTGGGGTGCGAGTCGATGAATGTTCTAACGCCCTCAGTACAGAGATACATAAACGAAGACTTTGCAATTCCTCCGGCTAACGCTAAATTGTCTTATCAGATTACAGAAGGCATCCACGAGAAAACTTGTAAACCCGATTCCGCAGAGCCTACTAAACTAGAAATTACAATTTCGGCTATAGGTCCATCAACCAATAGCCTCACTGTTGAAGGGCTGCTAAACGATAAGCCTTGCAATTTTATTTTGGACACTGGCGTTACAATTTCTATCGTAAATCCAATTTTCCTGAACCAATCGTCACTTACGGAACTAAAAAATTCAAATGTCGTGGTCAGGAGCGTGACAGGAGATACTATTGAAGTCCTGGGTAAACTGGCAGTAGAGATCCGCTTGGAGAACCACAGGTTCCCACACAAAGTGTTGGTAGCCAATATAGAGCCTGTGTGTATTCTCTGCATAGATTTCCTAGACCAGAATCAGTGTCAATTAGATTTCGAAGCAAATATCCTTTAATTAGGTCAAATAGCTGTTGCTCTCGTTAAACCCAAGTATCGAGGTACGAAAGTTTTCCTATCTGAAAATGTCTTATTGGCTCCTCGTAGTGAATCAATTCTGCCAATGAACAGAAAGAAGATACGATCCGAAGACTCGTGCTTATTAATAGACTCCGAATTCGAGTCCGAGCTGCCTTATGGGATACTTTGTGCTCGTGTCCTAGTGGAATCCAGTTCGAAAAATATTCCTTTAAGATTAGTAAATCTGTCTGAGAAAGAAGTCTTCATCGCACGAGGCACTTTAGTCGGATCTGTCGAGCCCGTCTCCATTTTAAACGCGCTTGCACCCACCTGTGATGTAGGACAGGATGCACTCGGAATAATTCTCATCGATCTCGACGATGGCTTAGCCAACGAAGAGAAGCTGAAGCTCATTGATGTTTTAGAAGAGTACCGAGATACATTTTCCCCTGGTCCAGCAGATACTGGCCGTACAAAAGTGACGAAACATCACATAGATACCGAGGAGGCACCACCCTTTAAAATACCTGCGAGAAGGGTGCCTTTAGCGAAACGATCGGAAGTGGAACAGATGGTGAGAGAAATGGAAGATAATGGCGTTATACGGCCTTCCACGAGTCCCTGGGTATCACCGGTAGTCCTCGTAAAGAAAAATGACGGGACTACGAGGTTCTGCGTTGACTATCGACGTCTAAATGACACCACTAAAAAGGACTCATATCCACCTCCCCGCATCGACGATACCCTTACGTCCTTTACAGGATCCAAATGGTTCTCCACCTTTGACCTACAAAGTGAATATTGGCAGGTGGAAATGGGGGAAAGTCATAAAGAGAAAACTGCCTTTACAACTGGCACTGGTCTGTGGGAGTTCAATGTGATGCTTTTCGGTCTCTGCAATGCTCCAGCTACGTTCGAACGCTTGATGGATGGTGTATTCAGAGCTCTAGGACCAGAAATACCTCTCGCTTATCTAGACGATATCATCGTACACGATAGCGATCTAGAAGAACATTTCAGAAGCCTTAAATTAGTATTCCGCCGACTACGAACCGCCAATCTAAAGCTCAGCCCGAAAAAGTGCCATCTAGTTCGTCGGGAGGTAAAGTATTTGGGTCATGTAGTGTCCGCAGAAGGTCTAAAAACAGATCCCGAAAAGACAAAGACTATCGAGTCCTGGCCGATTCCTAAAACCAAGAGAGATGTGCGAAGTTTTCTTGGTTTAGCGTCATATTATCGAAGGTTCGTTCGCGACTTTTCAACTATTGCAACACCGCTTTCAGAATTAACCGAGGATAAACGGAAATTCCAATGGGAGGAGAGACAACAAGATGCCTTTGAACACAAAAAGCTTCGACTAACCTCTCCCCCCATTTTAACCTTCCCCCAGACAGAGGGCGAGTTTATATTGGATACGGACGCCAGTCAGAATGGAATAGGAGCCGTACTTAGCCAAATGCAAGACAAAAGCGAGAAAGTCTTAAAATATTACTCCGAAACACTGGATAGAGCAGAGCGAAACTAATGCGTGGCTCGCAAGGAGCTCTTAGCCGTAGTGAGAGCAACAGCTCTTTTTCATCATTACCTATTTGGTAGGCCGTTCAGAATCCGAACGGATCATGCGTCATTTCGTTGGCTTCTAAATTTTAAAGAGCCCGACGGCCAGATAGCAAGATGGTTAGAACGGCTACAGCAATATGACCTCCTCATTGAGCATCGCGCCGGTCAAAAGCATCTAAAGGCAGATGCTTAATCGCGACGTCCCTGTCAGGAATGCGTTCACTATGACCAGAAAGAACAAAGGGAACAGGAGCGTACAATAAACCTGGTACGCGTTGAAGCCACCATTGATTTAGCTGCTGAACAGGACCAAGATCCCGCTCTTCCAACTGTTAAATCTTGGATCGGACGTAACCATAGACCGATCCGAGAACAAATAGTTTCCGTAAGTCCTTATTTGAAGAGCTTCTGGGCAAAATGGGAGTCTCTGCGAGTGGTTGATAAAGTCTTACACTTTGTTAAATATGGGAAAAAGGGCGAGAGCCTTGTAAAAGTAGGACCTCCTGGCCACATTCACAAAATCCTCCTCGATCTACACAACAAACCAGAAGGGGGGCATTTCGGCGTGGGAAAAACAACCGAAAAAGTGAAAGAACGTTGGTTTTGGCCCATGTTGCAAAGAGACGTCGAGATATGGTGTGATAAATGCCAACTATGTCATGCAAAAAGGGGTCCTTCTAGGAAAACCCGCGGGAAGCTGCAAACCTTTAACGCAGGCGCGCCATTCGAAAGAATTGCGATCGACGTTTTGGGCCCATTACCGAAAACTGAAAGAGGAAATAAATACGCGGTAATATTCATGGATTACTTCACCAAGTGGCCAGAAGTTTTCGCAACACCGGATCAGAAGCAGAAAATGTGGCTGACGGACTAGAGAATGTGCTCTCCAGATTCGGGATGCCTTTTCAGCTTCACTCAGACCAGGGACGAAACTTCGAGGCAGATGTGTTTCAAAGCGTATTAAAACTTTTCGGCATCGAAAAGACCCGAACAACGGCCTTGCATCCCCAATCCGATGGCATGGTTGAGAGATTTAACAGCACCCTCCTCGACTATTTAGCCAAATTCGTCAATAAGAGTCAAACCAACTGGCACAAATACCTCCCCTTAGCCCTGTTAGCCTACCGTTCTTCCATACACGAAAGAACCCAATTCACGCCTGCACAGCTCAACTTCGGTCGGGAACTAAGACTCCCACTTGACATCCCTTATGGCCATACACACAATAACCTCACTAGCGCCCCAGCGGAATACGTGGAAAAACTAGTCCAAACCCTCGAAAGAGTCCACTCATTGGCTAGGAAAAATTTAACTTTGTCCTCGTTTCACATGTAAACACAGTATGACCTCAGGGCCCATCCCCTTACCTCCGCAGAAAACGAAAAAGTCTGGATATACAACCCTAAACGACGTAAAGGAAAAAGCCCTAAGCTTCAAAGAGATTGGGAAGGCCCAGGTACTGTCCTGTCACCTTTAAACGATGTGCTGTATAGAGTTGAGTTCCCGGGGGGCAAGACAAGGAGAGTACTCCATATAGATCGGTTAGCTAAGTTTAACTCTGAAGATAATTCCGATAGTAACACTTTCCAAGCCGACGCGGTGTCCATTAATCAAAATCAATTAGAAATTACCGATATCGCCCCATGGGGCAGACATTCGAAAGCTATAATCTCTAGAATCCTAGTTAAGAGCGGTTTCGAGCCAGGAAAAGGTTTAGAAAAATCATTGCAAGGCATAGTCGAACCGATTACTATGCAGTCTCGAACCTCGCGAACAGGGGTAGGCTTCCAACTCGAAAAGACGCGAGCGTAACCAATGTTTTTGTTTTAATTTGATTGGCTGAGTCCTGATCCGGGGCGAGTCCAAGAAGCGTAAAGAAATCTATTACTCGTCACTTCCCTTTAAGCCCGCTTTCAGGTTGAAGAGATAAGGTTGAAAAACAGCAACAAAGAGCAGCTTTTCGCGTCGATAAATAGGTGGCAATGTAAGCACGCTGTGTCTCTGGAATCTCCACTGACCAGACGCCCATTTACAAATGGTAGCAACCCGAACCAATCAGACGCAGCATAATTGGATGGTTGTATGAGCCTTCAACTCGGAAGCCAGACCGATTCATGTTCTTTAGTTAAATGTGAAATACTAGACGACTCTTCTCCCTGTGTAGCTAGCGGGATACGCAATCCCGAAGATACGTCAGCCAGAAATGATACACCAGACGCCTCAAAATTGGATGGTTGTATGAGCCTTCAACTCGGAAGCCAGACCGATTCATGTTCTTTAGTTAAATGTGAAATACTAGACGAAACTTCTCTCTGTGTAGCTAGCGGGATACACAGTCCCGAGGATACGTCAGCCAGAAATGATCCACCAGAGCAGCTTAACCGAATGGTAAACAGAAAGAAGTTCTGAGCCATGACAACAAAAGCTGATGACGATGATTCTAAATTGGGAAAAATTATACAAAAGAGCAGCTTAACAGAATGGTAAACAGAACGAAGTTCTGAGCCAGGACAACAAAAGCTGATGACGATGATTCTAAATCGGGAAAAATTATACAAAAGAGCAGCTCAACCGAATGGTAAACAGAACGAAGTTCTGAGCCAGGACAACAAAAGCTGATGACGATGATTCTAAATCATGAAAAATTATACAACAGAGCAGCTTAACCGAATGGTAAACAGAACGTAGTTCTGAGCCAGGACAATAAAAGCTGATGACTATGATGTGCAATCTAAAAAAAAAAATAACAAAAAAAAGAATAGGCGAGTAGGCAGCATGCTGAAAACCCAGCTTTCTTTTCTAAAAAAAAAAAAAACAAAACAAAAAACACAGAGGTGCCAAAGCTGTGTGTTCTGCCTTATCTACGCACAACCAAATAGCTCCATGCGAATATTTTGAGCCTTATATACATAACTTGGAACACTTGCTTACGACTGGGACATCGACCAATCAAAACTAATAATGTAAGATAGCGCAAATAGGAACGGAGTTGAGAGATATGGGCATGAAAGACATATCTGCTGAGGTCCTTTCCTTGTCCCACTTCCCCCGGACTCGGCGATGAACCCGAACCCCCTCGATCAGTGGAGCGCCCTCCGGTGACACAGAGCTGTCGTCAGTCTTTGTATACTCCGGGATAGTAGAGGCCTCCACAATCACCTCAAGCTTAAACACGTAAACTTATTATACGACGACAAGAATTTGCACCTCAGTTTCAATAAATTATCAGAGAACCATACTAATATATTCTTTAGCAGGTAACTGGTACCGTTGAGAGATGGGATACCTCATAAGCAGAGAATCGGCGGACTACGGGAATACCCGCCAAGATGCAAACACCATTCTACTCCAACCGGACACTTGGATAAATAAGTTTAAACCCTTCGCTTTTCTCTTTCTTGGAGACAGATCTAGATACGGCTCTCAAAATATTTTTTTTTTCTTCCCGTTACAGATACTCGGTCGGAACTTCGAGTCTACAGAGGGGGGCAATGTTGCGAAATCTCCATGTTTCTCCCCGCAATGAAGAAAAAAAAAGGCTTGCTAAAATCCTATGCGTTGGCTACGACGCCCATGACGGAAACGAAGCAATGCATCCAAGCGGGACCCAAGAAACCCAAGAGATGGCGCGGCTGACCCCCAATGCGGCGAATTCCGTCCCCAATTTATCTGGCAACGCAGGCCCAAAAGAAAAATCGCCCGGATGACAAGCGAGAGAACGAGACAAGTTGGATTGGAGAAACCACGAAGACAAGAAGTCAAAGTCAAGCAGTGAAGTTTTTTTTTTTTAATTGAATCCGAAATTGATTTCTTTGTTAAAGTTCTCTTTTTTTTTTTGCTTTTGTAAAGTGTTATTTTTATAAAATTATAATAAAGCAGTTAAGACAAAAGAAAGGAAACCGCGTTAAACATCTGCCCTTATGTAAATTAGGAAGGTTCCAGCGACTGCCCGAGGAACGGGACTGGATAACCAGAGGAATTTGGGGTACCGTTTGTCTGGATTAAGAGGATAAGTAGCGCTTCACGTTATTTTCTTTGAGTAGTTTTATTTCTTTTAGGAAATTTTATCTATATTTAACAAATTCTAACACCTTTATTAAAATATAAATTACGTGAATCTCGACATTGGAATCAACTGCAGTAGCTGTACACAGTTACTGAGAAAACTCTGTGTTTTACAAACTGCACATCTAGTTCTCGAAGCGATATAATTGAATAGATCAAATCATTGCATTACAGCCTCAGTAAATGTTGAATTTTAAAATTACAGCGGATTCTGGAATTGAAACCACATACAGTATCTGTACGTACCTACAGCGAAAACTCTTAATTTCTGTTCGTTTTATCAAATTTTAATAAAGTAGCTAAGACAAAAGAAAGAAAAACCGCGTTAAACATCTTGCCCTACATAAATTAGGAAGGTTCCAGCAACTGCCCGAGGAACGGGACCGGGTACCCAGAGGAATTTGGAGTACCGTTTGTTTGGATGAAGGGATAAGTAGCGCTTCACATTGTTTTTTTAGTGGTCTTATTTCTTTTATGAAACTTTACCTATATTGCATATTAATTTAACAAATTTTAACTCCTTTATTAAAATATAAATTACGTTGAATCTCGACATTGAAATCAGCTACGGTATCTATACAAACTTACTGAGAAAACTCTTTGTTTCACAAACTGTACATCGAGTCCTCAAAGCGACATAATTTATTAGATCAAATCATTGCATTACAGCCTCAGTAAACGTGGGATTCCAAAGTTACGTCGAGTTCTGGAATTGAAACCACATACAGTATCTGCACATAGCTACTGTGAAGATTCATTGTTTCAGAAACTGTGCATCGAGTTCTCAAAGCGATAAAATTTATTAGATCAAATCATTGCATTACAGTCTTATAAACGTTGAATTCTAGGAACACATCGAATTCTGGAATTGAAATCACATACAGCATCTGTACGTAACTACAGTGAAAACTCTTTGTTTCACAAACCGCACATTGAGTTCTCAAAGCGATATAATTTATTAGATCAAATCATTGCATTACAGTCTCAGTATACGTTGAATTCTAGAAGTACATCGAATTCTGGAATTGAAATCACCTACAGTATCTGTACATAACTACAGTGAAAACTCTTTGCTTCGTAAACTGCACATCGAGTCCTCAAAGCGATATAATTTACTAGATCCAATCATTGCATTACAGCCTCAGTAAATGTGGAATTCTAGAATTATGACGAATTCTAGACTTGAAAGTAGATGCAGTACTTGCACATAGCTACTGTGAAGATTCCTTGTCTCACAAACTGCGCAACGAATTCTCCAAGCGACATAATCTATACCATCGAATCATTGTATTGCACTCTAAGTACACAAAGACTATGGAGAATTACTTGTTCTGTTAGAGCAACGATTCGGATCCGATTCTTATTCTAGCCAGGTACAATTCGCTAGTAGGGTGCAGGGTCTCAGAGAAAACTTCTCCAACTTTGCACTAGAATTGCAAAGACTAGCTACAGCCGCGTTTCCGTCCTGTCCGACAGACATTGTCGATAGAATGGTGACTCAGCGTTTCTTGCAGGGACTTCACGACGACGGGCTGAGGACTTTGGTTAAAGTGCAAGGCCCAAGGACTCTTCACGAGGCAGTGAGTGCAGTGCAAGTGTTGGCCACCGATACCAATGTTGGAAGGAATACCAGAGTCCATTTGGCGCAAGTATCCCCTGCCCAACATTATAACAGTCGACGTAGGCGACATAGAAGAAATTTTCGACCTCCTCCGGAATTGCAGGCACCGAGATTGCCCGAGAGCTCAAGATCAAATGGAACACCGAATCTGTACGAAACTTTTAAGCCTGCGTCGTATGTCGAGGTTCCTAATTCAACACACGTAAACCAGGGAAACCCCTCAACGTCGGCTCAGTGGGGTGCGAGTGGATGAATGTTCTAACGCCCCCAGTACAGAGATACATAAACGAAGACTTTGCAATTCCTCCGGCTAACGCTAAATTGTCTTATCAGATTACAGAATGCATCCACGAGAAAACTTTGTGTAAACCCGATTCCGCAGAGCCTACTAAACTAAAAGCTACAATTTCGGCTATAGGTCCATCAACCAATAGCCTCACTGTTGAAGGGCTGCTAAACGATAAGCCTTGCAATTTTATTTTGGACACTGGCGCGACAATTTCTATCGGTCATCCAATTTTCCTGAACCAATCGTCACTTACGGAACTAAAAAATTCAAATGTCGTGGTCAGGAACGTGACAGGAGATACTATTGAAGTCCTGGGTAAACTTGTAGTAGAGATCAGCTTGGAGAACCACAGGTTCCCACACAAAGTGTTGGTAGCCAATATAGAGCCTGTGTGTATTCTCGGCGTAGATTTCCTAGACCAGAATCAGTGTCAATTAGATTTCGAAGCAAATATCCCTCAATTAGGTCAAATAGCTGTTGCTCTCGTTAAACCCAAGTATCGAGGTACGAAAGTTTTCCTATCTGAAAATGTGTTATTGGCTCCTCGTAGTGAATCAATTCTGCCAATGAACAGAAAGAAGATACGATCCGAAGACTCGTGCTTATTAATAGACTCCGAATTCGAGTCCGAGCTGCCTTATGGGATACTTTGTGCTCGTGTCCTAGTGGAATCCAGTTCGAAAAATATTCCTTTAAGATTAGTAAATCTGTCTGAGAAAGAAGTCTTCATCGCACGAGGCACTTTAGTCGGATCTGTCGAGCCCGTCTCCATTTTAAACGCGCTTGCACCCACCTGTGATGTAGGACAGGATGCACTCGGAATAATTCTCAACGATCTCGACGATGGCTTAGCCAACGAAGAAAAGCTGAAGCTCATTGATGTTTTAGAAGAGTACCGCGATATATTTTCCACTGGTCCAGGAGATACTGGCCGTACAAAAGTGACGAAACATCACATAGATACCGGGAAGGCGTCACCCTTTAAAATACCTGCGATAAGGGTGCCTTTAGCGAAACGAGCGGAAGTGGAACAGATGGTGCGAGAAATGGAAGATAACGGCGTTATACGGCCTTCCACGAGTCCCTGGGCATCACGGGTAGTCCTCGTAAAGAAAAAGGACGGGACTACGAGGTTCTGCGTTGACTATCGACGTCTAAACGACATCACTAAAAAGGACTCATATCCACTTCCCCGCATATACGATACCCTTATGTCCTTTACAGGATCCAAATGGTTCTCCACCTTTGACCTACAAAGTGGATATTGGCAGGTGGAAATGGGGGAAAGTCATAAAGAGAAAACTGCCTTTACAACTGGCACTGGTCTGTGGGAGTTCAATGTGATGCCTTTCGGTCTCTGTAATGCTCCAGCTACGTTCGAACGCTTGATGGATGGTGTATTCAGAGCTCTAGGACCAGAAATACCTCTCGCTTATCTAGACGATATCATCGTACACGATAGTGATCTAGAAGAACATTTCAGAAATCTTAAATTAGTATTCCACCGACTACGAACCGCCAATCTAAAGCTCAGCCCGAAAAAGTGCCATCTACTTCGTCGGGAGGTAAAGTATTTGGGTCATGTAGTGTCCGCAGAAGGTCTAAAAACAGACCCCGAAAAGACAAAGACTATCGAGTCCTGGCCAATTCCTAAAACCAAGAGAGATGTGCGAAGTTTTCTTGGTTTAGCGTCATATTATCGAAGGTTCGTTCGCGACTTTTCAACTATTGCAAAACCGCTTTCAGAATTAACCGAGGATAAACGGAAATTCCAATGGGAGGAGAGACAACAAGATGCCTTTGAACACACAAAGCTTCGACTAACCTCTCCCCCCATTTTAACCTTCCCCCAGACAGAGGGCGAGTTTATATTGGATACGGACGCCAGTCAGAATGGAATAGGAGCCGTACTTAGCCAAATGCAAGACAACAGCGAGAAAGTTTTAGAATATTACTCCAAAACACTGGATAGAGCAGAGCGAAACTACTGCGTGGCTCGCAAGGAGCTCTTAGCCGTAGTGAGAGCAACAGCTCATTTTCATCATTACCTATTTGGCAGGCCGTTCAGAATCCGAACGGATCATGCGTCACTTCGTTGGCTTCTAAATTTTAAAGAGCCCGACGGCCAGATAGCAAGATGGTTAGAACGGCTACAGCAATATGACCTCCTCATTGAGCATCGCGCCGGTCAAAAGCATCTAAAGGCAGATGCTTAATCGCGACGTCCCTGTCAGGAATGCGTTCACTGTGACCAGAAAGAACAAAGGGAACAGGAGCGTACAATAAACCTGGTACGCGTTAAAGCCACCATTGATTTAGCTGCTGAACAGGACCAAGATCCCGCTCTTCAAACTGTTAAATCTTGGATCGGACGTAACCATAGACCGACCCGAGAACAAATAGTTTCCGAAAGTCCTTATTTGAAGAGCTTCTGGGCAAAATGGGAGTCTCTGCGAGTGGTTGATAAAGTCTTACATTTTGTTAAATATGGGAAAAAGGGCGAGAGCCTTGTAAAAGTAGCACCTCCTGGCCACATTCACAAAATCCTCCTCGATCTACACAACAAACCAGAAGGGGGGCATTTCGGCGTGAGAAAAACAACCGAAAAAGTGAAAGAACGTTGGTTTTGGCCCATGTTGCAAAGAGACGTCGAGATATGGTGTGATAAATGCCAACTATGTCATGCAAAAAGAGGTCCTTCTAGGAAAACCTGCGGGAAGCTGCAAACCTTTAACGCAGGCGCGCCATTCGAAAGAATTGCGATCGACGTTTTGGGCCCATTACCGAAAACTGAAAGAGGAAATAAATACACGGTAATAGTCATGGATTACTTCAACAAGTGGCCAGAAGTTTTCGCAACACCGGTTCAGAAGCAGAAACTGTGGCTGACGGACTAATAGAGAATGTGCTCTCCAGATTCGGGATGCCTTTTCAGCTTCACTCAGACCAGGGACGAAACTTCGAGGCAGATGTGTTTCAAATCATATTAAAACGTTTCGACATCGAAAAGACCCGAACAACGGCCTTGCATCCCCAATCCAATGGCATGATTGAGAGATTTAACCGCACCCTCCTCGACTATTTAGCCCAATTCGTCAATAAGAGTCAAACCAACTGGGACAAATACCTCCCCTTAGCCCTGTTAGCCTACCGTTCTTCCATACACGAAGGTACCCAATTCACGCCTGCACAGCTCAACTTCGGTCGGGAACTAAGACTCCCACTTGACATCCCTTATGGCCATACACACAATAACCTCACTAGCGCCCCAGCGGAATACGTGGAAAAATTAGTCCAAACCCTCGAAAGGGTCCACTCATTGGCTAGGAAAAACTTAACTTTGTCCTCGTTTCACATGAAAACACAGTATGACCTCAGGGCCCACCCCCTTACCTTCGTAGAAAACGAAAAAAGTCTGGATATACAACCCTAAACGACGTAAAGGAAAAAGCCCTAAGCTTCAAAGAGATTGGGAAGGCCCAGGTACTGTCCTGTCTCCTTTAAACGATGTGCTGTATAGAGTTGAGTTCCCGGGGGCAAGACAAGGAGAGTACTCCATATAGATCGGTTAGCTAAGTTTAACTCTGAAGATAATTCCGATAGTAACACTTTCCAAGCCGACGCGGTGTCCATTAATCAAAATCAATTAGAAATTACCGATATCGCCCCATGGGCCAGACATTCGAAAGCTATAATCTCTAGAATCCTAGTTAAGAGCGGTTTCGAGCCAGGAAAAGGTTTAGAAAAATCATTGCAAGGCATAGTCGAACCGATTACTATGCAGTCTCGAACCTCGCGAACAGGGGTAGGCTTCCAACTCGAAAAGACGCGAGCGTAACCAATGTTTTTGTTTTAATTTGATTGGCTGAGTCCTGATCCGGGGCGAGTCCAAGAAGCGTAAAGAAATCTATTACTCGTCACTTCCCTTTAAGCCCGCTTTCAGGTTGAAGAGATAAGGTTGAAAAACAGCAACAAAGAGCAGCTTTTCGCGTCGATAAATAGGTGGCAATGTAAGCACGCTGTCTCTCTGGAATCTCCACTGACCAGACGCCCATTTACAAATGGTAGCAACCCGAACCAATCAGACGCAGCATAATTGGATAGTTGTATGAGCCTTCAACTCGGAAGCCAGACCGATTCATGTTCTTTAGTTAAATGTGAAATACTAGACGACTCTTCTCCCTGTATAGCTGGCGGGATACGCAATCCCGAGGATAAGTCAGCCTGAAATGATACACCAGACGCAGCATAATTGGATGGTTGTATGAGCCTTCAACTCGGAAGCCAGACCGATTCATGTTCTTTAGTTAAATGTGAAATACTAGACGAAACTCCTCTCTGTGTAGCTAGCGGGATACACAATCCCGAGGATACGTCAGCCAGAAATGATCCACCAGAGCAGCTTAACCGAATGGTAAACAGAACGAAGTTCTGAGCCAGGACAACAAAAGCTGATGACGATGATTCTAAATCGGGAAAAATTATACAAAAGAGCAGCTTAACCGAATGGTAAACAGAACGAAGTTCTGAGCCAGGACAACAAAAGCTGATGACGATGATTCTAAATCAGGAAAAATTATACAAAAGAGCAGCTTAACCGAATGGTAAACAGAACGTAGTTCTGAGCCAGGACAATAAAAGCTGATGACGATGATGTGCAATCTAAAAAAAAATAAAAAAAAACAGTAGGCGAGTAGCTGAAGACCCCCCAGTTATCTTTTCTAAAAAAAAAAAAAAAAAACGAAAATAAAAAAAAACAGAGAAGTGCCAAAGCTGTGTGTTCTGCCTTGTCTACGCACAATCAAATAGCTCCATGCGAATATTTTGAGCCTTATATACATAACTTGGAACACTTTGGGCTTCTACCCTCGCTTACGATCGGGACATCGGCCAATCAAAACTCATAATGTAAGATAGCGCAAATAGGAACGGAGTTGAGAGATATGGGTGTTATAATATTTACAACTATATATCGCTCACCTTGTGATTGATTCGGGGTCGCGGGATTGTTAATCCAAGTCTACGAATAACACTTGCTTGCTTTCTTGTAAACCACCTTTTTATTTTCTTCCAGAAGATTGAAAAATCTCACTTTAATATATTTTGATAACTTTTATTTTTATTCAAATCGACCAGCGCAAATTGAAAAACTCTCACTCAATTTAATCTATTATTTATTTATAATTTTCCTTGTAGAACTAAACGAACCGCAAACACTAAAAATTCTCACTTAATCTATTTTTATATAATTTTCCTTTTAGAACTAAAACGAACAACAAACATTAAAAAGACTCCCGAACCGCTTGAATAGCGGGATACACAATCCCGAGGATACGTCAGCCAGAAATGATCCACCAGAGCAGCTTAACCGAATGGTAAACAGAACGAAGTTCTGAGCCAGGACAACAAAAGCTGATGACGATGATTCTAAATCGGGAAAAATTATACAAAAGAGCAGCTTAACCGAATGGTAAACAGAACGAAGTTCTGAGCCAGGACAACAAAAGCTGATGACGATGATTCTAAATCAGGAAAAATTATACAAAAGAGCAGCTTAACCGAATGGTAAACAGAACGTAGTTCTGAGCCAGGACAATAAAAGCTGATGACGATGATGTGCAATCTAAAAAAAAAAAAAAAAAAAAAGAGTAGGCGAGTAGCTGAAGACCCCCCAGTTATCTTTTCTAAAAAAAAAAAAAAAAAAACGAAAATAAAAAAAAAACAGAGAAGTGCCAAAGCTGTGTGTTCTGCCTTGTCTACGCACAACCAAATAGCTCCATGCGAATATTTTGAGCCTTATATACATAACTTGGAACACTTTGGGCTTCTACCCTCGCTTTCGACCGGGACATCGGCCAATCAAAACTCATAATGTAAGATAGCGCAAATAGGAACGGAGTTGAGAGATATGGGTGTTATAATATTTACAACTATATATCGCTCACCTTGTGATTGATTCGGGGTCGCGGGATTGTTAATCCAAGTCTACGAATAACACTTGCTTGCTTTCTTGTAAACCACCTTTTTATTTTCTTCCAGAAGATTGAAAAATCTCACTTTAATATATTTTGATAACTTTTATTTTTATTCAAATCGACCAGCGCAAATTGAAAAACTCTCACTCAATTTAATCTATTATTTATTTATAATTTTCCTTGTAGAACTAAACGAACCGCAAACACTAAAAATTCTCACTTAATCTATTTTTATATAATTTTCCTTTTAGAACTAAAACGAACAACAAACATTAAAAAGACTCCCGAACCGCTTGAAATAAAAAAAAACCAACTTTACTCAACTGCTTTAAAAAACCGACTCTCGATCCGCCAATGCATTTATGCGGCGCGCGTTTCTTATCGTGAAAGCTTTTTACACAATATGTATGTACATACGTATGTACATACATATTGAATTTTTTCACGGCAAATTGTACTGAAGGTACGATTTGCTTTTTGATTTATTTTTTATTTAAATTGTTGAAGTGACAAATTTTGCTGAAGGCAAAATTTGTCGTGGAAATTTTTAAGTAAAACGACTTGGGTTGTAAACTGAAACTTTTGTTTTTCCCAAGTCGTTTTATGAGAAAAATTTATGGTATGTGAGGAAAATTGCTGATGCAATTTTCTTCATCCATTTAAGAGATAAGGTAACCATGTTTTAAGCATGATTAGCTTATGTTAAAATTTATTGAATATTATTTTTATGTTTTGCCCTTTTTCAGGTTTATGCAAAAATATTATTTATTTTAGGTATATAACAATCCTTCCCCCTGAGAAAAAGAGAATTATTCTTTGAAGAGGAATAATTCTCAGGGGAAGTTGATGTGGGTGCGTTTTTGGTGGCTAGGTCTTTGGCGGTTTTCGGTTGAGTTTTTACAGGAATGTATAATGCTCATATATTTTTCTAAGCATTCGCTAATCAAATTTTATGGTTTTTTTTTGTGTGTAATTTAGTGTACGGTTTCCTTAATCCTATTATCTAGCTCTACTTACTTATTTATTTATTTATTTATATCTACTTTTAAAGCATATTTTCTTTTTCCTTTTTTTATCTAACGCCTTTTAATTTTTTCTTGGTTATCTTATTGTTTTTTTTTTTTGTATTATTTTTATTTGCTATTTTTCTATTTATAATGTTAGTATTTTAACTTTTCATTTTATATCTATTTAGCATAGTTATTTATGTTATTGTATTTTAATATCTTATTTGCTAAATTATTATTTTTTGTATTGCTTAATGCTACTAAATATTAGTTATTTGTTATTTTTATTATTTTTGTGTAAATAAATTTCGATTAACTTTTATTTGTTATTTGTTTGTTCTAATTCTATTATATTTTTGTTCTTCTTTCTTCTATTTTCTTAATTCCTAGGGCTTTTAATCTATTTTGTTGAGAACTTCCGAATTGTGTTTTCTTTTGAGATATATTTTCTTTCTCTTTTTATTTCACTTATTTTCTATCAGCCAGTGGATTAAAAGGAGAGGGGCTGTGCTTGTAACAGAAGAATGAGACCGGCCAACCAACGAGTATAGATCTTTTTGATTATACTACTTGTATAGATCTCGCTCTGTGGAGACTTTGAGTACGTTTTAATTTTTCTTGGGGTGTTGCGTAAACCGGTTCCATAGGAACGTTTTCAGCTGTGGGCTGTTGTCTGCGTTTAGCAATCCATGCCATGAATGCCGGGACTATATATTTTGCTAATGCCACCACAGATGCAATTAGCAACAAGAGTCCGGTCATTGATAGGGATGTAATTGAGAGTATATGAGTAATCTTGGCCTTTGGTCCAAAGTGAATGTTGTTCACTTTGGTACGGATTTCCTCTAGAGATTTTGTATCTAGGTGGATACGTTGGTTTGTATCATCTCCTAGGAGTAATGTTGGTTGTTTCTCAAGGTTTTTAAGAGCGGATATCTTGGACATATATTCTGCCAATACCTCTTGAGTTTCGTTTGTGCCTGGGAAGTAGGTTGGTTGGAAAACTTTTAGCGGATGTAGATTTTCTGCTTCGTAATACAGAGTGTGAGACCCTATTTGCAAGGAACATGGTTCGTTGACTGTCATGATTCCTTGTCCTGCGAGACGATGAGTGAGTAACTGTTGAGTACAAGTTATATATTTTATATATAAATTAACCATCGCATATCTGACTCAATAAGCCCTTTGAAAAGGACTCACAGCAAGAGTCGAAACGTCGGGCCATAACAAAAATAAAAAATAAGATGAAAACATAAAAGGTAGCCTATGTTTTTCACTGATGATCGGAGATCCCCAATAAATCACCACATTCTTCATGTATCATCCTCCCGATCAGAAACACGAAAATAGTTAAATTAACCATCGCATATCTGACTCAATAAACCCCTTTGAAAAGGACTCACAGCAAGAGTCGAAACGTCGGGCCATAACAAAAATAAAAAATAAGATGAAAACATAAAAGGTAGCCTATGTTTTTCACTGATGATCGGAGATCCCCAATAAATCACCACATTCTTCATACAAGTTATATGTACTATAGTAGTTTCGGTTAAGGAGTACAGCCACGAATTCGGTCTATTAAGTTTTATTATTGTGTCTCTTGGGGGAATTTGGGCTCTGATGCTATATTGTGGGTGTTCGCCCAGTGGATTGAATACAAGTTTGATAACACACTCATCTGTTTTTGTAGCTTTGGTGAGTGGTGTATTTAGCTTACCAATCCACGTATCCTCATCGATTCCCTTTGAAATTTTTTTGAAAGATCTCAGGTTTTCTGGCTTCAGCAGCAGAAATTCCTGGGTCTGGATTTGACTTGCCACATGGGAAAATTCGATATCAGGTATTAATGAGTGGTTTGAATCCACCCGTATGGGAAAACATCTGATCTGTTGGATTTTCATCTTGGGAATATTAAATATGGGAAGTTTGATTCGGATAACTAATTTGTCCTGCAACAAATGTGTCTCAACATCTGCTGTTTGATACAGAACTGACAAACAGTCCTGTAGATTGGGACAAGTGGAGTGAGATTTGTGATAAATCTCTAGCAAGAGATTCGGGGAAATTAAAAGGGGATGAATTTGATTATTTCTACTGGACACTATTATGTCCAGTAGAGCTTGTTGTCTAAATTCCAACTCTATCATTTGTAGTGTCAGGCTAGAAACGATCTCTTGTCTTATTTGGTGGGCTATCAAATCGTCCGTTGTGTTCTGCAGATGGTTAATCTGATTGGTTATCTGACGCTGTCGTTCAGTCAGCGAAGATAAGGGTTTCTGAATTTGTTCAAACGTAGTTTTTATTACGCTGATCTGTTGCTTTTCCAGATCAGCTAAGGTTTGAGTATTTACCTCTAATTCGCTTAGTCGGCTGTACACCTCTTGTTCGTTTCCGCTATCCATAGTGCCAAAGAGATAGTGCATCGCATTACCGATTCCATCGAAGATGGATCGGGGCTTGCGTGATTTGGGCACTGCTTCCCTAATAACACTGGTACGCCTGTTGATATTTTCCATCAGGGCGTGTACATGTTTTGTGTGTAGCGTACATAGATCTTGGTCAAAAGATTTGTTACCACATAATTGATGAACGTAGTGCTCCGCGCGTTCCGCCAGCTTTGTCTGATTGTCCAACTCGGCCAGATCTAACTCAGTGATGATGCTCCAAGTGTCGTGGTAAACCGATAGGCTTCCAAGATCCTCATATAGTATTCCTGTATTATTTAGGGGCGTTATAGTGTAAGGTTCCTCCGCGAGGGCTCCTATTGTGGTCAGGAACAGTCCGTGGAGCATTATTGACCGCATTGTCATCTAGGAGAGGATAGGATAGGATATTAAAATGGATTTTCTGTTGACTCTGTAGCTTATGTTCTATTGTTCTTTAATTGAATTTATGTACCTTAACACTACTTAGCTTCTATGGACACCTATTTATTCGTAGAAAGGTTTTAGACGGTTGTTATGTACCGTCACCTCTCGTTTGCGAATTTTAATTGTTGTGTTTACTGAACTGGGGATGCCGGTTACCGTATAGGGTCCTACCCAAATCTGGGAGAGCTTATGTTTGCGACTCTCACTCTTGAGTAGAACCTTGTCTCCTCTGTGAAATGTCAGGGGACGTACAGCTTTGTCATAGTAATTTTTCGAGCGTTGTTTACTCATCAGAAGGTTTTTTCGTGCCATGGCGTAAGACTTCTGAAGCTTATACCTGAGAATATGGTAGTAGCTCTCGTGATTATATACGGGTTCGGGGTCTCGCCTTAAGTTGGACGGAACGTCCGCTGTAAAGCCGTAAAGGCAGTCCATAGGAGTTAATTTTGTCCCTTCGTGTACACTGTTATTGTACACGAAAGCAGCGGCTCGCAGATAACTATCCCATGAGCTAGAATTTTCGTCCACTATAGTTCGTAGATATTCAATCAATGGTCTATGTGCACGTTCGAGTGCTCCATTTGATTGGGGATGATAAGCTGAGGTCTGCAGCTTATTTATCCTGAGGAGTTTGCATACCTTTTTGAATAGGTCACTCAGGAAATTACTTCCCTGATCGGTGACTATTCTTTTGGGAATGCGGTAGCGTGCGACGATTTCGTCGAAGAAAATTTGCGCTACCGTTATAGCTTCCCCATTCGGTATGGCATACCAATCTACAAATTTCGTAAGGTTATCCTGAAACGTTAATATATATTTGTTTCCGGATTCTGTCTCCTCTAGTGGGCCGACTATATCTAAATAGATTTTATCGAATGGTTGTTCCGCTATGTCTGTAATCACCATCGGCATTTTATACTGTGGTGAGGCCTTCATGGTTTGACATTTGGCACACCGCTTAATGTGCTTTTTGATGTCACTAAGCATGTGCCTCCACCAGTACTTTCTTCGGATCCGTTTATAGGTTTTTATCACTCCCTGGTGGCCACCAAAGAAAGAATCATGATAATCCTTTAAGATTAATTGAATCTCCTCTGGGCTTGTGATTACCTCAGGGGGACGAGTTTCGTCTATAATTTGTGGATTGGTACTAGGTGGACTGTCAAGGTCCTCTGCCGCTTCTGGATGATGAGTTTGTTCTTTTTGTTTGGACTGGCTGCCTTGATTTGTTCCACTTCCCTGAATGTTTCGTGTCTGGGCTCTGGTTACTGCATTGCATTGCAGATACTCCTTTTGGTCCGGTGAGTGTTTTTCCTCCTCTATATCCGAGTCCATTTGGTGGTGGACTATAACTTCTACCGTGAAGGTTGCAGTTTCCTTGTCTTTGTTATTATCCCGTGGAATGCGGCTTAAAGCATCGGCATTCGTGTTGTACTTTCCGGGCTTATACTCAATTTTATAATTGAACTCGGAAAGTTTATGATGAAATCTCACCAGACGGGATGTGGGGTCCTTAACATTGAAGACTCCCTTGAGTGGTTTATGCTCTGTATAGACCATTAACTCTCGGCCTTGCAGATAACACCTGATATTTTTAGTCGCCCAAACTATAGCCAGTAACTCTTTCTCAATAGTGGAATAGTTACGTTCGGCTTTGTTCAGGGTACGGCTGGCGTAGGCAATTGGCTGGTCACTTCCTACCTCTCCTTGAGAGAGAACTGCTCCAAGAGCCTCGCTGCTGGCGTGTGTGGTAAGGTTAAAGGGTTTTTGAAAAATCGGGATATATTAAGAGTGGAGGGGAAATTAAAGCGTTCTTAATGCTTTGAAATGCTTCTTGGCATTTCTCAGTCCACTTAAACTTTACATCCTTTCGGAATAAGTTTGTTAGAAGACGTACTGTTTTTGAAAAATCGGGTATGAATTTTCTGTAGTAATTCGCAAGGCCCAAAAATGATTGCACTTGCCTTACTGTCTTAGGAGTGGGGAAAGTTTGGACGCATGCCGTTTTGCTAGGGTCAGGTAGTGCTCCTTGGTTAGAACATTTGTGTCCTAAGTACACTACCTCGCGCCTGAGAAATTGACATTTGTCAGGTTGAAGTTTCAGGTTATTTTCTCTTAACCTGTCAAAGACTTTGCGAAGCTTTTCGTTGTGGTCTGCCAGACATTTTCCATAGATGACGATGTCATCTAAGTAGACGAAACATTCTAGGCCTTGCAGGCCAGTTAATATGAAATTCATTAAACGCTGAAATGTGGCCGGGGCTCCTTTAAGCCCGAACGGCATGCGTTTGAATTCATAATACCCGTAGTTGGTACTGAAAGCCGTTTTCGGATCGACGAGTACCTGATGATAGCCATTGGCTAGGTCTAGGGTGGTGAAGTATCTTGAATGGCCCAGTTGATCGAGGACATCCTCAATTCGTGGTAGCGGGAAGGCGTCGCCAATCGTTCTTTCGTTCAACTTACGGAAATCAACGACGACACGCCACTTTTTCTCACCATCTGGTCCCGCTTTTTTTGGGGACGACTAGCAGTGGCGAGTTCCATGGGCTTTTGCTGGGCTGGACAATGTCGTTGTCCAGCATTTGTCTGAGTTGCTCATTTATGACATTTCGCTGTGTCTCTGGTAACCGGTACATCTTCTGGTTAATAGGTGCTTGGTCCTGCACCAGAGGGATGTCGTGGGTGATGGCGTTGGTATGTGTAAGCCTGTCACCCTTTAAAAAGAATATGTCACCATATTCGTAACACAGATGTGTTATTGAGGCTTTTTCCTCAGAATTTAAAGTTCCATCCAGACTGAGTTCTTGCTCTAATCTGGTGAGGCGGGGCTGAATACTGGTGTCTTCTTGTTCGGCATCGTTTGGGAACAAGTACCTTATATGTTGTAGGGTGGCCGTCTGATCGGCGCTTATTGCCCTGTTTGTATTGTTCTTAAATCTAGATCTATTATTATTATCCCTATTCATTTTACCTCTTAACCTATTTCTTGGATATATGAGTGGCGCTGGGCCAGATGGATCTGCGGGAGTTGCTACCGGCAGATCGTTTGTGTGCTGGCCAGCGCCTGACGTTGGGGTTTTCATGAGGGACCCGCAAGCGTCTTGAAGCTGTTTCTTGTTACTGCTTGGTTGACCTGGGCTCTTATGCCCTATTTTCTTAATCTTAGTTTAATTATATTTTGATGCTTACCATCGCCACCATTTCGACTCATGGGATTCAAAGGATGGGCTGTTGTAATATTTTTATCTGGCTCTCGTTTGATGGGGACGACAGTGTAGTCTTTAATGGGAACCAGCTTTAGGTTCACGCTTTTTAGGACTACTTGTGAACTGCGTGTGTTGAGGATTCCTATAGGGACTGCCTGTAACCCAGCTGAGAGTAAGCTGTTCGCTAAGAAGACTCCGTCATCTATTTCTTTTGACAGACTGAGCATTTCTTCCTGCAACTGCAACGGAACTTTGACTACGATCTGAGACCTTGCTGGTATGCACACAGGTTCATTTAAATTTACCTGATGCTGGCCAGTCTTACAAGCCAGATTTTTGGTAATCAATTCACCCTTATCGCGTTCTTGTTTATCACAGCCGACTTCTTCTGACTGAGAAGTTTTGAGAACACTTCGGGTAGAAGGTGTATCCCCGTCGGGTTTAATATCTTCTACCAGTGTCTCTTTGTTGACTGTGTTTTGTGAACACGGGTTATCCGATGCGGTTTCTAATGGAACAGCAAACTCTTCTGCATTGGTTTCCGTGCGAGGAAATCGCAGAACCTTGTTGGGTCCCTCAACATTACAGTTTTTGGCTAGGAAATCATTCCCTAGCAAGCCGTCGTCAGAAATACCTGGGATGTTTTTTACCACCGAAAGTTGCAAGGTAAGTTGCTTTTTAGCATGAAGTTTCCTTGGCAACTTCCTAAGGTTTTTCCGGTGCCAAAAGGGCTTTGAAGCGTTAGTTTTTTGTTGGGGTTTATTAGCTCGCGAGATTTGAGAGCTTCTTTCTTAATTATACTGATCTCAGCGCCGGTGTCCACTATTAGCTGGGCCTGACCATTTAAACCTATGTCTAAAGGAAGTCTGGCGGTGGGCACACTGAAATTGGGCGGCTGAGAAGACCCTTGTTTATTGCTGGTAGGGTTTATAGTCGAGCCGGGGAGTTTTGGGTCGACTCTTTGTCGTTTCCCTGCTTTTTATCCTCCCATTTTTGTTTTTGTCGACATTCGTCGATCTTATGTCCACGGCGCCCACAAAAACCACATTTTTGTCTTATATTAAAGACTCTGGGGCCTTTTGTATTGTTCGGGTCTGACTGTGGTTGATTGTTAGGCGATCCTCGTGTGAAACGATTTGCAGACTGTGTTTGGTTGTTTCAAAAGTCGCGAATGTCATGCCCGTAACTTCTACAGTTAGTGCAGAAGGGGTGTTTTTGCGTTTTAGACACTCCGTGTAGGTGTGTCCCCGCTTCTGGCAGAAATTACAGGTGATGTTTTGTACCAGACTTTGTGTATCGGGTTGTCTAGAATCCCTTCGTGGAATTGGCGGGCGTAGTGGTGGAGCATATACGTATGGGGGGTTATTAAACTGCCTGGGCTCTTGTGCTCGTGGTGATGCATACATGGGTGGCTGTGGTGCTTGATTGTAAGGAGTTCGGCTGAGAGCACGAACTCGAAGACTAGGGTCTATTGGTGCCATTGGATATGGCTGTTGCGTTAGCGGCGTTTGGACGAAAACTGTGCCTGCTTGCAGCTTTTCCATGTCTAGAGCCTTTTGTATCAGCTGCTCTAGATCATTTTCTACCAGCGTGAGGAGGTACTGGCTTAGGTTGGGATTGTTCACTCCACTTTTGAGGGCATTCTTGGCGAAGTCCGCCAACTGTGTCTTCACAGCTGGGGCTGCCGTTACTCCGTACTTCAGTACCGCTGCCTCGTTGCAAAGCATCAAGAACTGCTTCACTCTTGTTGTGAAGGCAGTGAGAGTTTCCAACGGGTTTTGCCTCATTGTGATCAATTTGTTGCCCAACTCTTGGTACGATTCTCGTGGTAGGTAGGTTCTGTTCAGACGTTCCTCCACCTCACTAAAAGTAGTTGGAACGTCCGAAGCAAACAGCTGATAAGCATCGCCACGAAGGTTGTGGGCAAGATATGTAGGAAGGCTGGTTTTTCTTCCTCACTTAAACAGTGTAGAGCATGTTTGCAACAGCCAATAAATGTTTGTAGCTCACGACCTAGCTGTGGGGTATTTTCACCCGAAAACAGGGGAACTAGTTTTGCCGTGAGCTTGGCCACCTTCGCATAATCTACCATTGTGATTATCTTTTTATTTAAACTTTTGTAGGGTAGTCTACTTGTGCTTTGTCGAGTTTCAGGTCTGGTTTCTGGACTAGAATCCGTGAAGGATACTTCTAGCCAGCCACTAAGGAGATTTTCGGCGGTTGTTTGGTCCGTTTCGTCACCACCAATATCACTGTCACTTTCAGCACTTACAACTACACTGGCTGAGCTCTTATCTAAACCTAGTGAACGTGAAAGCCCGGCAAATTCGATAAGCTCCTGTTTGAATCGCTCTGTATCTTTTTTAAATTTTTCAATTTTTGTCAGCCTCTGCTCTCTGCCTTGACTTAATCTATGGTCAAGAGCGTCGCAGTGCGTGACAGTGAGCTTATCGGATTCACGTGCCTTTTCTAACAACTTATCTAAAAACGTATCTAGACTTACTTTAGATAGAACTGTGGGCCCTGTTAAAACGGTGCCGCTTCGAAGGCGAACTCCTTTTCCTTCTTGCTGTGATGGGTCTGGATTCTGGCACCCTTGGCTACCTGGTTGTGCTGCGTCGTCTTCTGTGGTGTTGTCTGTACCTTCCCGGAGGTGTTGTAAATTCTCACCTGGGGATTGCTCCGCGCGTCGGATGAAGGTGTAGAGTTTGATCTCGTGCCTGTCTCAGGTGCCGGTGTCGAGCTTCCTTCTGACATATGCGTCCCGCGTTGTCCAAAAGGGGGGCTACCAGCCTTCTTGGAGTATTCCCTTCTGGAATGTTTCTTGCTACTAGGGGGGCTCCTGCCGTCTTATTTCCCTTGGCTGAGATTGAAAGGGGGGCTTTTGCCGACTTCGAGATCCCTTTCAATCCTGGAACGAAGTTTTTCTTTTGTAGCTTCTGTTTGCTGCCGGGGGGGCCCTAGGCCGACTTATTTCCCCTGGATATGGTTGAAAGGGGGGCATAAAGCCTTCTTCGAAATCCCCTTCAAGCCAGGAACGATGATATCTTCCTTCTGGAGTTGATTTTGATTGGGCCTGTCTTCGTAATCCTCCTTCTCGCTGCTGGAAAGGGGCTTCTGGTATTCGGTGATGAATTCCAATCTGGAGGTCCAAGTCTCTTAATGCTGTCTTTTCACTCACTGGGGTGAACGCTTGCTCGCCTGGAGCAGAGGCGCCTATAGATGATATCTACCCCGAGCGTTGGGGGTGACGTGGCCTTATAGATTGGCTAGTGTCACAGGTTCCCCGTAGATTCGTGTAGGACCAAGGCTTTTCAAGCGTTTACGATCGTTTAACTTGACCAAGCTTCCTTGATCCTACCGGCTGCGCCAATTTTGTTATAAATTACTCTCACTTGAATTCCCACCTTGAATTCTCACCTTGAATTCGGCTGTTGAACTGGTAATCCACGTTTACGTATTGACAACACCTGTTTTGCTTTTTTTTCACTTTTTATTTCTTTTTTTTTTTATGTTATACCACTCTTAGTTCACATTAGTTCTTCAAACTAAAAACTTTCTTTAAATCTAAAAAACTTTTTAAAACTTAATTTTCTTAAAACCGAACATTCCAAGACTATATTCCAAAACCAAAAACTTTCTAATACAATTTTTTTTTTTTCTAAAACCGAACATTCAAATAAAAATCTTTCTTAAAAACAAAGCCGCGCCGTATTTTTTTTGTTATATCCGTTTCTAGCGAAAAAACCAACTCTTTTTTTGATGGCTAAAAATCAACTTCGATCCGCCGTAATCAAAATTTAAAAATCAACTCAACTCTTAATCACATTCATCGTGATCAAGAGCCGTCATTCAGGATAGAAAATGCTAAATTGCATTTTCTTATCCTGAGAAAATTTTAATTTTCCAATTCTGGATTTGTTCAAACATGTCCAGAATTATTCGCGTTGAACGATGGCTTCAAAAATGTAATCTTATACTTTTTAAAACATCAGCCACCGTCCCGTCGTTTGAAATCGCGGCTCGCATATACATACAATGCATTTATGCGGCGCGCGTTTCTTATCGTGAAAGCTTTTTACACAATATGTATGTACATACATATTGAATTTTTTCACGGCAAATTGTACTGAAGGTACGATTTGCTTTTTGATTTATTTTTTAATTAAATTGTTGAAGTGACAAATTTTGCTGAAGGCAAAATTTGTCGGGGAAATTTTTAAGTAAAACGACTTGGGTTGTAAACTGAAACTTTTGTTTTTCCCAAGTCGTTTTATGAGAAAAATTTATGGTATGTGAGGAAAATTGCTGAGATAAGCTAACCATGTTTTAAGCATGATTAGCTTATGTTAAAATTTATTGAATATTATTTTTATGTTTTGCCCTTTTTCAGGTTTATGCAAAAATATTATTTATTTTAGGTATATAACATGGGCATGAAAGACATATCTGCTGAGGTCCTTTCCTTGTCCCACTACCCCGGACTCGGCGACGAACCCGAACCCCCTCGATCAGTGGAGCGCCCTCCGGTGACACAGAGCTGTCGTCAGTCTTTGTAAATCCCGGGAGAGTAGATGCCTCCACAATCACCTCAAGCTTAAACACGTAAACTTATTACACGACGACAAGAATTTGAACCTCAGTTTCAATAAATTATCAGAGAACCATACTAATATATTCTTTAGCAGGTAACTGGTACCGCTGAGAGATGGGATACCTCATAAGCAGAGAATCGGCGGACTACAGGAATACCCGCCAAGATGCAAACACCATTCTACTCCAACCGGACAAATGGATAAATAAGTTTAAACCCTTCGCTTTTCTCTTTCTTGGAGACAGATCTAGATATGGCTCTCAAAATGTGTTTTTTTTTCTTCTCGTTACAGATACTCGGTCGGAACTTCGAGTCTGCAGAGGGGGGCAATGTTGCGAAATCTCCATGTTTCTCCCCGCAATGAAGAAAAAAAAGGCTTGCTAAAATCCTATGCGTTGGCTACGACGCCCATGACGGAAACAAAGCAATGCATCCGAGCGGCGACCCAAGAAACCCAAGAGATGGCGCGGCTGCCCCCCAATGCGGCGAATTCCGTCCCCAATTTATCTGGCAACGCAGGCCCCAAAAGAAAAATCGCCCGGATGACAAGCGAGAGAACGAGACAAGTTGGATTGGAGAAACCACGAAGACAAGAAGTCAAAGTCAAGCAGTGAAGTTTTTTTTTTAGAATTGAATCCGAAATTGTTTTCTTTGTTAAAGTTCTCTTTTTTTTGCTTTTGTAAAGTGTTATTTTTATAAAATTATAATAAAGCAGTTAAGACAAAAGAAAGGAACCGCGTTAAACATTTGCTCTTATATAAATTAGGAAGGTTCCAGCGACTGCCCGAGGAACGGGACTGGGTAACCAGAGGAATTTGGGGTACCATTTGTCTAGATTAAGAGGATAAGTAGCGCTTCACGTTATTTTCTTTGAGTAGTTTTATTTCTTTTAGGAAATTTTATCTATATTTAACAAATTAAAACACCTTTATTAAAATATAAATTACGTGAATCTCGACATTGGAATCAACTGCAGTAGCTATACACAGTTACTGAGAAAACTCTGTGTTTTACAAACTGCACATCGAGTTCTCGAAGCGATATAATTGACTAGATCAAATCATTGCATTACAGCCTCAGTAAACGTTGAATTCTAAAATTACATCGGATTCTGGAATTGAAACCACATACAGTATCTGTACGTAGCTACAGCGAAAACTCTTAGTTTCTGTTCGTTTTATCAAATTTTCATAAAGGAGCTAAGACAAAAGAAAGAAAAACCGCGTTAAACATCTTGCCCTACATAAATTAGGAAGGTTCCACCAGCTGCCCGAGGAACGGGACCGGGTACCCAGAGGAATTTGGAGTACCGTTTGTCTGGATGAAGGGGATAAGTAGCGCTTCACATTGTTTTTTTAGTGGTCTTATTTCTTTTATGAAACTTTACCTATATTGCATATAAATTTAACAAATTTTAACACCTTTATTAAAATATAAATTACGTTGAATCTCGACATTGAAACTAGCTACGGTATCTATACACAGTTACTGAGAAAACTCTTTGTTTCACAAACTGTACATCGAGTCCTCAAAGCGACAAAATTTATTAGATCAAATCATTGCATTACAGCCTCAGTAAACGTTGAATTCTAGAAGTACATTGAATTCTGGAATTGAAATCACATACAGTATCTGTACGTAACTACAGTGAAACTCTTTGCTTCGTAAACTGCACATCGAGTCCTCAAAGCGATATAATTTACTAGATCAAATCATTGCATTACAGCCTCAGTAAACGTGGAATTCTAGAATTACCTCGAATTCTAGAATTGAAATTAGATGCAGTACTTGCACATAGCTACTGTGAAGATTCCTTGTCTCACAAACTGCGCAACGAATTCTCCAAGCGACATAATCTATACCATCGAATCGTATTGCACTCTAAGTACACAAAGACTACATTGGATTTCTAAACTTAGTATAAGTTGTTCGATTTAAGCACCACATTTTAGTATTTATACGAATTGCATTTTAAAACTACCTCGAATTCCTGAAATTAGTATAAGCTACTGAATGCAATCACTACATTTTGGTATTTACACGAATTGCATTTTAAAACTACCTTGAATTCCTAAAATTAGTATAAGTTACTCAATCCAATCACTACATTTTAGTATTTATACGAATTGCATTTTAAAACTGCCTTGAATTCCTAAAATTAGTATAAGCTACTGAATCCAATCACTACATTTTAGTCTTTACACGCATTGCATTTTAAAACTACCTTGAATTCCTAAAATTAGCATAAGTTCTCCTATCCATAGGTACCAGAACGATCACTATCCGCCACACCCGAACTCTGCGATATCTATAAGCTTACTTGAGGGAGTATTGCTTGGATATCACATTTACAGAAATTATTGTGACGCTATTTGAAATTACAGAGTTATATATTTCTTTTCTTAGATTTTTGTCTAATTTATCCTGTAATTTTGCCGACTTAATCCGTGCTGAAGGGAATATTTCAGACGAGCCTGCAAACGTCGAAAATTAGTGTAACTCTGGTTGAAGTTACAGAGTTATATTTCAAGTAATTATTTACATTTCGCTTCTTAAATTTCTATCCGATTTAACCCGTAATTTTGCCGGCTTAATTTATACTAAAAAGAATATCTCAGAAGAGCCTGCAAACGACGAAGATTATTGTGGCAATTATAACTTTTTCCGAAACTGTAGCTTGTAAAAACCAGAGAAGTGCTCCTCTAAGCGAGAATCCTCTTAGCGTAAAACGCCTTTCCAGCTATAACTCTCTCTGAAAGTAGAGTTATACATCAAGTAATTTCACATTTCCGCCTGTCTCTCGTGCTGTATCCAGCAAGTGGGCCGAGCACCTACAAAGAAAGGAATCGAAAACCTAATCCTAGTATATAGAGAACTTTTACGAATATAGAAAGGTTTCAGGAGCCAAGTTCCACTTTCAGGAGGCATTTTAGGAGGCGTTCATGAGAGATCGCAATAGACAACCCGAATACCATTCACAGGCTATCAAAAAGAGATCCCCCGAGCCCGACTTCCTAAGAGACTGGTCACAGTAGAACCCAGCGTTGATCGAAGACACTCTGTGAACTTCCATAGTCGCCGCTGTCTTACAGTAGGTCGATACCTACCTCGTCCGGAAACTAGAACTCTGGCACACATAAGAAAACACAAGCCGAATTAGTTACACGGAAGCACTCTCATTAAAATCCGAAGCTGTTTTCACGGCAAACGAACCGGCGTACTTTCTTCTAATAGTTTTGTACGATTTCTATTAGATAATTCACAAAAAATTGCAGGAATCAAACGCGAAACAACAGAATTACCAACGTTCATACACAAACCGAACCAGTTAAGTGAGAAGACAAACCAGGCAATAAATAAACTAACTAGTTAATTATTCAAAGAGATAATCAGACTCGGTGTCAACAATCGTGCCGTTGACCTAACAGAAATTTGACGAAGAATTCTTGGCATACTTCTAGTATATCCTCACGACGATTTGAGTATTCAGCTATTGCCTAAAGAGTAGACTTTTAATTATAATTAATGAAAATAATTTTATTTTGCGGCGGCAACAAGTAATTTTTTTAATATTATAGTTTTAATTACCATGTTTAGTAGAAATAGTAGTTGTCTAAACTAACAAGTTAACGAAAGAACGAAACAAATTTCCCAGCGTAATAACAGCTGTTGAAGATAATGCAGTTCTTCTTCCGCCAAATGACAGAACAAAAACGTCA
This sequence comes from Dioctria rufipes, assembly GCA_963924295.1. NCBI lineage: Eukaryota > Metazoa > Arthropoda > Insecta > Diptera > Asilidae > Dioctria > Dioctria rufipes. The sequence continues at coordinate 139,110,363 of OZ002740.1, forward strand.
ATGTCAATCTATCCCAAGAGATTCAAAGAAACTTTATTGATTCTAAATTTCACAGTTTTAATACAAGTCTTCGCGACTACTTATGATTATACAATGCCGACTTAATGGTATGCCAGGCTAAACTAAAGTTAATCTCCATATGTTTAGGGCTTGTTTCCTCATGCAAATGGTGTTTTATTGCGACAAAAGGTCTGAACATTGTTAAGTGTACTGTGTGTGCTTGCTCCTGGCACACCTCTATAACTGCCTCTTATGGGCTAACATGGTAACTAACAACTTAAAAACTAAATAACTAATTCCCCTAGAGGGAAAAATACCTTAGGTATTATGACATTGTAGTGACCTTTGGCCTTCTTTTCATTATTTTAGGAGCTGAAGGGATTTGTGATGAATATTTGTGCTGTTATTGTTACTGATGTTAGAGTCAGTATCTAGGCCAACATTGGCCTCAGTACTACTCCGGATAAATCATAATTAATGACTCAGTGACTATATAAGCTGTTAATTTAATTTAAGCTAATTGAATCCTGTTTAAATTGATATATTGTTTTATGAATCATGTAAATTAATTGATAAGCTTTGTACTGTCGTGGAACCCAGCGTTATACGCTGCTTTAAGCAGGGGTTCAAAAATAAATGCACTTTGAATGAATCCTATTTCATCTGGTTTTATTAGGTTTACAGGTTTTCTGCCCAGTAGACTGTCTGCGCTAGTAGTTTTAGATTAATTAAATTTGTTTAAATCTGTTTAGAGAACTTCTGCTTGTGGCTGACTAGCTATAGCGTAGTCGCTTCTTAAATTTTTAGTTGCTTTTGTATGTATATATTTTGAATATTAGTTTGTATTACCTTTGTGTTTTGCTTAGTGTAGTATTTTCTAAATCTATTACGGTTTCTGTAAAAATAGGATTAGTTCTCGTGTTTTTTTAGGTGTTTGGTTAGTATTTGTAGTAAGGAAGAGTTCTAGTTCTGATTGAGTATTTGGTAGCTGTGTGTAAGATAATTTAAATTTAAATTGGTTAGTTATTGGATTTCAGGTTGGAGAACTCAGCATTGTCCTATGGGGACTAGCACTGAGTCTTGTCGCGGTGTTGTTTATGTGTTGAATAATGACTAACCCCTCTAGTTATAGGTCGAGGCGCTCTCATAAAATGGTATTAAGAGTTGTTGAGTGGTTGAGAACCAGGGTGTAGCATGTTGACAACCTATCCCAACAATTTATAATTTTGAACAAAATTCATTGATTGTATATAATTAGTTACGTTCAAGATGAGGCTGAATGTTTCATATTCCGTTACGAGATGTCAAAAACTCTTCGAATTTGAGAACGTTGGATCTCGAAATTTGGAAAGAGGTTATACAAAAGAAATACATTATAGTAAAGACATAAAATAATTCAATAGTACAATTAGGGTCTACATCAGCTGGACGAAAAGGTTATTTAGTAAGGAGTTGCGTTGGTGACGAGAAAAATCCATACACAGAAAATGTGAATTTACTGGAAGATTTGCTGATCTTAGGTTATTTCCGAATATCTCTATTAAATTACATGAAGCTATTAAAACTGATTTCTCTATAGAGCACTCGTTTTTCCGCTTTGTGTGCCAAGAGAAAATCATCCGCTGTCGAGTGAATGCTTGATCTTAGTAGTGATAGTTTGAAAGGAACAACACAATCAGCTCCAATGAGGGTATGCCCACGACGAATCCATCAAAGAGCCGAGATTTCTACCACATTCAACCAAAACGTGGAATAAGATAGGAAGTGGATCCTTTTCAGAATATAGAACATGTGTTAATTATTTATCCCAATCGGCCAAATTTCATGTCTACTAACCTGGTCTTATTCGTAAATATACATACATGTATGTATATTCGTTTTGATTTCAGCATATTCTTATTCAAAGTCCTGATGCTTAAACAGGGAATGAATTCTTTGTGGTTAGCTGTCCCTCTTTTGTTACGAAAAATGCTGCTGCTGGTAGGTACTAAAAGTTTTTGCTGATGCTAGGACCACAAATAAGAAAAATACAGATAACCATTCACCGTACTTAAAACTGACGCCAATTATTGCGGCTAACCGACAAACAAGTGCTTAAAGCTTTTCTCTCACAAGCCATCTACCAAACTTTCATTTTTCAAGAGAGATGTAAAGATAAATTTGAAAGCAAAAGCGGAGGGCTGTGAGAGAGTTCAAAAACAATCAAGTTTGTTTGAACAGCCATCGTGCCGTGCGGCGTGCATTGTTGCAGGGAGAAACATATAATCGTTGAGGTGCTGTATCGTAAACGTATAAGACCCCTGGAATAATTTCAAAGAGACATGTTTCTCGCACAGAATCTCTCGTAAAAGCTTCAAAGCTATTTTCGATATTTTGTGCTATCAATTTCAGTTGGTGACTGAACGTCACTGATTCCCATAAGGTGTGGACATCTGGGTTTATCTGTGCTAGGACTATCTGACATATTTTAGTAGTGTAAATGTATCTAATCGGAAATTGAATTAAATACAGAGACCTTTGAAAGAAAATGAATTAAAGAAAAGAAATGCCTACGAAGCAAAATTAACTCATCTTTCAATACAAAATAGAGGAAGATAAAGTTATTATTATGAATACCGCTACATAAAATCGAAGTAGGTATATAGAGAAGTCATCTGGGAGAAGAAGTTGTTGTATGACTTGTATGACACAAATTTTAAATATTACTTTAATAGTTTGTTATCTTAAGATAACAGGCAGGACGTGAGTTCAAAGAACAAATATATTCTTAGAGTCAGATAATCTCCATGGGAGGCATTCAAGAAGAAGACATATAAATTTCCCTATAGAGGGCTCCAATTGATGATATTGTATTTCTGGTACGGAAGGATGCTCGAAAATATGCTCGTGTTAAAGAAGAAGAAGGCTAGAAAAGCGTTTGATGAAATTAAATATGTCGGGGAGTGAACGTTACGGGAGTTTTGGTAATGGTTTTTATTAAATAAATTATTTTATGTTTTAGGAAATGAGGCCAAGATTAACTGACAAAATGATCGTTTCAAATTTCAGATGTAATTTTTTTTGCAGGTCTTCTAATTTTGTCATTGTTTGCATATTATTGGATTACTGGCTTGTAACAAAACATTTTGTTATGGAAGTATGTTGTTGAGTGAATGGTTAGGACGTGAAGTCCAAACTGCCAGCATGAGCTGACAGATCACTCGATGACAGCGATGGCACAGGGCGGCATGCTAGCACCTCGGCTAAGGGTGGCGGAGAGTGTGGAGGGGTTCCCAAAAAAAAACCTGTCGCCGTCACCAAACCATAATCAAAAACAATTCATGCCTACATACAAACGAGCCGGCACGCACTCGGTCCTGAAGGGACCCTTACGTCACTTACCTACTTACTGTGAAGGCGCAGATGGCATGCCTTCATTGCCATGCCCCATCCTCCCTTTAACTTGGGGGGGCACTATTTCCAAGTCCCTTTGTTGACCTGCGAAAGAGAGACGAGGCGAACCTACACGACCCTTGGATGAGAGGACGCCAGGATAGTGAGGGGAGAAATAAAAGTATTTACCACTTCATAATTACGTTACAAAATGTATTCACCCAGCAATGGACTATTACAACACGTTCATGTTAATTCAGTAGTAGGATAGCAAACTTAATTAGTGCCTAGCTGTCTAAATATACTATTAATATTTTAGGTACATCTGTCAGTTTGAGGATAGATGATTAGTTACTAAATATATATTCGCAAAAAAACAATATCCGATAAGAGAGATGTAGAAGGTGTGTCCTCATAAAACACTCAATTGTTATTCTTTGTCTGGTACAAATCTAACATGGGGTACAAATGAACGGAAGGTATCCTCAAAAACACAACATAATCTCTATAGAAGTACCTATCTCCTAATTATACCAAAATGTATATATATATATACTAAAATAGAGGGAAATGGAAAGATTATTATCAACCTAAGACGACTATCTCTAGCTAGATACATTTCCTCCAAACTCGGAAGTATTACGTTCTTTATATTTAAGAATATTATACGTGATCCGCAATATAGATTTAAATTTCCTTTGAATACACTAACAAAAATTTAAAGCCTGAAATTCATTTGTTTAGGCAATGTAATCAAAAGTTTTTAAGAATATTATATGTAATTTGAAATATAAATCTAAAATTTACTTTGATTATACTAACAAAATTAAACCTGAAATTCATTCGTGAAGGTAATGCAATTAAAGGTTTTGTTATGAACAAGTTATGATTGAATGAAAACACTTACAGTTTTTGTTGAGTATGTTCCCTCGCTGAGGCGCCCCGTGAGGTGTCACCCTGCCATTGAATTCAATCTGTATATATATAGGAATTTTGATGACAATTGCAAAAGAAGTACATTCATGCAGGTTTTATGTCCTACCTACAGATCACACTTACAAACATACAAATTAAATTAGTCCTACCGAACTATAGCGCATTGCTGGTACTTAATCAAATAAACTCTGCAAAGAAAAACGATTGGCTGGATGACTTGCTCCTGTCGCCTGACGGATGTCAATGAACTTCTGCCCAATTCACGAGTGGTTTGTCTTTTGTTTTCTCTCAGCGGGAACATCTCCGTTGGTGATACCGCCTTAATTCGTCTTACTTTCAGTATGCACATACGGCAGGACGTTAATTTAGCCCAAACAATTTTTTTTTTTTTTTTTTTAATATTTCCGGGAGGAGGAGTCACGGTAATTAAGTGTCATCAATGACCGTCTGACTATATATTCTTTAGCGTAATTATTAGGGGAACTCCCAGTCAGGACACACGGGCTTCCAGGATTACCACTACCGGTAAGAGTTTTTTTTTTTTCTTTTTATTTATCTTTAGAGCAACGCCTACGGACGATAGTAGTCAGTATCAGATTGATTAACAACCAATTTATCGAGGCGATCTTTGAGGTTTTCGATTATTTCACAAAGCAGTCCGCAACCTATGGCACTATGTCGCCTCCAAGCAGTTGCTCAGGTTTCGCAGATTCCGTGGAGGAGTCTTGAATATAATTTTTAGGGTAATGCGGGAAATTTTCTTCCTAATCGAAAATATGTTAACGTGTGGATGGAGAAATATACTAAACTTACTTACAGATTTCGTTTCTTCGCCGATGTTACGAGAATTTTCCTTGTCGTTCACTCCTTGCTGTTTCCACTGCGAAGATCTGACACGACAGAGAAAAGTTTCTTCTTCTTCCTTGTCACTTCAGCATGTCATGCTGAGGTTGACAACACATTGCTTCGTCGGGGTACGTCTGGTTTTCGTTCTTATTTAACGAGGCCGGCCTACACGCATCAGTATAGGTAGCATATTGCTATGTGCAATCTGCTACGACCATAACAATTTATTTGAGAATAAAAACAGTTTTATTTCAGGAAATATCTTCGATACGTTTTTATTCTTCTACTTCTATACTTCTTACCTTGACCTTAAACAATGAGCTAAAATGATTCAAAGCAGTATTAATAATTTCGGTATCATGTTTTCGATGCAGAATGTTTCTGAGAAATTCAATATAAATATTTTTGTCTGAGTATACGGAGAAAAATATCTCGGCTAATATATAACAGTCAACTGAAATAATCATTGAACCGTGCCAATGTATTTAATGCAAGGTCCAGCCAGTTAGGCAAATTTCAGTTCCAACGTTTTTGAGTACCATTATGCTGAGCATTGATGAAGGGCATTCTGTGTCCAACAGCTGTTACAGTAGGTGTATAGCATGAAGACGAATAATACCATCTCTAATATCAATGAAACAGATGTTAGCGTTTTTAAGTCAATCAATCAGAGCCGCAGTGATTAGGCTTTTCTTAGTAACAGCTTTAAATGCAGTCGAAATTCCGTGCCTCAATTTAATTGAAATTGGAATTTATTAGATAAAATCCTTGTATACATTACAATAAATGTTTAATATTTATTTTTAACTATATCCATGATGCTTCTCTTAAATCTAGTCATATTTGTTTCTTGCATATATCTGGTAATTCATTATACACTTTTAGTCCTTTAATTAGCAATGTAATTTGTGTACTAGTTTTCTTATATTTAACCATTCTGAAATCATTTATATTTCTTAATTGATAGTTTGTAACCTCATGTACATATTCAACAAAGTCCACTAAATAATCACGTAACATAATTTTTTAATTTGAAAATAAACATCAGAACCTTGAAGTAGATCCTTTGATACACAGTTATACAGATTATATTACCATCATCTATCAAGGTTTCCCATTCCATAACTATGTGATTTAATTCCGTTTCACAAGAGTGTTGCTTTCTAACCCTGATTGATGCTTATTAATAATTTTGTTTTCCTCCAAATATGCTTCTAGTTGCATTTGCACTACTTTCTCTACATTTCTCAATAATCGGCATACTGTTTATTGGGCGTATATTTTCAAATTTATTTGTTCCCCTGATTTTTGGTACAGACGTAATCAAGGATTCTTTCAAGTTACTTGGTTCACGATCTTTTCTATGATATTACATAGATATTGCTCAGCATCTTTCAACATTTGGACATTCATTAACCACGAATCATATTTGTTGACAGCACATTTATTATACTATCTCTATCTACTAGTTTAAATTTGAATTGGGTATAGTATTCATTGCCTTTAAACTAAACGGTATGTTATTTATTTTGTTTTGAATTTCAGCGATACTTTCCACGAAAAAGATATTAAATTTTTCACATATTACTTCAGGTTCTTTAATGACTTCATCTTTATATATAAGTTCCCTAATAACATTTTGTTCTTTATAATATATCATTTCTTTCAAGATTTTCCATATACCTTTTTGGTCTCCATTCGCATCTATAATTTTACCTTTTATATAGTTTTTTTTAGCTTCATTTGTTGCGTATTTATATTTATTTCGCTTAGGTACTTATTTATTGAAACCACTGTACTCCAGTGTTTGTTATTTTTGCTCTTTTATATGCATCTATCTTCTCATTTTTTAACGTTTGTAAATATCTATTAAACCAGGTCCACTCTTATTTGCTTTTGTGTTTTGAATCTTTGTCCAATATTTGTTAATACATTTTTTAGTGCATCACTTATCGAACAATACTCCGTAGTTGCAACGTTCCTTATCATACTTAACATATGTTAGAATTTTCTGCCCACGTCGGTATATACGTATGTACGTCGGTCTTCAAGCAAGCCGACAATTAGTATGCAATTGTAAGAATTTTCAAGAATTTATCAGTTGTGACCAGGCCCGCCCGACAACAATTTATCGCCTATACTTCCAAAACAAGACTGACTGATTCTACCTCTCAATATCTTTCATATCTTGAACTATACATAAAAATGCTGTCGATGTTGCTAATTATTCTTACCCTATCATAAACTAATCTAGCTACCCTGCAGCTAAACCTGGAGCCGGCACATATAACCTGTCATATAATGTGTATTCTATCTACATACATCTACCCTTAGTGCATTTCTCAAGAATTTCTTCTAGTTTAAACTGTCGGTTTATTGTTCGAGCCGCCGAGAAGGTTTCTTAGACCTTAAATTTAATTACTTTTGTTTTATTACGATCACGCCGGATGGGATTTGTTTGGCGACGATCGTTACACAATCAAAGTTATTTCTGATGTTAAATATGCTGCATTAAATTATGCTTTGCTCGATGTCATTTGGTTTCATTTCATGCATGTGTTGTGTTACATTCGACTAATTTGATGGTCATAAATAGTTTGGCATCATATCTGTGACCCGCGTAGTCTATTTTAGAAAGCGTATCTCTTTTGAGGAAACGTTTCAGCCAATGCGATTTTTTAGGTGTAGGATAACAATTTTTGAAAAATATTACCTTGGCGGAAGAGGAAGAAATGTACTCTTCTTTTCATTCGTCATGGATGAGGTTTTGGATATCTGTTGGGTCCTCATCAACTGATATCATTGCCTCTGTAATTGAGTGGGACTTCAAAGCACCTTGCTCTGGAATCTACGAGCTCATTTAGAGGTAGTCGCTTGTGTCTTGGTATCTATATGATATGGTATTAGTGATTTGGTTTTTGGGACGCTAAGTCGAAGATCCGTTTTACATAAAAAGAGTAATTTTTAGATCTCAGGGCCGAGCAAGCCGCTTTGGAATCCGTTAGTATTAGGCTTTTATCTTCATTCTTTTCAATAGTTGATCAATTGCCAACCGAATGGCCATGCAGTTCACCAGGAGTTGGTGATCTGAGGACATCATGTTTCCGAGTGACACATTCAAGAATGGGCTAGTTAACCACCGCAATCCCGGTACATGGTTAGTTGTAAGAGGCTAGGAGTGCTCCGTTATATTTGTGTGAGCTCTTCATCTGAGGTGGAAGATTTATTGCTGCTGGCTCTCATAAATATGTTTTGGTCTGAAATCAGATTTTTTAGAGGGGAAGGTCGAGACATTTGTCCGAAAGAAAAGGAATAACTTTGATGGTTCTAAGCCCATATTGTGGCCCATATTTTGTTCAAGTGGTTCAGAAGCGATAATTGTGCTGAGCCATTAAGGCTTTTTAGGATAAGTAGTTCATTTTGTTCGTGAGGAATTTCGGGCGCTCCTTCGGGGTAAGTGGGAGTGGTGCAGACACTGTAGTGTTGCTTAACTCTGAATGATGTATATCTTGGGATGCAAAGCTAGGGTTGAAGGACTAAGTAGTCTAAGGATTTCGAAGTATCCCATTTCTGAACCATCTCAGTGCTTTGATGTTTGCCGGAAAGTGCACGAAAATTTTTATAAAATTCTCTAGAGGCATTTTTGAGTATTTTTGAAATTGCTCTATATTTTTTGATAAGTACATAGTGTAGATGTGGTATTGATACAGTCTGCAACATTGATTTTTTTAACTCAAAGAGTCTTAGCGTCTTAGCATTCCACCAAGGCTTAGGTAAGGGTGAGGGGTTTTGAAGGTATGTGTTTTTTGAAGATTGTGCAAATATCTTCAATGATGTCTACAGAATTTCTTAGAGTGTTAAGCTCATCAAGAACACTGGAAGACTTTTTAATTATTTCTAAATCATTTGAAAAGTATAGTTCTTTTAATTTATTTTTTAGACTTATAATAAAATACGTGTTGTGTTGGCTTCCGAGGAACTTTATTGTTCCTTTATGATCAAGTACATAGGTTTTTCAAGGTCTGAAACACTGAGACTATCTTCCATTAGGCCAGTCCCTTTCCGTGTGTCTTCTTTTTATTGGAACATCCTATAGACACAGGTCTTGGAAGATTGTACGTTTTTGTGACTTTCCGGTACGATTTCTTTGTTACCACTCTGTTCACCTCCTTAGTTGGGTTTCGTACTTTTCCAATCCTTGATAGCATGGGAAATGTCTCACCATTTAGATTGAGTAGTAGTGCAAATCTATTTTCGCTAAAGGAGGAGTTACCAGATTATGAGACATGCGAATTTACTTTATTGCTTCACTTCTGTTGATGCTTTTTATGATCATAATATGAAGTAAGTCATTTTCAAGGTATTTCGCCGGGTGCCCACGCTTGTTGGCAGCGTCGTTGCTTGGAAAGAATACTTTTACTGTGTTGAATGATTGCTGCGAGAAGTCGGTGAAATTTAAAAGGCCATATCAATATCACTTAGTCTAGAGTTTTGTGTCTCACTTGATTCAGACACACTTTGGATCAATACCCAAAGCGGTCTCTTATCATTATGCGACCAATGATAAGAGACCGTTTTGGGTAGAACCAGTTCAGAATCTGAGTTCGATACATTAGGAGTTGCTGGATTGCTGCTGAGAGTAGTCATTTGTAAATGAGTGGCTTCGATGCTATTTCTATGAGCAGTTATTTTCCTTTTTACATTGTCTTCTGAAAAAGAGAAATCTTTAACCGCCACTTTGGTGACTTTGATGAGCTTCGGCTCTGTCATCTACGCCCCCAAACCTACCTAAAAGGTCTGCGTCACTGAGAGAATCTAAGACCCCTATTTTAAGTGACAAAAAATACATGTAATTTTTAAAATTAAAAAAAAATGTCTTAATGGAAATCGGGATTTCATCCTCTAATTCCTTTTTTTCTTTTTTTTGCTATGTCACTCCCATCCTCGAATGGTTAGGAATTAAATTTTTCATAAATGTTTCATATTTCCTCCGATTTCTTGTTTTGCTAAGTTCTTCTTATCATCGAAAAGTTAGAAATAAAATTTATTATTTTTATTAAATTTTATTTAAGTTGCCAAATCTAACTTTCTGGTGAGTTGTTTCTACTATGTACCTTAAGTATCTACTGAATTACTTTGTAAGCGATGTACTGTTCACCTTCTTTTGTTGTTTTTTTTTCTAATATTTGTGCTCTAATAATTAACTAACTTTTTTCAATCTATGAAACTAACAGTTGAGCAGTTAATAAAATAAGTATCATAATTTTATTATATCTATAACAAATTAAACTATCCCAATTGGCCGCGCCAAGAAGGACGGTGTATCAGAAGTTAATTATCCATCAATGGAAACGGGAGTGGTTATCTTAGTTTTGGCTCTTAGACTCATTATAAAATACTGATACCTTGTCGTCATCAGATATACTTGGGCGGCGATAAAGGAAGCAGAAGTACATGATGTGCCTGTGAAATTTGAACCTATTCCAGATGTAATTAAACTCCGGATTGGGGCAGAAGAAAAACTATAAAACTATTAAGAATGGTTAAGGCTACATCATTCCAAATACATACTGTGGACCCACTATGCTGAGAAAAATGGGCACCAAGCTGTAGCCAGGAACGTGATACTGATTATTATCAGCATCAGAAATAACTTTGGTGTCTCTTAGCACAAGAATTTCCGGATTTTTTTACTTAAGGTGGCAATACACCGAAAATCGATTAATTCTTAATCCAGGAAGAATGTTGCAGAAATCTAAAATAAAATCTAGATGCTCAAAGCAACACAAAAGAAGCAGAAGAAAGAGCGACACACAACAATACAGGTATTTAGGTGTCACCAGTAGTAGCCTACTACCCAGCTAGGTAAAAAAAAAAAAACAAACAACTATAGTGTTATGCCTATTTGCAGTGCAGTGCAATAGTCACAGCTGGGAGCATATTGCTACCAGTTACAAGCTCTAATGTATTTGCACTGATCTCAGTGGATGTAAAGACAAAAAAGAAAACAAGTAAAAAAGCTAGAATTGGTCTAAGACCAATTCTTATGATACCCTAGATGAATTAAATTTTGTATGGTCACCGATCTATGCAAGTTTGATTTTTGAAGTGGTTTTTCGCATATATTTCTAGAACGGTTTGTCGGACAGAAAAAAATGATTATAACCAATTTTATAGGATTTCGTATTCTGAAGAAGTTTTTAATACAATAAAAATGTCTCTGACTGATCGTTTTCACAGTATACGTAAAAAACCTAAATTTTTATATGGCAACACCAAGAAGGACTTGCCCGATTTAGTCCATTTTTGAAATTTAATTTGCTAGTATAATGAAAACACCATGTACCAAATTTCAGCTCTCTATATCGATGCGTTCTCAGGCATTTGTAGATCACCCAAACAACTACTGGGACGCCCTAGCGATAATCGGAATTGATTATGTCAATAGGAGACATCAATTTACACTTCAGATAAATGAGATCGTCTCCAACCAGCATGCCGTTCCTGTCCAAGAAACTTCGAGCCCTCATTTTCTATGGTTATCGTTCTACTTAAAACTGGGGAGGAGTCCATGACCCCACATGTTTACCTAGATAGATATTAAATTCAAAGTTATTGTAATTATATGTCATGTCAGTTCATTAAACTTAAGTTCAAACGTGCAATCATAAGTAAATAAGTAAATAACTTGGCTAATCAACAGTTCTCATCAGTTGTTATTTCGCAGTTGTCTGAAATCGTCTGTAGCTCTTTAATTTGGAAATAAAGGAACATCTTTTAGTCAAATCAATTTCTTTTTATTTCTTTTTGTCTTGCATTTCGTATTTCTCTGTTTTCCTTTTCCACATTCCTGAAGACACTCCATAGTATTTTTAGCTTTTAAAGTTTTCCTAATACAAAATTTCAACCAACTATAAAATAAACAATAAGTACTCAACTAAGTAGATATTATAGTATATATATATATATATATATATATATATATAGTATACCAAACCTACATCGACCACTTTTCCCTATTCACTAATAAAAAAGTTTTTATTGGTGTTTGGCACATTATCCGCCAAGGAGTATGTCTAATACCTCAACACTAGCCATGCAAAGGAAGATGGGGATGTTATGGTGGACCCTGGTGGGTCTATCACGAGCTCTCCCTCAAATCCTCCGCAGCAGCAATTGCTTACAGAAGCCCTTACTACTAACACAAATAACCGTGAGCCTACAGAAAAACACAAGCTCGGTAAGCCCTAATGAGTTAAGAGCCAGAACAAACGGCTCATGCAAAGCCTACGATTTCAACCTGATTCCTCAATCTTCAAGTTCTATAGTATCCCATAACGTTTTAGCGGTAACTCCGAAAGCAGTGATCTACGACATTACTGGGTATTAGTAGCGAGAACAGTCGGTGAACGAGATGAAAATCAGAAGCGACTGAATGACATATATAGTTGTAGAAGCCCTGCTTTTAAAAAAACATAAAAGCACTCCTTCAATGTAGTGCAATTATTCTTTCATAATTTTGCTGCCAAACAGGCTTGCATCCTATGACTTGTGCGCAGACCATCAATCAAATTTCTACATCCATGCTTTCTATGCTCGTGAACAAGGTATCACAAAGGCAGTAACTTTTGATATCTCGGATGAAGAACTCATCAACAATATTTTATGCTCAGTGCCTGTAATGCCATCACTCCCTTCCACACCCTCTTCAAATCGCTTTGAATTGCTCAAAGACATGACAGATGAAATATCGTTCCCCATTCTGTCCTCCGCAAAAGGAACAAGAGTTCCCGATGCAGAAACAAAAAAGCTACTTATTGAATCATAACTCCTTTGTCCTGATTTTTTATTATAAAATGATCAAAGGTTCTTTTACCTTGACCGTGATGAAAACGGTTGTTGTACCGTAACATTATTAAGAAATCGATTCGTGTAAACAAATTAAAATGACTTCATTCTCAAAAATAAGTGTCTTTATTAAAAATAATTACTCTATACAGTAGAAATCAGCTAACGCGAAATCGTGGGGACCAGCAGGCTTTCGTGCTGTCCGAATTTCTTATTAAGCATTGTCATATATAACATACGCAAAAAAATTAATGTTAATAAAAGTTTTAGGAATAGAAATTGCATCTTTTTTCTTCTTTTTTTTATCTGAGTCTTCAGCTTTAGATGCATACGTTGATGGTCTAATTATTTCCATAATTTCAAGCTCGATCAAAATCGGAGCAGTATCAATATGGTAGTCCAGGTTCAAATAATCTTCCAGCGTAATGTCCGCGGCTAAATTCTAAGTTGTAGACACAGCAAACTATTGTGTAATTTAATGTCTTCGAGGCAAGGAACCCCTAGCGAGGGAGGCATTACCAAAGCAAATCCAGTATAATTGAAACAATTTTTAATTGTTGTGGTTGTTACACATCGCCTGGCGGTATAAATGTACGGAGTCCAAAATTGGCAATTCATGGTAACAGAAAAATTTTCAGCAAAATAAGCAAGTAAGAATTTCAAATGTTTTCATATTAAGCAATATTTCGTGTTATTCATTTTGCGATATCAGAATCAATCACAATGAAAATCATTTTACGGAATGGGTACTGGACCTTTGTTTCGTGTTATGCCATATTTCGTGTAATCATATTTCGTCTTAAGTGAACTCTACTATATTATTTTAACAGTTAGCTCTAGTTATTTTACCTAACTTAGTCATCAGTCAGAAACGGAACGAATCTTATAACGGAGAAGGAAAGAGGCTCCGAATTGAAAAATCATGGATCAGTTACATCCTAAGATCCAGCACTAATAACCAATTAACCAGAGAATTTATTTCCTCGCTAAAATACTTCAAACTTTCGAAGTAAACTCGGATTAATTCCATAACTCGCCAAGATTTTCGCAGTACCAAAGGTTTCCAATCAAATTCTCCATCCGTCAGAAACTGGGGCCATATCGCTCTTATCTTTAACCTCCAAAATCCTAGAGAAGCTGCTAGCAAACAGATTGTCATGGCACAGTATATTCATACAGTAGCCCAGCTCTGTCAAAACTGTCAAGTGAGTAGGATGCTTCTATAAAGAGACTATACTTTCTCTTTCAACAGTTTTAACTAACACACTAGTCAATTTTTAATACATGGATTCCTATGTAAATCTAAAGTGGAAGAAAGAGAACTGATGGCATTCTTAAACTTTTACTAGAGGGAAAGAGGCAAAATGACACCACTTTACCGTCAAACAGCTGTTTAGTAATGGAACAATACATTTGTCGCCGATTGCCGATATGTGTACATACATAAAACTAATACTTCCGTCAACGGTCGTGCAGCTAGCTACTGTTCGCCCATTTATGTCCGTATCATACTTAATAGTTCCCTCTTGTGGGAGAAATTTTAAGGTTATGTTTTTTTAATTGAAATTCTAAAATTCACTTTCCAGTAGTTAGTTCTAAGCTATTCTACTGTATGATATATACTGTGGTCATGGCTACTAGAGAGAAAGCTGCTGCTTTTACTAAGTAGAGGAACACAAGTAGCTCTGCGGGAACTGGAGCATAATCTGGCATGCACCCTTGCTAGACGTCAACACTCTGGCGTTGTTGTCTCTATCGATTTAGAGGTTTCCAATAGGACACCTAAACATCTGTTTCTGCAACTGGAGAAATAAAAAACAGCTAGTTAATACAAACAGATCTTTTCTCTCCAACACTTTTCCAACACTCACCTAATCAATAACAGATTCCCTCAAGGATCACCTGTCGGTACAACTTTCTATTACATTCTTTTGGCGAGAGACTAGCGCATTTTGACGTCTTCTTCTTTTGCAGATAACATCATATGCTATGCTTTTGATGAGGTTTCATTCATTAATCATATGATCAACAAATTTCTGTTTACACCCTCAACTTCCCGGGTTAGGTATACCCCCCCCCCCCCAACAAAACTACCAATTACACCTAATAGTACTAAGTATCCTCTCTACCAATTGCTCTATCATCAAAAACACCTTAACTGCACCGATTCATTTCCTCTATCTCCACGTCCTTTAAAACCATTCCTTTTAATCCATATGCCCAAGTTCTGTGTACAACTTTTCACCTTGAAGTATTATCATGAACGAAAAACTATACGGGAACATCTGGACAAAAGTAAAATACGCCTACACATTGACACAACAAAGACTCTATGCTGACAGGACAATATGCACTGACGCATCCAAGAACGAGGAAGCAGTTCGGCTAGCTCTTCGCACCACAGACTTCGATCAGATCTACTCATACCTGAAGGTTTTAGACACCTATCACCGATACTTCTAACAAAGGCTGATACATCAAATATTTATTTACAAGATGGAAAAATATCTTTCTACGAGGACAAAGGTAACTAATATAGAGGGTAATAGTAACCTAGTCAAGTCGGTCTCTGAGAGTTTAAACCCACTATTTAGGAACTGCCAATCCTAAGCTATCCCTATATTCAATCTTCCTATTCCCACTTCCCATTCCCCCAGATAACTCAACTAAATCAAAAGTTATGGCTGACGTAGTGCAACAACATGAACAGCATAAACAGTCACCATGGAGTGAGCTATCAGTTTCGGCTGATAGTTAGGACTTCACATCCTCCAGTACTCACTAAACATATGCTACCATAACAAAATTTAACAAACGTGTTGCCGAAATTGGGGACACCTACTATCTCTCCCCTATAAATATACATGAAAGATCTTCGGATCTTTTTAAGTCTAGACCTGCTAATCCTCTAAAAGTATTATTCTACGAGAAAGTGTCTACTGGTAACTATAGAGGGTAACAACTCCCTGAATAAAGCAAACTTAAAACAAATTATAACCTCATATACAGCAAAGCTATACTTATACACAACTCCTGTAATCCCACTGGTCAAATTAATCAGTCTATGGAACTGTAATAATATCGTACCACTGTACTGTAATGTTTGTCATACTTTGCAATATTATGCCATGTAGTTATTTAGTTCTTCTATTACTTGTTTGCTTAATGTAAGTTTCTTATTTTACTATACTATACTATGTATTATATTCTTGCTATAATACTTTCGATTCTACATTTTACTATTTTGCTACGGATGTTCCAAGGTCCCACACAAAGTCTCACTGAAGAAAAAAATCCTTGGATTAAACTTTTAACCAAAAAAATCTACTATCCAAGCACCGCTAATTATCTCACAAATAGTCGAGGAAAACCTTTCACTTTCTAAATTATTTTGTATTAAAAAGTTTTAATCCCTGGTAGATTGTCGAGCCTTGTGTCGAACTCCTCCTTTTGCTCATTCTTCGTGTAATCTTTTTAAATGAGAAGCACTTGCTGCAGGGATGGACGACTGTAGTCTTCGTAGAGCCATAAAAGGATACGGAGCGTGCAAATTGTTGAATCGACAAAGGGGACTACAAGAGAATTGACTGAAAACCACTTTGACGTTGTTCAATGTCATCTCAAAAAATTAACCTGCGTGCAATTATCCTCAGCAGTAGAAAATCTGGACGTATCAGATTTAATGGATAACTCGCATCGGAAGTTGTATTCCCCGTTTTAAAAAAACAGTAAATGCATCAATATTTTCTGCATCACCTTCTCGGACTTGAAACGATGGCATTAATTTGTACTTTTCTGTTTAAGAGCCTTTTAAGATGGAGATAAATTTTAGATGGATAGTCTACTCCTTTGTAATTGAAAAAAAAAAAAAAAATTTACCCGTTAAAGGTCTTTTATTTCTTCCAACCATGTAATAATGCAATGGTATCAGATAATTCTAAGTCCCTTAAGCCTGCTGAAGATTCTCCTTGACATAATGTAACAGCTGTTAAGGAATATGATTCTCGTTCAACACTGGCTTTCATTTCGTTCCAGGTTCCTTGATATATCAGTGCGGCTCCCATTATTGAAGCGACTTGAATATTTTGTGGAATATCGAGTACTAAGTTCTAAAGCTGAAGCTCGCAGTAGAACATTAATATGTACACTCAACAACTTTGTCGCGGTATTATTCATGGTACCTTGTAGATAAGGTATACAGATTAACAAGGTATGACTGTCTGCATCATAGACTCGCCATTTAGTGTGTCATGCGAACCGAATCCTTATAAACGAAAAATAAAGTTTCAATTTGTTTGTAAATTTATTTTACTGGAGCCATTTAAACTGTTATAACAAGTACAATTTTACTTTCTTAGCATAAAGATAAATTGACTTTGTTAGTTTAAATCACCTTTAGGGAAAATCAGGCCGGTATTAAAACGAAATGCTTGAAAGTTTTGTCGGTACAAAATGCAAATTAAGAATGGAATACCTATGGTTTTCCCTGTTGTTTAATTCTATGGAATACTCACATTATTTCTAGAGTGAAATATAAAGTTGACTATGATACTTTATAAAACAAAAGATTAACTGATAATCATCAAACATTCGCGCATAATACATCGCGAATAAACATTTTACATTATTCATATATCTGACTCATCACTATAGAAATAATAAGAGGATTTTAACTAATCAATTAAGAGTGCAAATTACATGTATTTAATTCTTTTTCTATTTTTTTGCCAACAAAAACTTTCCGGCACTTCGTTCGTTTGTTCGGCTGATTTCCTCTATAAGATTCCTTCGAAGATTCAATTTCTCGTTATGTTAAGAAATTAAAATTACATTTACCTTAATAATTTAAATAGATCAAGTGGAATAATTTGACATAATATGAACATTTTAGTGTTCCTTTTTAAAAAATCGACTCGCGTTACACACATTTGACAGACCTTCTCCTTTTCCCATAAAGAAGCTAAAAAGCCCTCGATTATGCCGTCGGTTTGGATGGTGACGTAGATATAAATTGGATCAGAACTGATATTACCACTCAGATACCCGATATTAAAATTTCTAAAATTTATCAACTCTCGATAAATTCTCGGTAAACAGAAGTGCCGCTTAATATTTTCGTCGTTCAAACTGACTCGATTGAAGACATAAAAAGACTGGTGGGCTTAAGATTTATACTAAGACGACAGAGGATCAGATGGAAGAAGAAAAGAACGAAGAATATAACCAGGTGTTTTAGGTGTCAAAGATAATGTGGATGATGCGAGGTGTGTCATATGCAGGGAAAATCATGAATACGAAATCTGCTTTAATAATGAAAGAGAAAAAGACCTTCTCCTAAATGTGCTAACTGTATGGCTAAGGATCTTCCGACCAGTTATAAGGGTTGCCCTGAATATCATAAATATAAGAACAAAAGAGATTCCCTAAAAAGTAAGATAAAGGAAAAAAACGGTAATTCGCAATAAACTAATAAATAAAGAAGTCAATAATCTATTAATCCCTCAAGTCTCATACGCAGACATACTTAAAAGAGGAACACCGGAACAAAGTTCAACCCAGAATACGTCTGATGGAAATGTCATGAATAAATTTTTAAATGAAGCGCAATACCTGTTTTAAATTCTTTTTGTTGAGCTGATCAGGAATATTGCCCAAGCTTATCAAGTAGATCATTATCTACTTGATGAGCTTGGACGAAAAAGTCTTGAATAAATGTAAAAACCGTCCAATCCCAATAGTCAGTATTGTCTTTTTTGACAACAGAAATGCTTCTGACTGGTGACTACTACATCTCCCTCATAAACATACTCCACGAATCCACCTTCAACTCATTCTTTCCCAGCTCTCCAAATAAACTAATGATCCCCTTCTACAAATAAGCTTTATTAATTAATTTCAGAGGATAACATTGTACCTCATGTACTAGGGAACTAGCTTCCGCCTTGTGTAAACCATAGTGATATTTATATGATAAAAATGGAGGGGTAATTATTAAATCGAATAATAAAGCAAACAATCTCGAAAAAAAACTATACCACAGAGGAATTCTTGACGGAACTCAGACAACAAAACTACTGCATTACAGATGAAGATAAAATAAAGGTAGTCTCCAGTAGAATAAAAGAAATGGGAGATGGACAATCTACTATATGCAAGTTAGTGGCATAACCTACAAAAAAATTGTCGATCAATATATAAACGTTAAGTGGAACGCGCACTTCGTTAGGGCGGATTTCGGCATAAGAAGATGCTACAATTGTAGCGATTATGATCACAAAACAGAAAACTGCCCAAACAAAACAGCATGTGGTAAATGTGCAGGGGAACACAACACTTTAAAATGTAGTTCGGACACATTTTCGTGCGTAAATTTCCAAGGAACACAAAAACAACGATAAACTGCAAAAGCCACTGAGTGGACAGCAATGAGTGCCCCGAATATCAAAGAGCAATACAGACTGCTAAGAGAAACATTAACTATAATGCAGAAAGGAAATACTACAAGGAAACCAGTTCACATTCTAGCGAAATGAAATATAAAAAGGTAACTAAATATACTATAAAATTGATCTTACTAAAGAAAAAAAGAAAAATTGAACAAATAAATTATAAAACATATTTAAATGAAATGCAATACAAAATCAAATACAAATATCATACGCAATCTAACTCTATTATACACACAAACAATAAAAAGTATCCTAAAGTAACGACTATCACTCCTGTTGCCTATAAAGCTAAAAGTACAAAACGCCATCACATATCTAGAGAACATAGGTCAAATAAATACGGCCTAAGGAAAAAATCTCAAAATAAAGTGGAGACAAATCCTATAGGGACAAAATTCTCAAAATCAACAAACAAAATCAAAGTAAGAGAAACACCTACAGTAAATGTGTCAGGAAAGAGGAACTTACCAGGGACAGTCCCAAACTATAGCATAGTGTATAACAAAAATTAACCGTACAAATAGTGGAATAAAAATACTGCATCTGAAACAAGATACATGAAATCCAGCCACTTTCAATAAAACATCAGCCTATTGAAATAATAACTCTAAATGAGACGTGGATTTACACAAACGAAACTCAATATTACCAAATGCCTGATTACATGGTAAACTCAATTGTAGAGATGATTCCAGAGGGGGTGGTACTGCCATATAAGCTCTATATGCACTCCCATGGGATACCGCTACCAATCTGGTTCATCAATACACACAACAGTTTACACTAAAGAAAATAATACAAATTGAAAGGGCCAAGTTTATATACAACATATTGAGGAAAAATATAAGGACAAATTTAGTAGTCGAACTTCACTCTACCATCCATAATCACAGGACAAGTAATAGGAACAACATCGTGCAGGTCCAGTCAAGGACAGAAAGGCGGCGACAATGCCTGCTAAGTACTGTCGGGCAAATATACAACGCGCTGCCTGGGAATATTAAATCGGCACCAACACAGTCAATATTTGTAAAAAAGTTGAAAAATTTCCTGTCATAAATTTTCTATAGTGAAAGTATAATAATATAATAATCACTACTTCTATAATAACTGGAATGTAAAAATAGGGAATAGTTTAGATCAACTGTAAATAGTAAGTCTAAATAGGAATCACTAAAATTAATTTGTGGAATTATAAGTACAAATAAATTAATATCAAATTATCTTTATTAGCCGATAGTAATGATATAATTCAAATTCAAATTGTTTTGTTAAACCAAAAGTGCAGACAGACCGGACGATCAAACTTCCATCCATCCATCCGATCCATTGCCAGCGTTGGCTTAGCTTATAGTACAATTATTTAATGTTTAATCAATTAATAATAATATTAACTTGATGGAATAGAATTTAATTTAAATTTAAATGTGTGATTTACTTTACTTTAAAGCAATGTGATATATTTAACCTGATTTGAAATAATATTGCAGATTGAATTTAAGTTTTTATTGATAATTTACTTTCAAATGTTTTTATATATTGCTATCATCCAGGATTCTACTGGATGAGTCGTGAATGTAAAGGACTGCAGGCACTGTCTAAGTCGGTCCTATGTTGTACTAATAATGAATCTGTAAGGATGTAATATGGTCCATTAGCTGTATTAATATCTAAGCCTAATACTGAACATGTTATAGTAGACTAATTTACCTTTCTTTTTACTTTTATTATTTGTTTTGCCAGTGTAATAATCTATTTCTAAGCTGTTGTATATCGGAAAGCCCAGCGTTGTACGTTGCTCGCGTAGTCTATTTTAGAAAGCGTATCTCTTTTGAGGAAACGTTTCAGCCAATGCGATTTTTTAGGAGTAGGATAACAATTTTTGAAAAATATTACCTTGCCGGAAGAGGAAGAAATGTTCTCTTTGTTTGTTCTTGGGTCTTTTGCATCGATATTGCTGTTAAGAACTTAGGGTGTTACACCGTAAGTAGTGTTGTGGGTGCAGCGGCTCTTAAACCGGTACACCAGAAAGCTGTCGGAGTTACAGTGCCTCAAGCAGACTCACTTAAGGTAAATTAAAAGTCTTGGTTCACTGTATCTTAACAACTAACTGATTCTTTATTGAAATTCGCTTTTTATAATGTTACAAAAATACCTAATTAGCTAAATACAAAAATTCAAAAATAACTTACCACAGAATTAAAGAATTTCCCTAGCCATAAAGTTCTCACGAGCATTCCTTCAATTATTTCAGCGGTGTCGACTTTCGTCTGGCTTTATAATTTCAAATAGAATAATTTTGCTGATATGCAAACTGAAATGCAAGAAGATATACAAGGTGAAACCATGTGAAAATCTTAGAATATGAGGCTAGCGAAATTCTTGCCATGATAAGTTTGTACATGTATGTATGTGCGTACTATCTAAATATTTTTTTTTTTTATGTTATGTTAATTACAGAAAAATGTAATGATAAACATCCTCCCCCGCGTTGAATGATGAATTCAACTGTTGAAATCGGGAACTTGTTTTTCTTCATCTTGATCTGGGGTGCAATCCGCTTGACTGATGTATCGCCTCGGTTGTGGGGTGTTATGGTCGTAGCGTATTGCATATAGCAATATGCTACAAGAATTACTGAAGCGTGTAGGCCGGCGGCGTCAAGTGTAATGAGTGGCGGCCCTAAACTCCCTTTTTATTCTCATACTAATAGTATTACGAGGCCACTCATTACTTTCCCTAGAAAAGATAAAATATACTTTCCCTAAAAAAAAAATATGGAAAAAGAGACATAAAAAGCAGCACGCAAGACATGTGACAATCAAGTCAAGCCTGTAATACACATTACAAAAGGCGGCCGTGAGAATTTCTTAATAATTGTTGCCGTGAAGCAACCAAAATAAAAATCTAAATGTGCCATGAAGCAACTAGAGAAAAACTCAATTGTTTTACTTCCTCGAACATGAGGAAATACCAAACGCTCAATTGCTAACAATCGAGCGTATCAAATTGCAAACAAAGCATTTTCTACTTTCTCAGTTAAAAATCCCAACATATGACCTCTGAGACAATTTGTACATACATGAAATTGTTTACGTGAGAACAATTCAAGTATTCTCAGAGGGGAATGCCTTAAAAAGGTAAACATGAATATTATGCTTATTTACTCAAGAATTTCCCAAACGTTTTCAGTGGGGAAAGCTTTAATGCAAATAGGAACGCATGTGAATTTAGAACGAGAATCGAAGAGATACTCGTTAATTCTTATAAGAAATACCCGGAGGGGAAAAACTCAAAATGTCTTGCTGCGTCTGCGATTCGCTGGAGACTTAACGTAAAGGGGCGTGGTCTCTGGTAAATAAGTATTTCCTTGGCGATTGATCATGGCAAGATGGCGCAACCTTCACTATAAATTTCCGATCATTTGTACGATCGAGGCAGTCTATTTTAAAAATTAAAAAGGTTAATAACTACTGCTAAGATTCCCCCGACCAACGGTAAGGAATCTTAACAGCTAATAAAGTAAAGGGTATATATTAAACAGAAGTGTGTTCGATCACATATTAAATTGTATAGTGTGTTAATAGAAGTATATAATTGTTTAGTGTATTAATAGTAGTGCCAGAATTGAAGTGCATGATAATAAAATAAAGACTTGAAAGTGAAGTGACTGTCTTTCTTTTGATATATATATATATATATATATCCGACTATACAAATTACCCAGAAAGGGCAGGTGAGCTTCCTCCATTACGAGAAGCACTTCCTCGTCCTGTTGCCCAACAGACGCGCAACAAAAAATGGTGGCAGCGGTGGGATTTCCACGAAAAGGAAGGAAGGAAGGAAGGAAGGAAGGAAGGAAGGAAGGAAGAATACATTATCCGGAAACTTCTAAAGAAACCCTCCATGTGCTATCCTAGGCATCAGGAGGATCTACCCGCAGAAGAGGCGGAAGAAAATTTTGTTGAAGACGTAGAAATTGAAGAGGAATTTAGCGACTACGAAGAGGCCAGCGATTATTCTACGAACGAGACCAGCGACACCAAAGACGACCCTTTCGACAGAGAACTGGAGTGCCTGCTAGAGAACGAAGCCTCTGCAGGAGAAATATACGTATCTATCCATAGGAGGAACAACCCTGACGACGACGACGACGCAACGTGGACTTTGACACGTACGAACAAGTATGCGCAGTAATGAACCAGTAAGCAGGAAAATAGCAACGCTGATATATATAAAAAAAACCGACTACACAAGTGAGGAATCCAGGAACGCAGTAAAAAAAAATTTAAAAAGAGTGTAAATAACAGTGCCAGTGAGGAGCAAAAGAAGACCATTTTCACCATGGGAATGCAACAGTAAGTCCCCCAACTACATATTTTAACAAAATTTTGTCTTTTTTTTTCTAAATTAAATTTTTGCATATTTCTTAAATTTTTTTTATATATATATATATTTTTAAGAAGTGAAAAGTGTAAATTCTAAGAAAGGAAATTCTCCCTCTCAGTCGTATTTCGCGTGTAAATTTTTTTTTCTAATAAAAGTTTAACAAGTCTTTTCTGGTATTCCACGTTCATGGACACAGGGCGTTTCGAGTCAACCCTCGTGTTACTTACAAAAAAAAAAAAATTCTCAAGCTTAATAGTGAGAGGGCTAAATACCAACATTACTCTTCACATCTTTCGCCAAAATTGTAGTTACATGTGCGAAAAAAAATTATTCAGCCCAAGCTACTCATAGCACAGGCTTTCTGGAAATCGTTTAGCTCGCACTACGCGATTCATAAAATCCACGAAAACTCCAAAAATGGCAGCTGGAACTGAAACCAATGAAGCCACACCCGCGGCACTTAGAATATCCCGCACTGATACATGAAATATGATCCCCGAGTTCGATGGCAGAACCGAGGATTTACACCGTTTCGTTACGTGCTGTGAATTATTGCTCACACAAGCCAAAACCACGCAGAACAAAAATATCTTTCTTACTATAGTAAAGACAAAGCTAACAGGTCCAGCTTACGACCTGCTAAGATTTAAAGACATCTCTTCATGGGATGCTCTAAAGATAGAGCTAAACGCTCAGTTCCAAGAAAAGAGACCACGAGTAGCTATACAAGGGGAGCTAATGCGCCTTAAGCAAGGTACTCGCGAAGATCTCACCTTAGTTGCAAACAGGGTAACAAAAGCGTTATCCGATTTAAATTCTGCAACTTTTAACGAAGCAACGGAAACCGCATCACGGAATTATCTTCTCAAAGAAAATGAGCAAAATGCTATACGCGCATTCGAAGATTGCCTCAGGAATGAGCAATTGAAAATCATCGTAAAAGCTCGATCTGAAAGCGAACTACAGAAGTTAATTACTTTTGCTAGTAAGCATTCGCACAGAATCGAGGAGGCGCATCAAAGTATGCCTCGCTTGAATACACCCAATGTTTGTGAGTATTGTGGTAAAAAGGGACATAATAAAGAGACCTGTTTTAAGAAAAAACAGCTCCCAATGTTCTCTAAACAGAGTGATTTGTAGCTATTGCCATAAGCCAAATCACAGACAGAATGAATGTCGAAGCCGGCTGTATGATGAACGGACAAGGCGATGAAACTTCGAGAGAGATCGACCACAATTCTCTCCGAGGCAACAAACTCCCCGTCAAGGAAATACTCCCCATAGCCAACCGACTAATTTCAGACAAGTCAGATGGTCAGATGTACGAAATCAATTTCCGAAAAACGAGTTTACTACACAAGCTATCGTTGACGAGCATCCCAGTAGTATAGCTATGGCGTTTCTGGACCACTTTTTCCATACAAAAAGTGCAAGGTAGATTCCAATAATTTTGGTGGCTCTGGACTGGGGTTCTGGGCCACTGAAGGGGCTTCCGTCCAGTGGTATACGTCACAGGGCATGCCTGGGGAATTCCTTTCCTATCGCCTGGCTGACCAGGGGATGACGTCATCTGGTTGGCCCCGGTCAGCTGATCAGCTCTGTCATAGCTGATTTTTAATAAAATAATGCTGGCTTTTGCTGGAATCGAACCGAGAACGCTTGGTTTTGTAAAATCCGATGCGCTCTACCATGAGACCATGGAGGTGTTGTATGAATATTCTTTAAAGTTGCTATATATGGGTAGAGCTCTATACCAGAGTTTTTATCTAGAACTCTGAGCGTCACCATCGCTAGGTGGTTTGAGTACATACTAAATGTGGGCTTGTGCCTTGACTGTACTGGTTTATGTCTTGGATGCACCATTGTGCCTTGACTGTACAGGTTTATGTCTTGGATGCACCATTGAGCCTTGACTGCGCCCTAGTGGGATTAACTACCGGGTGTGTCATTTGGTCTTGACTGCACCCTAGTAGGTATAGGGTCAGTTTGGCCAGAAAGATGTGACGTCACCGGCCCTGAGGTCATTGACCTTTGACCCTTGACATTTGACCTTTGACCTTTGACCTTTGCCTTTGACCTATGACCCTTGACCCTGACCCTGATGTCATTGACCTTCACACACACACATGCACACGATACAATTTGAGGTATTACGCCACAACTCACAAGTCCTTGCTCATGACATTGGCGTCTCAAGCTCTATCTTCGCTGAAATAAAAAATTGGCTTTGTGTTGGAATCGAACCGAGAACGCCTGGTGTGAAAATCAACAAAAAAAGAAACCCCAAGACTTATATCATTGAAAAATTGTGCCAATGGATTCTAGATGGTGGGTATGTGGAGGGGGATAATAAAGACTGGGAGGGGGGGTAATGAAATTTTCATCAGAAATCCTCTACGGGCTCTGGTTTTCGAGATATTAGCGTATTAATAATTCAATGCTCATGGAAATGAATTCTTGCCGGTGTGGGGTGGGAGGTGGAACGAAATTTTCATCACAAATCCTCTACGGGCTCTGGTTTTCGAGACAAACAATTAGCTAAGGGGTTTGTCATGCTTGAAGTTTTCTTAGCTGAGCAGATAACGAATTTCGCAACATGGCATCATCACCTCGGTTTTTGTTGTTTCACCTTGGTTTTGCTGAACGGAAGTTGCAGATATCGATCATCACAAGATTCGTAAACAAATTTTCACATCCTGTTGTAAACAAATTTAAGCAACATCAGCACATTTATTCTTATCATGTAATTTGATACCACACTTCCTGTAAGCCGCCCAATTCCAAGAATTTTACTGATCGACACGTTTCATTGGAATTCGTAAACAAATTTTCACATCCTGCTGTAAACAAATTTAAGCAATATCAGCACATTTATTCTTTTCATGTAATTAAAAAAAAAAACAACTGCGGATTAAAAAGCCAAGAGTGATCACGATATCTAAAAATAGATCACGACTGCTTGTAAGATGTAGTGGAAATTAAAGCCTCGGTGGACAGGTGGCTGGTAATTTGATACCGCCAAGTAAAGTAAACAATGGTTTTTGCATCTAGGAGTGTGTATTGAAAAGTCTTATCTTTTATAAACATTTGTTTTTATTTCCAATAAAATTTCTTATTACAAAAGTATTTCTTATAGCACATTGTCCGATATGAGCTTGGCAAGATGGCGCATTTGTGTTAATCTCTATTAGTTTTCCACAGTTGTATTCGTCTTCAACGTTGATAATGATTTCACCCTCTCCAACTATCTTCTGCATCCAATGAACTTTTTCAGCACCTTTTACATATATGGTTTTGTTTCGAAGCAGTGGTGCAACTATAGTGTACAGCTTGTGATACGGTATGTAGCCATCATCCCAGCGGAATCCATGAAAATTGTGTTGAAACCATTTTACTTGTCTCTTTTTCGCTGAAGTCAAATCCTTGTATGTGAACGGTGGTTGAAATATAAAGTGCTGCATCTGGTTTTCATTGTTTAAAATTGCCAGTTCTTTAGTGATGAATTCATTGAGATTTGTTTTAAATCCTTGGACGTCTACGATGACAGCCATCTTCTTAATTTAACTTTCTAACTTCACTTGTCAGCGGACTGTATTCCACTATTCGATCGTGTAGAAGCAGGCAATATTCTGTTGTATTAGCTGGTATATTTTCAGATGTCTTGAATTCTAGTCTTATGTCAACAGGTCCAGTTTTTATTGTTTCATTTTGATGTGAGCAATCAATGACAGCAATCGGAGCATCAGTTTTGAACTTCTCCCATGTGAGGAATGGCTGATACTGATGACCATAGTATGATTGTGTAAACTTTATATACATCTCATACAGCAATGCGTATCTATTCAAATCAAATTTCAAATTCAAATCATCATAGGGATATGATTCTGAGTTCAAATGAACTGTAACATCGGTGAGTTTGCAGTGATCAAACTTGCTTGCATCTTTGGTTTTATCGTTCCTTCGATCCGTTTGTAATGCTAAGATGATAAATCGAGGTTTCTCCAGTTGAGTGGAAGTCTTAACTGACCAGGTTTGATGCGTGGATTCTGGCAGTACTGGATACTCATATATGTCCCAGCTACGGAATGGTATTTGTATTGGGCGACCTCTCCCGATAATTTTAAATAGTTGCAGCTTTTCATCATCGGATACTGTAACATGTGGAATGCTCCATTGAAGTTTGGTAATTTCAATTTTCACCTCATCTGTGGCTGATATAATGGCATTATCGTCTGTCCTGCTCCGGATCAATATGAGTTCATGTTTGGAATTTATCAGAATTTTCTTGTAATCTTCAGCGAATCCCAATAAATATTTCAGAGGTACACAATAGTTAAACAGTCCATTGGCTGGTATAACGGATGAATCTGGTGACCAACTGCCGTTGAGTAGTATCCTGCTTACATTTGCATTTAGCGATACGTAGTTTTTTAATGTTGTCGCAATCCCAAGATTTCTTGTACGATCGATTTCCACTGCATTCAATTCATAGCGTATTTCCTCAAAAAGAAATGGTAGAGCATTGTTAGCTAATTTTGCAGTTGCTGAAACGGTTCCATCCAGCTTTGTTAGCGACCCCTCAATGTAAATAAAACTCCTGCTGGGTAGAAGATTCAAGTCCTGATGTTGTACAGAGATACGGATTTCATCGCTGTTTTTAAATGATGTTAGAAATGGTGAATAGGAGTGATGTTCAAATTTAGTAACACTGTTATCAAAGTGAGCGTCTGGTGCAATATCTAGTATTCCTTTATTCATTGTTTCAGCGTTAAGCCAATTGATTGTAAATATGCTGTATTTGCAGGTGTTAATGTAGGTCTTGATCGCTTCAAGGTTGTCCGCTGACTAATGATCTTGTCTGCTCCGAACTCGTATTTATCATTATTGTATATCAACATGCTGTGGCTTCAAATGTAACCTGATGGTTATAGTCTCTCCTCTGAAGTTGATTAAGTCACCGTCTTGGTCAAGGAGCTTCAATGTTAGAGAACTTATACGTTTGGTGTTCACAGGCAAATAGATTACATTTTTGGGTACCTCCACTATTTTATACCCAGGCCCAACGTTCGGGGAAAACTCGTGGAGAGTGTGTACTTGTGTGTTGTTGAAGAATGATCCTGATATAATATTACATTCGATGCGTATAGTATTTACTTTAATGATGTTGACTGGCAACTCTGATGTATGCACTATATTAGCAGTCAAAATTCTTTTACTGAATCCTAGCAGAGGTGCTATGGATCTCTGTTTTTCAAAATGTATTTCTTCAGTTGCCTTAACTTCACTCTTCAATGTATTATTGTTAGCCTTTATCGCAACCTTTATCCTTCTCCCTTCTTTATCCAAGTATTCTTGTACATATTTTGATATATCATCAATCTCATAGGATCCAACAGGTATCTCAACAACCTCATTCCCTACATGAACCAGATTATTGCTCACATCAATATTTGGTATATAGTTGTATGTTTGAAAATCAATTAATCCACAAACATAATCCATTGCTAGCTCCAGCGGAGGAAAGTACTCAGCAGTGAGTAGAGATGAATTTCCCGTGAGAGTAAGTGTTAATGACATGGCGGTTGATAATGAACTGTCACTATTTCAATATAGATACATTTATTTATAGATAATAATTAATGGCTATAACAATTATATAAAAACTCTAAACATAAGTGACCGCAAATTACATAGTTCTGATAAGAGCTGTAGTTGTACGTAATATTACTACCCAAGTAGTTTATGAGCTCCCTTGGTGGTTGGAGATTACCAAAGCTATCAAAGTATTCGATGTTATCACCTTTCTTGTAGTACGCTACCCAGTGTGTGCCTGCTCCAGTTGAGATGTCCAAGTTAACAATTCCGCTTTCTCGCTTCCATGGCTTTTTAGGAAGATTATCACGCATAAATACTCCTCTGAAGTGCGACAAGTGTGTGGTATACTTGTGAAGATCCAACTCGTTTAGCGGTCTTTTGGGTAGCGTCTTTAATAGTTTTTTGGTTGTAGATAGAGTCCAAGTCCTTTTCTGTACGGCTTCAGGAACAGCCCGTTTCCATCTTTACCAACCGCTATAGTTTCCATTGCTTGGTTATGACGTTTGCTTTCTTCCAATTTTGCCTTTGCCGCACTGGTATCATTTACTGCTTTAGCTATGCCTGCTGCACCTCCTGATAGTGCTCCCAATGCTGAAAGCCCAGCAAACAACGGGATGAGGAACGGAAGTGCCCCACCAACCTTTGGTACAGGTATCACTCGTGGAGTTTTAATTGATTTCTTCTTTCTTTTCACAATATTTTTAGCTGCACTAAGAGCTATTTTTGTAGCTTCCATCAAGTCTTTTGGTTTTTTGATTTTTAAAATCTTACGTGCATTTCGTACTGCTTCTCGGAATGTGGGTTGGCGTTTATTTTTAGCCTTAAGACCACCTAGCTTAATTTTAGCCTTCATTGCGTTTGTTATAAGCCAAGCGTTGGCACGTTCACTCAAATTTGCATCCGTCGATTTTGCACGCTGCCAGGCTTTTTCAGCTAATATTTTATCAGCTATATGTCGATCACTTGTATCTTTATGTCGCGAGTATGCTATATCATGTTCCTTGCAGGCTGCGTCCAGTGGATTAATGCCTGGATCTCCTCTCGCCAATCTTTTTTGTAACTTTGTTCCTGGTCCACAGTACTGGTATCCCGGTAGATGTAATTCTACAGGTAATTTGTTAATGATTGAATTTAATAGTCCTCTGCCCACTTTCAAAGATTTTCTGGAGCGTTTCGATTTGTGATCTGGCATCTTATAAGGTTCCGATGATACTGTTGAAATGTAATATAAGCAGGTGTATTTATAGGAATCCCGTTAGTCTTCAATATGCGGTTCATTAAACAAAAACAAGCTTTTCCTGTTCGAAATGCTGATGTAGCTGTTATGAAGGTGAAAAAGAAGCATGGTCCCCTATTGCCTAATAGTATAAGGAGTATCATTGTTGGACCATCCAATTGTGGAAAAACTAATGTTATGATAAGTTTGCTGGAACATCCCAATGGCCTGAGATATGAAAATATTTACATATTTTCAAAATCTTTACATCAACCAAAGTATGAATACTTGAAGCGAGTGATGACTCCCATATCAGGATTGGGGTATTATACATTCTCAAACAACTGCGACGTTCTACCTCCAGAGGAAGCCAAATCACATTCAGTGTTTATTTTCGATGATGTAGCATGTGAAAAGCAAGATAATGTGCGATCCTATTTTTGCATGGGTCGTCACGAAGATATAGACAGCTTCTATCTCTGTCAAACATATACTCATATACCAAAGCACTTAATACGTGACAATGCTAATTTAATCATCTTATTCAAGCAAGATGACTTGAATTTGAAACATATCTATAATGATCATGTGAACACAGACATGAAGCTTGATAAATTTCGAAGAGCCTGTGCTGAGTGTTGGAAGGATGAATATGGTTTCTTGATGATTGATAAGGATAGCTCATTAAACAAGGGGCGCTACCGTAAAGGATTTGATACCTTCATTGTACTATAAAAGGGTGAAACATGTGAAATCTTCCTAAGTCGAAGTTGTTACTCAGTCGAAAGCACACCGAATCCTGTGGACCTGCTGAGTAGATTAAAACTGTTCACCTATTATCAGACCTGTTTGAAAAGCTGTTAAGCTGTTATCAGAGCTGTTTGAAAAGCTGTTAAGCTGTTATCAGAGCTGTTTAAAAGCTGTTAAGCTGTTATCAGAGCTGTTTGGAAAGCTGTTAAGCTGTTATCAGAGCTGTTTGAAAAGCTGTTAAGCTGTTATCAGAGCTGTTTAAAAGCTGTTAAGCTGTTATCAGAGCTGTTTGGAAAGCTGTTAAGCTGTTATCAGAGCTGTTTGAAAAGCTGTTAAGCTGTTATCAGAGCTGTTTGAAAAGCTGTTAAGCTGTTATCAGAGCTGTTTGGAAAGCTGTTAAGCTGTTATCAGAGCTGTTTGGAAAGCTGTATACCTGTTATCAGACCTGTTTGAAAAGCCGTTATTCAGTTAATATCGAAGATGAATGAAAACCTATTAAAAGAAATCATCAAGACAAGGAATGCAGTGCGAAGGAAATTTAAAGCTCTAAAGACGGGTAGGATTGCAGCAGAAGCTCAACTTGAAGAAACTTTCAAGCCAATCACCAAACCCTTAAAAGAGTTTGTAACAAGAGTCAAAAACGAGCCACCAGTCAAATTGGAACCAAAAGAAAAAGAAGACGACGAAATTGTGGAACCTTTTACTCCTCCAAAACGAAAATATGTGAAAATGGAGGCTAGTAGCACACCTATAAATTATGGAGATTATTCCTTAACATCTGAAGAAGAATTTGCAACACCTAAACATTCAAGAACATTGATAGGAAGGTCTCCTGTCACCTCCCCCGATACGTCTGGATACATAGTTTCAAACTATTTAAAGCTATTCACTGATAATAGCCCTAAAATTGATCCAACCTATGGAGTTTACTATGATGACAACGCGTGGAGAATCGGTAATTCAACGTTTGATGTTGATGATGTAGGAAATATTGTTATCAAGGGGACGAGCTATAAAACAACTTTGGGGTTATGTGAGCTGCTATTTATGAAAGATCCTGTAAAAAGTCTATATACTAAGGAGGATTTAACTAATTATGGATCTATTTTGAGAGATACCAATGCATATAAACGTGACTATGCTGAAGATGGGCAAATAAAAGGTACTAGAGCGGCTAAGTATAAAGCAATAATCAGTAAACTTATACAACATAAAGGCATGGGACTAATGCGTCTGCCTAAGGAAAACATTGATCACATTTACTGGGATGATCCAAATGAATTAGTGGATAGACTGCGCCTTCTAATGGCATCAAAGCAGGCTGGAAACACCAGTCACCAAAATGAAATTGTATCTATCCTGGAGGAATTGCGAGAAGCAGATATTATAGTTTAAATACTACTCCATTACCATACTTCTACACAATCTACAGATGAGCGTTGACAAGTTTGGACGTTTCTCTAAGCGAGGATATTGTATCTATCCTGGAGCGAGAAATTGTATCTATCCTGGAGGAATTGTGAGAAGCAGATATTATAGTTTAAATACTACTCCATTACCATACTTCTACACAAACTACAGATGAGCGTTGACAAGTTTGGACGTTTCTCTAAGCGAGGATATCTTGGGAAAGCAGGTGAACGTGGAGCAAGAGGAGCTCAGGGTCCAGTCGGTGAACAAGGAATTCAAGGACCAGCTGGTAAACAAGGAGTTCAGGGTGCAGCTGGTGAACAAGGAGAGCGGGGTATTGGATTTAATTTAACGATAAACGGAGACTACGATCTAAACTCAAAGTGTATAAAACGACTTGGTGAACCCCTTGAAAATGATGATGCTGCTACCAAAGACTATGTTGACAAGAAAATTGGAATAAGTGTGGAAGAAATAAGAAAAACAATTAATAAAGAGGTGGCAAATTTAACGCTATATATCAATGATGAAATCGCGAAGATTGAAAACTATCTGTTTACTTCAGTAATAAATAAGAAAGACTTGATACCAAAAGATGGTGTATATGAGTAAAAACTCTTGAGAAATCTGTTTCATTTATAATTACGATGAGTAAGAGACAAGTGGTAAATGAGCTGCATAAACCAGCGAGAAAAAATTTCAAACGACGTCGTGTGATTATCAAAGGACTAGATGACTTGTGGCAGGCAGACTTGGTTGAAATGGATCCCTACAAGTATGTGAACAAGGGTTACCGCTATCTACTGACAGTAATTGATACCTTCTCCAAATATGCATGGGCAATTCCAATTAAAAGAAAAACTGGTGTAGAAGTAAGAGATGCCATGCAATCTATATTAAGCGAGGGACGAATACCTAAAAACCTGCAGACTGATGATGGAAAGAAATTCTACAACAGCCTCTATAAAAATCTAATGCTGAAGCATGCAATTAATCATTACTCTACGTACAGTTTCCTCAAAGCATCAATAGTGGAACGATTTAACCGAACTCTGAAGGATATGATGTGGAAGGAATTCAGCTTTAATGGAACTTATCAATGGATTGGTATGGTAAAGAAACTGCTCACTGAATACAATTCAAGAATACATCGAACTACAAAAATGAGACCACGCCTCCAATGCGAAACAACTGCTTTCAACTGTATACAATCATATAAAGATTGTTGTTCCTGCAAAGTATAAAGTTGGAGATCTTGTACGCATCAGCAAATACAAATATATATTTGAGAAAGGCTATACACCAAACTGGACAGCTGAGATTTTTAAAATTATTAAAGTTCAAAACACAAACCCCATCACATATCGGCTGGAAGATTATCAAGGAATTCCAATCACAGGGGGCTTTTAAGAATTGGAGCTGCTGAAAGTTAAACACCCAAATCTATATCTCGTAGAGAAAATCTTAAAGAAGAGTGGAGATAAAGCTTACGTTAAATGGCTCGGATTTTCATCAAAACACAATTCTTGGATTAATAACAAAGATGTTTTATAATTTCTTGAAAAAATACAATTTAAAATAATTATAATACTTTATACATGTAATTATAATGCAAATTACTTTAATAAATAAAACTAAAACTATAATACATTTATTATTTACACTAGACTTATGTAGATACTTTCTGCCGTTGCCACTTGTTGATCTGATGAAATGGAGTAATGCCCCCATGGTAGAGTATCCGTCGTTCCGCTCATAATATGTCGCTTATTATCGTATGGACTCAATGCGATCTTCTTTTGACTGACAGTGTACACGCTATGGTTATGGGATCGTATGGAGCTCTGATTAGCAGTTAATATTCGCTTGTTATTCAAACATTCGACGTAGTCTTCGATATTGATATGCCTCTGGACTACATTAGCCTTTACTCCTTTCACTTTTTTTACAGTTTTACTATTGTTTATACGCAGACTGTACATTTTCGAGCGTAAGCCTACAAATTCACTCATAATTTTCCCATTCAGCTCATCCTTCATTAGCCCAGGAATCTTTTTATTCATGAGCGGTAAGTTGAATTGATTATTTTCTGAGTAATCACTTGTATCAAATTTGTTTATATTTTCAGCCATGAACTCATATGCATTTTTCTCTTCAAGTTCATATATTAGAGAATCTGTATCTGTATACATGACTTTACATTTATCTCCAAATTGACGCTGCATAAAACTGTAATGGAAATCGTAGAGGCATATCTTTGAAATTTCCATAATTGCCATTCCAATATAGAGAGGCTTATTGAATAAGATTTTGGGTCGCCTTAATTCCACAGCAACTAAATTCTCATCAAATATCGTTGCACTGTGGAAGTTGGGTGCCGCAATCCGAGCTTTTGCACCATAGCGACCTTCCCACTTGACGCAAAGCTTGATATCGCTATACTTGCGCACATTTTCCATGGTCTTACCAAAAGCTGAATTATTCATCTTTTTATAGCTGTCCTTCTGTAGCCTGCATCCGTTTGGTAGTATTTAAGTCAATATATGGTTTAAGCCAAGCTGATTGGTCGAATTGAAGAACCCGGTGCACTTTTTTCAAGATGAGTCCATGTGATAAGCATTGCTTCAAATTTCGGTAGTGTATAACATATTTAGTTTTTGGATGTAATGTTGTCAAAAGCTTTTCTAATTTTGCTCCAGGTGGTGCTGCATGCTCAGAGCAAAACGGTAAGTCCTTATGCTTATCATGTAGATGTTGAGGATAATCCCTGTCGACTTCGAATATGTATCCAGTTGGAGAATCATCAGGAATTTCAGAAACGACAATATTGGGAACATCAACCCATTTGAATCCTCCGGTTGGTAAATGCTGTGACATGGCCCATCCATAAAGGTTATTCACATCATAATACATCAGGTATTTCTCTTTCTCCTCAGGCTTAAAATCATCCATATATTTATTATTGGCTTTACTATATCTGTTCGAACATTGACTTATACCACCTCGAATGCCTCTCTCTATGAATAGCAGTATATCTACGTCGGTTATCAGCTCTAATTTCACATTAGTGTATTTTAGCATAGCATCCCATGTTAGGCCTGGCATGGTGTAATAATGTGCTGGATCTAAATTGTATGTCTTCATGCACACTTCTCGAAAGTTCTCAAACACATCAGCCAATAGGAGAACATCAGTTTTAAGGTATAGATCTGAATATTCGCCAAGTGTTTGTATTTCAAATTTTTGCCAGACCTTTTCAGCATGATTGTAGTCCTCAAATTATATAGCACTGTCAGTCAGTTTATTGTAGAACGCTTCCTGTGTTGGCAAGTTTCGGAAATCCAATTTATCCCAGTCATCAATAAAATCATATGGGAAGACACCTTTGCGTGTAAGAAGTTTGATAGTGTCATCATTCAATCCCCGCCATACTGATCTTGTCGTGTTCAATTTATCCATTGGCAGCAATGATGAAAGCTTATCTAAAGATTCAGCCATAAAACGAAAGGAATCGATGAATCTGAATTTTATGTGGCTGCCGTCCATGTGCTTGGTGAACGAAATATATCTTTCCTTGTTTATTGGCAAGAGATCAACATTTCCTGGGAAAGATGTAGCTATATCCTTAATAATGAAGTGAGCATCATATCCGGATAAATTGTGAAATATGACTGGAACTATGGAGCAATCTTGATACATCAGATTGCATGCATTGTGGGCTGGCCCTCGGTATTTTCCTGTTAAATGGCAATGGTCCCGGACTCGTTCCTCATCGGCTGCAAACGTTTTTTTCACATATATGACACCAAGTATTTTCCATATGTGATCGCCGTTCCTCTTTAGTCAGTGGTTGCATTGGCCTGATGTTCAGCTTCTCCTGTACAGCTATGGACGCAATTTTTTGCAATTCTAATGCAAACCATTGTTGACAGTCCTTGCCTCGATATGCTCTGTAATATGAGAGCTTAGCATCATGTTTGCAGTGGAAATAGAATCCTATGCTGTGAACTTCATGTTCCTGGATTCGCTGTGTTTTTTGATCGTTTCCCTGAATCGGCTTCAATATTGATTCAAGATCAGCATACACACAAAACGGGACTGGATTCTTATGGTTATAATTCTTATATTCCAACCATTTCTTTTCCTCTGAGGGAAACATAATTCTGCAGTCGTTTTGCTTGTCGCATTCGGGAGTGTGTGATGTTAATTTTTCTTCAGAGTAAAAGTAGAGCAAACATCTGTCACAAATATGCCTTCTACCACCACCATGTTTCGAAATTTGTTTCGATATGAGGCGCGAAGGATCTTTAATCCAGCAGAAATGATATCTGCTGTCGTCATCACCATCATCGTCATCATCATCCATATGATCATCAGCCTGGTCATAGTCATCTTGAATCATTAAGAGATTTACATGTCGCTCCATCCTGTGTTTCGTAAGTCTAACTGGAACTGTGGTGAGGAAATGCTCTTTCTCCAGCATGAACACGTTTATTGATAAATCGTTCTGGCCCTCAAATTGTGTAATTTGCCTAAGTGTCATGGGAAATGTTATCCCAGTTAAATTAAGTACTGTAGAGTAATGTGGATACGATGAGGTCCTATCGGAGTGAACATTTGCAGGATATAGCGCTGATGTTACGGCCCATGCGAAGCATGCTTCATCATTATTTTGCACATTGATGCAAGCTTTCTTTGATGCAATTTCCTTTGGTAGGGGTATATACGAAGATCCTCGAAGCTGCTCAAACTTGTTGATGTGTACTGCTAGATGTATTATTGAGTGCAGTGCCCAGCCACTGTCTTTTTCTTGGAAATCTTCCAGCTGAGTGTGTATTGGATCCGAAATGTTTGATTTAAACCACTCCTTTAAATTGTCATCTGCACTAATTGGAGCAGTTCTCGCTTGGAAATATTTAACGTCTTTTATCATTTCATTGTCACCAGTTTCTTTAACAAATTCACCGCAAAACGTTGTAGAAACTTTAATATTAAAATAATGTTTTAAGGTATTTTTAACACGACGCGTAAATAATTTGGCAGCGTCTTGCATAAATAGCTTCGGATCGATATGCTTTAAATTTGCAATAACACCTTGTCGAATTCTCTCTGCGAACGCTGTCTTTATTTCCTCCCACTTTACAAAATCACTTCTTCTTATGCGAGTAATTCCTCCACCTCGACGGGGAGTTCTCAATAGTGCTCTCAATGCTTTAATTTGCTCGAGACAGCTCTCGAAATGTCGTTTCCTAGCACTCTTATTGCACTTCCGTAATGCAACTTGAAATTTATGCATGTTTCTATTACACTTTTGAACAATATAGTCTTTATTCACTGAATTTTTTAAACATCTTTTCGGAAGTTTTCAATTACTGAAAAACTTTTATTTACTAGCGCGGTTGTCATTTTTATTTTATTTTTATGTACTATCACGGAGACTCACTAAAACTGACT
Organism: Dioctria rufipes; assembly: GCA_963924295.1. Taxonomy (NCBI): domain Eukaryota; kingdom Metazoa; phylum Arthropoda; class Insecta; order Diptera; family Asilidae; genus Dioctria; species Dioctria rufipes. Next base: position 139,148,628 of record OZ002740.1, read on the forward strand.
GGTGCTCCTCAAGAGTTTCCTTGCGCTTTTATAGCAACGGTTTGTAAACATGAATGATCCTGCTGCTAAAATTGCACAGGATGAATTCCAACGAATTTGCTTACAGGCTGAGATGATATCGAATTACACGATAAAAAAATCATTCAAATTAATTTGATTACTTTATTCTGCTGGTCGAATTTGCAAATGAGATTGTTTACATACAAGAAAATGTAAAAATTTGTTTACATTCCAATGAAACGTTTCGATTGGTAAAATTCTTGGAACAATAAAATTTTTTTGGCTGCCTACAGGAAGTGTGGTATCAAATTACATGAAAAGAATAAATGTGCTGATATTGCTTAAATTTGTTTACAGCAGGATGTGAAAATTTGTTTACGAATTCCAATGAAACGTGTCGATCAGTAAAATTCTTGGAATTGGGCGGCTTACAGGAAGTGTGGTATCAAATTACATGATAAGAATAAATATGCTGATGTTGCTTAAATTTGTTTACAACAGGATGTGAAAATTTGTTTACGAATCTTGTGATGATCGATATCTGCAACTTCCGTTCAGCAAAACCAAGGTGAAACAACAAAAACCGAGGTGATGATGCCATGTTGCGAAATTCGTTATCTGCTCAGCTAAGAAAACTTCAAGCATGACAAACCCCTTAGCTAATTGTTTGTCTCGAAAACCAGAGCCCGTAGAGGATTTGTGATGAAAATTTCGTTCCCCCTCCCACCCCACACCGGCAAGAATTCATTTCCATGAGCATTGAATTATTAATACGCTAATATCTCGAAAACCAGAGCCCGTAGAGGATTTCTGATGAAAATTTCATTACCCCCCCCCCCCCTCCCTGTCTTTATTATCCCCCTCCACATACCCACCATCTAGAATCCATTGGCACAATTTTTCAATGATATAAGTCTTGGGGTTTCTTTTTATGTTGATTTTCACACCAGGCGTTCTCGGTTCGATTCCAACACAAAGCCAATGTTTTATTTCAGCGAAGATAGAGCTTGAGACGCCAATGTCATGAGCAAGGACTTGTGAGTTGTGGCGTAATACCTCAAATTGTATCGTGTGCATGTGTGTGTGTGAAGGTCAATGACATCAGGGTCAGGGTCAAGGGTCATAGGTCAAAGGTCAAATGTCAAAGGTCAAAGGTCAAAGGTCAAAGGTCAAGGGTCAAAGGTCAATGACCTCAGGGCCGGTGACGTCACATCTTTCTGGCCAAACTGACCCTATACCTACTAGGGTGCAGTCAAGACCAAATGACACATCCCGGTAGTTAATCCCACTAGGGCGCAGTCAAGGCTCAATGGTGCATCCAAGACATAAACCTGTACAGTCAAGGCACAATGGTGCATCCAAGACATAAACCAGTACAGTCAAGGCACAAGCCCACATTTAGTATGTACTCAAACCACCTAGCGATGGTGACGCTCAGAGTTCTAGATAAAACCTCTGGTATAGAACTCTACCCATATATAGCAACTTTAAAGAATATTCATACAACACCTCCATGGTCTCATGGTAGAGCGCATCGGATTTTACAAAACCAAGCGTTCTCGGTTCGATTCCAGCAAAAGCCAGCATTATTTTATTAAAAATCAGCTATGACAGAGCTGATCAGCTGACCGGGGCCAACCAGATGACGTCATCGCCTGGTCAGCCAGGCGATAGGAAAGGAATTCCCCAGGCATGCCCTGTGACGTATACCACTGGACGGAAGCCCCTTCAGTGGCCCAGAACCCCAGTCCAGAGCCACCAAAATTATTGGAATCTACCTTGCACTTTTTGTATGGAAAAAGTGGTCCAGAAACGCCATAGCTATACTACTCATCCCCAGTAAATAATCAAAGTTATTTGACAAAGTTAAGGGTACCTATAAAGGCCCTTAACCATTCTTTGATAGTGACTATTCCAGTAGATTTTTCAATAAAAACCCCAGCCACTTTTCTACTCGATACGGGTGCTGAAATCAGTGTGATAAAAGCTGAGTCTACACATGACGAGGCACTCGTATACGAGCATAAACGCTGTATTATCACTACTTTGGCTGGAGATAGTTTTCCTTCTTACGGAATTACTTATGGTGCAATTACATTCGGCACACAAGGAAGCGAGTTTAAGCTGAATCACCCATTTCACATAGTCCCGGAAGGCAGTAAACTACCTTGCGACGGTATTCTAGGGAATGATTTCCTGAAAGAATAAGGCTGCGCAATAAACTACTCAGACATGTGTAAGGAGTAAACTACCTAGGGAAAAGGTAATTAAAGGTGATATGGTTGCAATAAAAACCGAGCAAATAGTCAATAAAGAGGAAAAGAAGGAGGAAAGGACAAATAATAATTGTAAACAAAGTGAACAAAGGGAACCTCAAATGGAAGAGGTAGACAAAAACAATCAGCAGAATTTTGGAAAGATCATCCAATTATTTTATTATCTTTTTATAATAATGATAAATTATCTACCCAGAGCATCTAAGATCCAATACAATTCGGTACGTGGGAATTCAGAAATAATTCCAACGGATTCCACTGCCTATGTGAGTTGCTCAGGACCAAATGCCTCAAGGGAAGATAGAATCAAGAAACAGTCAAATGAACTGTATCCACCACAAGTACACGACGTTAAGACTGTGACCTGTGGAAATGAGTATTTGAAGAAACAAAACCCTCACAAAGAAGGGAGAATTACAGAAAATGTATTGAGAAATGATAACGAGGATGATCGAGAAAATTTAATGAATAACCAATGGGAAGCCGAAGAAGTGGACTATCCCAACAGTAGTATAGAAACAAGCAACAATCCCTCATCACTGAATATAATTAACCTTCCTCCTCGCTCGGAAGTAATTGTCACAATACCCGTAGAAAGAAACGGAGAAGCTTTTTGCCCAAAGAAGGAGATACAGCCAGGCGTTTATATAGGAAACACAATGGTAAGCGCTAAAAACATGCTTGCAAATTTTTTAATGTTAAATTCTACATCGGAATCGGTAAAAATAGAGGTCCAAAATATTAAACCTGTTTGGGAGGATTTGAGTGATTATAAAGTTCTCCAAATCAATTATGAGCATGACCCTGTCGCAAATCGGTTATATAAATTAGAAAACCATTTAGCATTGGAACACTGTAACCAAGAAGAACAGCGATCTGTTCTTAAAATCTGTCGAGAATTCAATGACTTGTTTTACTTTGAAGGAGACCACCTTACGTATACTGAGCCATGAAATACCTATCCTCAATAACACTGGGCCGATATACGTGAAAAGATATCGTTTGCCTGAATCTCAAAAAGAGAAAAAAACCGTCAAATAAACCGGCAAGAAGCGATGGCGAGTTGTCGTTGATTTCAGACGATTAAATGAAGTTACTGTCGGAGATGCTTATCCTCTGCCCAATATAACAGAGATATTGGATCAGTTAGGAAGATCTAAGTATTTCTCGACACTGGACTTAGCTAGCGGTTTCCACCAGATTCCTATGAATAATAAGGATAAAGATAAAACGGCATTCAGTACCCCATTTGGTCATTTTCATTTCAACAGGATGCCATTTGGTTTAAAGGGTGCCCCAGCTACATTTCAAAGGTTAATGAATACTGCTATTACTGGTCTCCAAGGCATTCATTGTTTTGTTTATTTGGACGATATATTCATCTACGGTTATAATTTAAAGGATCATAATGCCAAACTTATAGTCTAAGAGCTAGCAACGTTTTCGAGAAATGACTTTAGTTCGCCTAGTTTTTTGATATACCTTTCCTTACAGCATATCAATACTCATGCGGTCCATCTGGCTGGTGAGACGGGTTGCGTTTACTTGTGCGCATTCCGTTTTACAGGTAAAAATAGCAGTTTTCAAAATCATTTTAGTTCGATTTTTGTTTTTTTCATCTGTTTTCATAAGCATCGGACAATATAAATTCACTATTCCCAGACAATTACCTCGTTGCTAGCACCATGTCAGACGTTTTCTTTTTCATTAAAAAAAAAATATTTTATTAAGGCTGTAATTTTTATACGAGTTTGTTTAATTATCGAAGCACATGAAATTAATTTGCTAGGCGATAACTCGGTTGCTCATTAGGTACCGGACCAATTTGAGCATGGTAAAGTGTTTTTTTTTTCTCACGATGATGTTTGAGAATATTTCATGAACCCAGCGAGATAGCACAATTTTGTCCTATTCTTTTTTTGTAGAGAATTTCAGGAGCTACAGAAAATCTTCTGGGCAAAATTGAGATATCTGGCTCAGATTTGAGGATATTATTGATAAAATACTGGAAGAAAAAATCCTCTATTATACACATCCACTATTGAATTAGAACTTGGATAGATTTCCATGGAAAAATTAATAAAAGCAATTATTTGAAATATAAAAAATGACAAGTTTTACTCATTGAATAAATAACTAATAAGGAAACGGCATATCGGTTGAAAACGTAAGCATCTCGGCGAAATGTATTAGTGTGCTCTGTTTGTATTCGTTTCGTCATGGCAGTAATTAAATTCTGAGATTCTGAGAGGGCACATTTTTCATAATCCAAATTCCTATGTAAAATAAACAAATTTTTAGCTCCCCCTTATTTTCAGATAATATTTCTTGGCGTTGCCTTTGTATGACTGGAATAATTTAGGCACCAACTGACAATTCAATTGTAAGCAAATAACCGGCATTGGTAAAATCTAAAATCTTTTGCCATGGCTCTTTATTTTTATAGATATTTCACTTTTATTTTGTTTAAAACAATATAATTAATAAGTAAAGCTATTAAGTTTACTTGAAGAATGCTTTCCCACGACAATAACTCCGTTCGTTCCTGCAGCACAGCACAGCGCACTTCATTACAGTTTTTTAAGACTCCCGAGTCTCTATTACATAAATAATCGTTCACAAAAAAAATATTCCGCACTTATTTCACACTAACATTCATAAAAATCACGTTTAATTAATTAGTTTTCACAATATCGCGAATTGAAATCCGAAACTTGTTTTCAAATAATATGAAATGTCAGAATGTTGAACTGACACAAAATAGCGACGACGCCCTCTCGTCATTTCTCTCCCCCCCCCCCCCACCATTGGTCACACTGTCATTGATATGCTTAAACACGTACACTGTATTCCCACGATACCTCGCTTCCTTAATAGTTATTTATTCAATGGTTTTACTTTGAATACATTGACTTCTGTATTAGTAAGAGATTTAGAGTGAGCATTTCTCCAAAATGTAGTTAGGTATTGGACTCTCAATAAATGCTGCCGTAATTCAGCTCTGCATTGTGGTAAGCTTGATGGATTGAAATTTCTGCATATTTAACTTTCTTCCGCATTTAACTTTCACTGAAATTTTTGACTGATACGTATTAGAAAATAAATGAAATCTGACATCGTTGACGTTGTTAATCCGCCGACCTGCTGAAACAAATCTTTCCAAAGTAATAAATGCACTCTTCAGTATTTTTTCATCATCGGTGGCAATATTTTGAAATGCAAGCTCTTCCGCGTCTTCTAGTAATTTGAAAGGCCACAATTTCCTTATGTGAAAAAAAGCTTGAGTGTGATCACAACATGTTATGGCCTAAAATCCTCTAGATATAGATGGAAGAACCCAGTGTTTTGTACAATTCATTGACGTTGATGTAGCATTCATGATTATCCACGCCCATGTTGATCCAAAATTTTAAGGAAGCGTCGATATCAATTTGGCAAATATGGTAGACAACCCTCGAATTTGCTTCTTCATGTTCTTCACATGATAATGACTATTCCGTCGCTTTAATGACGCTATTATTTTCAACCCGATAAAAGAATCATTTGTTGAATTTTAAGTGAATTATTTTATCACCAATAAAAGACGCCATATCATCAGTCCAGTGGTTGATAAAAAATTTAACTAATGCTTCCTTGTACTGAACATTTTTCAGTTGAGAAGTAAAATTATGAGGACGAATTTGACTTAGTCATATTGAAACCACGCTAGCCGATTCATCTCGACGTTTGCGCTCACTATCTTTGATTGATGGTGTAAAACATCAACGCCAGTTTCTTTCAGTTGAGATACAATTTACTTTTAAAGCTTTTGTTATGTTCGGTGGTAATAAATAGCCGGATATAAGTTGCTTAAATATTTATTAACGCTATTCAATCCAAGTGGGTTACTAACTACTTAACTAGATGACGGCTGGAACTGGACTCCTTGCTCGAGTCAGAGTATGAACGACCGTATATAGAAATTGCTCATCGATGCAATGTCTTTGTATTGTACTTAATTAGTGCTAGAGTGGTGTGATGATGGTACTGTTTGTGTACGAATATAACATCTTTCCTTCCGTCGAGGAAAATTACTGAAGTTGGAAACGTTTCGGCTGTTGTCTTATCCTCGTGGAACGGCGAAGTTGAGGGCTGAGGGTTGGCATGATGATGGCCTATACTGCTCAGTGTTGTCATCGGTAGGTTCGGCGGTCTGTTGCGTCCTTCGGGAGTTATTGTCGCTGCCCCTCGCTGGACCTGAAACTTGAGGATTGTTCGTTCGTAAGTTTTCTTGTTCACTCTTGGTCAAGTCGTTGTTAGTGGTTTCATTGAAAGGTGAATGTGGTTTATCGTTTGATATTGGCTCACAATTAGATGGTCTTAATTGATCAATATGCCGCGTATGTTTTTCGTTATTAATTAAGATGTCGTACAGGCTATCTCCTTTCCTCTTTATAACGATACCAAATTTCCATTTAAACCACTTATTATTATAGAATCGTACTTGAACCTTGTCGCCGATTTCAAATGCTCGAGTATTGGTGTTTGATGGTCTTTGCCTTTCATTCATTTCGGTTGCCACGTCCTTTTTAACCAAATCAATTCTGGTTCTTATGCTCCTCTTAAACATTAGTTCCGCTGGGCTCAGACCAGTTGTAGAGTTGGGTACCTTTCGGTATTGCATTAAAAACCGACACAATTTTTCATTTACGTCACCACATTCGTACATCATTGTTCGAATCCCTTGTTTTATTGTTTGGACGTACCGTTCAGCTTGACCGTTTGATGACGGATGATACGGTGCGCAAAGTCTGTGGGTGATTCCATTGGATTTTAAAAATGATCGAAATTCATTAGATGTGAATGATGTTGCATTATCTGAGACCAGACTAAGTGGAAGTCCAAATCTAGCGAAAATTTCCCGTAATATTTTAATTGTAGTCTTAGATGTAATAGATTTTGTAGGAACTGCTTCAATCCATTTTGTATAAGCATCCACAATTATGAGAAAATTTTGGTCGTAAAATGGTCCGGCGTAATCTATGTGTATCCTTTGCCATGGATTACTTGGATACTCCCAGGGGTGTGGAGTTACCTTACTGGGATTTGTCTTATTTTGACAGCAGCTGCGGCATTTTCGAGCTAAATCTTCAATGTCTCGATCGATTCCTTTCCACCATACATAGCTGCGTGCTAATGCCTTCATTCGCACGATACCAATGTGTGCCTCGTGAAGTTCTTTAAGGATGTGTTGTTGTAATACCTTTGGTATCATTACCCGAATGCCATTGAATACGCATCCTTTCTCGATAGAAAATTTGTAACTTGATTCCTGATTGGGCATCGGGTCTCCTTTTTGTAAAGCATTGTAATAAGATCTGCACTCGGTGTCTTTAAGTATTTCCCGTTGAATATCTTTTAACGTAACTGGTAGAGTCTCTATTTGCGAGATTTGAAATATTGAATCGTCTCTATTCTGGTATTCCTTGCATAGGAAACCTCGAAAGAAAATCAGCATTTGCGTGACTTTTAGTGTCCCGATATTTAATTATATAGTCAAAACCAGACATGAAGCTGGCATATCGTAGTAGGCGTATGGCTGATGTAGCTGGAAGGTTTTTATTTGGGTTTAAGATTGCGGTAAGAGGCTTATGGTCAGTTAATAATGTTATTTTCCTACCGTAACAAAATTGGAAAGACTTTTTTAATCCCCAGTATATCGATGTAGCTTCCTTATCTAATTGAGAGTAGTTTCTCTCTGACTTACTTAAAGATCTCGATGCGAACGCGATGGGACGTTCTGTGCCATCACTCATTTGATGCGAAATTACTGCTCCAAGACCATGCGGTGAAGCATCGGTAGCCAGGATTATGGGAAGCTTTTCATTGTAAGTCACTAGGATCTTTGTGCTCGTGATGTCCCTTTTTAATTGGTTGAATAAATTGTCGCATTCTTCGCTCCACTTGAATGCTGTGCCTTTCTGAAGAAGATTGTGTAAAGGTTTGAGACGACTTGCCAAATTTGGTAGAAATTTTTGATAGTAATTTATCAGGCCTAGAAATGTTCTTAACTGTTGTACATCTTCGGGACGTTCACATTTCGTGATAGCTTCGATTTTCTCTGGTACAGGCCGAATACCTTCCTTATCTATTACATACCCTAGATAAGTAATAGAACTGAGTAGAAACTAACATTTGGATTTATTTAGATGTAAATCATACGCACGTAATCTATGAAGAACCGCCCTAAGTCGTTGAAGAAGTTGAATGTAAGTAGCGCCTTGGATGGTTATGTCGTCGAAGAAGCATGCAACTCCATCCATATCTTGCAGTACCGAGTCCATAAACCGTTGCCATCTTTTAGGTGCTGGCTTTACTCCGAACATCAATCGTTTAACTTTATAGTTCCCTCGGTGTGTACTTATTGCCTGCAACAACGAGCTCTCCTCGTCCATTTCCATGTGAAGGTATGCCTGATGTAAATCGAGAGTTATGAAGTACTTTCCACCACTCATCTTGGAAAGTATCTCATCAATCTTTGGTATTGGATAGTTATCGTCGTCTATTTCCTTGTTAATAGTGACTTTATAATCTGCGCAAAGTCGAATATCCCCATTTATCTTAATTACGGGTACGATCGGCGTACCCCACTTTGAATAAATAATCTTTTCGATAATCCCTGCTTTCTCAAGGCGATCCAATTCGTGATCGATCTTTCCTTTTAGAGCGTATGGAATAGGGCGGGGTCTTATGAATGTAGGCTGACATTTACCTCTTAGCTGTAGCGTACATTTGTAATTTGGAATTTTCCCAATTTCTTGGGTGAAAATATCATCGAACACTTTTAGTGCTTTTTGTAACTGCTTTTTACATTCACTTTCAGAAATATCGCAATTCCTAATTTGATGTAATGAACTAACTTCTATTTTTAAACTCCTAATCCATTCTCTACCTAGGATTGAGTCAACATTTTCTTGTAGGACGTAGAGGTTGCCATATATTTCTTTATTTTCGTAATTAACTTTAACCTTCGCCATGCCGACTGGTTTTACAATTTCACCTGTATACGTTTTTAATTGAATAGAAGTTGGATGTAATTTATTATGAGGCCAATTGTTCTGAAAAGTTTGTAGCGAAACGGTTGAAACGGCTGCACCTGTATCATACTCCATTGTGCATTTTAGGCCATTAATTGAAATTTTAACGAAATATTTGTCACTATTTAATGAGTTACAAATAGCAACAATGTTTAGAAAATGATTATCCGAGTCTGAGTCAGAGTCGCTGTTCTTACCAATTTTGACTGCCCGATGGTCTACGGTACTTTTATTGGATAAGCAAACGCTTTGAACGTGGCCTCTTTTATGACATGTAGAACATTTTAGATTTTTCTGTTTACATTTATTAGCCATGTGGTCCGTTTTACCGCACTTAAAACATCGCCCTCGAATATGTTGAAGTTTTTTGAATTGGGGCTTTGAGCTTTGTCTCGACGAATTTTGTTTTGTGCCCCGATTACTCTGATCGACTCCTTGCTTTGGTGAATTTTGTTTACCAATGTAATGTAAGGGCTGGCTACACATTTCCCTGCTCTCCATTTTTGACGATTCTATGGATAGAGCTACTTTTACGGCATCTTCGAATGTTTTAGATGCATCTTGTTGAAGAAGTCTTTCCCTAATGTCATTATCGCGGACTCCGCGTACGAACTGTGAACGCAGGTGTGTGCCATTTGTTGATTTTTTACAACTGGCACAAACAAAATTGCAGTTTGTTGAAAGTTTTTTCAATTCTGCTTGGTAGTTTGAAATGGATTCACCTTCATGCTGTACGCGTAATGAAAACTTATGTTGTTCCGCGATTTCGCTTGGTGTCGGACATAGATGCGCACGTAATAGCGCTGTAAGTTCACTATACTTAAGTGACTTTGGTCGCTCGGGCGCGGTTAAACAGGTGAGCGTATGAAAAAGCTTGGGGCCAAGGCAATTAATTAATATTTGTACACATTTTTTGTCACCTTCATTTGTTTCATCAGATAAATCCCGCAATTCTAAATTATTTTGAAGTCGCTGGAAGTAGGTATCGAAATTTTCGTTTGCTTCATCAAACGGTGCCAATTGTAAGCCGCGAACGTCACCTTTTTGACCCTGATTTCCCGCATTTGTATTTGCAGCTGACGAAATTGGTAAATTCTGAAGAATATCGGCTAGTTTTTGTAAACTACACTTAAATTTGGTTCAGTCATTGCAAACAAAGGAAAAAAAAAATAAAAATCCAATTAAATCGCTTATCCGTTATTGATAATCACCACTGAATTCTTTCACCGTTACAATTTCGTGATAAATTCGATGCGAATGGTTCTCTGTATACAGCACAGTTCACTTGAATTTTTTTTTTTTTTTTTTTTTTAAATCGTATTATGTAGGAGGCAAGTTAAATAGAAAATATTTTATGTAATTACGCACCTCATGTATGTATGTATATAAGCAAATTAAATTGAAAATATTTTATGTGATTACGCACCTCATGTATGTATGTATGTAAAGCAAATTATTGTATTGTTTTGTCTGGTACCGTAATTTAGTCTGTACAGTCTTACCTCAAGTCCAGGATTGAAAAATAAATGTAATTTTAGCTGTATCCTGTTGAAAATCCGCCAAAAAGTCCTCGTCGCCAGTTGTTATGTTCGGTGGTAATAAATAGCCAGATATAAGTTGCTTAAATATTTATTAACGCTATTCAATCCAAGTGGGTTACTAACTACTTAACTAGATGACGGCTGGAACTGGACTCCTTGCTCGAGTCAGAGTATGAACGACCGTATATAGAAATTGCTCATCGATGCAATGTCTTTGTATTGTACTTAATTAGTGCTAGAGTGGTGTGATGATGGTACTGTTTGTGTACGAATATAACAGCTTTTCCAAATTTTCCGTTTAAAATTTCATTGCATAATTATGTATAGCCGCTACATTTACTCCCATGCAAGCAGGTTTGCTCGGGAGAGATATTTCTTTGCTTCTTTTACCTCTTCCCTAGATAACCGGCTTGCATACTGCATCAAGAGTACTAGTGTGGGGATGGCACATTCCCTATCACACTTGTTTATTAAGCGACCGATTCTTTTATCAGCCGCTGTGGATGTTGATTTGTCAGGGTACAATACCGTGACACTGATGAAAGTGATGCTTAGGTACAATACCTATGCATCCAGCTAAAATGATGTATGGAGAAGAAAATAAAAACGCACTTTTCAATTTGACTTATTTTTCACTTATGACCCCATCGGGGTTCAGTTTATTATTTATATAGATTATACAGCCATCGCACAGGTATGATGACCATATTCCCACACTCAAAATCGAGTTGGGAACAAAACAGGAAATTATATAATATTTTTAAGTTTTTAATTCACATTTTTATTTACGAGCACAAATTTTCACCTGCGTAAGCATTTGTTGTTTTTAATGCAGAAATTTTCTCACCGCGAGTCGGGCGGCTCCGGTAACAAAAGCTTTTGCAGGTAAAAATTGTGTGCTCGTAATTAGATCTATGGAAAAACAACGTTTCAGCAGAATTTTATTATTTTGTGTGAATTACTTATGTTTGACTATCGTAAATATTTTAAATTATGAATATTGTATGATTTCTTTAAATGTGTCTCCGGCTATCGATGATGAGTCTAAACATCCTCCCCCTCGTTGGACTATTAGTTCAACCATCGTCTTCGTTTATGCTGACCGTAAACATCTGAGGGGTTGTTTGACGCGGTCTCGGAGTTGGTCTATTTACTTTATGGCGGTTGAGTCTTTTCTTCACATATCTGTATGATATGCTGACACCAATACTGGTTCCCAGAATTAGGGCTATGTATCCTAAGGCGAATTGATGAATATCTGTTGATTTTAAGTCCTTTGGTAGCTTTTGGGTCTCCTTTAGTTCGGTGATCCTTTGCTGTAATTGGGTAAATTCGGCCTGATGATTTTGAAATTGAATTGGTGTGTAGGATAGGTCCGCCAGTTGATCTGATGACATGAAATCCGTGAGATTTACAGTTGGCATGAATGAGGCTCGAAGTGTGCTGGGGTAGACATTGTGCGATTGGAGAGTAACAAGTTCTTGCTTCACTGCACAGTTGGCTTGAATTTTCAAAATTCCGGAACCTTCCAGGATTTGTTGAATTACATCTGTTCCACAGACTACGTTTATAGTGGTTTTATCCTTCATTGCGTAAATCCATTGATTTGGATTATATAGTTGAATCCACTTGGGGATATTTTCAGCATTCATTGTTCGACAACTAGGTGATGGTGGCAGATGATTCATGAAGCTCATTTCGCAGGATGTGATATTTGCCCCCTTTCGGTAGATTGGATGTTTCTGTTTGCATATGTGGGAAGCTTCGCCAAAACATACGCAAGTGTTCAGCTCTTGTTCGCTGAGTGGGTAGTATTGATCGCGGTTCAAGTTAACTACCATGAAATCTGTTGAAGGCTTGATAGCCACAATGGTGTTGTTTATTGCTACGGGAACGGGAATAATGCGGAATAATTCGAATTCTTCAAATGCGAACAACGGTAATTTTATTCTAAATATAGCATATCTTGAAGTCATCCGGCCTTCTACTGTCATCAGGCTATAGAGTTTAAGCAGATTGTCACGTTGTCCAGGTAACCTGAGGCTGGATGGCAAGTGATCTTTTACCGTAGTCAAAGCTTCCTTTAATTGCTTCGGAGTGAGAAGTTGAGGGTTGATTTTTCCGTGGTGGGTATCCATCAATACATCAACAATGGCATTCTGTGCGTATCGAAAGCTTGAAGACATTAAAGTTATCTGTAAAGCTAGTGATGTGAACAGCTCGGATAATTTCTGCTGATGTAGCGCTTCGGTAATATTGTGGACATAGTTTGTTATTTGATCAAGATGAGCGTCTACTTCTTTAAATTGATTTTGGATACGGTCCTCATCTTTTGGATACGGTCCTCATCTTTTGTAGTTGATTCAATTATGGAAGTCTGATTTTTGACTAAATTTAACAGATGTTCTTCATTAAATCTGACCTTGTCAATAGTGAGAGCCATTTTTTCCGCATATTCGGAGTCGAGTACCCCGAACAGAGAGCTAGCCAAATTACCCACAATATTTAACGGTGCTCGTGCAATTCTATTCCGAGGTGTTGCGACTAGTAGGTCATTGCTGTTGCCAAGCTCCTCCTGTAGTAGTGTCGCCTGCCTTGTGATCACCGAGCAGTAGGTTTTGTCTACTAAACGGTGGCATGTGGTATGTAGCTTATGAATGCCGCCTTTTATAGATTGGTACTCCTTCCAATAGTCTTTCATGTCATAGTATACGACTATGTCCCACTCATTGGAGATTAGATGGGTTGATCCTAGACTCTCGAAGTAGATTCCCGGCTGCGATACGAATGGTATTATTTTTACTGGTGGACTTCCAAGTATGGGCATAATAAGGCATGTTAGTAAAAATGCGCTCAATGCTGAGCTTTGAGATGATCGTCTTTTTTTGGCAGGAGTGGACTCAGGATGCTGATCTCTCTCACTGTCTCTTGACGGTCTTGATGGTTCTTCCGTACACGGGTTCCATTGTTGATTATCCTCAGTGTCTATTGGTAGTGGTGCTAGTTTGTGTATTGGCCTTCTCATGATTCCAGACGTAGTTTTAACATCAGCAACTCGCACAAGGCCGTCATTTCCCTTGACAATCTGAGTAATTCTTCCGATCTGCCACTTGAGAGGTGGCAGATTGTCTTCTTTTACGAGCACCATCATTCCGGGATGAGCATTCTGGGATGGCCGCTTCCACTTATGTCTGTGTTGCAAGTCGCATAGGTACTCATTTGACCATCTACGCCAAAATTCCTGTTTAACGTGTGAGACTAGCTTCCATCTTTGCACTAAACTCAATTTATGCTCGCTTGAATGTGGGTCGACGATTGCTGTTAGAGGCTCTCCGATAAGAAAATGTCCTGGTGTTAATGCCGTCAAGTCGTTAGGATCTGCTGATAATGGAGTAATTGGCCTCGAATTTAAAATTGCCTCGATTTCAGTTGCTGCTGTTGACAACTCCTCGTAAGTCAGAGAGGCTGATGATAGCGATTTTTGTAGCAGAGTCTTTGCCGACTTTATTGCAGCTTCCCACAGACCACCAAAATGTGGGGCACGTGGTGGAATAAAATGAAATTCTATTCCTTTTTTGTGACATAATGACGAAATCTTTTCTTGAGCTTCACTGGGATATAATATGTGTTGGAGCTCCTCGATTCGATTTCTTGTCCCACAAAATTGGTGGCGTTATCACAGTACAAATCCTTGCAATAACCTCGTCTGGCGATGAAACGTTTAAGTGCGCCAAGAAACCCATCCGTGGTTAAGTCACTGACAACTTCAAGGTGCGTTGCCTTTGTGGCAAAGCAGCAGAATACTGCCAAATAAGTCTTTTGAGGACGTTTTCCCCTTAACTTATAATGTGTCCAAATTGGACCACAGAAGTCTACTCCAGATCTTATGAACGGTCTTGCGGGTTGGACTCGGGCTGAAGGAAGGTTTCCCATGAGCTGGGTCAGTAGCTTAGGTTTCACTCTGTTGCAGCGAATGCAATTCTGTACAATTGATCTAGCAATTGTCTTTCATTTGACTGGCCAGTACCTTTGTCGGGTGATTGCAAGTAGTGTTTGTGGACCAGCATGTAGATTGTTGATGTGGATGTCGGTCATTATTAACTTCGTTAAATGATGAGAATAAGGCAGGAGAATAGGATGTTTTGCATCGTACGACAAGCTAGAGTGCTCTAATCTGCCCCCTACTCTGATGATTCCGGTTTCGTCGTCAAGAAAAGGAGCTAGGCTACTTAAGGGGCTTCCATTATTAATGGTTCCAGTTTGATTCAATTGACTCAGGTCTTCTGTGAACCCTTCATGTTGTATTTCCTTCAGAATGATGATGAGTGCTCTGTCCAATTCTTCGATTCTTAAGGAGCCATTGTGTCTCATTTGTCGCTCACGTTGTCTTGCATTATGAGCGAATCTCAGCGTATATCCGATCACCCTTTGGAGCCTTTTGAATGAATTACCATGATTGATGGTACTGATGAATGGTGACCATATGTTGCTTGTAGTGAGTACGACTTTGTACCTTTTTCTCTCTAAATCAACACTCACCTTCGAATATTTGGGGGGCCAATATCCCTCTGATCCATGCAGGAACGGAGGGCCATAGAACCACATACTGCAATTTGCTAATTTTTCTGCAAGCATTCCGCGTGACACAATGTCGGCAGGATTATCACTGGACTTAACATGACGCCATTGCTCTATATCCGATAACCTTTGAATGCTGGCAACCCTGTTAGCCACAAAAGTGTTGTAAGATGAAGACTCAGAATAGATCCAAGCAAGCACAATTTCTGAGTCTGTCCAGAAGTATGTTGGTATGTTGTGCAGTCTTAGGTCTCTTGTAACCCGTTGAACTAACTGAGCAGATAATTTTGCGGCACATAATAACAGCCGAGGAAGTGTTACAGTTTTGATGGGTGCTACCTTGGATCTTGCACATAATAGTCGTACAATTACAACACCATCTTGAGATGTCGACCTGATGTAGATCGCGGAGCCATATGCCTTTTCAGATGAGTCGGAAAAGGCAATAATTACTCAACAGGGAGTTCTTGATTGAGGAATAGTAGTCATTTGGTTAACACTTTATTTTGGTTCGGAAGATAAGAAAGTAGGCTTAGGATTATCAAAACACCACATTTCTGTACGAATAGAAGTTAGATCAGTAAAGTGGCCCCACCCCGCCGCTAATGATCATAGCCAACAAGTTATATAGCCCCGTTCAACAAGAAGCCTGTTAATTCCAGGCAGCCAAACTATACTCATAGTATATAAAGCAGACGACCAAGCTCCAAGAGGGCATGTATATAATCAAGTCCACCTTAAACATGTGTGCTAGAGAGGGAAAGATATTTTGAGGGAGCGAGATGGTTTCAAAGTACGGTATTCACTAAAGCTTCCTAATGTGTTAGAGCAAGACATATTACAGCACCCCACTACTTATCCAAAACTAAATTAATATAATCATACCACCTTCTTTCATCAAAACTTTTAATTTAGTCAACTCTCAACCAACCTAATGCTTTCATGGTAAGATTTAAAAATAAGCAAATAACACTAACCGCTCTCGACCATCGCCACGGCCTTAACCAAAGCTTCTATATCCTACTAGAATTATGTGATGCTAAATACCATCCACCAAAGCTTTTAACTTATATTACCCCAGTCTTCACTATTGCACTATTGATACAACACCATTTCGGATTATGATACTTTAGAGGATAAAAATATGAAGCGGCATTGCTGATAAGATTTTTACTGAGCGGAAGACTTTCCAATAGACATAAGAAAAGCGCTGAACTTGTTTACTTTTCTCGGCTGTGCGAGTATGCTTGATATAAAATTACCAGTCATGCCATTATACTTGAAGACTAAAAGTTTTCTAACAAGGCTGCACCCACATATACAATTTTCATTACTCATCTAAGTCACCACATCATCCTACATTAATATTATAGCTCATCAAAGACTTTAATTTAACCAATTCTCAACTTAATGCTTACAACAATAGCCTAGACTTGAATTATTAGTAATATGAATTTCATCAGAAAAGGTATGATCGCTAATATCACAAAAACCATAGCCCGTAGAGGATTTCTAATAAGACTTTTCAGTACACGCACACCCCTACACCGAAAACTTTCTGATATGGCTTTAATTTGCATTCTTACCATCCCAAGCAGCCTTGATCTCTTTTTAAATATCGAATATCATGATCACTCTTGTTTATAAAAGATATATAACCACAACTTACGTTATAGTTGTTGTTGATTTTTTATCAGCAAAAGAAATTTTCAATTATAACTTCCACTACTCATCTAAGACATGTTTTTTTTCCAGTTAAAGAAATTGGGAATCTTTCATAAATCTTTCAATTTGTCTGTGCGAATTTTGTTTACATTATTCGGCTGTACGAATTGTTTATGCAATGAATCAAATTAGAAGCATTGCACCTGAAGATCAAAAATTAGGCCATTTCTTATCTAAGCCAACATATCTACCTACGTTAGTTGTTGTTGTTGCTAATTTAATAACATGGTACTGAATATCGCCTGGTAGAAAGCATTTTGGTATGGCAGTGTGTGTGTGTGTGTGTGTGTGTAAATATCGCTCAATTTCTTTACTTTACTCGGCTGTGATTTTGTTTACATTATTCGGAATTTGATTATCGGTCTGAAGACGAACATATCCAAGTCAACATACCTACCTACATTGGTTGTTGTTGTTGGCATAAGTATCCTCCTAAAAGAAAACTTCAAGATGATGTCAAATTTTCAGTACAAAACCGACCTCAGCCCCTTCCCCTGCCCTCCTCCCTCCCAAGAACCCACAGTGATCCACCAAAATAGTTTGAATTTTCCGGACACTTTTTGCATGGAAAAAGTGGTCCAGAACTCTCCTAGCGTAACTACTTATACTTCCCCATATGGATTATTGCGCAACTATTATATATTGCTGTAACGCTGGAGAAGTTCGCAGGTTGCAAACTGCAAAACCGGGCTATGCGAATATGTACACGAGGTGACAATTAATAGATAGAAATGTTTTCAGAGTGGATAAATCTAAGAAAACTAGTACATAAACATCAATTTATTTGAGTACCCGTGGCAAAGGCACGCTTAGCGCTGGGCACATCATAGATAGTTACATGGTAGATTAACAATGTAGCAAAATAAAAGTATTAAAATACAGATATAGGCACTTAGAATATAGTATAGTCCAGTGAGATGTAGTAAACAACATAGTAGCTCAACATCGTAGCAAAATAACATAAATTTACAAGTATCGGCACTTAGGACAAAGCACCGCCTAGTAAACTATAGCAAAATAAAATGATATAAATACATTACATAGTAGTTTTGGCATTGTAGCGAGAGAAGCAATAGAAGTACAAGCATAGGTACTTAGAACATATTAAAGTTTAGTGATATGTAACAAATAAAATAACAGTATCAAAATTGTAGAAATAAACAAAAACATATAATATAGGCTAATAGAGTGCAGTACAGCATAACGAGACAGCAGGTAAATAAATGGAATAAAATAAAACAAAATTAAATAAATAAAATCATGCGATATACAACACAGTATGCGCCGCAAGAAAAAATTCATATTTTTTGTTTATAATTATTACTAATGAAGGGCAAATCAGGTTAGGTCAGGTTCAGGAAATCCCGGGCCACTGTTTTAAACGCGTTCAACGAAGCAATACATTACTAATTAAAGGACTAAAATTGTATAATGAATTATCAGATATATGCAAGAACGAAATAAATATGACTAGATTTAAGAGAAGCATCAAAATAAATATTAAACATTTATTGTAATGTATACAAGGATTTTATCCAATAAATTTCAATTTCAATATATCATTTACATTAGTAAGGTTGTACAATATCCTAATTTTACTGGCACGTTTCTGTCCGAATCGTCTTGGAATATCTTGATCTGTAGGTGTAGTGTAAACTGAAAAGCCGGGAAAATCTTTTTCTTTTTTTTCTTTCCGTAAACTAAAACTATCGCAGACATATCACCATCAACAACACATCCTTTTACAAGATTTCCTTTCTCTTTCGCCTGTCCGCGTTGGACGACAGCGGGAATATCGCTTTTTTAACAGAAGGCGAACTCGACCATTCTTCAATGGGAATCCCTGTATATCATTCCCGCCAGTTATGCAAATAACAACTTTTCCATTAATCACCTAATATATTAGATTTGAATTCCCACACGCTAATCATAGAATATACGGAGTTTGTGTTCATCGACAAATTCTAGAAGTTCTTGACATCCGGTAGCGTGATATCATTGAATAAATAATATTAATGGAAAATTGAGAGTGTGACATTTCGTTTTGTCATTTGTCTGACCTGCATTATCTTCAACAGCTGTTATGGCGGTGCGGAATGTGTTTCGTTCTTTCGTTAACTTGTTAGTTTAAAGAAGTACTATTTCTACTAAACATGGAATTAAAACTATAATATTTAAAAAATTACTTGTTGCCGTCGCAAAATAAAATTATTTTCATTAATTATTATTAAAAGTTTACTCTTTAGGCAATAGCTGAATACTCAAATCGTCGTGAGGATATACTAGAAGAATGCCAAATTTTGCTTATCTCCCGAAGTGAGTCATCGATCAGTTGCAAGCAAAAGCTGATATTGATGAAAAATTAGTGTTTGTCTCAATGTCGGTTGTTACACAATTATATATAGGTATATTTATGTATAGTGATAAATTGATTTATTACAGATAAAATTTGTGTTGTTCTTTCGTCCAGGTGCGAAGTAGAGCAACATACATACGCCGCGATCGCGGCACAGCGAGTGACGTTTATTTATGATCTATATAAAATGAAAAGATAACGACAAGCACTGGCAAGGCAAAACGATTTTTGAAGCTCTTTCAATGAGTGGCAGTTCACCAGCATCCGCAGTGATGGAAGAAGACAGTGTGCTTCGTGACCGTCGTGATGAAAGATATCCGAGGCAGAATGATCTCGCAATCAGTCGCAGTAGTAGCAGCACTAGTAGTAGTTCAAGCTCATCGTTTAAGTTATCGTATTCGGTTAATTCACAAAGTGAATATAGTTTCACGCAAAAGTCAATAGAAAAATCAGGCAAATCGCTTACGTACGTAAAGCAGTTGACTATGAAATTCGAAAAGCTCTCCGGCGACGAGAAACTCAAGAATTCGCCTAAATTTAGTGTCGGGATATTCCCATGGACAAGCCTTGAACTCAACCAACGCCAGCATAACCGAATTCACGAGATTCCTTCAGAGGAGGAGGTTGAAGATATATCTGAATGTGAGGAGGCATTTGTTGAATGTGATGAGATGCAGCAAGCAGAACAGCAGACCTCCAAATCCAAAGTCTCAGTACCCGACATATTCGTGGATGAATTCCGGGACGATTCGACTGACAGTAACGATAGCAGCTCTTATCAGAGAAATGTATTGAGTAGCTTAGGAGGTGTCAGGTATGTAGCAATAAAGCATTCGGCACGAGAGTATAAAAATTCACCCACATATGTCATACATATGTAGTATTTGCACATTTAGTTTTAGTTTGTTCCATGTTTTTCCTGGTGTGTCTGTAAATGCGATTTGCGTGCTGTCGCCGAAGCTAAAAAGCACGTTAAATGTAGCAAAAAGTTGTAAATTATTCGAGTGACAGATAGAAAAATAAATAAATTTACTGCCCCAAGGTCACATTTGAGTTTTCTTGTCTTTCAAAAAAAATTGTGATCCTGCTGTAACCAAATCAAATTCGAGTGTAAAAAGTGGCCTTATGACTGAGCTGATTTATAACTTACGTTCACTTCTCTTCTCACCATTCTCTCACTCAAAATCTCAAAACACTACCTACATCTGCTTAAGCTTTATCTCTCTGTAACACTCTGATTATAGGAGCTTAATACGAATTTAGCCTAGAGGCGGTACAGAAAGTGAATTCGATGATGTCAAGTCACTTCCAAAATTGATGATGTGTTCAACGTAAACAAGACGAAAATCAGTGAATTACGCGATAGCCGATGGGTATGAAATATTTTTTTTTTTCACTTGCTTTTTTTTAGTCAGTAGCTTTTAAACTTCAGAATTGGTTGCATAAACTTCCTAAAATTTTAAAAGGGCTTGTTTTAATGTTTTTTGAGATATGCACGTGGAAATGAACATTTTCATAAAAAATCAGCATTAATTAGAAGTAATGTAGATTATATGTATAATTTCCTTTTGTAATGTGTAAAAATTTTTTTTCCAAAATTCTCAGAAGTTTATCAAAGCACAATCGCAATTTTTAAATGTTGATATAGTTTTCAGTGCATGCAGGAAATATAATATTGGCGTAGAGTTTGTTAAAAAAAATTAAGTGGCAGAAAATTGAAAATATTGTCCTATGAAGAAGAGATTACTTAATTTCAAAATGTTGGCACTTATTAGAAATTGAAGATAGTAAGCTGTGGTCTATTGACAAAGGAGGCTCTTTATTAGGTACTAATATTTATGAGCTTACCTAACACTCTCAAAATAGTTTAAACCCACCAGTAAATAAATAATATACTCGTATCACGGCGAGTTGCTAATAAAAGAAATCGGGACAATTATTTGTGTATTTTATATGGTGAAGTACTGAAAGTTCGGAGTATAAATATAGCAAAAGGCAAACTTTCGAGCTCATTAGCCAATTGGTGAAGCTATTATTAATAATATTTACGAAACTTGTACCAAAATCAATTTCAAATTTATATAAATTATAGCCTTGTTATAATTTTCAATATTCAGTGGAATAACCCCATAGGTGTTTTTGAATTTGGTTCAGATTGAACTTGAGCTGAGTGAGATATATTTGCGCCATACTCACTGACATATAATAAGAATGGACTGAGCGCTCTGCTTCAAAAATGGCACAAATATTCAACAGGCTGTGAAAACCCTTTATTTCGTACAATTGCACACCGATTCATAATTTATCATTATTTATCGATTGGAAACATTAAAGATGTTATTAAATGGTATTGCATTAAATTAAATTTTTTTAGGGAGTTAAACTTGTTTTAATTAACACATAAATTAATTTTTAATATCAATGAAAAATGCGCTCCTCTGCAGATTTGTTGTCAAATTTCATTGAGCTTGTAAGAGATAGACGTATATAAGCAATATATTTGCCTGAATTTTTATGTCAATTCCAACACTTCCAATTAATACAGCCGTACTGTTTCCAAAATTGGTTACAGTTCAGTGTACATTTTGAGCTTGAAAGAGACAAATAGATTTTAGCCATAATTTGTGCAATTTTTGACTATAGGAATTAGATAGCATGGCTCAGTCCATTCTTATTATATGTCCGTGGCTATACTCCAATACTTGGAGTTGATACCTAGTTGCTTCAATTTCAAAACACGGCTACAAGCCACAAAATTTATAGATAATACTAATAGTCTAATACTGGGAAATAGTTATCGAATTCCAATACTTAAATTTACATCAGCAATTATGTTTTTCTCCAGCAAATTTAACTTTTACGCAAACATCATAACTCAAAATGTCTCATCTGTTATTGATAACGTATTTGGAAAGATCAACAGATTAATCGTCGGTTTCACAGTCAAGGCTTAAGTGAAATCACTGGCTTAAGGAAAGCTTAACTTAAGCGCGTCATCTCGAAGGCTTAAGCCTCAGATTTTGCTGTGAAACACATAAGAAATTATTGCTAAATATATATTTTGCCTAAATATTATAATTTTTGTTATTAAATGAACGTGCATATTTCAAAAGTTATATTTTAAAACTAAATTGAAATTTTCCAAACGAAAAATAGTTATCTAATTAGCAGTTTTGAGTACTGTCTGGCAGCTCGTGTCAGCATTCCATTTGACGTTTTAAGAAGAAACCAAACAGTTTAGGACAAAAAAGAGTTATTTATCTGATGCAGAGGATGTAAGAGATCAAGAAATGTATAATATAATATCGCAAGGTGTGACCCGTGAAAAAATTATAGAGTCGCCCGCAACATTTCGAGAAATGGGATGACGTTGATTTTTATTCTCGGTTTCGGCTGTATGTAGATACATTCGACTTTGATGGTTTACGTTGCCGAAACATTCTGCAACAATGATTTTGGATTTGATATCCTTCCAGAAAAAAACCACAACAAACTGGTAAATAAAAAGATCTTCTTCTTTTCGCTTAGTTTTTAACCCACAATGGCAATTTTCCTTTAAAAAAATTCACAATTACCGCAGTGCTGACAACTTAAAAATTTTCATCCGCGGCTTAACTAAGCCCACTGACATATAATAAAAATGGACTGAGCCATCCTATCTAATCCCTATAGTTAAAAATGGCACAAATTTTTGCTAAAATCTATTTGTCTCTTTCAAGCTCAAAATGTACACTGAACTGTAACCAATTTTGGAAACAGTACGGCTGTGTTAATTGGAATGCATTGGAATTGACATAAAAATTCAGACAAATATATTGTTTTTATACGTCTATCTCTTACAAGCTCAAGGAAATTTTACAACAAATCTGGAGAGGAGCACATTTTTCAGTAATATTACAAATGAGTTTTTGGGTTAATTAAAACAAATCTATCTTTCTAAGTAATTTTAATTTAATGCAATACTATTTCATAACATCTTTAGTGTTTCCAATCGACAAATAATAATAAATTATGAATCGGTGTGCAATTGTACGAAATAAAGGGTTTTCACAGCTTGTTCAATATCTGTGCCATTTTTTAAGCAAGAACGCTCAGTCCATTCTTATTATATGTCAGTGACTAAGCCTCAGCTAACTGAGTACTTTGAAATCGAGTAGGCCTAAGTTCTAGGCTTAAGCCACTAACTAAGCTCTGGCTTAAGCCTGGACTGTAAAACCGGCCATAACAGAATATAATCCACATTTTCTGAAGCTATTATGGTAGAGTTCACAGTTTCATAACGTTTATTTGTAGTAATAAGCAAAATGTAAACTTTGTTATATTGTCAATATTTCTTGTGGATTTTTGCCAATTTATAATAGTTTTCCACATTTTAGCTCCCTAAGCGGGGCGTTTACATCGGCTGGTTGAATAATGTGACTTATCTTCGGCGGCAGCGCATTTAAAATAATATCATTATGGTAGTCACTGACATATAATAAGAATGGACCATTGAATAAATAACTAATAAGGAAGCGGGGTTTCGTGCGAATACAGTGTACGTGAGTAGGCAATTTAATGACAGCCAAACCCATGGAGCGGGGAGAGAAATGACAAGAGGGCTGGTCACTTATTTGAAAATTCTGCTGACAAGTCACTTAAATTATCATAGGCAACGCCCAGGAATATTGTCTGAAGATAAGGGGGCGCCAAAAATTTGTCTATTTTACATAGCAATTTGGATTATAAAAAATGTCCCCCTTCAAAATTTCACGGTTTCACTACTGCAATGACGAAACGAATACAAACACAGCACACTAATACATTTCGCCGAGTGGCTTAGGTTTTAACCTGATATGCCGTTTCCTTATTAGTTATTTATTCAATGGAATGGACTGAGCCATCCTATCTAATTCCTATAGTCAAAAATGCCACAAATATATTATTTATACGTCTATCTCTTACAAGCTCAAGCACATTTGACATCAAATCTGCAGAGGAACACATTTTTCAGTAATATTAAAAATTAATTTTTGTGGTAATTAAAACGAGTTTAACTTCCTAAACAATTTTTATTTAATGCAATACGATTTTACAACATCTTTAGTGTTTCCAATCTACAAATAATAACTAATAATAAATTGGTGTGGAATTGTACGAAATAAAGGGTTTTCACAGCCTGTTCATTAATTGTGGCATTTTTGAAGCAAGAATGCTCAGTCCATTCTTATTATATGTCAGTGATGGTATAAGAAGAAGATCCCAGTTGTCAGAACAAGTCTCTGTTTTCGTGCTAGTGTTTTTTTCTGTTAATTTAGTGATTGTTTATTTATTTATTTGGTGTTCGAGTTTAATTTTATAATTTGGGCTTTTCGGTGCCGTAGTGCTGTTTGTGATTTACTTGTTTTGCTCCCGACTTGGCTTTTAACACAAATAAGTGCTCGCAGCTGTGTCGATATTTTTGTTTGCCGGTTGAGGTTCATTGCTTGTAAAACTAAATTAGTGTTTATCTGCAATTGTGATCTTCTTCGTTATCGCTGGTGCTTCTTTTTAAAGATAATTTTTTATTACTTTATATATATATATATATATTTTTTTTAAATCTTTTGTTATTGTTTTGCAAATATATTTCCACCCTCTATCTGCTCATTGTTGAATACTTGTCTTAGCGGAGACAACTAAGCGATACTTGCCGCGTGCATTATTGTTATACTCACTTCACGGACACAAACATTTTCACCGGCTTGGTACACTGCGGCTCAAAATTGTTATGGTCGTAGCATATTGCATATAGCACTATGCCACCACGGACTGAAGCGTGTATGCCCGGCTTGTTGTCGACTACAGCATGAAACCAAAACGCGCCCCGACCGAGAGAAATGCTTCCTCAAGCTCGGTGTCATGTTCAGTGACAGAAAGAAGAAGAAGCTTCTCTAATTTTTTTTGAAGTCTCGACTTTGAACAAGGTGTGTGGTAAAACGGGGAGATAAGTAGTGTTCACCGGATAATTTCATCGGAAAAAAATCGAAAAATCTGTTTTGCATCGCGAACGAAACAAGAGTTGAATTCTCATCAGAGGATCTTCTGATGATGATGAGCAAACTACCGAAGTATTGCCTTAGAAAATTGGGAACACGCCGAAATTTAAGTTCTGATAAAGTAAGTATAAATATTTAAAACCAAACCTTTGGAAAAAGTATTTTGGGCAAAATTAAGTGCCGCCAGAATCGAAGTCCTATAAAATAAGACAGCTACTATATAAAAAATTTCTTCTTCCTTACAAGTGATCCAGTAAAACGGTCCTAGCAGGTTTTTATGCAAATTTTTGAAACAGCCTTAATGCGCTGATAATTGAGCTGTAGCAAGGGTGATCAAATTATCCGATACACCGTGCGAGAATCACTTGGTGCTGATCACTGCATTGCTGAGACAATGAGCTGCACTCCAGAAGGAATTAAAAATAGTATTCAGCTTTAAACTCCAGAACGCCAGCCATCATCTCTGCATATTACCATGTATTATGGCACGAAAATCCGTGGATTACAGTGGGAGAATTAACCTTGCTTCTTAAAAATTCGATCGCACTTAATTTGTTTAGCGGTTAACTAAAACGTATCATATTGATTATTTACTCCAAGGAAAAAATTTGATTTTAACTTACTACTCAGGTTAGTTGCTGTCACTTATTAGAATAGTTGCATGATTTTTAGAAATTTTAGTATTCTTAAAGAGTGAAATTTTCTTATCAAAATTTTTATTTATATAAGTTTTCATTTTTACTTTGGTTTTTGTCTCCGAAAATTTTATTCAAACAATTTTATTCAATCGCGGTCACTTTAACATGGCAACTTGCAAAGTCTACTCTTCTAAAAAACCAGAAGATATGATTGCATGTGATGGTATATGTGGTAAATCTTTTCACTCTTCTTGCTTGAAACGGAGCTCCAGAGCGCCTACTTCTGGCCTTACTACTTGCAGCGAATGCTCGGATATAAAGCCCTGCCACACTTCAAGGTTTTTAAAAAGTTTTACTGAACGTCTTGACTCTCTTTCTTCTGTTCAGTCTCTCATTGCGGATAAATTTAATAGCTTATCTATGAACTGGACTGGTCTTAAAGTATTTTCCGAAGACCTTAATACCTTAAATTTTAAAATTGACAAGCTACTTAATCTTGAATTCAGATAAATTGCTCGAAAAGTCACATAACCTATCTTCAAAGGTTCAAAATTTGTCTGACTCTCTAGTTGATATTCATGCAATGTTTTCCAAAGATGACTCTCAGTCTGTCCCTCAGAATTCAAACAATACGCTTCTCATTCCAGTTATCAATGACGTTCGGCGCAGCTTAAGGCGAGTTGAAGGCGATATCGAGTCTTGGTCATCTACGGTTTCCGAGAACTCAAGGCTAATCAGCTCCATGGTAACTGATGTCAGGAAGTTGACTCCAGGGGATAAGGAATCATCTGACTCTGATTCTCAACCATTACCTATCGTGCAGCAGGGAGTAGACTCTAACTCTCTTGTATCTATTGTTCATAGTAGTGAGCCAGCTACAAACCAGAGGAACCGTCGCAGACGCCACCATAATAAGGCGATTCGCTCAAATCAGCACTCTGTTCAATCTACAGCAAACTGCGACCCAGTTAACATCACACCTGCTTCCATAGTAACGAATCTGCGTCCTCTTTAGGAAATGGTATTGGCGTCCCTTTGAGAATGGTACCAAAACCTTCGTGTGTTTTCGTCACCCGTTTCTCTCCAGAAACGTTGTGTGAAGACATCCTGAAGTATCTTAAATCCAAAACTATCGCAACGGATGTTTTTTCCTGTCGAAAAATTAGTAAATGCTCTAAACCGGTCGCATCCTTCGTTTTAACTGTCTCAGCGGATGTGCAGGACAGGTTATTGGATCCCACATTTTGGCCCTCTGGCGCTTTTACTAAACTATTCGTACCTTCTGGGCGCCAACTTACTAATACAGTTAAAATAAATAGCAATATCTCAAAAAACTCAAATCGCTCTCCCTTTACTATCAAAACGTAAGGGGGATTCGGACAAAAACTGCACAAATTTTTAAATCCTCTGTTGCAAATTGTTTTGATATAGTTGCTTTCACTGAAACTTGGCTGCATCATGGCTTTCGCGATGCTGAAATCCTTGAAAATTCTTATCAAATTTTTAGAAGAGATAGACATACTGATTCTGAAGCTCGTGGCGGTGGCGTACTTGTCGCTTGTAAAAACCACATTAATTGCAGTCAAATTGAGCTTCCCAATTTCTCAAACACTCTTGACATCGAACTTATCGGTCTCAAGTTGTCTCTCTTAAAACATGACTTATACATACTTTGTTGCTATATTCCTCCTGATTCCGTAAATGTTGTTGATGACAAAGGTCAGAATATTTATGACCTACTCATTTTAACATCTAATTTTATCCATGGTAAAATGAAACCTCTTGACGAATTACTACTTATTGGTGATATTAACTTACCCAATATTCAATGGGTACTTAATGAAGATGACGATGACTATCTTCCACTTAATTACTTGACATCAAGGGAATCACTTTTCCTTAACAATATTTCATCTCTCGGTCTCATATAAATCAGTAATGTTATGAACGACATGGGTAGGCAGTTAGACCTGGTATTTTTTACTGACGCGGGTAGCTTATTAGTTGAACCTAGCCCAGTTATAATGTCTACTCTTGACAAATACTACCCCCCTTAACTAATTTCATATTGCAATCAAACCGAAAACTTAGCAAACTGTGACGAAACACAATACCTCTACAATTTTAGAAAAGCTGACTTCTCGGAACTTTCTAGTAGACTTGCCTCTATTGATTTCAACACACTGCTGTCTTGTAATAGTGTTGATGAAGACGGTTCTAAGATTTACATAGCTCTTTTCGATTTATTTTCTTCTTGTGTTCCCCGCGAGCATCAGCGGTTGACTAAAACATCTAAAACATCACCACCATGGTTCAATAAAGAACTGAAACGTTTTAAAAATAGAAAGAGTAAACTGTGGAAAAGTTATATGCGGGAGAAAGACATTATAAGTCACAACAATTTCCTCACATCATATAATGAGTTCAAAGAGCTTTCCTCCATACTTTATGATGAGTATATTCAAAGCATGCGTGCTCAATTATTTAGTGACCCACGGATATTTTTTAAGTTTATTAATATGAAGAAAAAAACAGACAACTATCCCAATACCATGAAGTACAGAGACTCTGCTAGCGATGATTCGTCTGAAATGTGTAATATGTTTGCCTCTTTTTTTGACAATGCCTTTGCCTCGTCAAATTTTCAACCTCAAAATAGCAACTTCAGTCATATGAACGGCTCTCATAATGTTTCTTTCACTATCCCTTCAATTACACAAGAGGATATACTCGTTCATATTAATGGGCTTCCAATTGACTTCACAACCGGTCCGGATGGGATCCCTCCAGCCTTTTTTAAGTCTTGCTGCCTTTCTCTGGTAGCTCCGTTGAGAATTATTTTCCAAAAATCGCTCGATAGTGGTTGTTTCCCCCAGCTATGGAAAAATGCCCTTATCATACCTATCCACAAAAAAGGCAGTAAAAATTATATTTCTAACTATAGGCCTATTGCAAAATTATCTTGCATGCCCAAATTATTCGAATCTATAATTTCTTCTCAATTATCAACCTCCTGTAATAATTTACTCTCTTTAAACCAACATGGGTTTATTTCGGGCAGAACTACAACCACTAACTTGTTGGAATTTGTCTCAGATACCATTGGTGGATTTGCAAAAGGCTACCAGACAGACTGTATTTATACAGACTTTAGTAAAGCGTTCGACAAGTTATCTCACTCCGTGATACTCTTTAAAATGGAAAAGTATGGGTTTCCTCTAACATGTCTTAAATGGACGGAGTCTTACTTAGATAACCGAACATATCAAATCTTGTTTCGACATTCCATCTCAAGAGTCCTGAAAACTTCGTCTGGCGTATCTCAAGGGTGTCATTTGGGCCCCTTGTTCTTTATTCTGTCTATTGATGACATTGTCTCTGTTGTGAAGTACTGCAAAGTCTTGATTTATGCTGACGACATTAAACTTTTCGCCCAGATTAAATCTTTTAACAATTGTGAGCAGGTACAGAGTGACCTTCACAGATTTTACGATTGGTGTAAAAGCAATAACTTGACACTCAATATAGACAAATGTGAGGTTATGACTTTCCACAGAAATCAGAAACCAATTTCTCACGATTATGTGTTCTCGAATTCCTCGGTTCGCCGTGTGGGTGCTGTTTGTGACTTGGGTATCAAATGTGACCATAGATTGAATTTTATCTCCCACATAAACTACACAGTATCAAAGAGTAGTTCCATGCTGGGCTTTATAAAACGTTGGTCCCGAGAGTTCTCGAACCCTACCATAACTTTGCGTTTGTACACTTGCTTTGTAAGACCACTTCTTGAATACGCTAGCCAGGTTTGGTTTCCATTTTACGGTACACACATCGACCGTATCGAGTCTGTTCAACGGAACTTCCTACGATTTGCTCTCAGGCACCTACCCTGGAATAATTCATAACTCATTAATTCGTCCACCCTATGAGGATCGCTTGAAGCTTTTAAATATGCACTCGCTCAAGAAACGTCGCATAGTTGCCGATGTAACTTTTGTGCATCAGCTCTTAAACGCGAATATTGATTTCCCGTTGTTGCTTAACAAAATCTCAAGGTCTAACTTTAGCATGTATGAACCTGTTAATCGCATGTGCATTACTGTTAATAATATGGCTGAGCAGTTTGTTCTTGACACTTCTAAGCATGTTTTAAAAAAACGTTTATATAATATTTAATCTTTTTTGTAATGTTTTTTGTGCATTGCATGTAATTTTATCCGGTGTTTGGCTTATGTTTATTTTAACATACTAATACTAACACCGACTAAATGATGAAACGCATGTATTGTTGACCGTTTATTTATTAAACGTGTCCATGCTGCGAGCTTGTGTTAAGCTGGTTCTGATAGTCTATATTACTCAAGTACAGGTACAGGATTAAGTGGGACTTATGATGAAAAAGTACCGAGTTATCAATCTTATTTTCTAACGGCCACACGCATAATTGAATAAGTAACAAATAAAGGCCGAAACACAATGATGCCGACACGACATTTACGACGACAAATTAAGTGTTGACCTAATGGCAATACCATGTTGCTGTACAGAATGGTGCCGACCGATTTTGTCGCCGTAACCAGAGTTGGGAATAATTCAACTTTTGTCGTCGTTTTCCTCGTAATTTGATTTTGACAGATCAGAGTAATAACCAAAAAATGTCTTTCGAGGAGCAATTAATTAATTTATAGAAGGGAATGAAGTATTTTTATGCTAAAATAAATCCTCAATATAGAATACATATTTAAAAGAAAATAAAATGGAAAGAAATTGGAGAAAAGTTGAAAATAAATGGTAGATGATATTTTGTAAACCACATAAACTCAGTGTTAATCATAGTTTATTACACTTTTACAACTTATTTTTTATATCTTTCCCATATTGTTAATAAATTTCAACAAATAATTTTACCATCTACATATCTTGATATACGAACATAAGAATGTCGGTCGGTGTCATTGTGTTAATTCGACGACAGTGTCGTCGTAATTGCCGTGTCTACACCACTGACTCATAACAATGGACTAAGCGTATTGCCATTTTCCTATAGGAAAGAATGGCACAAGTTTTACAGTCCTCTCTTTCGCCCTATGGCAGAGTTAGAGTTACCAACATCAAAATTATTAAAATTTGCGTTCCGAAATTCATCCACGCAATTTCTGTATGACCCAACGAGGTAATAACTAAAGGAGATGCAATCATATATACGATCCGTGTACATGAGCGTACCCAAAATTGCCCTGCATTTGTGTATGTTTCACTCCGCCATTTTTGGTCTTCGCTGTCAAATCCATACTTAGGTTTGGATGGTTTTGGGCTTGGTGCATTGACGCAGGAAAACCCGTGAAATAACCGTAGGGGCCACGAAGCAAATATTACTCACAAACTTTTTACCACTGAACTTTTCTTCAAAATTATTAACTTTTTTACGTTCACGTTTGTAAATTCAGTAAAGACTTTTGAGTATATGAAAATAAAAGCGATTAAAATTGCGCATAGGTTGTACAATTGTGTACAGGTGTACAAATTTTACGGCGCTTATGTACAAACAATATCAGTGTCATAGTGTTAGAATTGGGTACGCGATATTTTCTGATTTGCATCTCCTTTAGTTCTTATCTCGTTGGTATGACCCCAAATTGAATATCAATTGTCAGTGCAAGTGTCACTTGGTCCGTCAAACCTTTTAGCAATAATTCGGCAGTCTGCTTTTTCCGATTTTTGCTATTCACTCAGTTCTTGTTTCAATTTATTTTCTTATAATCTGTTATGCTCATGGTATTTAAACACCTTGCTGGGAAAACTACGTAATAAACTCCCCAGAACATTATTCACTGGGCGTAGAGGTACCGGTCTATCGGCTTATTTAATCTGATGTTATTATTACAGTACTCGTAGTTTATGGAATATTCTTTAATAGTGCCACAGTATATTCATAGTGCATTGCCTGATTTTCATAGGATGAGGAATATATTGAGAGGGGAAAAGTCATTCACAGCTGGTGATGAGATTTATACATGGGTGCAGCAGCTTAGAGTAAAGTTGATCAACAATAGCAGCATTTCATTATGCCTTTATAAACATAAACATTTATTTATTTGAGTACCCGTGCCAAAGGCACGCATACCGCTGGGCACAAAGTTACATAGTAGATTTACATTTACATTTATTTCGTGCCAACCGAGTTTCATATATTTTTAATAATAATTTTTCTCCAGAGTAAATTTTTGGGTTTGGCTTCTACGCCTGCTGTTCCGAATCTATTGTCAAATATAAGGCACAAAAGTGAGAGATGAAACGTCATCGTGAGAATCATTATCGCCATAATTTATATGGTCATTCTACATTTCAATTTGCTGGTACTTCAGAAGCAAAAAGTTCTGAGATTTTATCAAGTCCACTTGATAGCCACAGTCATAGAATAGAATAGAATAGAAAAAATATTTATTGAAGAACCTCAGCTTACGCTACGTTACAAACGTTAGGTACATCGAGTAAGTAATAGCTATTTGGTACAAGCAGTAGAATCAAGTTTTAAGAAGACTAACAAAGGAGCAATGAACAGACTCATTGCAATAGAAACTAATATTAGAATTATAGGTACATAAAGTTATAAAGCTATAGTAAAGATAATGCAATAAAATGAAAAATGAAATAAAATAAAATAACATAAGATAAGATAAGATAAAATGAAACAGAATGAAATACAATAAAATACAATAAAATAAAATAAAATAAACCCAAAAATAGAGTTAAATATGCATTATTCAAGGCTTAAAAGAAAATGACATACAAGATCAGCAGTGAGAATGAACGATTATACAATGATACAATGATACTAAGCTATAATGTGAATCATCACAAGTAAAATGCGAAGTACAATATCAATTTATAATAAGATAAAATTTGAAGTTAAAAAATCAAGCTTTGGAACTTGGAGTTTGTAATAGGAGTCCAAGGGCTAGGAATCGTTAGAGACCACAACAGCGCAGAGCGCCACAGAAAGTATCAATATGCCGACGAGGTCCTCATTAACGTGCATTGGTGTCCATAAGGTGGAGTAATGCAAGTTCCTTGAACTGCTTGCATGAGCAGATCTTCCTAACCTCCTCAGGAAGTGAGTTCCACAGACAGACTCCCCGTCCAAAAACGTTGTTGGACCCGAATTGAGTTCGTGTTCTCTGAAGGACAAGTCTAGTGCTGTTAAGATTGCTCCATGAGAGCAATTGACTAATGTAACCTGGGAGGGAGCCACATCTAGCTTTATGAATGAAGCACAGAGCTCTGAGCTCTAGTTGCTTATCGAGGGGTTCCGGCATAGACAAGCCCCTCAGAGGCTTCTGTTCCTGTTCTGCTCATATAAATATTTTAGGCATTAAAAGGTTTAGCTGCATCGCACAGTAGTCAAAAACACAAATATTCGCGAAAATCTAGTGGCTCAAGCTTTTCTAGTGCTATTGATATCGACGTCTGCATGAAGGTGGTAGCCTAAAGGCCGGAACACAATGTGGCGCGGTAGCTCGTAGCTGGTGCTGTGGCTTGTACTGGCGCGCACCATGTAGCTAACATTGGTTACAATGATGCAGCTTGTAGCCAATGGTACGGACGGTGAAATACCTCATTATTTACTTTTACTTTGATCTATGGAATTTGAAAATATTATTTAATATGGAAAAATTATAAGAAATGGCCTTTTTATAATGTGTAGTGCAATTGTGCTTTTTCACTTATAAATATTTAAAGACAAAAAACGCAGAAAGTGGTGGGTTAGACCTCTGTATCAACAGAAGATGAGTTCAGGATTCTACGAAAAAACATTTAAATATATTAAAGGGGAATGATGACGAACTTTTCAATAAAAATATTAATTCCAAACGACTGTCAGATTTGGCGCGCGCTAAAAATTAAAATTTGGCAAAAATGAGCTACAGCGCCAGCGCCAGCTACACATTGGAACGCCATCATAGACTTTCCGTGCTTTCAAATTTTGACAGGTCTGGCTCTTAGAATATAGAGCAAACAGGAATGGTTGAATCGTGTAAAATTCGTGTACATGAGCGAAATTTATCAAGAGCAGGAGGTTATACATAGGAGTAAGTGAGATGCTGGGAGGAAGATTTGTCAAAGCTGGGTGCAGAATTGTCAAATGTGATTTTGTTTTGTGAACAGGTTTATGCAATTTAAAATTCTTTTGCGAAATTTAACAAAAGTACGGAAGTAATTCTTTTCAAAACTATTTATGTTTGAAGTTTAATTTGTGCAAAGTTTGATAGTGCCACTAGTGCATGTTAAAATCTTCATATCAATTAAAAAATCAGAAATGAAGTGCTCGGTCAGTGCTTGCAAATATAAATTGGATTATAGAGTCTGTTCAGAGCAACACGCTATAGTGACCTCGAAAGCGTTTTGAAATGACTCTGTGAATTTGACGATAGTGTAAAAAGCAACTTGGTTGCTCTGAACGAGAAAAAGCGAAAAAAGCGTTTTGAAGGAAAATATTCATATGTATGTGTTCATATATAAACGGTCAGAAAATAAACTCTCTCCCCCCCCCCTCCCGTAAATTGATAAATTGGGTCTTAAATACATTAAAACTATAAACAGCAATAAAATAATTTTCTTCTTTATATCCATTTTAGTTTTATTCACTTATTTACTTTCAATTATACAAGCTCTTTGACAATTCACACATTCAAACACTATAGTGACTATTTTGATAGCAGTCCCGAGTGCTATCAAGAAAAGTGACTTCAATAGTGACTATAGCGTCCGCTCTGAACACATTTTTCTGTCAAAAGCGATGGGAAAACAGCTACTTTTTGGTTGCTCTGAACGCAAAAAGTGACTCTAGTCACCATAGCGTGTTGCTCTGAACAGATTCATAAACTAGGGAATCCCGTTTGAGGCAACTGCACTATCTAAATTATCTTTTTTGTTAATAGAAGCAAAGTTTTATATTAATTAATTATGTAAATTGTTTCAAAATAAAGCAGAAAAAGAACATTTTTTACCACAGATTCTCCTCTCAAAACCTTTGTTTACTTTTGCAAATTGACAATTTGCTTAGAATAGGGATGGCGTGTAAATTCATGTAAAAATGGACCACCAACACAACCAGAAATTCATTACGCAAAATCTGGCTTATCACCATTCCTGTTTGCTCTATATTCTAAGGTCTGGCTACCGCGCGAGCTACCGCGCCACATTGTGTTCCGGCCTTTACATTACATTTACACGGCGAAAGTAGATTTCGTAAATAGATTTCATGACAAGTACTTTCATGAAATTTTTGTTTACACATTTGTTACCGTTTGTTACGTAAATAGTGTTCAGCACAATGGATGCAAACAAAATTAAGGTCCTGCCCTCTCGATGTTCTTATCTTCTTCTCACTTTCAACTTTCATGACCTTTACTTCAGTGGGCCCAGAAAGTGGAAAGTTACTTTCTTAAGTAGAAGATTTGTATGGAAACGTACAAATGAAACTACTTGCGAAAGCTACTGTCGCCGTGTAAATGGAGCTTAGGACTAAGTAATTCACATCACAAAAAATTATCGAATACTGCAAGAAAGTTCAAGTTCATACAACATTCCGCATTTTGGTGCTGTATCTGAAACGTGCCAGCATTATCTTCATTCAAAACTTTCATATTCAATATCGAATTCATCTGATTTGGGTGGTTTATCACCTACACATCGTGCAAATACTTCAATTTAAAAAAAGAAACTCCTCATGGAGAGCTCAGTACTTAGCAAGCGTCGCATCAGTCGTAGCGTTATCAGAAATTAAGCATTGCCGGTTATAGAGGTGCAAGTGATGATTCTATGCATGAAAAATATTTTAAGTGTTGAAAATAGTCCAGTGTCGCGCAGAGCGAAGAAAAACAAGGTCAAAAGCCTAAAGTGCTGGCTAAGTTTAGCCAGGAAGTTTCGTCCGCCAGCTGGTCTGACAACTGTAAACCGAGTATCACAGTTCTCTATTATGAAAGAATGTGATATTGAGAAATTCGCCAATTTAAATTTTCATTCTAAGAGTATCCTCAGAGAGAAGTCTGTTCGTTATATGCATAGTTGCGCATAAAGCTGGAAAGAAATTGATCGAAAAACTCGAGCGGGTATGACTTTAAACTCAGTTGCAAATAATATCATATTCGATATAGCCAGAGCCTTGTTTGTTAAAACAGATCCACCACGTGAAGGTAAGGATGGCACTTAGATAGGAGAGGCTATATGTTCCGTATCCACATCTTTTTATGAATCCACCTGCAACTAGATAAAACTGATTAGAATAGGAAAGAAATAGAAAAGTAGAGATATTTGCTATAAATAATTTATTTTCAATTACTTTCCTTTCTACTTTCAGCAATTGTTGGTCACCAAACTCTAAAACATGGGATTCTTTCGGGTTTTGGTTAAGCGGCCGGCCAGTTTATTTATAGTTGGTTTTTATTCTTGTGGTCAGTTTAATTCCACGTCTTTCCTCTCGTGGCCTGTGTTTTTTCAAAGCTCTGCACTCTATAAACCGAGATTTAATTATAATATTATATTGAATAAAATACTTACAAAAAGGTCGAAGCTATATCCGAGATACTATACCAAGATTGAAATATTATTCAAATAGATGACCTAAGTAGATGATGTTGCCTATTACTTCAAATATACTATTGGCCAGTAATAATAAGCGATTATTATCTCGGTCACGGATGGTCTCTGTTCTTGATTGCACTTGAACATTAAAGGTTTCACGTTCTCATTATTGATGTTTTCTGGACGCTGCTTAGAAAATTGAGGAAATGCTTCTTCCAATCGCTGGTCGTTCAACATCTTAGCTCTGTATTTCATGTTCTTTCGTATAACGCTCTCCACTGAGCTAGTTAGGTTTTTGATGCTGCATTCCAAGATGTCCAATTCCGCTTTTTCTGCAAGCTTAGTTGCCGGTCGACCCTCACCCTGCCGAATGCTACTTGTGAAATCGTCGCGAGATTATTGGCACAGTTGTGGGTAATTAATTCTGCATTTATTATTTCTTGATCTTGTAACTTTTCAAGCTCCGTCTATGTATGCTCGCATCGTCGGGAACATGCAGAATTTTGGCGAAATCTCTTCCCAAATATAAATTCTTTGGTATTGCTTATTATTATTGCTTTCTAATAACATTGAATTTCCTTGTACCTCATGCTATTGGGGTAGTTGTCCGTTAAAAGTTGTCGTTAAAATTATCTCATTTATGATCACCAATACAAAATCACCATGTACATATATTACAACAAGGCCCAGGGTGTCAGAAATATAAGTTTTTTTAGTGTGTCTACTACAAGCTCATAAAAAAAACCTTAATTACCTCAAGATCGTTGACCAAAATTTGAACTGCCATCGGCACGGCACTTTTATTTAGTCGAGTTCTAAAAGACGTGCGATTTGTATCGTTGTTATCAAAATGTAGACCACACAAACGTGTTGATTTCATTTTTTTGGTAATTTCCTATTGCGAAACTCCCAGTATATTGCACCAATTATTGCGCAATTCTGGATACATGGGAAATCTTCAGTAATAAAAAAAACCTTGTGAACTACCTTAAATTTGACAAGTTGGCTTAACTTACCGAAACAATATTAGTGGGCTTCCTTCCACCATAAGTCCTTTTTTCCCAGGGCAAAATTCTACACAACAATTATCACACATTATAAGTATATATATATACATATATAATAAACACACAACTTTGCACAATCAACTATAGTTTTTAAAAAAACTGTGTATGTAACTATAATCCACTATAGTTTTTAAAAAAACTGTATATCTTATTTTGCTTATATAAAAAAATCCCAGGGATTTCTTCAACGGTCACAAAATAATAACGGTAAATTTTCAAGCGAATTCCGCTAGGGTCTCTGCATGTTTCTTAGTGCAGGGGCATACAAAAATATACAGGGTGATCTGGATCAATTGGACAAAATATAAGGAGTGAAGTAGGATTCCCAGACGAATAAAATACTATTGAGGAAGTTAAAAAAAACAAACAGTTAGAACATAAACCATCATGTCGGAAAACATATTTAGAGTAAATTAGAATGAAACTCATTTCTTGCGTTTTTAATAAGTTTATTGAAAATAACTTTCATTACACTTTTACAAGTTTGAAGCTATATATGACTGTCTAATTTAGTAGTAGCGTGATTTCCTGGTACTGATCCGTGTTCACTGTACCCTCCGCAAAAACTACTGGACCACGAGTGTTTGTTCTCCGCTAATAACACACTACCATGTAATAGACAGAGGATGCTAATGGTCCCTGCAATGCAAGCTTCAGCGTAGCATTCGATGGCCTCTTCATAAGAAACTGGTGTTACTCCGTTGTAGCTTTAACAGGCATTCACCATTAAAATTTAATCTTATCTTATCTTATCACTGTTGAATATATAAAAACTTGCTGTAGCATGAAATTGAAAGTTGTGCAAATGTATCTGACGAATGCTGCTTTGAATGTAAATTATAACATGAAAACATAGATGTAGAATAATATAATATTGTTAAAAGGGTTTAGAGTAGAATTACAATAACATTGGAACAGTGCAGTTAGCTCATCTGATCACTTCGGTCTTCAAAAGCGCTAGCACATGCACATGCGGCACGTACAGCACAAATGCATAAAAGGTTTACTAGTGCTTTCATATCTTGAGTTTCGTTGTATTACAGAAGACGACGGTACAAGTACTGATTTCTAAAGCATGCTATAGCAACATCTATGGCAAAATGAACTCCCAATAACACAGCAAGACCAGTAATGAAATTTTAAGGCTTGGGCTTACACATTGCAGCATGCTTCAGTTTTCGTTTTTGAGCCAGTATACCAATATTTCTGCAAGGAAATATGTAGTTTCAGCCATTTTAAAATTGCGAAATAAATTTTTGATCGAGCGGCTTTTCAGTTCCTTACATGCAATTTGAGGTGATAATATAATAATTTAATTCTCAACGTGCTGTGAATTTGTGATACAGTTATTATTTATATCAAAAACTGTAACTTGTTTGAGGACGTACACAATTAACCGCGGTAATTATAGAAGGGTCAAAACATACGCTTCAGCTTCAGCTTGTGTTTAGACTTGTCATCACAATAATTATGCTCTGCAGTTGTTCCTTAGCTAATTACCGAGTTTAATTGTGTGCGTGTTCAATTTAGTTACAGTTTGTGATATAAATAATAACTATCACAAGTTCACAGCATGTTGAAAATTAAATTATTATATTATCACCTCAAATCGCATGTAAGGAACTGCAAAGATGCTCGAATAAAAATTTCGCAATTTCAAAATGGCCGAAACTATTTGCTGCTCGGAATTTTTCGTCCCCCGAATGCCTCTCATCTAGCAAATCAACACATTACATGAATATCAATATATTACATTATGGTTCTTTAATTCATACAACCAAATTATATTCTTCTACCGATGTGACACAAATGACACAAATTATATCCCTTTAAGCATATCAAGCTTTCTAAAAAATCAGAAATAATCTAATCAGAATACATTATTATAAGTATTTAGTATTATGTATATTATATCATTCTAACTTGGAAGAAATTATTGAAAAGATTTTACGTACAAAAGGAAATATTAATTATGCGTTGTTCTAAAAATAATGTCTCGCATTTTCATACTATATATAATAATTATAACAAATTCTAGAATTAAAAACATATTTAAAAATATCTTACATGCGTGCATAAGAACATGCCCCATACAAATATCGCTTACTGAACGTTCTCTCATGCTATTTGATGTTTTTATGTTGGCTGCAATCACTGCAGGAAGAATAAGGTAAAGATAGTGTTTACCCAAGGTATATAGAAGACAGGTATTCCCGACTCGAACCACGTTCCGCCATTTTTGTTAAAACTCTTTTTCCCTTTTCTTCATTCACTGAAGTACGTCACAGGGCATCAGCTGTAATGTGTCAAAATTCTTTGCGCTTGTACTGCCACTGTCAGATTTTCTTTTTTTTTTTATTCATTCACTGAAGTACGTCACAGACTATGAGCTGTTTGATCAGCTGTGATATGTCAAAATTTTAATGGGCATACCTTGTTTCTTCTATATACCTTGGTGTTTACCATGCTCCGTCTCTCTTGCCCATACGCAGGATTCAGGTAAAAATAACCTTTTGAAAATTAAGGTCGGAATGAGTTTAATTTCTTATAAAAGTGCTTATAAGCGATTAAAATATCACTTGACACAAGAGAATATATTTTTTTAATTTAAATCAACTTTCGGGCTTAAAATTTCATATGATTGGTTGAGTTTTACATGTTTTTTATGAAGTAGGCATTTTAAAGGGTTCTCAAAGCCTGATATAGAGAATCACATATTATGTGCCACATGAAATAGCAAATCGCTCAGCCCATTATTGTTATAAGTCAGTGACTGGTACATTGATATTTCTTGAATAGTTTGAAATACTTTCAGCCAAGCAATTTGTCTCATTTGATGAAATTTCTTAGAATTTTTGGTTCGGATCGCGGTATACAGAAAGCAATATCTTATGAGCGTGGACATTATTTTTTTTATACCCTAGATGAAATCTAAAGGGTATACTAAGATTGTCGTTCCGTTTATAACACATAGAAATAATTATGCTAGAGCAAAATGGGTTGGAACCGTGCATAAAATTCAAAGTTATTTTGAGTTTTGCATATTCGTCTGTCTGTCCGTCCTCACGATAATTCGAGAACGCGTGTACTTAGAAATCTGAAATTTTGCACATAGGCTTTTAAACAAAAAAGCAAAATTAGTTTTCAAAATGCGGCAAATCGAGTAACTCCTTCGTACGGAAAAATATCAAAAAATAACAAAAATGTCTGTAATATCTTTATGACTGCAGAGCTGCATTACTGGCTCTTCAATAAAATAGATTCAACTCCAAACTGATTTGGGACTGCCTGCCGGAGTTAATTAAATTAACGCACTCCAATTTATTTGCACAAAGATGTGTGCCTTTACACTGCAATATCACATACAACGGGATAGGGGTCCAACTAGCCAGAAAAGGATTAGAAATGGAATTCCTACAGCCAATACCCTTCATTTACGATGCCTGATGAGGGGGGTTGCGTTTACCTTTGTCCTTTCCGTTACACAGCTGAAAAAAGTAGTTTTTAAAATGATTTTAGTTCGATTTTTTTTCATCTATTTGCATAAACATCGAACAATATAAATTTACTATTTGCAGACAGTTTTCTCATCGCTGGCACCGTTCTAGACTTTTTTTTCGTCAAAACCCACCTATCACACTCCAATCGATTTGGCTATTGACAATCAACCGAATTTCTGCCTCACAAATTAATTTCATGTTGTTCCTTCGATAACTAAACCAGTTCGTATAAAAATTACAGCCATAATAAAATAATTTTTTATTATTTATTTTTATCGAAAAAAAAGCGTCTGGCACATACTAGCAGCAAAGAAACTGTCTGGGAATAATGAAATTATATTATTCAATGTTTATGTGTTTATAAAAACTAATAAAAAAGAAAAAAAATCGAACTAAAATCATTTTGAAAACTGCTTTGTTTACCTCTGGAACGGAATGGACACAGGTAAACGCAACCCCTCTCACTAAACAGATGGGCCGCATGCCTATGGTGACGCTGCTTGCTGTCGTACTATTTGTAAGAATTTTTAATGATCTGCAACTGGCTGCTGCGAAACGAAGCTGTTGACGCGTTGACTGAACGGAGCCATTGCAAAATTGACGCGATTTTGATATTGGAATAAACCATTCCTAATTTGAAAATAATTTATTTATTTACCTAAGGTACCTATAATTATATAAGTTACTGAAATAATGTGTCAAATGAAATATGTATTAAATTACATATGCATTAATTTAAATAATAATTTTTTGTAGAACAGCAGGAATATAAAATTCAACAAAAAAATCTCTTACGAAGTACTTCTCTATATGTATATATATCTCATAAAAAGCAAATTTATTGAGAAAAAATCTGAAATTTCTTTGAATTCCTTTATTACATTTTTTCCACATTCCTAGACATTATTAGATAGGGAAGAAGAAAAAACATTTGTTAGGTTTGTTCGATGAAAACACCGGGTAAGCCCCGGGCTACACCGGGCTTCACTATCTTGTTTTTTGAAAACCCTGGGCTTACACGGGGTTACAGAAACTTCTTCGATGAAAGCTCGGTGTTTCTGATTTCGTGCCCCGAACTTGCACTAAAAATTCCTAGGGGTAAACGTTTGACATTTGTCATTTGTGAACTGTAATATGGAATTTTTTCGGTGATTGTGGTTGATTGCTGTATATAAAAGTGAAAAAATCGTGGAGCTCATACAAAATTCAGATTATATAAGGAAGTTGGATAAGAAATTAGATGACAAAATACCCATCGATTATATGCACATAGGAAATTCGAATGAAAATTATAACGAAATATTTGAGGAGGCGATTAAGGTCGTAGAAAATGGATAAAATCTTAAGAACTGCCTTTCTAGTAAGAAATTTGATCGTAAAAATGTGTCTTTGCCATTATTAACAAGTAATTTTTATAGACTTCACGTTATCCCTGCAGCTACCAAGCAAATAGATTTGAAGCAAACAACATATAAGAAATTCTCTAAATTCTTAAATGAGATGTCAGGAAAGGGTTTAATAGTGGCTGGAGAAGAAGCCAACGGGATAGAGAAAATCATTTCTGTAGATTTTGATCATCCAAACTATTAATTTTATACCTAGAGACAAAACATCTGATGATAAAAGTGAAAATAGTGCAGCACAACTGTTTCTTGCGGAAATGATGGAGCTATATCTGGTCACAGATGAACCAATTGTCATTTTTTCAAAGTAAAGTTACTGAAAAGGCGATAATATCGATGTAAAAAAGCTAATAAAAGAATGTGTAACTAAGAAAAAACTGAGAAATATTGTTTGTGCATTTTAATACTTATTTTTAATTATTTCACCTATTTCATAAATATATTTTCACAAATCACTGGAAATTATTTAGTTAAATTATGCTCAGAAGAACTGTCAGAGAAATGTCATTACATTAGATTTACCCAGTGTTTTATAAACTTGTTCGATGATTGCACAAACCCCGGGTAAATTTGGGGAAAATTGTAGGGGAAAATTTACACGGTGTTTTCATCGAAGATAACTTAATATCCACATATTTTACAATTTTTTCTAATAGATGGCGCCATCTGTAAAAATGATTTCAGTCATTCGGTAAAAATTTCACCTGTTTTCTAATTTGCTACATGTAAGGTCATCTGTCGAGAAGAGGTAACAGATTTGGTGGCATATTTATATGTATAAAATCAATGCTGAAATACAATTTGAAAATATTAAAATATTTAACAAAACATTAGTTTCTTTGTTTAAATCACTTTGAAAAAAGTAATTATGTGCTAGTGGGAAAGGAAAGATTTTTATTAAAGAAATTTTTTTCACTTTGATAAGGACGATTGAAATTGAGACGAACAAATTTGTGTCATTCCCCAAATAAGGCAGCAACCAATTGACAGCTAATTCGCCCATACCTTGGGTGCGTTCACTGACACGATACCGTTCTGTAGCGTTGTGAACAAATGTTAAAAGAATTACTTTAACAGTTAGTCACTACAGCGGTGACTCTTGTGTAACCAAATTGCAGTGAACGCAAAAGAGAACAACGTAGCAAATCAAATATTTTTGAAGTTTGCAAAAAATTTGTAAATTAAAAGTAAACATGAACGTCAAATTGCAAATAGCGTTATCGTTGGGAGATGAACTTTTTTCGACGTTACAAGGAAATAAAGTAATACATTGAAATTGATTTATAATAAAAAGATGTTTGGTCCATCACACAGACCATATTGAACTCATCAATCAAAATTGATATATTTTCTGCTTCCATTTCCATATCAAAGTCACTTTGACAACAAAAATTTATTATTGCACAACAACTTTACTATCCTAAATACGGGTAGTGAAAAAATGCGCGCTACCTTTTACTCAGTGAACGCGTGAGAAAGTAAAAGGAAGTGACTAGCTGTCATTTGCTGTGTACAGTAAACGAACGATAGCATTGCGTAGTGACCACTGACATATATAACATGGACTGCCTGATTTTCTATTTCATATGGGTCAACTTTTGTTGGCAGGGTGTGACAATTATCTTAATTTCAAGTCTTACTTTCGTTTTAATATTCATATTAAAAGTTCAGCTAATTACAGCTGAATTTGAAATTATTTCTATTCTTGCAAGCTTATCTTCTACAACATCAAATATTTTTTAAATTTGAGTTTTAAAGAAATAAATTTACGCAATTTTTTTCTGCCTGTCCCTAAAAGTAGGTATGGGGGACAGAGAAAGGATTACAAATACTGTATTGCCATCTATTTCTATTCTATATATTCATTTGGAAAACCACTGAACTGAAACTGGACTATGGTGGATTTTGTATAGAACTTATTATTTATAGTTCAACGAAAAAAAGTAGTTAAACCAAAAAGAGACAACTATAGAAAAGTGATCCCATAATTATGTCAAATACTGTAAGCAATTTTTGTAGCGTCAGCAGTCCATTGTATATATGTCAGTGGTAGTGACTCGGTAGTGACATTATGTCACTATTTTTCTGTCGATGAACGGACCCCTTGTTAAAATTTGTATTATGGCTTACATCAACACTGTATTCGCACGATACCCCGCTTCCGTATTTAGTTATTTATTCAATTCAAAGAATATACATTTCCTGTCATTCATCTCGGTGGAAAATATTTTTG
The DNA here is from genome assembly GCA_963924295.1 of Dioctria rufipes. Taxonomy (NCBI): domain Eukaryota; kingdom Metazoa; phylum Arthropoda; class Insecta; order Diptera; family Asilidae; genus Dioctria; species Dioctria rufipes. The sequence goes on from OZ002740.1 coordinate 139,193,625, forward strand.
AGAAATACTTTTGGACGAACGTATAGAAAGACCACCCAATAAGTAATAATCGCGGAAATATCATTGAACTCTTTACGTTCAATTATTCCGTCATATTATTCTTTTCGTTGGCTGTCTTATTTTCATACATGTTTTTTTTTATCACTTTGCATGGCCTGTTTTAAGGCACAAGCTGAAGCCTGTTTCGCCTACGTTAAGTATCCTTCTTGGATCTTTGAATAAATTTTCGACATTTATCTCTTTAAATAAGTCTCCAGTGTATTAATCACGATCTGATACCTTCTTCTTTGACATGGCTCTTTTTGTATTATTTCCAGAGCTCGCTCCACACTTTCAGGATACTTTCGCAATATAAAAGTTATAGCCATGGTTTACTTGGTCTTCGTTATTACAAAGTCTTTCATGTCGATGTTCACTGCAGCAACCACACAGGATGTCGCGATTAATAGGAAAACCGCATTTATGTAATTTTGAATGCGATTCAGAAATCTTGTTCCCTTATACATATTTGATATGTAATCAGAGTTATAATTATGATTGAAATAGGGATAGTAATAATTTATAGACGCAAAAGCCACAAAGTCAAACCCAATTCACATTGACAAATATAACTATAAATATAGATAATACTTCTATAATAAAGGGCTATTACTATGTACTCTATAATCCAGCATATTCCAAGAAACTATGAAAATTAGGGGTAATTCTTAGTTTTTATCACCAATGTCGCTAAATTATAATTGTCCATCAGTATCTTTTTACCTACACTCCATAGCATTTTTGAATAAAAATGTCGGAAATCGGACTATATTACATAGCAATACCCCCGTGTTATTATAGGAGTTAGGGATTCCCTGATAAAACAATATCCCTTTAAAAATAACTTTTGCTCCTATGATTTTGAGCATATTGCATAACTTTTATCATATTTTTAGCTATTTACCATTGCATTGATATCAGTATTGTAGTATAACATTTTTTATATTTAATAAGAACTTCAAGTTATATTTTAACAAGGTAAAACACATTTAAAATATAAATATTTATAATTAGGCTCATTATTTTTCGAGTCGAGTTTTGATATTCTAATGCGAAATACATATGCGTTGGTAAATTAGGTTTTTCGATATTAATAGATTGAAATGTACATATATTCATTAGAATCCGAAATCAGTTAATTATACGAAAATGTTTCTTTTATTATTGAATACATTTTTATACATTTCTATAAGAAGACAAAAATCTAAAGCTTAAATATGTCACGAATGTTTATTTTAATATGTTTGTGATACCTACTATTACATATTTTTGATTGATTGATTGATTTATGAGGTTTGGGCCCCTTCTTCAGGTCCCCCGAACTTAGGCCAAGACAAGGCCCATTGTTCACCCTCCAGACCCATGCGCGATTGCTTATAGGTCCCAACCGGACGCTCTAATAAATTTCAGTATTGGCTCCCAGCCCTCCTTGCCGGCATCATGCAGCTCTTCCAGGAGGTGTGAACCAAGAATTCTGTAGCGCATTCCTGAGAGTGCCGGGCAGTGACATAGAAAATGGGTCACTGTTTCGGACTCCTCTCCGCAACCCCTGCATATAGGATCATCAACAAGTCTCATCCTGTGAAGGTGGCCCCTGAGAGAGGAATGCCCAGTGAGAATGGACATCAGAGTTCTTAGGGTTGGCTTGCTGAGTTTTAGGAGCTTATTCGTATGATTTAAATTTGGTGTACCCCACAGTTCCTTTGTTGTCCTACCCGTGGGATCTTCTAACCAAAGGCGACTGTGTTGGCGGTCAGCCCAGCTTGAAATGATTGAGACAAGGTGTTTTGGTGCAATCCCGACTGTAGAGGCAGGTTCCTCTGAGGCTGCTCCAAGACGAGCAAGTTCGTCTGCCCTTTCATTCCCGCTGATGTTGCTGTGCCCCGGCACCCAATGCACTATCACCCTATTATTCCGAGAGAGGGAATTCAGGGTGGTTTTGCACTCCATTAATAATTTGGATGTTATAAATGGTTTAGACAAAGCTTTGATAGCTGCTTGGCTGTCCGAGCAGATGGCTATCTCCTTATTCTCAGTGTTTGAGTTAAGGAGTTGTCTTCCCGCTTCAAGGATAGCCTTGACTTCTGCCTGGAAAACCGTGGAGTGGTTTTCAAGGTGAATGGAGAATTCAATTTCAGGCTCCTCACAGAAAACTCCCGCTCCGGTGCCTTCATCGGACTTAGAACCATCCGTATATATTATAATTGGGTTTGTCAATGGTTGGAACACGGAATGTGATTCCCATTCTGCCCTGGATGGAATTCTATATTCAAAATTGCTTTCCAGCATGGTTTCGAGGAGGTAGTCGCTATCTCTGTCAATGCCAGGTACGATAGACTGCACGAAATCATAAATGGATTCATGTGGAACCCTTGTTCCCCCATGAAGCCAACCGAGGTTAAGATGCAGCCTTAGCGCTGTAGTTGACGCCCTCTGCTTGATATGTATTTGCACCGGGTGTATATTGAGGATAACCTCCAGAGCCCGGGTGCTAGTTGACTTAAAAGCGCCGCTTGCGCTGAGAAGGCACAGTCTTTGGATCTTCTCCAGCATCTTGCGATGGTTGGCGAGGTCCATTGCTTTCCACCATACCGATGAACCGTAGGTTAACATGGGTCGGATGACACTAGTGTATATCCATAGAATCATCCGCGGTTTGAGTCCCCACTTCTTCCCTACTGCTCTACGGCACATTGCGAACACTCTGAGAGCTTTGTTCGCTCTATCTTCGAGGTGTGGTTTCCAGTTTAACTTTTTGTCTAGAATAATACCTAGGTATTTCACCCTGTCCTTTAATTCCAAGCGTGTGTTACTCTATTCAAACTTATTTTAGTTTGTTCATTATAAAAGTATAACATATAAGTACTTATTATTTTTCTAATTTTTATGCAATTAACTGTATTTATGTAGGTACTTAATTTATGCTCTTCAATCTACTTATGTATATAACACTCTTGTTACTTATGAGAGGCTTTTTGTAAGTGGTTATTCTAACCCCTTTAGGTGTTGCACTACGCGAGTTACCAGTTGTTACAATTCGATGAAGAAAAAAAAAAAAAAACAGAAAGGGATTTAAACACAATGTCGTGGTGAAAAAATTTACACTTTGATTTCCTTAATTTTCCAATTACTACTTTATTAATAGTAATACATATGAATTTCCGAATCAACCGACAATTTCAAGATCTCCGTCCAAACTGATTTTACTTAATTTATTTTATATCATTTTTCTATGAACGTGAGAATGTCCACTTATAAAACTCAGTTTTATGAAATTAAATACCGCCCCTACATTTAATTCATTACAGACGCTGATACGGCAAGAATTGAGTAGAAGGGTGGAAATTCTCACGGGCACCTGCTTGAATATTATATATGTAACCTTGGACTTGCGGATTATGTTTAATATGTCGTGACAACGTGATTCCACCCTCCTAAGCATGTAGCGATGGTCGTGGGGGTGGTAGCGGGCCCTCTATGTGGAATGATGGCTATATAGATGGTAACGGACCCTCTGTTTTTATTTCTATTGGCGTTTCTGGAACAACATCTTGAGGTTGGCCTCCTCTTGAGAATCTTGTTTTAAGAAGGTTTATTAATTTGTAAATTCCATAGACTGTAATAAACAAAGTAATTAATCCAGCAAATGAATAATTGCATGTGTTAGAATTTTTTGTTTTGGCCTGTATTAGTTTAATAGTTTCCGAATTCTGAACAGTCCATTTGTCTAGTTTTTCAGGACTCCAGCTTTTGATTATATTGGTTTTAAAGATATTTACTTTGCATAAAGAGTTTTTTCAACAATATTGGTTTTGTTGATTTCGTTATGTAAGGTGGAAACGATCTCGATAGAGTCTCAATAGGTCATTGTTCTGCCGGAAGACTGCATATCATTGATGTTTATTGAACAATTGTCGAAGCGGATGAGAAACGTCCCCTTTAGTGATCTATTCCCTTTATCTGCCACACATGTGGTTTTTATTGTTATTTCGTCTTCGCTGATTATTATAATATGATTTGGTTCTATTAGTTCTATGTCTTCTGTTTTTTCTCTTTCAACTAAGTCGCAATGAGCGTTTTCGTTCCTGATGATATTAGGTGCACATAGATCCGTTGTTATTTTTCTCAAATTTTCCGCTTGGCAGTATCTCACTTGCTCTATCATTTGACATGGCTTGTCCATATATTGGTAGGTATGTTCATTAAGTACGATAAAAGGAGCTTTAATTTTAGGTATGAAGGTATTATTAATTGGGAGTGCTTTAATCGGTATATGAATAATGAATATAATATGGGATGCATTGTAGTAGGCCTGTAATCCCAACAGTTCGTATAAGTTTTCGTTGGAAATTAATTCTACCATTTTGTTGCTCTAATAACTGGTGAATGTATACGATTTCTTTGGGGTGTAGAATATGTTTAGATATAATATTTAATTTAGCTAGAGTTATTGATTCTACGATGTCTTCTAAATGCTCATTCAATAAATCAATGTCATACATTATTTGATTGAAATATTGGTCGAGTGAATAGATCAACTGCAGTTTGTCGAGCTTTACATCTATTTTGTTTTGATAATTTTTCAAGTAACTTCCTAACGATTCTTGCTGATTATTAATGTGGTTAGTATTATTGGTTATCCGTTCTATCATTTTCTCATTTATGGCTATTTGATTATTTAATTGGTTATTGAGGTTATTTTGATTTGTTTTTAAATTTTGTAAGTAGTTATTAATTTCGATATAGTCCTCGCGGTCCATATTCCCTGTAATAAATTTTATGAATGAGCCAAGTCCGTCCATTAGGCGTCGTCTTTGTCTGTAATTTGGTTTTATCAAGTCTAGGTTATTTAAAAGTGTGTCGTATCTTTTTTTGAGTATTACTATAGTCGAATTGTGTTCTTTTGTATTACTGGTAAGATTGATCAAGTTTTCTATATTTGAGCCTATTAGGCCAGTGTTAAATTCGTATTCCGTGATATTGATGATGTGCACTAGTTTTGAGTATCCTGTTCTCAGTTTTGCGTTTCCAATTTTAAGGGATAGCAGTCCAGAGTTCCTGTTTAAGTCATGTATTTCTATCCTGTGTGCTGTTGGGTTCTTTGGATGGTCCTGAAAATTTACGTTTTTTTTTTTTTTTTTTTTTATGGACTCTTCGTTTGTTAGTTATCTTGTTATTACTGTTTACTTTATTTTTAATAAATTTGGGAGCTAGTTTATTCCTTCTATTTTCGGATTTATATATAATATAATTTATTTTGAAGTCTGGGGGTCTTTGCGGTTTTCGTTTAGTTTGTTTATAGTATTCTATTTATGTTTTCGACTGCGTTGATACGCAATGTCTGCTAGATTATTGTATTCAGTTATATGATGTTTTAGGTAATCTTGTTCTGTATCTTGGTTGGGGTCAAATGAAAAAGGGGTAGAATTATTGTAATGTCCTGTTATTAGTTCGAAGGGTGTTAGTTTTGTAGTAGACGGCTTCGTCCATTATTTTTCCTATAGGTTTTTTCTTATTTTGGCTAAATATAATTCTTACAAGTTCTGTTAAAGTGGAGTGGAATATCTCTACTATGGAGTTACCAGTAGAATTTTGTGCGGTTGTAGTATGCAGATCTATCTTGTATAACTTCAAAAAGTCTCGAAATGTGGTAGATACAAATTCTAGCCCTTTATCGACTACAATTTTACTTGGGACCCCGTGGTGTGAGAGGAAATGCTTTAAGGCTTTGATTATGTTTATTATGGTTCTAGCTGCTATAAGATAAATTCTCTTTATGTATAGAATAGATATCTAAATGTAATATTTCTATTGGTTTCTTGGGTGTTTCCGAAATTTCGTATTTAAGTGGTTTTTTATTTCTCTCGTACTTATTCTCTAGACATATGTCACAATTATTTATCACGTGAGTTATAATGTCTTTCATTCTTGGGAAGTAGTAGTTTCATTTCAAGTGCTCTAACGTTTCTGTTATTCCTCTATAATTATTTCTTTCTGGTTATCTATTTCAATAATGTCTTGTACCCTAAACGTGCATCGGATCAATTTAAGACGGCTATTATTAAAGTATTTAGAGTATATGGTTTGTATAACCTTGTCATCCATAAAAATGGCTGTTATTCTTTTTGGGCATGTGTATTCCTTGAGAATTTTAATTACAATTTCTTTATTATCTATATCATTTCGTTTGATTGTATGCCTTCTTTTGTTTAGGAATATTAGATGGAATTGGCTTGGTGGCTTGTTTGAGTTATTTGTTTTTTCAAGTATCAGTTGGTTTGTAAACTCATTTAAAGAACGTTCCGATCCGTCATCTAAGTTTTCTAAGGCAGAATGAATTGTTGATGTAGACCTGATTTCGTTGTTAACATGGGAGGTTTCTGATGTATGAATCTCAACTCTAGATAATGCATCGGCATTAGTGTTTTGTTTACCTTTCTTATACACTATCTGGTAGTCGAACTCTTCTAGTCTTAGTCTCCATTTCACTAGTTTTGTGTTCGGTTCTTTGAGGGAAAATAGCCAAGTCAGGGGCTTATGGTCTGTAATAATTTGGAATTTTCTTCCGAAAAGATGGTCGAAAATACTTTGTAGCTTATACGATGGCCAAGAGTTCTTTCTCGATGATACTATAACTTTGTTCGGACACTGTTAATGTTCTACTGGCATATCATACGGGTTTATCTGATCCGATAGAACCTTACGATAAAATAGCCCCGATCGCTCATTGCTGGCGTCCGTAGTCAAATTAAAGCGTTTAGAAAAGTCAGGATATTGAAGAATAGGATCGTTGCAAAGATTGCTTTGCATGTTTCGAAACATTCAATATACCTTGAATTTAGTCTTATTTTTTTGACTTTTCGTAAACATTCAGTAAGGGGTTTGCTTATTTTAGCGAAGGCCTTTATAAATTTTCGGTAGTAACCGAGAAGACCAAGAAAGGATTTAATTTGCTTCTGAGTTTTCGGCAGAGAGAAATTTTTAATAGCTTTGATTTTGTCAGGGTTTGGTTTAATCCCTTCAGAAGTTACAAGGTGACCTAAGAAAGCTACTTCTTTGTGAAGAAATTCTGATTTATCTAATTGGACCTTCAGGTTTCCTTCTCTTAATTTTTTAAAGACTGCTGTTGGGTTTTCCAAATGCTCTTGTAGTGACGATGAAAACACAAGGATATCATCCATATAGATTAGACACAGCTTTCCTTGCAGTTCGCGTAGCACATTATCCATGACTCTTTGGAGCGTGGAAGGGGCGTTTTTCAGCCCCGAAGGCATTCGAATATACTCATATCGACCATTGTTTACAGTAAACGCTATATTACGGATATCTTCCGGTTTAACCTCGATTTGATGGAACCCTGAAGCAAGGTCTAGGGTACTAAATAAAGACATTTTCCTATTTTATCCAGAATTTCCGTGATGTTAGGCAAAGGGTATCTATCGTCTACTGTTTTTTCATTTAATTTCCGGTAATCCACGACCAGTCTCCATTTCTGTTTTCTACTGGCATCCAATTTTTTTTTGTACAATCCAAATTGGAGATGACCATAGTGAGAAGCTTGGTCTGATGATGCCTTGTTCTAACATAGATGTTATTTGCTTTTGATTTTCTTCTTTTGTTAATTTGTGGGTATCTGTAAGATTTGGTATAGATTGGAATGTCGTCTGAGTCAAGTCAAGTCAAGTGTGTTTTGCGCCGAATTTGTGTTTGCTTTGTCGTAGTTTCCCTCGATGTTTTCTCTATATGTCCTCATTTGTTCGTCCTTTTTCCTCTCATTGACAGGTGTCCTTTGTGACTTTCGAACTTTATTTATTGTCTTCTTTTGAATTACAGCTGATGCGCCTTATCAGTCGTACCTCATGTCATTCTGCTTTTGGAGTTAGTTGTTAGCAGGAGGGCGGGGAAATAGATATGAGAGGATATGATGTGGATTTTTGGGAGTGTTTAGGAATCAATGGTTACTAAGGCATTGGTTTTCTTCAGAGACACTCTCTGAGTAAACGTGGCTGAAATGTGATTACCCGCGATAGTAATCACCTTTTTGGTCGTAGAAACTTATTCTACCATCATCTAGCTGGTTGATGTTTCTAGCCTCGGGCTATGTTAAAAGCAGGGGTGAAAGGTAGTTAAAGTTTCCCGGTATGAGAAAGTCCAGCAGGTTGTTTATCAGTGGGTTTTGGATGGTTGGGTATTTTTGGAACTTGCTTGTTCGCCAGTTCAAATAAGTACTCCTTGATTGGAATGATGTTTTGGCTGCCTCATGGACTATTCTGTTGGGAAAGATTTTTCCATTGGCTCGTCTATGGAATCCCGTGCAAGCTCTAAGAATCTTTCTTTCAAGCTTGCTGAGTCTTTCCATATAGGTGGGAGAAATAGTATGCCAGTTATGGAAGCAGTAAGTAATAACAGGTCTTATGAGTTGTTTGTACAACAGAAGTTTGGTCTGAGTAGAGAGGCCGTCCTTGAAGTTTATTATTGGACTAAGTAAGCTATATGCGAAATTGGCTTTACTAATGGTCGCTTTTGCATGGTCATTGAATCTTAACAGTTCGTAAAATTTGATGCCCAGGTATTTCGCACTTTATGTGGGTTTTATTTTTCCCCTGTTGTAGATAGCTTCAATGGTCTTAGATTTTGCAGCTTGGCGGTTTCGCCCAATGCCAGGTTTCCGAATGCAAATCAGTTCAGATTTTTGGATATCTATTTTGATCCCCCACTTTCTGTGGTAGGAGTCTAATTTGTTAAGGTGCAGGTTGACTTTATTTATAGCCAAATTTGGGCAGCGAGATTGGGCATACGTGAGGGAGTCATCAGCGTATAAGAGTGTTGTCCCATTTTCGTTTGGAGGTTCGTCGGAAGTGTAGAGATTGAAGAGGATTGGGCCTAATATGGAGCCTTGGGGGACACCAGCTTCTATTGCCTTGAGTGGTGATTTATGTTCATCGAGTTCCACATAGAATTTCCTAGAAGTTAGGAAACTGTTGATTAACAAATTGAGGTGTGGGGGGAAACCGAACTGATTTAATTTGAAAACAAGCCCTGCTGTCCATACTGAGTCGAATGCTTTTTCGACGTCAAGGAAGCAGCCTACGATACATTCGTTCCTATTTAAGGCTCTGGTTGCATCCGTGTGAAACTTTATTAGTAGATGGAGTGCTGTGGTTTGAAACCAAATTGGGAGTCTTGGTGGATATTTTTTTCTTCGCAAGTGTTTATAACCTGTTGCTTGATGACTTTCTCAAAAAGCTTTCCTAAGTTTGAAATTAAGGAGATGGGCCTGAACTCCCTGATGTCTTTTGATGAAGTCTTTTTGGGGATTGGGAAAATGCGTGAAATTTTCCATTTTTCTGGGAAGTAGCAATTATTTATGCAATTATTGAAGACTGTTGATAGGAAGTCGAGAACTTTTGGTGGGAGTATTTAAATAATTGCATTTGAAATTTTGTCGGCACTACTCGATTTTTTGGAGGTTATTGTCTTGGTTAAAACGAAAAGGTGCAGAGGATTGGTGAAAATATGTTGCTCTTCAGGATAGATTGCGGAGTTATCCACGCAGAAGAAGGTTTGTGGTATAGAGGCATTTGCGTTCAGAAAAGTATTAACACTGCTGTTTACTTCCAATGAGAAGGCTGGAGTACTAAGGATTGTGTTATCCTTAAAAGTGTCTTGAAAATATGATGCGAATGAAGTAAGGTCTAGGGTACTAAAATAAAGGCCTTTCCTATTTTATCTAGAATTTTCGTGATATTAGGCAAATGGTATCTATCGTCTACTGTTTTTTCTTTTAATTTCCGGTAATCCACGACCAGTCTCCATTTCTGTTTTCCACTGGCATCCAATTTTTTTGGTACAATCCAAATTAGAGATGACCATGGTGAGAAGCTTGGTCTGATGATGCCTTGTTCTAACATAGCTGTCATTTGTTTTTGAATTTCTTCTTTGTAGATTTGTGGGTATCTTTAAGATTTGGTGTAGATTGGAATGTCGTCTGAGGTTTGAATTTGATGTTTAATCTGATTAGTAAAACTTAAATTTTGGCCTTCTTTGAAGAATATATCCTCGAATTGTCTACATAATTTTGTAATTGATTTACGTTCTTCTTCATTAAGATGGCCAATCCGAATTAATTCTGAAATATTAGTGTTTGGGCTTTTGTATGCATTTTTAATTGAGAAATTATGTATTTCCAAAAATTGGTCATTATGATAAGGATGCACCTTTGTTATGGTCGTAGCGTACTGCATATAGCAGCATGCTACACTGTCAATTACTGAAACATGTTTGCCGGCCGACTGCAAGCCGACCTCGCACGCACCCGAGCTCGGGGAATTCATGCTTGTGGTTGAAAAGGGGAAGAAGACTAAACCTTGTATTGCAGGTTATTTCAATCAAGTGCGGCATGGAATTTTATTCCCGGGAAACGTAATAATTAGTTAAAAATTAAAGAAGTATTCCAGGGACTATAAATTTAATAATCTCATTTGTGTATCAAGAAATTTTATTATATAACAAAAGTAAGTAGTGTCTATATCTGACGTGCACACCACATTGCAAGTGCTAATTGATAAAGATTTCTCTCAGTAATCAAATAAAATCCGGAAAAATCTAGAGGAACGCAAACAAATCGAAAAGGGAAATCGTGAACTTTTAATCAAGGTAAGGATGATAATAATAAGTCCTTCCCCATTGAAATTTCATGGGGAGAAAATTATCCAACAGAATTACCAAAAATTGATATGGATATTTTTTTAATCAAGGAACTTAATCTCAAGTGTAAAGGCAAAAGAGCTTCTTCAGTGCTAACTGAACGGAACGTACCTACGCCTGGAATATGTACTATGAAAAGCATATTGGGATTGGTAAGCGACTGCCAATATGAGGAGAACCTATATGGGAACCATGGCCAAGTACAATTTTTATTTCATAACTATAATTCAAATTCCCCGAGTATGCATTAATAAGCCCCAGCTTAAAGCAATGTATAATGTTGGACCTGTCGCCATTAGAGATCGCGGAATAACAAAATCAAACTAGAAGACTATATTATATGTTCATAATTAAACTTAGAGTTTGTAAAGCAAGAAGCCTTGCAACAATTACGATTTCTGTTTTTAATCCGGAACGTATAAATTTAATTGTCAAGACGAATAATAAAATCGGAATACATAGACTACCATATTACATTTTCTTAATTGAACGTAGAGATTGAGTATTTGCCTAATGCTATTTGTCAAAATGAATAACAAAATTAAAGTAGCAGACTATAATATATGCATAATTAAACATAGATGTTATGAAAGAAAACGCATTACACCAAGTATAATTCCTACTCTTAGTCCGTATCGTACAGGTTGAGGATTTACCTAATTTTTTTATTAAGACAATTTTTACCTGCGGAATATGTTACAAGACCAGAATCATTTCTATTATCAAATGCAGACATTTCACATATTTTTCTAATTAATTAGTTTATTAAATTTATTCATTTATTGGTAATTAAATTATATTTAAGGAATCATATAGGCACATATTAAGCTTTTGGCTAAGTTTGAAATAAAGCATAGAAAGAAGAAAGAGAAATTTTTTTTTGAATTTTCCCTGCAGAAACAACTAACTTCGCTTTATATATATAGTGAAGAGCATATAATATGACATGGAGTCAAATTTTTAAATTAGCACATAAATCCCGATGTAAGGGTTTAAGGTTTAAAAGGTATTAAAAATGTTAATATGGAGATTCAATTTTAGATATGTTAATGTTCCTGTTGCTTCTTAAATGCTTCTAATTTTTTTCAATAAGTATCCTAATACATAAGTACTAATCTAGTAATAGATTGATGAAGTTAGGTACCTAGTAACAGAGGTAACGATTTAAGCTGTGAAAGTCTAAAATTTTTTGTATTTTTTTATTTCCATTCGAAAAACATCAGCCTGATTTAGATTTCTCATGAGAAATAGAAACCAGTGAGCTAATTAACACTTAATTTCCTAAGTTGTAAACTAGACTGCATTATAAACAGAGTGGTAATTTATTTTTCTACTTGAGTAGTCTGCTATTAACTAAGTATTAATCTACTCACCTTATGTACAGTTAGATGATTAGCAAAGCCTTATAACGTAAAGATGGTGTAAAGTTTTTGATTTCTCCTCTCACTATCCCGGTGCCTCTCGCATAAAGGTCGTCTAGGTCCACTAGTCTCTTTTTACAGGTCTACAAGAGACTCTGAAAATATCTGCCCTCAGAGTCAGTTGGGTGGTTGGGGCGTGCAATGAAGGCATACCATCTGCGCCTTCGATTTGGATGTAGGTAAGTGAAGTAAAGGTCCCTTCAGGACTGAATGTGTGCTGGCGTTTTGGTTTTAGGCACGATTGTTTTTTGATTATGGCAGGCGGCAGCGGCAGGTTTTTCGTGGAACCTCCACACACTCTCCGCCAATAGTCGAGGCGAGCTAGCGTGCCGCCCTGCAGTCAACGCTGTCCGCCGAGTGATCTGACAGCTCATGCTGGCAGTCTGGACTTCACGTCCAAGCCAATCACTCAACATACTACCATGCTCATAATCTTTTGTTATATTTCTGATAAGTTGAAAATTTCTAAAAATGAAAACCAATCTGTAGCCTTATATACACCTTCGGATATCCTTAGGCTTTCTTTGATGATTATGGGTTTAATATAGATGTCACCGGACTTGATATCGACGGGGAGGTGACAAATCAACTTATTGTTGGGTGGGACTATATTAGGTTTAGACATATAATTTGGTTTATATATCAAAGTTAAACGGGAATTCCTTGATTCAAATACAGAATTGTGTAGGTCTAATTTTATTTCAAGTTGTTTCATTAATTCGAACCCTATAAGTCCGTCAAAATAATTATGAAATTTGAAAACTAGGAAATTTAATTTTTCTTTTGTTTTGAATTCCGTAAACCCATTAAATTTTACTTGTTTTTTTATAACATGTGTATTAAAAACTGTTTTTATTTTAACTGGTTCGATTTTTTCTATTAATCGGTCTATTAGCTTGGAGTCTATGAATGACTTGATACTTCCTGTATCTAATAGGAATTTTAATAAGCTATTATCTGAGGCTCTTATGTGAATATATGGCAGTAAAAAGGCTTGATGTTTATTAATATCTAAGTAACCTATCATGTCTCCGAGGCGGCTGATAATTTTCGTCATCTATTTCGCTTTGAGCAAAGTTATTTCCGTCATAAAATTCATCTAAATTTTGATATGTTTCTGGGAAAAAGTCTTGGTTATGCGTTTCTGAAACAATATTGTCGCTACTTTCTGCAGTATTTTGATCAATATATGGAGAGTTTTGGGATCGTGTTATGTTGTTTGATTCTACATTATATAATTCCTCGGGTATAATTTTTGGTACGTTATTCGTTCTTGTAAAAGTATGGAATTTGGATTGAGGCCTCAAGTTGGTGTTCCGACTAGATGTATCCATTGGTTCGGGTTGCTGCTGAGGTCTCGTAAGATAATTATGTGGTTTAAATTGCTGAGTTGGGGGTGTTGAACTCATTTGTTGGGGTGGTCGGAAGTTGGATTTAACAAACTGAGGTGGATTGAACATTGGTTTAAAAAATGGTTTGGAACTATTTTGTGGTTTGAAATTATTTTGTGGTTGATTGCGTTTTGTAGATGAACTTTTTAGTAAGGCACAAGAGTTTGTTTGTAATGTATGTCTGATGTAGTAAGTGCTCTGTTCCTTTAGACAGTAATTTAGAGCTTCCGTTAGACTATTCGGTCTGATAGCTCTAATGGTGGACTCTAATGGTTCTCTCATTCCAGACAGGAATGTATTTAAGCACATTTCCTGATGTAATTTCTGCTTTGCTTGAATGACACTAGTATTCTCCTCATGTACCTTAACATTATTGGTCATTGTGGAGAGGATCTCAATTATTTTTGAGTAAAAGGTTTCGATTGCATCATTCTCCTGCTTGAGGAGGTGCAAATCTCTAATTAGTCTCGTTTCACTCCTCTTATCCGAGTAATGAATTATTAAATTATTTCTAATTTCTGTCCACGATACGGGTGTTCCATACATGTTGGAACTTCGTTTGCTTGTCCTACGATTTTGTTTCTAATAGCTCTTAGTATTATCTTTGCGTATGGGGTAGCATTTATGTTGGGAATCAAATTTGATATTTCCTCGACATTATTAAGGAAGTCGTAAAGGGTTCTAGTGTTGCCATCAAAGGTGGGCAAATCTTTTATCGCGTCTGGGATCCTTAAGGAATTAAATATTTCACTATGATCTACACTTGCGTTTAAGTTTGTTGCTGATTTAATAAGATTATTCGCCGGCCTATCTGTTGGATGACCGATTGAATTTTTTTTCGTTAGTTGTCATTTCAAATTATCAAAACTTATTTTATTATTTAAAATTTTATATAACGGTACGAGAATCAATAACTCTATATTCTGTAGCCTTTATTGACCCGGATATGTGCGGTTTGTACGGAGAACTGTCGAGATTATTAGCTTTGGATTTGACTTAAATTTATTGAATTTGGAGGATAATAACAGGGATGAGCAATTATCTGATACTTACCAAATCAATGATATAAACAAGATGATAAATTTCATTTCTGTAGGTATTTGAGCCAAAAGATTGAGATCTACCAAGATTTAACGACTTGTACTCTGCTTCGATTACAGTTGCGGCCAGCGAAGATTACTTCCAAATCGGCGAGTTCTGATATAATTCCACAGGTTGTGGTCGCAAATTCCTATATCGATTTCCTTTGATACTTGAAATATTTTTGATATCTTCACTGTTTATTGTATTTAATAACTCAAATTGATAATTCACAGTTTCACTAGTATCAATATTCCTTTGATACGAAATGGGTTTTCACTACTCACTTCTGAATCCTGATTTATAATTATCAATTTTATCAATTTCAATTCGTATTTTGGGTATCTTCACTGTTTATCGTATTTGATAATTCACAGCTTCATTAGTATCAATATTCCTTTGATACGAAGTGAGGTTTCACTACTCACTTCCGAATCCTAATTTATAATTATCAAAATTCGCACAACTTTTTTATCACTTAGCTGGATGCTATTTAAGCATCCTACCGACTGGACCAGTTACGAGTTAATAATAATAAATATATATATTTCGGTATTGCGTACACAAGATTGTATAATCTTTTAGAGTACAATTAGGTATGGAGCTAGATAGTATTCTAAGTTAACATTAAAAATATATCTAAGATAAAACCAAAACCAAAAAAAGATAAGAGAAGAAAATAAAAATAATAATAAGATAAGAAAAATACTATGATGTTGAAGAATTCTTAAATTATTATTATTCTGGAGCCTCAGTTGTGGAGGGAGAAAATAGTAAAATATTAAGAAAAAAAAAAATAATATTAGATGAAAGAGTTAATTCGTGTGTGCCTTAATGAACCTTCCGAAATCCCTGACACTACCCGCCGTCTGAGCTCCATGAGGAAGAGCATTCCATAAACGGGTGATTTGAACAGGATAAGAACACTCCATTACGAGTTGTTACAATTCGATGAAAAAAAAAACAGAGGAAGGAATTTAAACACAATGTCATGGTGAAAGAATTTACACTTTGATTTCCTTAATTAACCGACAATTTTTTTTTATATTATTAAGCCAAGCTCAGGGGATACCCTATGATGCAAAGCACAGCATGGCAGGAAGGAGATAGGGAAAGGATTAGGGGATATGAGGAGAGTGGCGAGGTGCCGATGTATGTCGCTTTTAAACTTCCGCAGATTGTATGCCGGAGGAAAAACAGAAGATGGTAAGCTGTTCCACATTCGCATTGTTCGGGATAAAAAAGCATCACGGAATTTTACTGTACGACCGAAAGTAATTTGAAGGGTTAAAGGATGTGCGTGGTTTGCAGCGCGAGTATTGCGTGTAGGAATCATTCTACAAGGGATTAGACTAGATATTTCATCAGAACATTGACCATGCATATAGCGATAAAGGAGCGAAAGGCATCCAACATTGCGGCGGTGCTCGAGTGAGTCGATATGACAAGTTATTGCCAAATCGCCAATGACCCTGAAGGCTCTCTTTTGGACAATATCCAATGAAGCTAAGGCTATGCGACCAGCCCCGGCCCATATATGGGAGTTGTATTCCATTCTAGGTCTAATGTAGGACTTGTAGAAGAGCACTAGATTTGACGGGCTGAAATATTTCTTACACCTTTTCAGAAATCCAAGACATTTCGATGCTTCTTTGGCAACAGAGAATATGTGGACTTGCGGATTATGTTTAATTTGTCGTGACAACGTGACTCGCGCGTGAATACTATTAATTAAAAAAAATATATATACGAGAAATGTTTTTCATTTGATATTTTACAGTTCCAGCAGTTTTCATATATTATAAAATTTTAAAACAAAAATGTCACATGACATTTAATATTATCATATTATTAAAACGAATACACAAAAATATTAATTCAAAATTGGTTAAAATCAATTGCAAGTTTTAAATCAAAATTGACTAGCTTTATTTTTAAGGTAATTAATTTTGAACCCAATAGTCAAGCCGAAAATATTTAAATTAAATTGACATATGTATAATACATATGTTGTTATTGTGAACAATAGGGCTACAGTTGTAAGTGAATTTTAAAAGCGATAATATTGGAACTGATTTCAAAATAATTTTACTTTGATTTTAAAAGACTCTGAGTGTACCTACATATATACAGGATGATTTGTAATTGGTGGTCATAAATGAAACAGGTGGTAGTTTAAAGTGTTAGTAACAAAAAATTGTATGGCATGGGCAGTGTCAACCGTTTCGGAGTTACAGAGCGGTTAAGAAAATGTGCAAGTTTTTCTCAGAACACTGCGTAACTTCCTTGCTGTACACCTTATGAAAGGAATTCTAAGATATAAGTCTGACTACACCCCTCACGTCGCTAGTTATAGGACGTCAAAGTCAAAAAATGATTACTGCTAATTTTTTTTTAATTATAACGCTTTTTCCGCCAATATGCCTGATAACTGTTACATTTCCTTGCAAGATTTGAAAACCTTGGAATGTTATCTTTCATTTGGTCCTGAACATGTACCTCCTACATACAACGGGTTTTGAGATAAACCTGATTTTGTGATGGATAATTTCATTAATTTTTATAATTTTTGCTAATATTGCGTGGATTTGCATAAAATTCAAAGTGATTTCCATCATCAGTAGCAAAATTAATGAAATTATACATCAAAAACAGGTTCACCTAAAAAACGGATGCATGTACGTAATATATGAGCCGATGAGAACCAGAGTGGCGTAAGTCAATTTTTGCATAGTTTAGAGTAAATTGATGTTTCGCACCTCGACTCATAAAAAGTTGAAAATGACAATGAAATACTGCCATTAGTAGCTGTAACTGTAAATTTTGACTTACTTCATGACGGTGCTTAGCGGGTGATGGTTAAAAAGTAAGATTTTGGTCTTGAAAATTATTGACTTACGCCACTATGATTCTCAACGGATCATATGTGTAGGATCAATAAAAGACATCTGTAGATATCTGTAACTCCTAAACGGTTGAGATTCTGCCACTCCCTCCGCATTGTTCAAAAATGTTTTTTTGTTATAAAGGTATCTTAGTATCTATAGAACTACATTCCAAAAGATTATGTGCGTGAAAAATCCCGAAGTGCTCGATTTTCGTATTTTAGCGCCACCCCTCTTACTCCGCAGCGATCTCCTTTTATGGGGGCAGTAGTAGGATGTAATTTGGGGAACTGGAGCAGGTATATGGCAGGGGATAATAAAGCATCAGATACCTGACTAGGCTAGAGTTTATTCTCGACTGCGGAGGTCACTTTTGACTACGAACATTCGAGAAGCGTCTGTTTCAGATTAAAGGTATTGAAACATTATTCATGTCCTGAATTTCTACAAACTTCAAACGCGTTTATCTCAAAGCTACATTTGTCAAGTCGGCCGAACTAACTCAAACAAATTTCAACCGATTCATTGGAAATTTTTACAGTACATTTAGAATTACGTTTTCTAAGGCAGTACGTGGGATTCTTTCATTATATTGCATAGCTACTTTCTTATAAACAATTTCCTGACGATTTTCTCATGGATAGAAATGGATAAAAAAATCCTACGTACTTCTATACTTCTGTATATATATTTAATCGAAAAAAAGTTTCGTGTCTCATCATAACTCAAAAATTATTCAACCGTTGCTCTTCCAGCAATAGAGACGTTATCAGAGAAATGCTGCACAGTCACCATTTGGACGTATATTGCGTGAAAAAATAATTTTGTGTTGCCAATTATATGTGTAATAAAACACCTTTTTTGTAGATACGATATATTGTATAGTTTCGCTGAAAAAAAATCTCCTTTTTTTGGACTGTAGAGTGGCCTAACCCCTTAATGCGATTGTTTAGACCGTTAAGATTAAAAAATTTATCTACGTGAATAAAGTGTTTAATTATTAAAGCTGTTTCGAAATTTAGAACTCCCTGAAGTACGTCGTGCATAATGTCAACCAAATAATTTTTAATAGCATGAAAATATTGTAGTTGATTGAAAATACAAGCGGAAGATACACCAGTTGCAGAAATATCTTCCGCCTCTACATCGAATTTATGTGACTCCTCATCTCTGAGAAGTCAAAAATCAATTTTGTTTGCCGTCTTCGTATTCTGCTTGTGCATTTTACAAAAGCGATAAAAGAAATTTTGCAGAAAAGCTTTCCGTATAGCCCAACGTAGAGTTAAGGCCTTTATTATCGCCAACGCAGAGAGCTAATAAAATATACTGTTTTATTTAATACCTTCTGTTTCAAGTGTTAGCGAATCTCCTTCTGTCTAAATTATTGAAGATCATTACTAAGAAAATGCAGTCTAATTTTGATCTGTATTTTGGTGAAATACACGCAGGTGATATATAAACCCCTCCAAGACTTAGATGCCAGCTCGCGATGCAAGAGGACTGTTGACTTCAAATTCGTCAAAATTATGAAATATTGGAGGAACTATACTTTTTTTTTATCAAAATTAATTAATTTCTCTTCCCAAAACTTCGTCTACATTATGTTTGATATAAGTCCGTTACGGTTTTTTAGTGAATTGACATAATTCATTGTTTCATTAAAGATATCACCACGATCAAAAAATTTGCGCAATGTATTAATAATAAAAATACAATTTTTTTTTTAACATCAATTCCATGCGTTCCTGGATTACAATAGAATTCGAAGGAGGATGTAGTTCATTTCCAGTAAGGAATTTTTTTCTTTTGTATTCTGTCTGAAATATTTACTTCTAAGCTTTCTGTTTCATTAAAAACGTTATATCTTCATAGTAGTTTTATCTTTACTTTTTATAAACTGGAGTATTATTTCTTTAGTTCGAGAGAAAATACTGGTGCGTAGGTATTTAGAAAACTTTTCAAATAAATTTTGAATCAACTTTCTGAAAATATTTTGATTATTATACATATTTGCTCCTAAGTCCAAACAATCTTTTCTAAGGTTGTCTTTAAAATCAAAATCATTATTAATTCATCAGAGCTAGAGCAATATGCACTAATACAGTTTGACTGGCACCCTGAAAGCACGACTTCAGGGTTTACCACTACAATCATTATTTTTTTATTCTATCGGTGAAACTGCATGTGCTTTAGCCCGTAATAATGCACTGAATCACTACGAACAGTTCTATGCATGAAATGAAACAAAATGAAAATCGAGATATATTCCCTCTCGCTCATTATTATACCCTTGATGAAATCTATAGGGTATACATACTAAGTTTGTCATTCCGTTTGTAACACCCACTGACTTATAACAATGGACTGAGCGATTTACTATTTTATGTGGCACAAAAAATATTGTGTTTCTGTATATGACCGTTAGAGCACCCTTTAAAACGTTTATTACATAAAAATATGTAAAACTCAACCAATCAGATGAAATTGTACACTCGTAAATCGAATTAAATTAAAAAAAAAAATTTTCTTGTGTCCAAGTGATATTTCAATCGTTTATAAGCACTCTTATAAGAAATTAAACTAATTCCGACTTTAATATTCAAAAGTTATTCTTAACTGAATCCTGCGTATGGGCAAGAGAGACGGTGCATGGTAAACACTATCTTTACCTTATTCTTTCTGCGGTGATTGCACTGCAGCCAACATAAAAACATCAAATGGCATAAGTAAACGTTCAGTAAGCAATATTTTGTGTTGGTAGCTCCAACTCTGCCATAGGGCGAAAGAGAGAACTGTAAAACTTGTGCCATGCTTTCCTATAGGAAAATGGCAATACGCTCAGTCCATTGTTATAAGTCAGTGGTAACACCTCGAAATAATGATGGTAGAGTAAAATGGGTTGGACTCCCACGCATAATGTTAAAAGTTATTTTGATTTTTGCATGTCCGTCTGTCTGTCTGTCCGTCTGTCCGTCTGTGCGCATGATAACTCGAGAACGCGTATACCTAAAGAGCTGAAATTTTGTAAACGGATTTAAAAAAAAAAAGTAAAATTAAGTTCGAAAATAAGACAAATCCGACAACTCCTTCGTGGGGTTGCCATACAAAACTTTCGTTTTCCACTATATATTTGGACACTGCCTGAGAACGCATCGATATAGAGAGCTGAAATTTGGTACATGGTGTTTTCATTATACTAGCAAATAAAATTTAAAAAATGGACTAAATCGAGCAACTCCTTCTTTGTTTTGACATATAAAAACTTAAGTTCAAGACATTTTTATTGTACTAAAAACTTCTTCAGAATACGAAATCCTATAAAATTGGTTACTATAATTTTATCTGTCCGACAAACCGTGCTTGAAATATATGCAAAAAACCACTTCAAAAATCAAACTTGCACAGAAGGGTGACAATACGAAATTTCATACGTGCATTCATCTAGAATATCATAAGAATTGGTCTTAGACCAATTCTAGCGTTTTTACTTGTTATATTAGCGGTTTAGTTCAGTATTCATATCTCTTCATGAATTCATAGAGAGATAACGTATATTGATAGATTTGTCTCATTCTAATTGGTTTACATCTCTTCAGGGCTTGTAAGGTAGTTTTGAAGTACATTGCATGAAGAAATTCAGAGTTCGTTTCCAGTTAAATCCATTGGAAGTGCGTCTGAGAGACACATTTGACATATCAGTAATAAATTGGTAATAATTGAGAAACAGATTGTTAATTATAATAAAAAAAAGTTATACAATTACAGACAATCTATCGTTTTAAAGGTTCACCAAAGTAAATTGACAAGACCATATATATATTTTATAGCCATTGACTCAGTGAAAAGACTATACTCTAGAGGTACTGTTGTGATGAGGATTCATAACTTACTAAATGTAATTAGTAAAGTATTACATACAGGGTTTCCCGTAAGCCGACGTCAAGCCGGAACCGGGTGATAGACCAAATCATAAGAGTTACCAGAATAATATAAAAAAAATCCAAGTCATGTATTTTTTAAATTATAGACATTTCTTTTGTTTTCGAGAAAATGTACACCCTATGAAGGTGTTTTAGCTCCTGTTGCTATAAATCTTTACTTTTTTTCAATTTTATTTTTCTTATGTAATCCCGAATAGTGCTTATGTAACCTGCTTTAAATTCTAAGCCAACTGCTCCAGCTTGGAAGAAAATGTCCCATTTTGCTGAAAAAATATATACTACGCCAGTTTGGCAAGTAACTTAAGTTGACGCATTTAATAAGGATTCTAAAATGATATAATACTTGCTACATTATTTCTTAGATTACGGGTAAAAAAAATTTTTTGTTCAAGAAACCCAGTTTCGAAAAATTTCTTCTTACACTAAAAATGATTCTAGTGTACCCAAAGCTTGCCTTAAGAGCGTAATTTTAAGACTCTAGTTTGAGTGAGATGGAGAGTCATTGCATGAAGTGCGAGTGAGCCAGATAGTTTCTTTCATTTAAAACTACTTACCTAAAGTTTCACTAACAACAACAACAACTGTAGGCTGCAAGGTCAGCTTAAAATTTTTTAATCTTTGCGGATTTCTCTCAAATTTCGTTCATAAGATTTTCATTCAATAAATTAAAATTCTAGAAACATTTTTGTTACCTTAATGGTAAGAATAAATGAATTTACTACCTCTTCTCTGGTAAACTTGATGTTTTATTGTCCATGATTTCTTCTTCTACAATATGTTGCACCATAAAGGAAACGTGGCAAGACTAGAAGACTGTTTGACACGTTATTGAAAATGCTGGTATATTCCAAAAAGCATTCCAACTTTGCTTTTTCAATCAGTTTTAAATTTAATCCTGGCGAAAACTTAAACAAATGGTATGCTCAGGGTGAATACTTTCAAAATCATCGGCTAGTAAATAGGACTCTTTACTGCACGGAATGTATTCGAATATCCATTTATACTTAATTCCGATGTTAACGATTTTAAATTACTTCTGTACTCGAAAGTATCTCTCCAATACAATTTGATTTTCTCCCAGGGCTAAAAGCTATTCTTTAGAAAAAGTTTTTTCCAGTGATATCATCGAGAATACAGTTGACTTCTTATTTTTTTTTTAATATACTGTAGCATTCCCACAATTTACCAGAAGCCAATGTTTTCGTTTTTGGTTGATAGGGAATGAAATATATGGCTATATTTTTTAAGGAAATAATTCTAAGAGGTCTTTAAGTAGAACTTCAAATCTCTCCCTAGATAAGTTGAAAGTTTCTGTGCTTTCAAATGCTTTTTGAATTATTAGGTTAGCAAGTAAGTTTCGTTCCCTACGATCTAATTTGTTGTGCGTTTTATAATAATTTTGGACAATAAGCCCATTTGCACATTTTAAGTAATCTTTTACTTTGTTTGTACATGACCAAACTGAGATGTTGATGGTTGGTCGTATAGCAGAGAAGATGCGATAATCTAGAACGAATTTAAATGTGCGAAAAATAAAAAATTTTAAGGATCCCACAATGAAGAAAAATCAACCTTGTCGCTTGTTTTATTGGTTGCAGCACCTGAGTCATTTAGTAATAAGCAATCGCCTTACATAACAATTACCGTGCAATGTTAATTATTATCATAATCCTCGAATGAAACACTAAGCGCTCATCGCAACTGTTGGGCTAATCAGCAAAATAACCAACGGTTGCAGAACATTTCCATGCGAGGTAATTGTTTAGCAATCGCTAATTATTCTGTCAGAATGTGCCTTTGGCTGTTGGAAAAATCTTCCGTATATTGGGCCATAACATCCCTGCCCCCTTGAAAAAACTAGTTTCCAAGGGGAATTAGATCTGGAGTGCGCAATTAGTTTTAACTACAAACTGAAAACAATTTACTTCTCGTTCGGTTCAGATTCCTTTAAGCATTTTCAATATATCTACATACATCAAATTAATTCCCTTACTTTCTTATTTTATCTTTTCTTTCACATTTGCTTTCTTTATGTTTTTTCTTCCCACATTTAATTTCTATTTTATAGTCTTCTTACAACATATCCAATTTATTTAATATTTTAATTTCTTTCTTAGGTATTTTTTTATGCTGTTTTCTATTTCACATTCTTATTTTATAGTTTTCTCTGTTATATTTTTTATAGTTAGGGGAATATTTCACAACACATATACCATTCTTAACTTCATCATTGATTAAAATAAACAAAATTGCAGTCAATTATTACTTAACTAATCAAACATCACTTCTTCTTTCTTCGTTTTCTTTTACAGCATTTTACATTACAAGCTTACTTAACGATATTATTTCTTTAAACGTTTCTTCTTTACTTTTTAAATAATAACTATAATCTTCTTGCTCTTAGGATAAGGATTGCTATTATACATTCTTATTTATTTATACTGTTCTTTCTGTTAATATAAACAAGCTTCCCATATCGTATAGATATCTTAATTTTTACATTACATACTTACAAATTTACTACTTCGCTTAATATAAGAATACCTTGACTTGATGGTAGGAAAGTATGGTCTGGATTCGCTGCAAGGGTGATATCATGTCAATGGGTCAGGTCGAGCTCGACGTCTACTTCGACTTGCTGCTGTTCTGTATTATGAGTTTGGGGTATGTCTGTTCTATGGTAGGTAGAACATCTAATCTGCTGCTTGGTCTGAGCTTGCTGTTCTAAGTCCGTTTCAGCACTTTAAAAATTAATTGGACTGCTCTTATTCAACTTGCAGCTATTGTTTCCTTTGCTGTAGTATGCACAAAGTTTACATCTGGTAGTGAGCGATTATTCAATTCCGACGTTCAAGACGTTTTGTAACTTATCAATCGGAATTATCAGAGCATTTTTATTTGAATGCTAATTTGTTCCATTAATTATTTCGATAGAATATTTTAATATGCACTCCGTTTCTTGAAAATTTTAAGATGTGATCATAATAATTTGTGATTACAGACGGCTTTTTACTTTCATTTCAATAAACATCTCAAAGAAAACCGTTGCTCCGAGGTTCAGTGATTGGAACGATTGATAATAATATTTGTAAAAATATTATTTGTTTTTTCTTAGGGATACGATGGAGTTCTCTCAATTATATCGAGAGCCCATCCATACCGAAAGAACATTGTTTAACATCGACATAAAATTCTCACCTAGAAATTTCGAAAGTCCATTTTTTTTCCTAGTTTTCCAATTGAATTCTCTTCTGATATGAAACTACATTTTACTGGGTTAACTTCCAAATTTGTGTTCATATCTACGCAAGTTAAATAATTAGTCCAGGCCTCCGCATATCCATGTTGTTTCTCTCATTTCCCTATTTCAGCTGTATAGTTATGAAAGTGTTGCTCTTGCCTGAATATCAGAACATTCCGCATCCCAGTTGCCATATTTATCTGCCATTTTTTAGGTCTATCTCCATCCAGTTCTTAAAGCTAACGCTACACTATTTTTATAATTTCCTATTTGTATTGCATCTTTCTTAACCCCTAAAATATACTATTACAGTTGCTATTATAAATATTTTCTCTTTTTTTCTACGTTATATTTTTCTTTATTTTCATTGCCCACATTTATTTTCATTACTCTCTTGTTTTTATTCTTTCTTTCCTTATGTATGATTTCAAACTTTTGACTTTCATATATTTAATATTCTTTTAACTTTATCATTCCTTTCTATTTCTTGTCAACTAATATTTCTCATTTTTTCTCTCTTTCTTTTAAATTTCCCATTCCTTTTTTTTTAATTTTCATTATTTACGTAATAAAAAAAAAAAATATTTTTTCTAATTTCTTTAGATATTTTTCTTAAAACACATTTCCTTACTTTTACATCTGAAAATTTACCTTACTGACTGAGTCCACTGGGTTATTCTTATTCCTCATTTCCATCTCTTTCTTCTGAAACTAGAGGGAATTTGATGGAAATTTGTTCGGTTAAGTTGCCCTATTCCTGGGCTATAACCGTTATTTACCTTGTACAGCCTGGCCAATCTTAGCGTAATATTTTTCCGGTCGAATCCATTTCGAATCGACGCTACCGTACCTGTTTGATAATGATATTTTTGTTACCTTAATTTACTCTTTTGACGCAAGATCCCTTGAGCTCGCCGTCGTTGCAGATTGAAGTTAGTACTACCTTTTTGGTCCATACAGGTCTTGTGGGAAACTTACGTGGTTCGTGTTGTTCACACAAGAAGTTTGGTGCTTTTACAGGATATGCTCTTGCATTAGCCATTCTTACAATTGCAAGTCTATCCTTCAGACTATTTCCGCTATACCAATAAGTTTTCAGTAGTCTCCTCCCCTCACCAAATTCACATTATGAAGTCTCGCACTGTCGTGATCTGTCTCTACAATACCTGTCTTAGCTTTTCATTCGTTGTCTTTTTTATTAACACCTGGACTAATGGGTTTCTGCTATGCTCCTTTCAACCTCCTCTATTCTAGCTTGTGAAGGATTTCCTTGACTGCTGCTTTGCGAAGCTGTGTATCCTACTTGTGCACAAGCTGCGAAATTTCCACAAGAAGCATTTGGTACAATGCCTTTGCTGGCGGCTTGTATTAACAGCTTTATATTAATGCAGTCGATAATAGCTCTTTCACTGAGGAAATCTATTCCAAGGATGCCATCGGCTGGAATTGAGTCTGTGTCACCAATGGCGTTAAATTGACAAGCCTGCTGACTATTCCCATAGATGGCACAAGAAGTAGATGTCGCATACAGTACCAAAAAAGTATACAAAATTTATATGGCGGGGTGGTCCATTCCGGAATGGACCACAAGATTTAAAATGATGTATGCGTCGAGTGATTCATATTTTTTCGTATCTGAAGTATGGAAGAAGTCGGTTAAATGTATAAAAAACTGCTATTATAAAAATATTTGCTTTTGGCATGCTCTACAATATGTTATGGTCCATTCCAGAATACACTACCCATTTCACAATCTGTATACTCTGTTTTAGTATGCCATGCGACATCTAGTTCTTGTGCCATCTATGCTATTACTTACTTGTAAATTTGCGTCACAAATACCTAAGGAGGTCGTAGTAAATCCAAACAGTCCTCCAATTCGTATTTTCTGGTTTGTCTGTATCGGTGTATTGCTTTTTATTATATTGACCTTAATAATGTTACATGTTGATCCAGTCTCCACCAAAAGCCTTTATTTACCTTCTAGTGTTCCCTTCCTGAATGGAATTTGTTAGGCTCTTTTGCCTATTGTCATGGTAAAGCAGTCAAGGTTCTTGTACCTTGGCTGTTCATGGTAGTGTATCAGGCGCTTGTACCTGTACACTTAGCATAAGACTGATGACTTCTGAAAAGGAATTTGTTAAATAAAAACACCTAACTCTTACGATTTTAAAAAGACAATAAAATATTTAATTTTCCGCATCTTATTTATATAAATTACAATTTGTTGTGATTGCACCTTTTCACTCATTGTGCAATTCCCACGGTACATACCTACATACATCATTTTACAATTCATAATTCACATAATTCGCAGTGTCATCTGACGCCGAATTCCACCCGGTGACAATGAAATTTGTGTCTTAAACGGCTATGTGGGAAAAATTTTTGCATTGCAAGCTTTTTGTTTGCCGTGGGTAATGATCACGATAAGTGAAAAGGTGCTATGACGGCAAAATAATATGAAATTAACTTGGTTCAAATTTTACGCGAAATACATCGGAATTTTTCTTAAATCTAAATATTCTCCCCATTGAAACCGTTGTTATGTTCGTACCGAAAACAACCTTAATAGTTATTTTATTCCTGATTGCGAACATCCATTGATTGGGATTATTTAATTGGATCCATTGAGGCTCATATTCAGCGTTAATGATGTGACATTTTGTTGTTGGAGGTATATCGTTCATTAAACTCACTTCACAGCTGCTTATACTTGAGCCTTTTTTGTAGATCGGGTGAGTTTGCTTGCACAAGTGATGATTTTCCTTGATAGATATGCAGGATTGCAGTCCCTGTTCCGTGAGCGGATAATATTGATCACGGTGTGGGTCGATGATCAAAAATTTGGAAGATGGTTTGGTCGAAATAAAGGTGTCATTCATCAGTGCAGGTATGGGTATTCGGAATAGTTCGAACTTCTCGAATGATAATAGAGGCAGTGTTATTTTAAATATTACATGTCTTGCGGTGGCTCGTGCGGCAGACTTCATTAAGCTATATAGCTCTAGTACATGCCCTGAAGGTAACCTCAGAGTTGGAGGTAAGTGGCCTCTGATTTGAACTAGTTCTTGCTTTAGTTGAGTTGCGGGCTAATCTGTCCGTGATGAGTGTCAGTCAGAGCTCGTTGAATGTTTGAAACTACGGGGACGAAAGTGATGTAAATAAGCTAGTCAATTCTTCTTGGTATAATTTTTCTGAAGCAAAGTTGGTGAAGTTGGAAAATAAATTCAGTTGTACCTCTACTTCCTTAAATTGTTGATTGATTTATTCATAATTCTTCTTCATGATATTCACAGTTGCCTCGATTATTGTCGTTTGATTTTTGATAGGGTTGAGTAGATGCTCTTCATTTGATTTAACGTCTTCAATTGTTTGAGACATTTTCTCAGCATACTCTGAATCCAGAGTACCGAATAACGCATTTACAATATTTCAAATAAAATTTACCGCTCCTCGCCTTGTTCGCGTAGATGAAGATGGTGGTAATAGAAATTCGTTGTTACTGGCTATTTCGTCTATCACATGGTCTAGTTATGTCGTAATAATAGTGCAACTTGTTTTTTTGTTAATCTTTTACAGAGGTCATGTAGAATTCGACTTCCATTTAGTACTCCTTCAAATTCACTTCACTCCACTCCACTCATATCGTAATACACAATCAAATCCCATTCATTTGAGATTGTACTGGCTGATCCCAAATTTTCAAAACGTAGACCTGGGCTAGATTTGAAGTGGGTTGACTCGAAAATTCCTGTTAGAAACAAACAGGTGAAGAGTATAGTGCGTATGTCCCAACGAGAGTCGTGCCCTTTTTCTTGGGTTTGTATGTATATCAAATGAACGAGTGTCCTGTGTCGTTGTAAAGCTTGCGCAAGTAGCAACCGGTTGATTGCCTCCAACGTCATTGGTTCGTGTTAATTCAATTGTTCTAGTTATCTCTTCATCTTGGCTTGGAAGAGGTGCAAGTTTATGTATAGGCCTGCGATAATGGTTTTCCCAACTCGAACATCCGCCACTGGAGCCAAGCCATCATTTCCCTTTATAACCTTGATGATTCGCCCCAGTAGTCATTTTAATGAGGGCACGTTCTCTTCTCTGATGATAACAAGCGTGTCTGGTTGGATATTTTGACTGGGATGCTTCCACTTATGACGTTGTTGAAGTTCGTTCAAATATTCTCTAGACCATCGTTTCCAGAATTCGTTTTTTTAGATATGAGACTAATTTCCACCTAGTAAGGAGGTTTGCTCTTTCAGGCGTTGCATGTGGATCGATGTTACTGGTGTCAATGCTGAGAGATCATTGGGATCGGAGGACAATGGAGTTATTGGTCTTGAATTCACAATTGCCTCAATCTGAACAATGACTGTCTCTAACTCTTCATACGTCAATGCTGCATTAGCTACTGTTCTTTTCAAAAGATATTTTGCTGACTTCAAGGCAGCTTCCCACTGCCCGCCGAAATATGGGGCACGTGGGGAATGAAGTGGAAGTCAATTCCATTGGATTCGCATGCGGTAGCTATTTCTAGTTTTGATTTGTGTGAATAAATAGACTGCTTTAATTCTTGCAGCTCATTTCTAGCGCCAACAAAGTTAGTAGCATTATCGCAGTATATATTCCTTCGCCTTGCCATGAATCGCTTTAATGCTCACAAAAACTTCTAGAAGCGTGGCCTTAGTTGCAAAGCAATATACGTTTTTGTGGACGTTTTCCTCTTGTTATAAAGTGTATCCACACTGGTCCGCAAAAGTCCACGCCTGCATTTATGAATGGTTGCGCAGATTGAACTCTATGTGGTGGTAATGTTATGGAACTATGCTGAGTGATTGGATTGGACGTGAAGTCCAGACTGCCAGCATAAGCTGACAGATCACTCGACGGACAGCGTTGACTGCAGGGCGGCATGCTAGCTCGCCTCGGCTATGGGTGGAGAGTGTGGGGAGGTTCCACGAAAAACCTGCCACTGCCGTCTGCCATAATCAAAAATTTTGTGCCTTTAACCAAAAACGCCGGCACACATTCAGTCCTGAAAGACCTTTACGTCACTTACCTGCATTCACATCGAAGGCGCAGATGTTATGCCTTCCTTGCATGCCGCAGCCACCCATCTGACTCTGAGGGCAAGAGTTTTCAGAGTCCCTTGTTGACCTGTAAAGAGACTAGAGCAGACCTAGACGACCTTCATGTGAGAGGGCTCCAGGAAAGTGAAGGAGGAAATGAAAAGTCTCTAAGTCATGACTACGTTATAATGAGGCTTATATTTCTGTTGGGAGTACCACATTTTTATAATACCATCGCTAATTTCCTCCTTACCTAATTCTACAATACAATACAATTTTTTCCTAATAGAGCGAGTACTACTATAAGGCTTTTACCAATAATTTAAACGTACTGGAATAAAAAAAAAATAAATAAATCCTCATCTAAGCTTCCACACTTTCATATTATAGGTATGCGGGATTGATCTCAGCACAATGG
This sequence comes from Dioctria rufipes, assembly GCA_963924295.1. Taxonomy (NCBI): domain Eukaryota; kingdom Metazoa; phylum Arthropoda; class Insecta; order Diptera; family Asilidae; genus Dioctria; species Dioctria rufipes. Next base: position 139,223,814 of record OZ002740.1, read on the forward strand.
TATTTCTGGACCCTTTGTTTCCCTTTTTTTTCTTTTTTTTTCAATTTTTCAGTCTACAAATTTATACCATTTTTCCTTTTTGTTATAATCTTTCAGGGTTCAATTTATTTCTACGTTTATTATATCTTTTTCCCCATTTTTTTCTTCTACATATATTAAATCAAAAGAAAATTAATAGTAATGAAAGCGCTGCATTTTAATTTGTACCTAAAATAATTAATAATTTACATAGACAACAGAAGTCGTAAAAAAATGAGGTATCTAACTCAGAAAATTTATTATTTGAATATAAAAGTATCTTAACGGAATTTTGGTAAAGCCAAAATTACAAAAAAAAAATAAATTAAGAAAATAGCATTTCAAGCGGATTAAAAGTCCTTTCTTTTCATGGTTCATACCCTTTTTCATTCAAAGCAAGTTTGTTTTTCATTATCGTAATTAAAAACCTATTATCAGCTCAATAAACGTCTGTGTTTACTTCAGATATGTTGTTTGTTTGTTATTATTTATCGTGTCATTAATTTCTTTTACAAGTGAATCAAATGGTGATTCCAATATAAGAAAATTTAGGATGTTCCGCTGACAAGTGCTTTCTTTTTGGTTTCACTATTACGTTTTCTTTTTCTTGAGTTTTATTGCTCTTTGAACGTCGCTCGTCTACAGAGCTAAGGGATGTTCCTTAAAATTCGAATTTGACGTATGTGCGAGATGGCGACTTGTTTATGTTTCAGTATTATTGGATTCTTTCTTTTCGTTTTCAAATATGAAAGTACTGGAATAAACCTAAATCGCTATTATAGTGCATTGGAATATAGTCTTACTATCTTTCTGAAGGTTGTAATCTAGTACTGAATTAGCCTCATGAGAGTCTTTCACATAATACTTAGTTAAGTTAGCACTGAATATCTTCCCGTAGGCAATTGCAAAAAAAACTTATGTTATAATTAATGTAAATTTCGTGTGACTAATTTCACATAATCTCTAATTATGCTCAAATGAATATTTAATTTCATGAAATTGCAAAAAACTTAGGTTATGACTATTTCAAAAGCAATCTAAGTAAATTCTATGTGACTAATTTCGCAAAATCTCTAATTATGTTCAATTGAATAATTTCAATCGATATCTATTTAATTTAAATTGGACTAGTTCGTTTTATAACTTACAAAAAGAAAAACTCTATCAGAGTAAAATGCACTAATAATAAAATGTGGTACTTATCAAAAACAGTTATCCTCCGTGCGTACAATGTTGACAATTCCGTGTCGCTTTTGAGGACGTTTCATATTCCAGAAAACGTGCCCGATCCTGATGGCCATTGCAATGGCCCTCTATTCATTGGAAAATCTGTATGTTTGTATTGCGCGTCAAAAGTGGTCCTTTAGGACTAAACTCTTTGGGGGCCAATTCTGTCTTCTATACAGCGAGATTCTCGCCAACTTTAAGCTATTTGCGGTTGCCGGACGGGTAGAAATTGATGGAAAAATGTTCATCCGCCTGTTCTCTTGTTTCCAATGCAGCAATTGCTTGAGGACATTCAAGGGGATATTTGCGGCGTCCTATAAAGGTTCCGCTAGTTCGCAATCAAGTGTCAATCACTAAAAATTGATATACTCTTAATCGATCTTTATACTCCCGGAATATACAATTGTAAAAATTTCCAAAACTTTACCTGTGATAGTTTGTCCTTTATTGGTTAAATCTCTTCCGATATTTGTGGATCACATTAGTGTCTTTTTTACTTTGCACTTTGCCTTTCGCAAACAGAAGGAAGACAAAACTCTTCTTCTTCCTTGTCACAATCAGCATGCCATACCGAGCTCGTTCGTCGAGTTTTCGGTGTGTTCAGCAGTCGGTTTAACCAAAGGCCGGCATACATGCTGCAGTATTTCTCAGTGCAGAATATTGCTATATGCAATATGCTACGACCATAACAGGGCAGAGTGGTCTAGACCATCCGTGGTTCAGACAACGCTGAAAAATGGTCGACTGAGCTAGCCGGTCTTAAACATAGGCCTCATCGCTGCGGGCGCCCAATGTGTGTCTCGACCCACGATCCAATGAGCATTCCTCACTTGTACTCGATTACGACTGTTGCCCTTGCTTGACTGATGACGCATCGAGGACACATCCTTGAGGTCTCGTCAGTCTTTGATCAGACCTCGACATCTTTTTCCGTGTTGGAAACCAAATTTACATCGACAAGCTGGTAACCTAAAAAATCCAGCCGGTCGATGTCTCTTTGCCGTCCTTCACCGAGATGCAGAGGAAGCCTCGCGATCAGTAACCTAAACAAATGATCGCTAAGCTTTCGCGGCACAACATTTCGCTCCGATGTCCGACCGCTGATTGTTCAAGGGTGTGTCCCCAAGGCGTCGTCGAAGTGGAGACGTTGTCGATTTCATTTCCTAACTTGCTAACAGCCGTATACAGGATTGGATTCCAACAGGTATATCACTCACCATTGACGGGGCAATAGGAGGGCTCCGCGATATCTTATAGTTTACCAGTGAATCTGGCTGGATGCCTTCTTAGGCCTACCAGGATCTAGATGTAGTACTACTATGTCGGACGGTTGCCGATTAACGAAATGTTGTGGGCTGACAGACAAGGAAAAATCCTCCTAATGAGGACGATCGGGAAGGGACTATAAAAAGGTTATCTACTCATAAGGGGTAGAGGTGTGCCGATGAGATTGAATTCCAACAGCTATGTCACCCACCATTGACGGGGCAATAGGAGGGCTTCGTGATATCCTATAGTTTACGAGTGAAGCTGGCTGGATGCCTTCTTAGGGCTACCAGGAATAAAAGTTACAGTAGATAGATGACGCTTCTAGAATGGATATCACTGCCTGATGTCTTTGGCGTGGTAGACTCCTAAGGGTTTCCCCTGCAGATCTTCAAGCTCGTATAAGGAATTTCCTTTCTTGGCTCTAACCCGACACTTGATAATTGTTCGTCCCAGTTTAGCACTAGTTTGCTGTTGGAAGTTGCTTTGAGCAAAATTCCGTCTGAATACCTCTTGACCCACTCTGAAGTCAACAGGCTTCGCCCTGAGATTAGAGGCTCTTGAATCCTGTTCGAACGCATTGTGTAAGTTCTCCAGCACTCTCGCACGGATCAATCTCATTTTGTCTTCAGCAACTTCTCTCAGAGGCTCGTTAACAGTCCCAAGGCTCCTCAAGATAGAATAGGAGCTGCCATGTTCAATCATTTGCTGACCGAAAAGTGTTCGATAAGGAGAGAAACCAGTTTCTTGGTGGAAAGAGCTCCTGAGGGAGCTCGCTATCTGGCTCAGCTTCTAATCCCATTTTGTGTGTTCCTTCCAAATATATGCCCTAATCCCTGTTTACTCTCTCTGCCGTTCGCAAGTGCTTCACCCCATACTTGTCCAGTAATCTGGTAAACTTAGCCGAGCAAAACTGGACTCCATTGTCAGAGACGATCGTTTCCGGGACTCCGAACACGTGGAACACTGCCGTTTCGATGAACTGGCACACATTGAGTGTAGATGCTTTTCTCATAGGTTTGAGAATCGGGAACTTAGAAAAGTGGTCAAGAACTATTAAGATGCAGACATTTCCTTTCACTGACCGAGGATATAGACCCAGAAAATCAATATACAGCTTTTGCCATGGTCGTTCTGTCACAGACTGGACTCTCATAGGTGGTCTCAGAATGGTATTGGGAGCCTTAGTCTCTTTACACACGTCAAAGGTGCCTACGTAGTTTCTGACATCAACTGTCATTCGTGGCTAGTACAAGTGTCTTCTCAGACGCTCCAGTGTTTTCCCTATACCTCCGTGAGAAGCTAGTGGCGGATCATGCGCTCTTGAAATAACATCGGAGACAAGCCCTCGTGGAATCCAAAGCTTCCAAGCTTCTTCCTCCTGAATCGGATCGCCTGTTCTCGGAACAGTCCGAATATAAACGAAGCCATCATTGACGCAAAGATCTGGTAGTTTTCCGGAAGTCGTTTTAACCTTATGCCTCAGTTCCTCATATTCCAACGAGTTGAAATATGGCGAACTAAGGTCAACTTCCGGGCCAGGATCTTCGTTTGTGAACAGGCTGTTACAATGAATGCGTGACAGCGCATCACGGACGACGTTCAGGCTTCCTTTTCGGTGCTCAATAGTGAAGTCGAAACCCTGAAGATTCAAACTCCACCGAGCAAGTCTACCGCTGAGGTCCTTTTGAGACATCAGCCATTTCAAGCTCGCATGATCCGTCACTATCTTGAACGGCATGAGTTCTATGAATGGACGGAGCTTCTGTACGTTCAAGATTGCAGCTAAGCATTCTTGCTCTGTGACGGTGTAATTTCTTTATGCTGAGTTCAACTTTTTCGAGACATAGGCTATTGGCTTCTCGTGGCCATCGTCATCTAGTTGAAGCAGCCTTCCTCCAATAACTTGCTGGCTCGCATCGCACTGGATAACGAATGGTTTGGTGAAATCTGGGCTCACTAGCAACGGAGCAGAAGTAAGTTTTTGCTTTAAAAGATCAAGAGACGTCTGGGCTTCAGGTGTCCATTTGAACTGACTAGGGTTTTTCAAGGTGTCTGTAATGGAGGCAGTTAAATCAGCATAGTTCGGGATGAACCGTCTATATCATCCCGCCATACCTAGTAGGCGTCGGGCTTGCCGAACAGTTTTAGGTGACGGATAGTCAGCTATGGCTGAGATCTTATCTGGGTCAGTCCTAATTGCTCCTTTCCCGACTATGAAACCCAAGGATTTAGTCTCCTGAATGCAAAACTTACTTTTCTCAACGTTGATAGTGAGGCCAGCCTTCCTCAAACAATCCACTACACGGGATAGCAATGTGAGATGAGAGTCAAAGTCTGATGACTATGTAGTACAACTGGAGAGCTCCAATGATTCTGGCTCTCCTCTAAAACATCCAGTGATAGCATTCGCTCTAATTCAGCATCTACCAAACTCTGTACTGCCAGTGAAATCGGATAAAACTGCTGTTTTATCGGAGTCACGTCATTCGTTTCAATCTTGTGAGTGACCAACGATGTCTTTCCCAGGCCTAAAGAGGCGAAAGAAGGGAAAAGCTGTTTCGTAGCTTCTAGACGCTGTTGATCTAGACTGGAAAGAGCATGGCAGTCGGTGTCAGGAGTAGCTAGTAAACTTGGTGTCACTTCTACAACTATACCTAGGACGTCTGGAGCCAACCCAAATAGACGCCAGAAGTCTATTCCTAGATATAGTGCCTGTGTGAGCCCAGGAACCACGTAAAAACGCACGTTTTGGGTCTTACCACGGAAAGTGATGTCCAAGTTCACATGACCATGCGCAGTCGTCATGGCACCATTCGCTACTTGAACCTGTGTCCGATACCTCTTCCACTCAACCTCTGCTTCCGCAAGCTTCTCTAAAGCTCTCTTGCTTAGAATACTGACAGTGGCACCACTATCAAGTAATCCAGTCTCAGTTCGCCCGAGCAGCTTTACTTCGGCATACGGTCGAATGTCGTCTGGCATCGACACGGAAATCTGTGCCAGTTTTTTTCTTTCCAGTCTCATCCGTCGATAGTATTCCCGCCAACGAACGGTAGATGTTTTCTTTCTTGGTCTCATATCCAGGTCAGAATACATAATGTCAGCAAACTCCGCTACTGAGGAGAAGATTCGGTCTCTTACCGCATTATATTTCTGCAGACGCGTATGATATGGCGTCAGCGGATGTACAACAGGCTCACGCCCACTCGTCAGAACAGAGCTTGGTGGCCGTTTCAATACAGAAATGCCATGTGTTATCGGGACATCGAAAATTAAAGACTCTTCCAAAGAAGTGTCTAATAATGGCATGGGCTCCCCAGAGGTGGAAATGGGAGCTTGAAGATCTGCGGAGAAGTCTATCAGGTTCTCTGTCTCTATCAATCGATCGTTAAGTCTATCAGGTGGTTTGCTGATATCATCAGAGTCACTGAGTGATATCAGTGGAAAATTCGTGGATTCGTCGTTAAGGTGTGCTAATGGAGCGGACTTTCCTCCTTGTTCAAGGATTGAACTGGAGTGTTCGTTACAGTTGGTGCTCGGGACGTTGACGCTGGTCGAGAAAAGGTGGTGGTATTCCCGACCCGTCTCTCGTTTTTCTGTGCACAGTGCCCGCAGTTGGGCTTAAAAATATTCTTGCGCCCGCATCCGTAGCAGAACACTTGCTGTCTCACTTGCAGGCAGTCTTGATAGAAATTACCTTGCTGATCGCAATTCCAGCACACTACTGTGTGTCTGGTCGAAATGGCTGACACGTCGCCTAAGCTAGTGTCACTGCCTGTTGCTATTGACAAGTCGGGGTTTAAGGTCTGGAAGTCGTCAATCTCGTTTACTCGTTGGTTCCGGTAAAGGTTCCAACTACCAGCTGTCTCAGTTCGTAGCCACGTGGCTTGAATTCGAGTAACGAGCGATCTTAACTGTCCTATAGTATCGGTGGAATGCAGACATATCTTCTCCTGGATCTCAGGCAGTAGATTAGACTTGACGATTTCCAAGAATTCTTGATATTGCATGGCGCTTTGCAATTGGTCACGCAGCAACACTAAATGGTGGTGGTACATGGCGATTAGTTCACCACGCTTCTGCTTTCGCGACATCAGCTGCAATCGGATTTTCAAATCATCTTTTGGCACTCCCCATTCAATCGACAATCCAGTTCTAACAAATTCCCAAGTTGGAAAAGGGTTGTGTCTTAATAGTGACCAGTACCAGTCCTTCGTTGGTCCCGTCAACAACATGAGCATGTTCGTAACAAGGAGATCAAAATCTCCTTCTAGAGTGGAGTGCGTGGGCGCTTCGACTCGTAAAATAAATTCCTCTACGGAAAGCTCGGAGCTATTGCCATTGTATGTCAGGTTCCATCTTCTGATAGGACTGCCTGATCGTCGTTGTCCTACACTCGCCGGGATACGATGATATGAAGCTGGTGGAGGTTGCATAAAATTCGGTCTAGGCTGACCACTAGGCTGACCAAGAGGTGATGCCGGCCTGTTAAACGACTGCATATGTATGTCGTTGAAATCGTGCGGTGGTATCGGTTCACCCATAGAAGGAAGTGGGCGTGAGAAATCAACTGGTGGAATTGCAGCTGCTATTTGTTGCCTAACGCTACTTGTCAATTCAGTCCATAATGCGTTCAGGCTCTGCTCGAGGCCTTCTCGAACCAAGTCCTGCAGCGGTATGCGCAGACCTGCCAGCAGCGCATCATTCGATGCTGAATTCTGTCCACTGCCAGAAGGCAGTGGGCTATTTCGTCGCGGATGGGAAAAGGTCGTGCAATGCGGATTTGACATTCCAGGTGATAGAGATCTTCGACTACCTGATGGCATAGTCAATGGGGGGTGGTAACTCAAATGTCTGTGCGGGCTGATTACGCTCGTTATTGACAGGTTTCGTCTTTGGTTTTTTTGAAACGGCTCCCGTATATTCGGTAAAATCATATTGGGTAAGGTGAAGCCGACAGTTTGGACAATTTGCCTGTTCGCCTATACACGTGCGCAAACATGCTTTGTGGAACACGTGTCCACATCCAGTCTTAACAGGCTTTCGTTCGAATGACCAGTCTCTATCTTGACAGATAGAGCATTGTTAAGGCAACCTATTCACACTGTCTGTCGTGGAAGGGGGTGTTCTCACGGTCCCCACCATGATGCAATCTTTCAATCATACAGTCAATGTAAAATCTTCTACAATGAAAATGCAAGTTGAGATAACAAAAAAAGAAAAAAAAGAAAAAAAGACACTCAATGTTAGATTCAATACTTCTTTTAAATTTTATTCTCGATAGTGTAAAATAATCTTATCAAAAAAATGCTTCTCCAAATCCGCACACTGAACCTTGCTAATCGCTCTACCAGCCCGTCTCAAATCTAATCATCATTTTATTTCAAACGAAAAATTAACCGCTTTTTTCATTTCCCCAATCACTCTGTTGTACCCATCCGCATGTCTTTTCAAATCATGCCCTAACTGACCGCTTGAACAGCTGCTTCTCCCAAAGTTAATGACCGATGATAAATCAATCAGGTTGATCTTAGCTCACAACCATGGCAATGTTCATAACTTCGCCCTTTTGTAAATTATGCCCCATTTTGGAAGCTTTGGCAAAGCTTAGAGCTTTGTTTTGTTAGTGACGTGACAAATGTCAATAGTTTCAGTAGGCAATGATATGATAAATATGTCGAATTATATTTGGTGTCGCGAGTGTTTGAATAGGAAATTAATTATAATAAAACAATCCGATGTGTTCTTGCTATAAACAAAGTTCAGTGTGCCAAAATAATTAAGTTTTATAAGTTTTGATGTAATTTTGAAGAAATTCAGAAATACAACACTGCAACATAACCTATTCTACGGATCTTTAATGGAATATATCTCAGATAAGTGATTAGTATAATTAAAATGATAACAATGATTCTTTGGTTGAATTTTCAGGTTGTTAGATATTCTACAGTGGGATGAACATTCTCCGCTCCGTTGGAAGTTCTGATTCCAAAACCTGAGTGAGTGACTCGATGTGGATTATAGGCTGTAAGGACAATAACAAATCCTTAGGTCTTATGTAATGTTCTCAAACTACAAGTACTTAGCTTTGCATAGTCGGGAGCGGGTTAGTCACGCTCCCATTCCCACGTTGGTAGAATCGTGATGAACCGTTGGATACTGACGTTAAATGGTGATCATCTTATCTCATTATGTATCTGAATGTAGTTCATCCGAGTATTCGACATTATGTACCGCGAAAATCGAGTTCAAGTGTGGTTCGTGCGCGATGGTGAGTAAATTTTGAATCTTGAATTCATTGTCACATAAACATAAACACTTCATTTCTGTCCATTTTAGGTTTACATAACGTGGATGTATAGTTCAAAGTTGTGCACGATATTGGGATTGTTAATTCGTTTTTATTAGGCATGTACTTTTAATTCAAGAATTTATTAGTTTTTATTTATTAATTAAGTTACGTAAATTATATTCATTATTTTTAGGTTAAGTTCAGTGTCATACGTTCAGTATTGTTGTTGTTTTGTGCGTTATCTTCGATTGGTAATAGACATATGTTAGTTATAGGTCGTTTTATGAGTGAGTTGCGCGTTCGTACCGTTGCTACACGTGTTAGGTTATCTTTTCCTGGGTGTATTTTCGCAATTCTTCCTAATGGCCATTTACCAGGTGGTGTTCTTTCATCCTTGAGGAGCACTATTTGTCGCTCTTCTAGATTTGCCTGTTCCGTACGCCATTTTCGCCTTTGTTGTAGTTGGTGTAAATATTCTGATGACCATTTTCGCCAAAACGATTGATATAGTTGCTGTAAAAGCCTCCAACGTGTCGCAGGATGCATGGTTTCTGGTATTTCAGGTTCAGGTGGGTTCAATGGTGATGTTCCCATTAAAAAATGGCCTGGCGTAATAATTTCTAGATCCGATGGGTCATTTGAGATGGGACAAAGCGGACGTGAATTGAGGCAGGCCTCGATCTGGCAAAGAATGGTCGTGAGCTCCTCAAATGTGAGGACTTGGTCGCCTACTGTTTTCTTAAGGTGTGTTTTGATGGACTTCACTCCTGCTTCCCACAAGCCTCCAAAATGAGGTGCTCCTGGTGGATTAAAATGCCATTCTATGTTCTCATTTATTGATGGTGATGGCAGTTGTGAACTGAGGTTTCCTTCTGTGACTAGCTGCTTACTTGCTCCCACGAAGTTGGTGCCACAGTCGCTATATATATGCATTGAAACTCCGCGTCTTCCAGTGAATCGTCGAAAGCAGGCTAAAAATTCCGACGTTGTCAAATCACTCACCGCCTCAATGTGTATGGCTTTTGTTGCTAGACAAACAAATATGCAGATATATCCCTTGTAGGTTGTTCTTCCCCTTAATTTGGATATTTTAACATCTATGGGCCCAGCATAATCAACACCAACATGAGTGAATGGTCTTGTAGGTGTTACTCGTGGCTGTGGTAAGTTGCCCATGATTTGTGATGCAAATTGAGCCTTGTACTTAAAGCATTTTAAACATTTGTGTGTGTGTTGGCGTAGTATCATTTTTGCATTTAGTATCCAATATTTTCTCCTGAGTACAGCTAGCATCAGTTGTACTCCTCCATGAAGTGTTGACAAATGAATTTGGTCAATTATTAGTTTCGACAGATGACTATGATTTGAAAGAATTATTGGATGTTTCTGGTTGTATGTTAGCTGGCTTTCATTTAGACGTCCTCCAACTCTAAGCACGTCCTGTGAATCTAAAAATGGGTTTAATGACAGCAATTTACTTTTTCTGTGAATTGTTTTTCCCATTTTTCAAATTACTTATGTCTTCGTGAAAACTCTGATCTTGAGCCATTTTCAAACATGTTATTAAGGCGCTATGTAACTCTGATGGTGTAAGTTGACCCACTGTTTTTATATGTAGGTTATCTGGTTTGTTAGTTGGTCGATAAGCATTTTTATAGAATCTGAGACAATATGCTATTACTCTTATCAACTTGGACAACGACGAGTATTTATTAAATATATGTTCTGTATCGTTAGAATATTGTACTAAAAAGGTTTTAATGGGTTTGCATTCGTCTGTGGTACTCACTTCCACCATTTTTGAAAGGTTTGGCCAAAAATATGAATTACGCTTCAACCATGCCGGCCCATGCCACCAAAGCTTATTGTTCAACAACGATTCAGGATCAATACCTCGACTTGCTATGTCTGCTGGGTTATCTTCAGTTGGGACGTGATGCCATGTTTGAGGTGTCAGAATTTCCTGGATTTCGCTGACACGGTTTGCTACGAACGATTTCCATCGTGAGGGGTGTCCTCTTATCCATGCAAGGGTTATTGTAGAATTTGTCCAAGCGTGATTTTCTTTAATATGTAATTCCAATGATTCTTGTTCCTTTTTTATGAGTCTCGCTAATAGAACAGCTCCACATAATTCGAGTCGAGGAAGCGTGATTTGTTTAATTGGAGCGACACGGTTTTTAGATACAATTAGTGTTGTCGTGGTTTCTGTTGAACTTGATGACTTAAGGTATACAGCTGCTGCATAAGCCCTTTCGGATGCATCACAAAAACCGTGAAGTTCATGGTTTGTTAAACCTTTTCTGTTAGACTTTATCCGCCTGGGAATTTTCAATTGCTCAAGCTGTTTCAAATGCGGCCTATATGAGAACCATTCTTCTTTAAGCTTCATAGGTACTTCGTCATCCCAAGCTAATCCTGTTAACCATAACTGTTGCATCAGGATTTTTTCTTTGACTATAGTAGGAGATATCCAATCTAGCGGGTCGAATAACCGTGCAATATCCAACAGTAGTATTCTTTTTGTTAAGGGGCCTTTCATTTCTTGAAGTGAAACCTTGAAGATGAACGAGTCCTCAGCTGGATGCCAATGAACTCCAAGTGCCTTAATAGATGATTCGTACTCGATCTTTAGTGGCAAAGCAACCTCTCGATCCTTGTTTGGGATTTTTTCCAAAAATTCTGTTCTATTCGAAGCCCATTTATGCAGTTCAAATCCTCCAGATTGCATTAAGTGGATTATTTGTCCTTGTAAACTTAAAGCCTCTTGGATGGTATCAGCGCCCGACATCAGATCGTCAACGTACAAGTCACGACGCGCTATTTCGCAAGCAGCAGCATAATTCCGTGCTTCATCAGTCGCCAGTTGTTGAATCACCTTTGTAGCTAAATAAGGTGCAGAAGCGGTTCCAAACGTCACTGTATTGAGTTTGAAGTCTTGTATCGGCTCGTCTTCATTCCATCTCCATACGATGCGTTGATAATCTGCGTCTTTGTCCTCATGTACCTTGATCTGTCGATACATCTTAGTTATGTCTGCTGTAAAGGCAATCTTATATGTTCTCCATCTTATAAGCAGCTGCATTAGTTCTTGCTGTATTGTCGGACCGACCAATAACTCTTGGTTAAGAGATACTCCAGTGGTAGTTTTGCTTGATGCATCGAAAACCACTCGAACCTATGTAGTAGAACTAGATTCCTTAATGACGGCGTGATGTGGTAGATAGCAGCTTGTATAGAAAATTGTTTTAGTATTTGCTGAATAGTTTGCGTGTGTGGTTTCTGATGTAAAAACCGGTTCCATATGATTCAGATCAAGATATTCTTTAATGCATTTGTGATACTCCTGTCTTAGAACATCATTTCGCTTCACGTGATCTTCCTAGTCGTTCGGGGTGACCTAATGGATGTCTAAATGGCAGCTTAACTAAGTATCTGCCACGATGATCTCTTTGATGAGTGGCTGCGAAGATGTCTTCACATTTCTTCTCTTCAGGAGTAAGTTTCCTGGGAGCTGAGATTTCTTCTACTTCCCAAAACCTTCTCAGGACAATATCTATATCAGCACGGCTGTGTAGGCTAATGAGCCGTATGGAGTGTGAATCAGTTAAACAATGTACGTTAACGGGTCCGGATACAATCCATCCTAGCTCTGTCTCTTGGCCAATGGGTGAATCTGTGGGTCCTTTTCTAACTCCTGTTAACAGGATTTTTGCATAAATGTCTGCTCCGAGTAGGACATCAATCCTTCTGGGTTTCATGTATTCAGGGTCTGCTAGCGAAATGTTTTGCAAATGTTCCCAGTTTCCATTTGGTATCGAACGTGGTGGGAGCATGTCTGTGAGTGAACGCAAAACTAGAAGATCAATTGGTAGTTCGAAACTCGTGTTCACATTAGAATATAGTTTTGTGTGAATTACTGCGTGTGCTTTAATTGGGTCTTTTTTACATAGACCATGTATGGAAGATACTATTTTGGACTTCTTCATTTGAAGGCGTTGAGCTGCTGCTTCTGTAATGAAAGAAGCCTGAGACCCCTGGTCTAATAGTGCTCTGAGGATGTGTATAGATCCAGTATTATCTCGTATTTTTATCAACGCGGTAGCTAGCAGAACACGTTTATAGCTACTGTCACCAAGTGTGTGATAAGATAGGGTATCTGAGGTTGATGCTTCTATTGGTGAGGGTGCTACATGATTTTTTTGATTCTGTTCTTTAAAATTATGAAATTGAGGGGGCTGACTACCAGTTTGTGAACGTTTACTTGTGGTGTTGGAGAAAACATGAAGTAAAGTGTGATGAGGTTTATGACATTGAAAACATTTATGCCGACTGTGGCATTTTTGGGTTGAGTGACTTTGTGCGAGACAGTTGAGGCATAGTGAGTGAGATCTGACAACTTCTTGTCTCTTTTTGGGCTCCATTTTTAGGATTTGAGGGCATTGCCTTAAGAGATGCTCTTCACGACAGAGTAAGCACACATTTGAATATGCGTGAAAGGAATGGGTGCTTTGCTTTCCCTTGGTGAGGTACCTTGATCGGGTTTCAATTGGTACATGCTTACCTTTAGTCGATGAGACGACCTCCAACGTACGAAAGCGATTTTCAAGAAATGTTTGTAATTGTTTGTAGCTTGGAAATATTTTAGAGTCTGCTGTGTTGGACATACTTTGTTCCCAAAGCTGGTGTGTGTCGGGGGGTAACTTTTGCACTGTATGAAAAATTACAATGGCATCTCAATATTCTACTTTCATTTCTAGGTTTTTTAAACAGTGCAAACATTCATTCGTGGTATCTAATAATTTTTTAATAGCTTGCGCGGTCTCGGTTTGGACACTTGCTTGATTAAACAGAATCTTCAATTGAGCATTTACCAGCATTCTTTTATTTTCATACCGTTTTCGGAGAGTTTCCCATGCTGGCTTGTAATTATCACTCGTGATGCTAAAATGACGAAGGAGCTGTTCAGCTTCACCCGTTAAATTAGCCTTTAAATAATGTAATTTTGGACAGTTGTGAGTGACTGATTGTTGTGGATGAGCGAAACGAAAAGATCGTGGAAAGACGTCCATAGATTATATCTTCCTGAAAATTTAGGTATATATATTTGTGGAAGTTTAATTTCATTACAGGGGTTATTGGCTTTAATAAGATCGCTTTCGTTTAGTGTCGCGCTTTTGTCATTGTGTTCTGCACACAGGGTTCTCGATATTTCGAGGAGATCCCCGCGTAAATCGAAGTATACTTCCTCCGACTGAGAATATTCGTTGGTAGTGAAATAAGGGAGCGACGATTCTTCCTTTTCTGTAGCAATTTCTGAAATCTTTCCATGTAGTTCTCGAATTTCACTATACAGTGGCTCTAAACCTTCCAATCGTCCCGAAATGTATCCGATTTTCTTGAGCCGGTCCTTATTGGCCTTGCGAAAATTGTCCTCGAAGTTGGTGAGTGCGGTTCTGGCCTTTTTCTGTTTTTTCAAGAGGGCTTCCATATTTAGTGGAATGTGTTTAATTTTCTATTTTAATAATGAGTAGCGTACTAATGAGAAATTAGGTACGGATTTGTTAGTTTTGTAATTTATTTAGGTACGGATTTGTTAGTTTTGTAATTTATTTTAGATTAAGCGTATTAATTCGTTAGATTGTCTGCTTTACTTACTGACCTTTCTGGATGTTCACATCATCAGCATCGAGATCTGCGAGCGCGAAATGAATGTAAATTTCACGTTATCACAATCACTTTCTCACCAATCACACTTCTTTGTTCGTTAAACACGCTTTGTTCTTAGAATAATATCCGGCTCGAAGGACCATGTAAAATCTTCAACCATGACAATGCAAGTTGAGGTAACAAAAAAAAAAAAAAAGAATAAAAGACACTCAATGTTAGATTCAATACTTCTTTTAAATTTTATTCTCGATAGTGTAAAATAATCTTATCAAAAAAATGCTTCTCCAAATCCGCACACTGAACAATACTAATCGCTCTACCAGCCCGTCTCAAATCTAATCATCATTTTATTTCAAACGAAAAATTAACCGCTTTTTTCATTTCCCCAATCATTCTGTTGCACCAATCAGCATGTCTTTTCAAATCATGCCCTAACTGACCGCTTGAACAGCTGCTTCTCCCAAAGTTAATGACCGATGATAAATAAATCAGGTTGATCTTAGCTCACAACCATGGCAATGTTCATAACTTCGCCCTTTTGTAAATTATGCCCCATTTTGGAAGCTTTGGCAAAGCTTAGAGCTTTGTTTTGTTAGTGACGTGACAATGACAAATGTCAATAGTTTCAGTAGGCAATGATATGATAAATATGTCAAATTATATTTGGTGTCGCGAGTGTTTGAATAGGAAATTAATTATAATAAAACAATCCGATGTGTTCTTGCTATAAACAAAGTTCAGTGTGCCAAAATAATTAATTTTTATAAGTTTTGATGTAATTTTAAAGAAATTCAGAAATACAACACTGCAACATAACCTATTCTACGGATCTTTAATGGAATATATCTCAGATAAGTGATTAGTATAATTAAAATGATAACAATGATTCTTTGGTTGAATTTTCAGGTTGTTAGATATTCTACAGTGGGATGAACAGTCAAGATTTCAAGACTATTCCAAGGGTTGGGAAGGAATGCAAAGAAGTTCAAAAAAAGAAAAAAAATCGAATGTTCGAAGAAGACAGCTAAGTCTTCAAAGATCGAGTTACCAGGAAGACCAATTTAAAATTTTAAAAAATTCCAAAAGTTCGAGGAAACAAAATTTCAAAGATCACCAAACGTCTGGAGGAATTCTAGTCGTACTTATCTAAGTTCCAAATATACGTAACGAGATACAAAATTTCAAGACTGGGAGTACTCTAACCTTAGAATTCACTACTGGTACTACCATAGTCGCGCTGTCACGCTGTCAAAAAAATATAAGTGCTAGCCGTATTTTTTATTAAAAAGTTTTTAATGATAACTATATGTGGAGAACTACACAGCTCAGACGTTTCGAGAAAAATCTACAAGAAAGAAATTCATGGCATTTCTCCCCCGCTCTCCAAGAACCAACTCTACACATAAAAGTCTCCAGGCCGCTCTCTCTAATCAGGTCAGAAATAGAATGCAAGCAAGCGACGTCAATGTGTGCATGAAAAATGTTTGAGTTCTCACAGAAATCTGGGAAGAGTCGGGATGGAGAAGCTAGAGACTGAAAATGATCTAGAGATTCTTCAGACAGGCAGTTAGCAGTATGCCAATTCCTGATTACTGAAGGTCTCGAACATCACCTCCATCCTCCAACAACTCTTTCCTTCCTCTTCACCTGATTGTCATGTCCAGCTAACCTTCCAACTGGGCAGAGTCATGAATCTGGTCAACTAGTTAGCTGAAAGCCAAAAAGTCGTCTCACAGATTCACAACTCTGTCCAGCCAGTTGACCAACAGAGTCATGTCTCCGTGAGAGCACAATCAAAAAGTTTGGTGAGGCCACCTACCTTTTCCAGGGCATAAGCCTAGCGGGAAAGATCGTTAAAAAAAAATTAAAAAAAAAAAATTTAAAAAAAAATTCAACAAATTAAAAAAAATTCACAAAATGTTCAGGCTTGAGGCTTGACCAAAGTCGACCCTAAAGCCGAGCTTAACTTTCAGAAAACCTTTTTCAAAAACTTTAGAATGTTACGTTACTTTACTTCAATCAACAAATCAAGAATACCAAACACTTTCAAAAAACTTTATTTTACTCTACAAGAAAAGTTTTCAACTAACAAAACCAATTAGACCCAGGTGTGCATATAACTTCCACTGGATATGAGACTTGAGGTCAGTCAATTAGCAAAGTGCCAAATGACTGTCTCACTCTAAGTCCCAGTCCCCAGTAAAAGTCATCATGAGACCACCGAAGTCTAACTGAGGTGGCCCCACGTTGGGCGCCATTTTTTGTTATGTAACTATGTTGAGTGATCGACATCGGACGTGAAGTCCAGACTGCCAGCATAAGCTGACAGATCACTGGACGGACAGCGTTGACTGCTGGGCGGCACGCTAGCTCGCCTCGGCTATTGGCGGAGAGTGTGGGGAGGTTCCACGAAAAACCTGCCGCAGCCGTCTGCCATAATCAAAAAAAAAAAATCGTGCCTAAAACCAAAACGCCGGCACACCTTCAGTCCTGAAGGGACCTTTACGTCACTTACCTACATCCAAATCGAAGGCGCAGATGTTATGCCTTCCTTGCATGCCCCAACCACCCAACTGACTCTGCGGGCAAGATTTTTCAGAGTCCCTTATTGACCTGTAAATTACCTTGTAAAGAGACTAGAGCGGACCTATACGACCTTCATGTGAGAGGGCTCTAGGACAGTGGAGGAGGAAATAAAACTTTCAACGATTCATGTTCACGTTATAACTGCAACGGTTATATAATAATTCATTAAAATAAAATCTTGCCTTGTTGCTGTTCACTGTCGTTCTATGTATAACGAGTTTTACTTATAAATTACTTCATTATTCCCTATTCCTAGTAAAAAAAGAATTTTTCCCTTAATGAAAACAAAATAAAACACGCCCTCCTTTCACATTTTCTGATAAATGGATACATCTATGTTTTTTCTGTTCTTAAAAAAAAATTTCGATTTTTATATCTAAATAGTTCATTTATTATTCTAACTAGGTTTGATTTCTATATCTAAATAGTTCATTTATTATTCTAAATAGGTTTGACCATCAAGCCGAATGCACGCATCACAGCCTAGAGACTGGTTACGTACAAAACTTAATAACGCAATAATTCAAGGAGCTCCTCTCATCTCATGCAAACAAAAATAATCTAGTAATATCCAGTTTCCTTTTAGGAAACTAAAAATTCTCAAAAAAATGGTTTCAATGTCACTAGTTATTCAGATAAAGTAGAAAAGATAGCGTGCCATTTGACTTATATAATAGTTTTATATTAAGGAGAGATGTGAAAAGAACAGCTCAATTGGAAATAATAAAACCCTAGTGAACTTCTTTGAAGAAGCAGCCTGTAAAGAAAACTTAAACTATAGCTTAATTCGCGCCTTTTGCAAAACTACCAGGACGCATTGTGAGTATTCAAGCCGTGAACATAAAATTTCTCTTTCAGAGGCTTACAACAACTTCCGACCCTAAATTTAATTAATTTTAGCTGATTATACTATGCCGAAAAAGAACTCAGAACAAAACCAACCTCGTGGTAGTAATTAAGATACAAGAAAATTAAAATTAATATATTTATCGCCATACGTTCTTATATCAAAAATTTTCTCCGCTAAACGAAAGTGATTTAAGAGTTGGGTGTATACGAGAATTACATTCACGTAGACAATCGGACTGGTAATATGCAAAAATAATAATTAACTAACAACTTATTACATGGCTAATAGAGAATTAACCATAATTTCTTTCACGAACCTTGAATGAATGTAGCTGACGCTGCTGAACTGTTTACCACATTTGCGAACTTATCGGTAAATTTCTAACGTATTCCCCAAAAAAACTTGAGTATATGATCGTCGGTTTCTTTATATTCTTGTTGTATAAGACGTGTAGACTGACAGCCATATTCCGCTCAATATGCGTTTCCATAAAGTTTATGTCAATTTAGACCATGAGGACAGGCATATGGGCTATTGCACTGTGGACGAGTAAATGTACCCCATTCAATGGTCCCGCTGCCACTTGGGCTGCTAGCAAGTAGATTACCCTTTTATAATCGCTTCCACTTTTATAAGTACCAACTCTCACATCACCCGTATGGTTGCCTTCGGCAAATTGAACTTGTCGTGTATAATAAATTTGTTGCTTGGCTGCCTTGGGATATGAAATTAAAGATGACAAGTAAAAAAGCTAGAATTGGTCTAAGACCAATTCTTATGATACCCTAGATGAATGCCCGTATTAAATTTCGTATGGTCACCGATCTATTCAAGTTTGATTTTGAAGTCGTTTTTCGCATATATTTCTAGAACGGTATGTCGCACAGAAAAAATGATTATAACCAATTTTATAGGATTTCGTATTCTGCAGAAGTTTTAGTACAATAAAAATGTCTTGGACTGATCGTTTTCAAAGTATACGTAAAAAACCTAAATTTTTATATGGCAACACCAAGAAGAAGTTGCCCGATCTAGTCCATTTTTGACATTTTATTTGCTAATGTAGCAAAAACATCAAATACGAAATTTCAACTCTCCACATCGACGCGTTCTCTGGCAGTGTCCAAATATATAGCCGAAAACGAAATTTTTATATGGCAACCCCACAAAGGAGTTGCCCGATTTGTCTCATTTTCGAACTTGTTTTGCTTTTTTTTTTAAGTCCGTGTACAAAATTTCAGCTCTATAAGTATACGCGTTCTCGAGTTATCGTGCGCGCAAACGGACGGACGGACGGACATGCAAAAATCAAAATGACTTTTAATATTATGAATAGGTGTCCAATCCATTTTGCTCTACCATCATTATTTCGAGGTGTTACAAATGGAATGACAACTTAGTATACCCGTATGATTTCATCTAGGGTATAAAAATGAGGCGATATCCTCTTGCATAGCAATGCAAGCTCTTGTTACTCAGGACAGTATTTCGGTACGGATAAATTTTTGGTGAATTGCGTGTACGTCGTTTCGACGGCTAAATAATTTTGCTGAATGAGAATAGGTTAATATTAAGATGGAGAAATGTATTAAAATTACTTACAAGATTTATTTTTTCGCCTATTTCCGTGGAAGATTTTTCCTTTACCAACTCCTTGATCTTTTCACTTGAGAAGGTTTGACACAGAGAAAATTGTCTTCTTCTTCCTTCTGTCAGACGAAAGTAAAGGAAACGCTGTTCTTGCCGCAGGTGCGTTCGAGATATCTGTCTGACAGCAGCCGGCCTACACGCTGCAGTATTTATCAATGTAGCATATTGCTATATGCAATACCCTACGACCATAACAATAGGCTGCTTCGTTCTCAAGATATGATTGTTTAAAAGTGGCGTTTCATCGTAAAATCACCAAATTTGTAGTCCCCTGTTGAGGAGGGGTGGAGCAGGGTTTACCAAACTGTGAAAGTTTCATCCAAATTGGAGACGGTCAGGTCCAAAAGAAGCCCTTTTTGATCGTTTTCGTGTGGAATGCCTGCATACATCTACATTGTACATACAATTCACTTCATTTTGTTAACCTAAATTTAAATTATAATGAAAGCTATGAATTTCAAATATTATATTTCCTTTCAAAACAATGAATTAACGTAAAAATGCATTAGGCATCATAAATTTATAAGATCATAAAATGTAATTGTACTCCTTGCGCAACTTATAAAATGCTTAAGTAATGTCTACCAGGTAAAGCTTAACTATACCTGTAATAATTCTCAGATAAGAAAAGTTCTTGTTTAAAACTTGAGTATTCCGACCAGTAACATAAATTTTTTGAAAACTTAGTTGATTGCTCTTTTTATTTCTTTATTTTTGTTTCTTAATAAATGCGAAAAAAAATAAAAATATATAAATAAATATAATATATATTAAAAACGCCGCATAATCACAGTTGCTTAGGAAATCGCAGTCACCTAAACACCATAAAAACTACATCGAATGTACAAAATATTATAAAATAAAAACAAAAAATTCTGAGGAAAGAATTGCCGCATCAATCTCTTTTCCCTTTGCCAGCACTAGGCAGGCAGCTAAATAATCCAAGTTTTAAGAAAAATGTCTCAGAAAACAAATGCCTATCGCTAGATAAAAACAAACATGAGATGAATTCAGAGCATTATCAAAGCATTGCGTCTCTCAAGATCACAAAGTCGTCTACTACGACGTACCTATACGCCATTACTTATGCGACGCATTGCCAAACCCAATATATAGGTCTTCTATATACCTTGGGTATACCTACCTCGCCCTGCTTGATGAATGTGCCTGGCTCTAATCTTGCCATCTGTATATAGCATGTGATTCTACTCCTCTTTGTTTTTCATAAAACTTTATAGCTTTTATTCTAAGCACAATATAAAAGTTTTGTGTTTTTGATATGAATCCCTACTATGATATGTATAATAGTTCGAGTTATCTACTGCAGCGCCACAAGTGAGAAGTTAACCCAACATCTCTTGGATGAAGTTGCGACCATTGTATAATATATACAAAAAGGCATTAAGTGACATACGGATCCAAAGGATACAATGAACTAGCAGAACTTCGCAACTTCGGAATTGTTCAACGAGATTAAAATATAAAAGTGAAGCTACACGGCGAGAGACTTTGGCCTCCAGAGACCCACAGAACTGTGTGTACACTTTTGGAGACGCAAAAAATCTCTAAAGAGGCCTAGTTTCTAGACTATTTTGGGTTCCGGTCTCCCGTCATGTATTTTAAAACCAACAGGTCTGAAGGTTCTGTCTCTGGTCTCCGAAGTTTGTTCATTTGCCGTCTCCAGGTCTCTGCAGACTATTTGTGTGTTCTGGGGCCGGATTCACAAACTCGGAGTGTTGTGGAGATGAGAGGTCTTTTGACACTTAACTCTCCACTAGGAATTCTGTAACTCTGGAAATGTGTATTAAGAAGTACCAAACTCTCTATTCCACTCGACAAAACTCTCGGCTGTGTTTATTGTGGAGAAGTGAGAAGAGTATTTCTCAACTAACAGTATTGGCTGCTTTTGTTGTGTTTTATGTTACCTAGGATTTTCAAATTAAATTATGGATTCATTTTATATCCTGGCTATGTTTACAAAAACAAATTATGGAAATCTTTGCAATACTTACAGAGAAATAAGGATTTTGGTGTCTCAAGGTACCCGCTAAAAATTTTAAATGACGGGATAATGGTCAATTTGGTCGTCTTCCAGTAGAGAAGAGATGCTATAAAAATTTTAAATATGCACGTTAAAGCTTGTATGTAGGATAAAATCGCATCTACATTTTGTCCCCTAATTAGATATGTAATTAGTTTTTCAGTCCAATAAATGGTTTTGGAGATAACTTCAAAAGAAGTGAATCAGTCCTTCGTAAGATGAAAAAATGGGCGTTTTTTGGTACGAAAATGGACATATTTTCAACTCATCATTATGAAGAACTCGTAAGTCGTGAAAATTCATTTCCATGAGAAAAATGTACACAACAGAGTACTAATGGATGTGAAACAAAGAACGGAAGAAAGATAAGCAAAATATAGGAACTGGGGTGTATATGACGCAAGTGCAAAAAATTCGTCTTTTGTCGGTAGAAAGTCGTCAGTTATGAAGCTAAAATGATAACAAAAAATACACCACTCGATTACCTGCTTCTCCTTCTGTAATTTGATATCAAACGTATTTTGGACAACCCCCAATGGGGGGGGGGGGGAGGTGCTTCGAACTCCCATCCCCAAAAGACCCTCCCCAGAAATTGTTCACCTATATTTTTGTACTTTAGACCCCAAATCCGTAGGAAAAACTCCCAATGCTCTACGACCTACCCACACAGAGTTCGCCGTCTTTCAATATTTCGATACTTCTCACTTTTCTTTAACTCCCCAAGTATGTTAGAGAATCTCGAATGGAGAGTTAGGAAGTTTTAGTGAGGAAAACGAAAATTCTCATCTCCCAAACTCTCCGAGTTACAGAATCCGGGACCTGGTCAGTTAAGTGTTGGTCAACTCGGAAAGAAAAAGGAATTAAGTGGAGTGAGTTTGACAAATTGTTACAAAGAAATTAATAATTAATATAATGGATTTAGGGCAGAGAATTTGTTTCATCAATAGAGCTCTAGTTAATTTTGTAAAAAAAAAAAAGAAAAAAAAAAATCAGACAAATTTGTTGTGTTTATCCTGTAAATTTGTCCACCAAGGATATATTATTTTAAGCTTTCTCACTGTTCCCGTAACATAAAAATATTAATAAATTTTGAAATTTTACTTTCTAACAATCTCTTGCTTGACAATTAACAAAGATCCCTGGAGACCTCTAGAGACCAAACTTCAAATTTTATGTATACACTTCGGAAACTTGTCTCTATTTTATTATGGTCTCCGGAGACCTAAGTTTTTGATGACAAAAGTCTCTTACCATGTAAACGTTTCGGAAATTTTAGACTTTGTAAACCGGAGACTGGAGACCAAAAGTCTCTCACCGTGTATGTTTACCTTAATGAACACATTACCAATTCCCTTCTCAGGGAAGTGTTCGAATAAGGCGTGTAGAGAGAAGGCAAGCTAGAATGTACTTTAAAGTATTTTCAAGTAATAAAATAATTTCTTCTCTATAACGTCGGACACTGACAGTAAAGAGTATCTATGCCCATACTCATACTCACTGTAGGCATAGCAAAATAAACAATAACATGTTTATAGAGATGATAAATAGAGTGCAAGTATAAAGGGATCCTGTAGATAGATTGAGTTCGGCTTTTTGGAGAATCGCTCTTAAGTTATTCCCTTTTTGATCATCTGCAGTCCTTTGTTCACCTTTATAGTTTCCACATTTAGGATTACGAAATTACCCACTGCGAATAAATTTGAAGAATTTTTATAAAAGTACAAAATACTTAGCGGGTTACTGATACAATTGTAGCCCATTGTTACAACATTTCGCTCATTATTTAAGATAGGAAAATATACATGCATACGACTGCACAAGCTCTGTTGGCTTTGCTGGTCAAAAGAGAAAAAAAATATCGCCCTAAGCCTTCTTCATTACCGCCAGTAGAGGAGAGTCTTCCTTCTATTCCTTCAGTTGTTGAACGTAAACGCCATTCATCAAACAATTAAACCTTTGAAAATTCGTTTACGGGTAGTATCATATAAAATTTTAGTACCTACATATAGCAACAGTCTGACAAAAGCAAGAATTCACAAAAGTAAAAAATTTAATCAATTTCAGAGAGATTAAACGGGGAGAAATTACTCCATCAAACTTTCAACTTAAACAGTCTAATTTGATGTTCGTGCCAGAACGAGGGTTTCAAAAACCAGGGCCGAGTAATTTGGCGAAGCTGGATTTCGGTTGCCGCTGCTAAGTATGGAATTGTTAAATTTTTTGAAGTCAAATAGGGTAAGAGAGCAGTAGATTTGAATTTTTCGCATTTATATTTTCAAGGAAAAGTTGTCAACCATCGAGAGAAAGATTATGTACGAGCGATCTTACATCGCATTCCGACATAGCCGGGTATTGTACTCCATAATTTTTATTTTAAATGAACGCAAAAAAAAAAAAAAATGCGGAAAATTAATTATTTTACCGAATTTTGAAAGGTTAGTTTTTCACTAGGCTTGCACATGAAATCATCGTAATTTAGGACAATTAATGTATTTAAATTATAAACTCGGTGAAGTTTGGTCTTTAGATATATGTCTGGTGCATTTCAGTTTTAATGCTTTGACGCAATTAATTTAATGAAACAAAAGTTATGTGAAAGCACTCTCATATTTTTTGTTTTTGACTTATTATTACCAGTTTCCAGTACGTGAACTTCCTTATTTACAGCAATAACTTAGATCCGTTCGGATCGTTTAGCAAAATAAGACCAGGTCCAGAATAGACAACAAAAAAGTTATGTAGTACAGAAATATATTACTGTGATCAATGCAATAAAATAAAAAATTACAAGAATGGGAATGAAACAGTAATTATTAATAATAGGGATGATTTTTTAAACAATTTTTTTGGAATTCGTTCGAAATTTAAGTTACTTTACAACAAACGCTAACTGGCTAGTGAGTGTGAGAATTGCTTGTAGAAGTAATTCATTAGTGATGATGTGTAATGCACTATCCTCAAAATACACATTCGTAATAATATTATACATATTTTAACAATGAACAATTCACTATATTTTTACTTCTATATAAGTAAATAATTTGCTTGATCGTATAATAAACTAATAACATGTACCAACTAGAGGATATTTTTTTTAGCCGGTAGAAACAACTAAACAAAACTTATTTTCTTGCAAAAATTGCTTTATACTTTTATGTGATTAGTTTCATTCGCGCTTCGCCGTCATACATAAAAAAAAATGCTTTTCTCTTGATTTCAGATTAATCGAACCTTCAAAGAGACTTGTTGAAGCCAAGAACCGCCATGTGATCTTAAAATGTTTATCATATCATCCAAGCAGTAAAATGAAAGAACACAATATGACAAAAGACGACATAAATACGTGAGTATCTATATTTTTTATATAGGCAGATCAAATACTATATTTTCAATACAGATTGCCCTTTTCCAGGCCAAAATTTAGACGGCATCAATATCAGTTAAGTTCATCGCAACTCGATCTTGTGCAAGATATTAAAGATATACCTCCAATAATGGAGGAACTATTAAAAACTGAGGAGACCTATGTTCAAAATCTTAAAACAGGCATTAAAAATTACGGGAGAATATTTGACTCCGCGGATATTCCTTCTGGTCTTAAGGGGAAAAAATGGATTGTGTTAGGAAATGTTGAGCAAATTGCCGAGTTTCATGACACTGAATTCCTGCCGATGCTCCACAGGAACTACAATGACATGAAGAAACTTTTCGATGAATTCTCAAAACTAATAGAAGTAAAATAAATTTTAGTTTGGGTCATGTGAGATATCGAATTCAAATATATTTATTTTTAGGAAAACTGTTTTTATATGTACGTCATTTATACGATGAACAAGAAAAACTCACTAAAATTATGCGAAGAGTATAAGGACTATTTTAGAGTAAGCAAGTTACAGTATTTTTTATTTCAAAAAGTGTTATTGATTTTTATTTTAGAAACTACAGGAAGTCATCAATGATAAGTTAGGTATCAATAGTTTCTTAGTGCAACCAATTCAAAGACTGGCACGGTATCCTTTGCTTCTCCAGCAGTTTATAGCGGTAAATATCCAGTTTATACTCACAATTTATAATTTCAGTTATTTCTATATTTAAAAGGCATTATAATTTGCCACAGGTAAACGTTATCACCATTTAGTATTATGCATAGTCATTAGCAATATTTTAAATAAATTGACTGTACATTATTTTAGGTTAAAATAAGAAGAAAAATGGTCAAATATTTAACTCGCACGTGACATCTTGAATCAATGGTCGGCATTGAAGGTGCCACCTGTGGGAGGGTTCAAATCAACAAAGATTTATGGCAGCATACATTTGAATATTATATACATTGTGCTTTGTAATTTGTTATAAATGACACAGGTGATAGGTTGAACTGTAAAAAACAAGAAAACCGTATGGGAGGGGAAGGGGGGGGGGGCAATCTTAGCGGATTTCAAGTATGGCGTTATTCATTACTGAAAGCTTATTGGGTACCTGGCGTGACATTTTTATTTGTATTGTAACGGCGGAAGTGTGCTATTTACCATAAGGTTAGAAGCCTACTAAAACAATAACGGTCTGTTAAATAATAACCCTCAAGTCTACATAGAACCCAACCAAGTAAGTACCTACCTACCTACATGCCAGCAAGCCTACTAGCCGGCATAGCCAGTTCTCGACTACCCATTCACGAAGACGGTGATAAATTAGAAATAATAAATAATGGAAATAAAAAACATAGAGGAAATCCATCAGAATCGAACCACTACTCTGAGTGGCGCGCTTCCTGCATCCAACGTTAAGCACGACACCATACGACTACTTGCCACCTGAGGCTAGGTGATCTCTAATTATAAATATTAACCCAAGATCACGGAGGAGCTGCTGCTAAGCCCTGCGCGCCTGTTATCGAGAAACACTGAACTTAGTATATCTTTCTAAAGTATAGATAGTCCACCCTGCGCGTAAGTTCATTTGAAATTAAGAAGGTTACCCACATGAGGAATTGGTAATGCAGTATAAACCCCAGGATCATTCCAGCAGGATACCGTGGGAGTCTTAACTAGCCCTATTCTTACCAATGCTATCCCTGAATTCCTAAGATGTCTGGATACCCGAGAGTCGACTCCTGGAACCTAAATTCGGGGTCCTAGATAAAAGTTAGTATTAATTAGAGTACAAACGGGTACTATTAGTAGCCAAATTATCTCAAATTAGTGGAGACATCTAGTAGAAGCTCCGCGGAGGGATACGTTCGTTAGAAATGTCCTATAAAATAGGAGGAGACTATGTTAGAATTTTTTAGTATCCATAATCACGCGATTCTATATAGCGGATACCGAATTCTTAGCGTATGCGGTACATTTCGAATAACGAGCTTGAAGTTGATTTGGTTAACAAGTAGTGCGTGATAATAATCTAATCAAAATATAGTAAAAAGTTCGACCAACGAGTGGAACCGAATAACTAAATAGTTACAAAGTGGGAAAAAGAAGGTAACGATGTGAAAGGAATCGGGAACCGTGATTAAATTCTCTTATAAAATTTTAGGGAGTGTTAGCGAACCACTAGCCTACTGTAGAACCAGAGTGTTATGTATAAGGGAGGTGAAAAAACTAGAAGGAAGTAGTTCACCATTCCGATCGCCAGGCAGCCTCGTGGCCGGAGCAAGTAGATTCAGATTTCAATCAATCAATATTCTTAACGTGATATTCCTTCAGAAAACCACCCAATTAATAAACATCGAGGCTCTTGAAGCTCCTGTCGTGTCCCTAAGCAGTTAAAAACACAAACTTCTTTTTAATACACGTTTATTTCAAATTGCTCACTACTGTTCTGACCGCTTTCTAATTGAAACCCGAACTGACCACACCAATTTAGTTGTGCACCACGAAAACTTGCACACGGAACTCGGAAGTAGAATCTGACCCTCAACATATGTAATTATTAAGATGCGGTAATATTCTACAACCGATGACGAGACTGCTGGCCAATGTCACCGATGGCAAGCAGCTGTGCTGTTGTAAACAAAACGGGCAATGACCGTGCTCTATGCGAAGTAGCATGTTTAGTCACTGCTGCCGTAATGTAAACAATCATCACATTATTTAGCAATAAGCGGGAACTTTACTGTGCGAAGTAAAGTGTTCCGCTATTGCTAGCCACTTTATTACCGGTACACCTGCCAGTCTGCTGCTTCCGTGTACCAGCAGACTGGGCCACAACATCCCTCCCCCCTGGAAAAAACTAGTTTCCAGAGGAACTAGGTCCGGTGTGTTCACTTAGGGCATTCAATTCAAAAGCTGCAGGATTTACATTTCTTTTAGTTTAATTCCTATCTAAACACAATTATAATATTCTTGACCTTCCTCTTAACTATATCTTTACATCATGCATTTTTTTCTTTCTATTTTTTACATACATTTTCTATTGCTTTAATAATTGTCTTTACATATACATCTTTTAACAATCTTTCTTCATTTAGTTTAGTTACAAAATATAAATTTTCTTCCTCTTAATACATTTTCATAATAATTTGCTACATTTCAATTGCTGGCTTTAGTTTTGTTTTTTTTTATTAGTCCATTACATTATTATTACATTTTTTTTCTTTTCAAAGCAAAACATTGATCCTTTTCTCTTTTTAAATCTTTAGCATACATTTTTTTTCATTGTGATTACCAGCTTTACAATTATTATTTTTATTTAATATCACTAATTTATTTTATTTATTTTTCCTACCTACTGGTCGCCATAACCTACTTATTTACAATACTATCTTACGTGCTATTTCCCTAACACTGCTGCTGTGCTACTCCAGCTGTACGAGCTGCTTTCCAACGACAGTGGGTAAGTCAGGTGTAGGCAGATTAGCTGTTGTGGGGACTATTACTTCAATGCTAGTGTCGCGTCCTTTGTTCTCCAGTTGCGGCTCTAGTTTCACTGCTCGGGTGTTTCTAGCTGACCTCAGTACGATTGGCAACGTCGATGTATTTCGATTGCTCAGTAGGGCTTGGTTTTGCTTCCAACGTCTCAGGTAAATCACAATTCCTGCTACTAGTAATAGGCTGCTAAGGCTTAAGAGTCCTGTCACCGATGTGGCTGCTAAGTAAATGTGGTGATGAGTCTGCTGCCTGCTGTTTTCCTCACTTTTGATGGCACCCTGCATACTTTTTATTGCGGCTTCCTGATCTCTCCATGCTGTATTAATAGAATCTGCAGCTAGAAGTTGTACTTGCTGCTTCTTCTCGTGGTCCTCCTCTACCCTTTTCACGACTGGCCTCATCGCAAAGTTGTCCCAAGATGGTAACTCCGAATGTGTGGGCTGCCAAGGGTTATATTCCGTCTGGCGTCGTCTTCCGATGCTATAAGAAGGTCTCCTATCTGCAGATGACTATGTTCCTCTAGCGTTAAAATTTCCGTAGCGGATAGCTCTCCAATGGCGCTGGGTAAATTCTGGCAGTTGACCTCTAACTTCGTACTTGCGGCCACCACGAATAACCAGTGATTTCGACTTACCATGTGAACCAGACTGTTCCACTTCGGAATAACTTTCCTCGAACATGAGTTACTGTTGACGTTGAAACTGCGGAAAAGATTTAACACACAGTTATTACCAATAGTTGTAATAATTGGTGCTAACTGCTGACATAGGAATTGCGGATGGTCGGCCAGTGTTATCAGCTGCTGGCATTCTTTATACTGCTGACCATCCATCAAGACATACTGACGCTCGTGGTTGTTGGCTGCTAGGAATTCGGCGCCTAGATCGTGTATATGGTATCCCTCTTTGCCCACTGCGGCAGGAATGGTGTAAATCTTGTAGATGTCGAAAGCCACTCTTTGAGGCTGGGGGATATCAACTCGGATAAAAATATGCTGCTGACTCTGGATTGCCTTCACCTTAGCAATCTGCGTTAGTAGCTGAAAATCCAAGAAATGCTCGGCCAAATCTAGTTGTCTCGTGGCGTTTCTCATAATATCGGTAAGCTCCCGAGCATGGAGTATCATAGGATGGAGCTTTCCCACACTCAATGAGACCAAAATGTTCATATAGGTTTGCTGCATATCGCTTATTTCTCTCAATTGTAGAGTCATTAGTGTAATTATTTCGTTCAACTCTACCCTCCTTTGCAACGTTGATATTTCTCCGGCTTGACTTTGGTGTGCTGCGATGATGACGGACAACTTATTCTTTAATTCCTCTCGCTCTGCCGCAGCTTGAAGTCGTGATGTGTTGAACAGATCGAACGTTGATTTTATTACGGTAGTCTGGTGCTCTAACAAGTTGAAGGTGCGATTCTCTCTTCCGTTAAGATCTTCTAGCTCCGCATATATCTTTTCGGAGTCCGCATGGTCCATAGTTCCAAAAAGAGTCTTGGATAGCGCGCCTACTCCATCAAGGAATGACCTTTTTCCCAGCAGTTTTCAGCGAATCCCAGTTCCTCTGATAAATCAGGCATCTCAAATTTGGACAATACAGTCCAGTGCTTCGTGTAGAAGTTGACCTGGCCAAGGCGTTCAAAAAGAACTCCGGACTGCTCGATGGGTTGTATACTGTAGCCTGACTTTTCTGCACACTGCACAGCTACCACTGCCAAAAATATTATTGCGACAGCTCTCATCATCTTAACCCTACTTAACTTCACTAAATGGCAACCTTCCTAACCTAGTACTATGTTTATTAGAAAAAACAAAACAATGACTTGAATTACTTAATTAATTTACCTTTATTTTTTCATGTAAGTATAATATCTAAGCAAAGACTTAATTAGTTCAATATTATCTAAATATATTTTTCTAATATTATGTATTATCTATATATTTTTTTCTTGTTCTTATTTACCTTTACTTGAACTTCTTATTGTTTTTTATTACATCCCTTTTCTTACTTTATTTTAATATTTTTCTCTTCTTCTATACATATATATATATATTTTTTAACCCTTTTGTCTATTATTGTATTTTATTTTTTTTACCCTTTTTGTCTACTCTTGTTCTTCTTCTTTTTTTTTACTGTCCACCCCGCTTGTTTTTTTTTAAATTCTCCCGCTTAACCAGGTTCTACGTTTCATCCCCGTTGATTTCCTTCTCGGACCAATAAATTGCTCTTCTTTAGGGCTGTAGTGGTGGTATGCCTATTGCTCTGTAAAATATATAAAAAACTTTATCATTATTTGTATACTATACTGTGAATACATTTAATTTATTCTTCAAATTTTTTTATGCGGTTTGTATGTACGCTTGAGCTTCTTCCCTTGAAGTATAGTTACGTTCTCGGGACTATGAACGTAAATTACCTCATATGGACCTTTGAAAATGGACGATAATTTTCCTGCACGAGCTGGATCCCTTACCAAAACCTTTTCACCGACATGTATAACGACTGCTTTGACTGACTTATCGTAATATTTTTTGGCGGATATTTTATTTCGTATTAGATTCATACTTGCTAGCTCAAACGCTTTCTGTAATTTGAACCGCAAAGCTGTATGATACTTGTCCGCGTTATATATTGGTTCGGGCTTTCGCTGTAAACTACTTGGGATTTCTGACACAAATCCGAATAGGGTTTCCATAGGTGTCAGTTTCGTACCGGAGTGCACCGAGTTGTTATATGCATGAGCCGCTGTTCTCAAAAATTCGTCCCAGTTTTGTGGTTCCTGATCTACAAAGCTTCTCAAATAATTTGCTAAAGTCGAATGCTGTCGCTCTACTGCGTTCGCCTGAGGATGGTAAGCAGTAGTCTGTAGCTTCTTGATCTTTAGCATCTTACATAGGGCCTTCAAAACTTCCCCTGTAAAATTAGCTGCTTGATCTGTGACCAATTGCTTTGGTAGCGTATATCGACTGAGAATTTTCTCGAACAGCGCTCTGGCAACGGTATTGGCTTCTTGATTTGGTATAGCTACAAAATCTACAAATCGGGTCAGGTCATCCATCATAGATAGGATATACCTGTTTCCACTGTGACTGTACAGTACATCAACTTCGCTTATCTCATTTTCATCCATGTCTATCCAATCTCTTTCGAATTCATGAGTTGATATTTGCTCTTCTTCTTGTTTCCTAGCTTGGGCTCGAGTGACTGCCAAACATGGGTATTCTTGCTTGCCTGAAGTTTCTGCTAGTGTATTTTCTCTCGGAATCCTACTCAGGGCGTCTGCATTGCTATTATCCTTTCCCCTTCTTGTATATGATCTCGAAATCATATTCCGCTAACTTTTGATGAAACCTCACCATCTGTTAAGTGGTGTCCCTTACCTTAAACATACCCCGAAGTGGCTGATGGTCCGTTACAACTTTAAAGTGACTTCCTAAGAGGTAACACTTGTAGTTGCGTATGACCCAAACAATAGCTAACATCTCCCGTTCGGTTGTCGAATAGTTCCTCTAGGCTAGATTTAAAGTCCGACTGGCATAGCTAATTGGTCTACCTTCTTGCTCTAAAACCGCCCCTAAAGATTCTCCACTTGCATCAGTGATAACGGTAAACTCCTTCTTAAAATCTGGATAACCTAACACCGGTGGTGAAGTGAGGAGATGCTTAACGGTTGTGAAGGACTGTTCACATTCCGTTCCCCAGTTGAATCGGATATTTTTTCTCAATAATTTGTTAATGGGTGCTAAAAGTTTTGAGAAGTTAGGCACAAATTTCCGATAATAGTTTGCTAACCCCAAAAATGACTGTACTTGCTTGGTCGTCTTTCGACGAGGAAACTTTTGTACAACTTCCACTAAACGTTGGTCTGGCTTGACTCCTTACTCTGAACAAACATGTCCAAGATATACCACCTCCTTCTTCAAAAACTGACATTTAGAAGGCTGAAGCTTTAGGTTATACTCTCGAAAACGTGCAAATACTTCTCTCAACTTGTCATTGCGCTCGTCCAAGTTTTTCGCGAATATTACTACGTCATCTAAGTAAACGAAGCATTTTATCCCCTGCAGACCCGTTAAAATTCCATTCAATAAAGATTGGAAGAACGGAGGAGCAGTTTTTAGCCCGAATGGCAATCTTTTATATTGAAAATGATTGAAATTCGTGCTGAATGCCGTCTTCTCGCGGTCAGCTGGGTCTATTAGCACTTGATGATACCCATTAGCTAAATCTAATGTGGAAAAGTACCGAGAGTGACCCAACCTATCCAAAATGTCCTCAATCCTAGGCAGAGGATATGAAAATGGGATACATACTTTGTTCAACTCGCGGAAGTCAACACATAACCTGTACTTTCGATTTCCTGCGTCATCCGTTCCCTTCTTAGGAATCAGCAGCACTGGAAAGTTAAATGGACTATCGCTTGGCTCAATGATGTCATCCTCTAACAGTTTTTTAAGTTGCTCTTGACACACCTCCCTATGAGTTTCTGGCATACGATACTGCTTCCTATTTATGGGTCCAACGTTAGGCATTAAAGGCAATTTAAACGTTTTCGCAGTAGTGTATGTCAATTGATCTCCTGGTATGTGAAAAATATCACTGTACTCATAACAAATTTGAACTACAGCTTCCCTTTCATCGGAATTCAGCTCATCCCCTAGCATGAGAGCCTGCTTCATAAGCTTCAGTCGTTCTTGACTAAATGAATTTTCCCTCTCTGTCTTTCTAGTGGTTGTATGGTGTACTTACTCAGGTTTTCCAATTTTGGCCTGAAATTCCTTATCTCGACTGGCTCACTTCTGGCATTGACAATGCCCACAAATGCGTGTCCGTTGTTCGGTCTGATTAAGGCATTTCCGCAATACACACCCGGGCTGATTTCTTCCGCCATACATACCATCTCTTGCTTATTAGCAACTTGAATTCTCACCAGTTGCTCTGATCTCGGCTCCAATCGGAGTTCAGATCCCTCTCTGTACTCGACTCTGAATAGATGTGGTATTTCCTCCCGCTTCTTAGCTTGAGCTTTGGTATAAGCTTCGCTTTCTACATTGTTAGACCCAGCTTCCATTTGAAGGTGCTTTTCCCCTTTTTTACTTCTCGCTAGCCGTACTTGTTCGCCACCCCAAAGCTCTGTAGGCCAATTTACAAATGACTCTGGTGCAGAAAGGATTGCAATCAAAGTATTTCCCTGATCTTGCTGTAGTTTCGGCTGCTCTGTGTCTTGAGTTCCTTCCAATTCGTCCTTCAATGTGGGTGCCCGCTGAGCATTTTCTACTTTTCCTTTTTCGCTCTTTCATTTTCGTAGTTCTCCTTTAAATATCGGTCGATGCTTTCTGCGGCTGACCCAGCTCTGCACACAATGTCCCGCAATGCCCTGATCCGATCTGTCATACGCTGCTTAACCATTTCTGGAATATCTTCTCGATTTTCTTCTCTGACGGGTGACTGGTATGTATCTTCTGAATTGTATCCCTTCAAAACTATGGTCGCAACTTTCTCTATCCCCGTAATACTGCCGAATAGAGGTCTGGGTATATCTGGCGCTTCTTCTATGCTTCTTATCGACAACTTTCTACTAATACAGTCTATTACAGCCTTATCTTTGAGGAATTCCATCCCAAATATCCCAGCAACCGGTATGGAGTCCGTGTCATATATAACATTGAATTCGCAGTCTTGTTCGTCAGCACCCATTCGTAACTTGGCCTTGCAAGACCCTAGTGAATTTCCTTGAGCTCCAAATAATCCACCTATTTTAATTGACCGCTGGGGTTGGATAACAGTGTTTCTCTTTATTCGATTAGCCTTAATTAAATAACAAGTAGATCCTGTATCCACTAAAAGGGTTAATTTTCCTTCAAGCGCTATATCTGATTCTAATGTGATGCTACAATTACTTACTAAACTTAATTCTAATTCATGTATATATTTCTCAGTAGCGCTTATACTTACCGGATTGGCTAATTGAAGGCAGCTGGGGAGAAATTTCCCAGCTGCCAATCCCCGTTTCCCTGCTGGCTTCCTTGCTCTGCCAAATATTTCTTGACACAAATATCTGTGTAATGGTCACAGGTACGGCAGAATTGGCAATAAAGGATATTCGGAACCGTGCTGCTAGACTCACTTCGATTGGTTGTTGAGGCATCCGCGAACCGGACCTGTTGCTTCTTGCATACCGACGCCTCATGTCCATATTTACCGCACTTAGTACAATAAGAAGGTTGTCTCCCTAGCCTACACTCTTTAGCTATATGCCCCTGTTTCCCACACTTGAAGCACTGAATTGGTCTCGGCTGCAAGGCTCTCGCTGGAAATCCTCCATAATTTCTTGATTGAGTTGGCTCCTGGCTCTGTGGAAAAGTTCTTTGTTTCCATCTCTGCGCATCTCCATTGAAATTATTCGTGTTCCGTCCTTCCTGCACATTTGTTCTAATTCTTTGCTGATCCCCATACCATACTCCCGGCTCTCTAACTTGCAATCTTCGGGCGTCTCTTTCAAAATAAATGGCTTCTTCTCTTACTTCTTCTAGTGACTCAAATTTCCGTCCAGTCAAATACACTCGGGTAGAGTTACCATTGATACCCGCTTTGAATGTTGCTACTGCATCCGCCTCTAGCTCAGCCAGCAACCCTTCATCTTTACCCGGATATTTAGCCGACACCGCTGATTTAATCTGTTCTAACAGTCCCTTCATTCTGTCTGCAAACTCTCTGATGTCTTTTCCTGGTCCTTGTCGACATGCTATCATTTCTGTTCTCAATTCGCTGTAGGATTTCCTAGGCATATAGGCAGTTTTGATAGTTTGCTGCAATGCCTCAAAATCCTTTGGCTCCTCGGAACTTACTAAATAGTTTGCATCATCCATCTGTCGATATTTTACACATTTCATGAATATCGACTGTTCCTCGGCCTTGAGACGATCGTAGAGATCTTTACAGCAGTTTAGGAAGCGGTCTACCTCTTTTGCTAGTTTCGTTGACCTGTCTCCGGAAAACATGGGAACGTATTTGGACACCATGTCCATGATTTTCTCATAAGAATCTGCCATATTGACTTGTTTGTTTCCTTGTTTGTTAACGTTGCAATTGCCGCTTTCGGTGGCTCTTACCTCGTCTCGCACGCTTTCTGCTATTTCGTTTGTTTCTGCTATATCCTTCTGTTTCGTAACCAATTTCGCGTCTCTAGACCCTGTGCTTACCTTTGTCTCTTTCTTCTGTTCCCAAAATATCAGTTTCCTTGGGTTGTATCCCTTATTCTTTCCTGATTTGCTCACCTAGTGTTGCACTTTTTCAGATGATAATCGCACAATTCCCAACTCCTGCTCTAAATTCGCTGCCGTTTCTTCTGCTTCCTGTAATTGTAATCTCAGGGAGTCTATTCTTCCCTTAAGCCCTGTATTTTCTTCCTGCTTTTCTTGCAACACTCGCTCTCTCAAATCTTCCTGCTTTTGAATAACTTCCAACGTTATGGCCACCAATGAGTCCAATATTTCGCCCTTTGTACTTCCTTCAGTGTTCGAATAAAATTCTTCTAACAAACTCCTTGCTTCTTCACTGTTTAGGGAGTCTATTCTTCCCTTAAGCCCTGTATTTTCTTCCTGCTTTTCTTGCAACACTCGCTCTCTCAAATCTTCCTGCTTTTGAATAACTTCCAACGTTATGGCCACCAATGAGTCCAATATTTCGCCCTTTGTACTTCCTTCAGTGTTCGAATAAAATTCTTCTAACAAACTCCTTGCTTCTTCACTGTTTAGATGTCTTCGCAGTTCTCCTGTGAGTCGTTCCCCAATGTATTGCCAGTCTTGTTCGTACCCCAGTAACCTTGTCTGGACTTCCTTCAACTCCTGCCTGTTGCTTTCTAGCTCTTTCTCTTGGGCCTGGAATTGACGTAGTTCTTCTCTTGTGAGCACGTTACTTCTCCCTACTGACATTTACACTAATTATTTTACACTAATACACCATTTTTCACTGTAACTTTTACTTAAGACTTAGTGTGATAACCGAAACATTTGACTCATTCAAACTGGAAGCGACACTTCAACAAAGCTCAATCACGAAACTCATGAACTCTATTTAAAAAAGCTGATTACAAAGAGCGCGCGGAGTATTCAATAATCATATAACATTGGACTCTTAACGATGAATGATAACATCCACTTATCCAACTTATATATTCTTTTTTTTCTTTTATAATATTCACGACTACGATCAACGTTTCTACATAAATGTCGCGTTGAAAACTATTTAAAAGAAGAAAAACCACCTTAGGCTATTAGCTTCTTATCATATAATAATCACTTAAAAATTTCGCATTCTTTAACTCACGCATACATCACTTAAATAAACATATAATAAAACAAAATATTTTGTTGATAGGTACCTGAAAAAAGAAATTAATTAACCCACTTACTTATCAAACAAAAATCAACAAGAGTAATATTACACGCACAAAAAAAAAAAAACGCTTCTTTCCCTATCAATTTTTGTAATCGCCAGAACCAATTACACTTTCTCAAAAATCTTCTTATAACCTACATGTACGTACATATATCACTTTTCACTCTTACTCTACTCAAATATATTTTGTTATTTTCTAAAAAAAAATTTTGATCAGAAAAAAAAAATATATGTATAATATAAAAAAAATATTTTTGCAATGCTTTACTTATTATACCTTTTCTCTTTCTCTTTTTCCCGGCTGCGCCAAATGTTGTGTCCCTAAGCAGTTAAAAACACAAACTTCTTTTTAATACACGTTTATTTCAAATTGCTCACTACTGTTCTGACCGCTTTCTAATTGAAACCCGAACTGACCACACAAATTTAGTTGTGCACCACGAAAACTTGCACACGGAACTCGGAAGTAGAATCTGACCCTCAACATATGTAATTATTAAGATGCGGTAATATTCTACAACCGATGACGAGACTGCTGGCCAATGTCACCGATGGCAAGCAGCTGTGTTATTGTAAACAAAACGGGCAATGACCGTGCTCTATGCGAAGTAGCATGTTTAGTCACTGCTGCCGTAATGTAAACAATCATCACATTATTTAGCAATAAGCGGGCACTTTACTGTGCGAAGTAAAGTGTTCCGCTATTGCTAGCCACTTTACTACCGGTACACCTGCCAGTCTGCTGCTTCCGTGTACCAGCATACTGGGCCACAACACACCCAAAAATTGCCTACATACTGTTCTGGCATACTGATCCTCTAGTGAGATCCAAGTTTGCGGCTCTCTAGATCACATATTAGAGTTAAGAAATGGAAGAAAATTTGTTATTTTATTGGCGGAACGTGTTAAGTAGTCAGGAGCGACTCCGAGTGAACTCGTGATATCACAAAAAAAAAAAGAGTATCCGAACTAAAATAAAACAGAGCGTCGAATCGAGGCAGTAAGGAAGACAAGCATTTATTTATTTAAGTAACAATTAGTGGCTCCTTTAAATTAAATTAAATTTCAGCCATTAGGCATTTGAAGGAGGATACCGATAGCCGGAACCAGGTGATAGGTCAAATCGTAACAGTTACCAGAATAATATAAAAAAAATCTAAGTCATGTATTTTTCAAATTATAGGCATTTCTTTTGTTTTCGAGAAAATGTACACCTTGTGATGGTTGTTTAGCTCCTTTTGCTACAAATCTTTACTTTTTTTCAATTTTGTTTTCTTATGTAATCCCGAATAGTGCATATGTAACCTGTTGCTTTAAATTCTAAGCCAACTGCTCCAGCTTGGAAGAAAATATCACATTTTGCCGAACCAAGAATAGAAAATTAATATTTCACCCAACTTTAACTGACTGTACTGAAAAAAAAAAATGTACCACGCCAGTTTGGCAAGTAACGTTAAAAGTTGACGCATTTAATAAGGATTCTAAAATGGTACAACACTTCCTATATTATTTCTTAGATTACGGAAAAAAAATTTTTTCTTCAAGAAACCCAGTTTCGAAAAATTTCTTTTCACCTACTAAAATTGATTCTAGTGTACCCAAAGCTTGCCTTAAGAGCGTAACTTTAAGATTCTAGCTTGAGTGAGACGGAGAGTAATTCCATGAAGTGTGAGTGGGACAGATAGTGACGCTTTCAAGTTAGCGATGCTAACTTTTTGTTAAATTTAGGAAAAATTTTCCTTAATTTTAAAATTAAACACCAATTATTTGGATGCTAAGATTTATTATTTACAAAAAATGTTCAAACTGCCTTCCTTCAGCTTCAATACAAGCTCGACATCTTCTTAAAAAAGATCGGGTTATCAGACGGGCAATTCTTCCGTTGTTGACAAATTCAACTGCTTCGTTAATTCTTTGCCGAAGCTCGGCTTAATTTTCAATTGACTTCTAATAAACTTTCTCTTTCACTGATCCCCAGACCGCCCTATCCATCTGTCCGGATATTATTCATTGAGATATTCTCTAACTGAAAGGGCATAGTACGCTGGTCAGCCGTCTTGCTGATACCACATCTCTCTGTAAATACTTAGTGGCATGTTTTCCAGTAAATTAGGTAAACGGTTTTGTAAAAAATCTAAATAAACTTCAGCATTAAAGACCTCTGGCAACTCAAAAGGTCCTATGACTTTTTCGTTTAAAATTCCGGTCCACATGTTTATTTTAAAACGATATTGAGATCTATTTTGTCTCATTAAATTCGGACTCTCTGCGTGCCACTCGTGTAAGTTGTGTAGGTTCATCTATCCGTCTTTTTTAAATGTCGATTCATCCGACCAAAAAATTTTCTCGAAGAATCGCGGATCTTCCCGTTATCTTTGTAGCATCGTTTGGAAAAACTCAACCCGAGGTTGATAATCCCGCTGTAGCAGGGTTTGTACTCGCTGCATATGGTATGGGTGTAGCTCATGGTTTTGTAATATTCGGTGAGCTTCGCTTAGAATTTAAAGCAACAGGTTACATAAGCACTATCACTAAGTCACTATCTGTCACACTCACACTTCATGGAATGACTCTCCGTCTCACTCAAGCTAGAATCTTAAAGTTGCGCTCTTAAGGCAAGCTTTGGGTACACTAGAATCAATTATAGTAGGTGAAAAGAAATTTTTCGATACTGGGTTTCTTAAAAAAAAAAAATTTTTTTTTCCGTAATCTAAGAAATAATATAGGAAGTGTTGTACCATTGTAGAATCCTTAATAAATGCGTCACCTTTTAACGTTACTTGCCAAACTGGCGCAGTACTTTTTTTTTTTTTAGTTCAGTCAGTTAAAGTTGGGTGAAATATTAATTTTCTATTCTTGGTTCGGCAAAATGTGAAATTTTCTTCCAAGCTGGAGCAGTTGGCTTAGAATTTAAAGCAACGGGTTACATATGCACTACTCGGGATTACATAAGAAAAATAAAATTGTAAAAAAGTAAAGATTTGTAGCAACAGGAGCTAAAAAACCATCACAAGGTGTACATTTTCTCGAAAACAAAAGAAATGCCTATAATTTGAAAAATACATGACTTAGATTTTTTTTTATATTTTTCTGGTAACTGTTACGATTTGGTCTATCACACGGTTTCGGCTTGATATTATTAAAATTGTGATTGGAGTGAGGATAGACCACGAGAGGTGGCAGGCCACAGGAATGTACCATTAGGTTTTGATTTCCAATTTATATTGTCTCATATTTTAGTGTTATGGTGCTAGAGAATAGTCATCAATATGTTAACCTCTAAGATTATAGCATGCATTGTTGAATTTGTTGATTGAATGGTTTAAATAGAACTTTTTTTTTTTTTAAATATGAACGGAATGCATTTAACTAAGAACAAAGCCTAACGCAGTGATGGTGTAAGATTTCATTCCTTGGAGTGCAAGCTGGAGTTGGCGATGGCGAGATTAGACCACGACATTAATTGTCAGCTGGCACTACGCTGCGGTGGTAGCTAGTAAATTCACCGAAGCTGGGTTCCCAGTCTGGGAGAAAATTTAGAGTAATGGATGGGAGATAGGTTCTTTTTGTCGTTTCGTTGAGTGGTTATGGGGGCAATCCTGGTAGAAGAGTTTGTTTTGGTGTGCGATTAAAGTCTGAGATAACTGTTCAGTTGGTCAACGAAGTGCCGAGTGAATGATGTCGCCCCAGCTTAGAAAATATGGAGAAATAGCTCTTCTGGTATAATCATTAGCTCCAGCTGATTGCTTCGTTGTTCGTTGCTCCAATTGCCAATTGTCTTTTGCTTGTCACTGTGGTTCTTAGTATCATTGGTGGTGTCTTGTCCGCAACGTCGTTGGAAAATTTAACACTGCATAAATCGGCATGACATTATTGAATCCATCAGTGATGGCACTTGTACATACATATACATATATAGATACATACTTGGAATTGGGACTCTCTTCTTCTTCCCACCCCATGTCCCAATCGACGAGCTTAACCGGCTGGATGATAGGTAGTTCTGGTGGAGGAGAGTCGAGTTTTCTTCCAGAGTGAGTTCCTAAATATGTTTTTTTTCTTTACCTCAATTTTGTTGTTACTTAAGTTGATTTTTCTTACTAAGCCTAATAAGAAAAAAACAGATTTATGAATCGAATTTGGCCTCTAGAAGTTACACCGGAAAGAACCTGTGAGTTCTTCACGAGGCCTGGCGGCCGTTAGCAGCTCTCCACTCATGAGTAACAAACTAGGAATCTGTTTACAACAGTTTTGAAGTCCCAACGTGAAAATTCTCTACCTCTACCAATAGTAACACTGGCCAGTATGACCAGTTTGTTACAGATGGCGCCCAACGGTGGCTTAAATCGAATAAAATTCTTGTTATTCTATGTGCACCATCACTAGGGCCCAGGGTCGCCTTCGAGCCAACCATGGAAGTAGCTATATATGTATACACAATTTTTATTTTTATTCACTTCTAAACTAAATCCAAGCAGATCAAATGATTAAAAATTATGAATCGAGTCATGCTAAGGCTTAGGAAGGAGAAAGTACCGAGAGCCAATTCAGCTCAGGGAAGAATGCGTCTTCTGAGGATGAATGTTACGACTTTGATACGAAAATGCCTAGAACTGCCTAGAACAATTTCTCCATGTCAACAACATTCAACGGGAGAATTTTTATGATTGGTCTTATGTGAATTCAGCTGTGTGTCGAGAAGGAGTTAGAGATAATTTCAATGTTCGAAATTGTTCCTGCATCGAAACCCATAAGCGTAGAGGGTGAGCTGAGTGGTCTTGGCGCGTTCCGACATTTAACCAAGAAGACTAGCAGAATCTTGGAAGTTGGCATGGCGCTGGTGTGGCTGTTAAATGTCAGGACATTGCGACTAGACTTAGTGAAACTATCATTCTTCTGAATTAGGCCAGCTAAAAGAATTACCTCGCACATCGACAACGAAGGCTTGTACCCAATAATGGAATTTTGAATTATTTTTTTTCTTGCGTTATTAGTACTCTTTATTAATTGAGTAATTACAATTCATTGGTATAATTACCATTGAAAATTGGTTGTAGGTATAAAATTATAACTGAATTGTGTGAATTAAAAGAGAATCATTGCCTTATTATTGCCTCAACAGTGGGGTCGAGTACGGCCTCCAATAAACCTTTTGTTGAATGGTACATACTATTATTATATACATATATGTGAATTATGAATAATTATTTGGCGTGGTAGCGTTAGCCTGAGAGCACACACAAAAAAAAACTTAATATAAAGTATCTAGTACTGTGAGTAATCTAACCTCGCCAAATAGCACTAGTATTGAGGTGCCTTCGTAATTACAATTAATAATTAAGAAATACAATTGAATTGGCTACTCGAGATTTTATTATTGCAGTTAGTACAGGGAAGTAAAAGTTTTTTTTATTCAGTACGTGTACAAATTAGACACACAAGTATGCAATGGACATACATCACTTAGAGCGCAACGAGATCAGTTACGAGCTTAGGTTAAGGAAACTCAGGGAATCTGGAAGATCGTCAGGCTTGGGGACAGGTCTTCAAGCCTTTTTATATATAGAATATGAAGGACTACTTCAAAAACCGACAGGGTTCCCTCCTATTACTATTATCCTATTTGAAGGAAATTATTAATATCGCGGTGGCCGCAAAAAATGGTAGTGAGCTAGCAATAGCACAATCGCGACTGATACACGTTACTGGGAGGCTTAAGCTTTTATCTAAGGCAGAACCAGCCTTGTCCGATTCCATAGCGCAATTAGTTGAAGCTGCTGACGCAAACTTGGACTCGATCATCCACCAGCTGCCAGAGCTTGGCCGGCTGGGTGCGATGCACTCCTTAATACCGCCCTCTTCTCTGGGCGCAGGAGCGTAAAATATAGGCTGTAACCAGTGCCTATCGGACCAGAATGAAGGGAAACCTTCCCTTTCTTATAGAGACCAGTGTGCTAACCTTGGCCCTAACCCCTACTAACGTAGAGAGGATATCCAATCAACTCGTCGACCATTCTGGTGGTAAAATAAATAATCCAACTATTGATATAAATAATTTAGGGGTCAGAGTTACCACCCAGTCACCGCATCTACTCCTGCATTGATCTATACTATGGCCCGGGGAACCGTGCATGCACTATATGATTATCCTCGTACCGCTGTTAACAAGCGACTGGTTCAGGAGCAATACCTAAGCGTGCTACTAGATCAACGACAAACCATATTTTACCGG
The DNA here is from genome assembly GCA_963924295.1 of Dioctria rufipes. NCBI lineage: Eukaryota > Metazoa > Arthropoda > Insecta > Diptera > Asilidae > Dioctria > Dioctria rufipes. The sequence goes on from OZ002740.1 coordinate 139,266,917, forward strand.
AACAGGGTTCAGTTGTCCGACAGGTCAACCATTCTATACTGCTACCATCTGTGAGTGAGGCTGGAATCTATACCCCGTTGGCGTCCCACATAGCTACGACCAGATACTACCCCACCGAGGTAAGAGCTATGACAACCTTCAGTACAAAACTACCGGCTGGTAGAACCAAAGTGTGAACCGCAAAAGCAACCTGAATTACAGTTAGTTCATCTAAACCCGTTGAGGAAAGCCTTACCTCAAGAGAATCTCAGAATTCCATCATATGAGTCGAACCAAGCGTATGCACCTGTTAGACCACCAATGTCACGAGAGTCAGGTCTAACCTAGAAAGATTCCGGTCTGCAACAATTTCGCAACCTATAGCTCCCGGAAGGCCTCCTCAAGTTCCTCGACGAAACCACAATAATCCCGTGATAAACTGGCATATACGCTTCGACGGATTAACTAGAGGTCTGCCGATAGATGATTTTTTAGAGACTCTATCAAGAGCCGACGGAGTCTCTCGGGATACTCAGACTCAGAGATACGCAGACTGGTGCCAGCTGTGCGATTCGCTAAGGATAAAGTTTGAAGATTCTTATAGCGATTTTGATATCCGAAAGCTAATGGAATCTCGAAAACAAAAATCGAAGGAATGTTTCAGCGAATTCCGACTTGCCTGGAAGGTCTATCCTTAAGACTACGCGAAGTCATGAGCCAAAATGAGTTGATGCACATAGCAAAACGTAATATGCATCCCGCTTTACGGAAGGCACTAGCACTACAAGCATTTCTTAGTCTGGATGAAATGGATACGCTCTGTCGACAGATGGAGAAACTATGGAGTGAAGTGGGATAGACCGCTGATGATCAGATCAAGTCGAAAAAAATTAGACAGAGACACTATCCCCTTTCGTCTCCTATGCTAAAGATCCTCGACGGAGAGATTGACCGGATGTTGCAGCTAAAAGTAATAGAGGAAAGTCAAAGCGAGTGGACGTCGCCATTGGTGATGGTGAAAAAACCAAATGGGAAAATAATGGTATGCCTGGATTCCAGAAAACCAAATGAAGTTACTCGAAAGGATGCCTACCCACTACCACAAATAAATGCCATTCTAAGCCGAGTTATAGGTACCAATTTCTTTACAAGCCTCGACTTGACCATAATTCAAGAGACAGGACCGCGTGTGTCGTTCCGGGAAGAGGTCTCTACTAGTTCGCGGTAATGCCTTTTGGAGTGACCAATTCTGCCAAGACATTGTACTCTCTAATGGATAAGGTCATTCCATACGATCTGCATGAGGATGTGTTTGTTTATATGAATGAACTCTTGATCCTTTCTGAAGATTTTTCCTCCCATATTCAGGTCTTTCGCCAGGTAGCAATAACAATTAACAATAAACATCGAAAAAAGTCGGAATGCTTGGCTGCAGTATTAAGCATAAAAAAATGTCGGCCCTATATTGAAGGATCCCATTGTACCATTATAACAGACCACTCGAGCCTTCGGTGGCTCATGAATCAAAAGGATCAGGCAGGACGATTACCGAGGTGGAGTCTTATGCTCTAGTCATCTGACTTTACCATTATTCATAGAAACGGTTCAGAAAATGTAGTTGCAGACGAGCTTTCCCGGACTGAAATGGAGCAACTTGGGCAGGTAAACGCTAACCCAACGTTAAAGTTAGATGATCCAGCATTCCTGGACGCCCAGTATCTGGACATGGAAAAAACTGTAAAAGAAAATCAATCAAGGCTACCTGAATTCCAGGTGAGGGACGGCATTTTGTTTGAACGAGTTAATAAGGAATTAGCGAGTAAGTCTTCATGGAGGATTTGGGTCCTAGAAATCCTCACAGAATCCTTAATAAGTGAAGCTCACAACCCACCTCTCATCGCACAGCGGAATCTCTAAAACGATCGAGAAATTGAAGCAATATTTCTACTGGCCTCTCCTCGTTTCCAAAACTACTAGTTTTATTAAAGATTGCCAAATTTGTAAAGAATGCAAGCCTCCCAATCATTGTCTTCGTCCTCAGATGTATTTCCAGTACGTCCTTGGCAACACATTAATATTGACTTCCTAGGCCCATATCCTCGCTCAAAAGTCGGGAATACCGTCCTTGTTATAGTCATAAACGCTTCACGAAGTTTGTTCTACTAAAAGCATTAAGAAACACACTGACAAGATTAGTCATTCCCTTCCTAGAAAGGGAAGTATTCCATATTTTTGAAGTACCTGAGTCCTTGATGTCTGACAATGGGGCGCAATGTTTATAGTCCTCAAGTAAATGCTTCCGAGCGCGTCAATCGTAACATCCTAGTAGCCATCAGGGCTTACTTGGATAAGAATCACCGGAAATGGGATGAAAATTTGTCCGAAATTAACTGTGCTCTCAGAAACGTCGTCCACGTTCCACGGGCTATATGCCATCACGCATGCCTGCAGCTACGACATCCTAAGGAAACTCCAAGCCTTAGAGGAAGGAGATATTCATGTCAAGAATTCATGTGCTAGAGCCAATATATAAGCCCAGGTGATAGAGAGCTTGCGCAAGGCCAAAGAAAGACACCGTAAACAGTATAACCTGCGAAGCGCTTTTAGGAATTATTCTCCCGGACAATTAGTGTACTGCAAGAATTTCGCACAGAGCGACACCTGCAAGTAGTTTAGTGCAAAATTAGCATGGAAATTTTTCAAATGCAAGATTGTGCGAGCCATTGGTACTGCCGTTACACCTTAAATACTTAAAAGACATTTTATTCCCCCCGTACCTAATTCCATGGTAGTACTATAATCTCCCAATCCCATAGGTTAAGTCTCTCGGTTATTCCGAATGGTATGCCAAGCAACAAGTTAAAGTTCAACTGGAATTCGCAAAACATGGCAAGCTGCACCGGTTCAAAAAAAAAAAAAAAACCCACAAAAATTAATAGCATGAACTGCTGTCGAGTTATGGGAATTGTTCATCCCATTCTCCCCGTTCTATATTATGGCAGTTATATGTAGATAAATATTGAAGTATGAGATTAGTGAGAAAATGAGCGGTTATCACCTAATTGGTGAAGTATACATATACATTGTCGTCTATAAGGCCTTCAACCTCGTAAATGTGACAAGTAGTGTAACATTCCGAGGCTGTCCTGTAACAACTACGGTCTGTCAAATACGACAATAATAACACTCAAGTCTACATAGAACCCAACCAAGTAAGTATCCACCTACCTACATACCTGCAAGCCTACTAGGCGGCATAGCCAGCTCCCGACTACCACTCACGAAGGCGGTGATAAATTAGAAATAATAAATAATGAAAAAAAAAAAAACGTTGAGGAGATCAATCAGAATCGAACCACTATTCTGAGTGGCGCGCTTCTTGCATCCAACGTTAAGCACGACACCAGGCCTGCGATCGATAATAGGAAATAAATACGATCTACATGCCAGCTGAGGCTAGGTGATCTCTAATTATAAAAATTAACTCAAGATCACGGAGGAGCTGCTGCTAAGCTCTGCGCGCCTGTTATCGAGAAACTCTGAACTTTGTATAGCTTTCTAAAGTATGGATAGTCCACCCTGCGCTTAAGTTCATTTGAAATTAAGAAGGTTACCCACATGAGGAATTGGTAATGCAGTATAAACCCCTAAGATGTCTGGATACCCGAGAGTCGACTCCTGGAACCTAAATTCGGGGTCCTAGATAAAAGTTAGTATTAATTAGAGTACAAACGGGTACTATTAGTAACCAAATTATCTCAAATCAGTGGAGACATCTAGTAGATTCTCCGCGAAGGTGCGTTCGTTCGAAATGTCCTATAAAATAGGAGGAGACTATGTTAGAATTTTCTAGTATCCATAATCAATCGATTCTATATAGCGGGTACCGAATTCTTAGCGTATGCGGTACATTTCGAATACCGCACTTGAAGTTGATTTGGATAACAAGTAGTGCGTGGTGATAATCTAATAAAAATATAGTAAAAAGTTCGACCAAAGAGTGGAACCTAATAACTAAATAGTTACAAAGTGGGAGTGGGAAAGAGAAAAAGAAGGTAACGATGTGAAAGGAATCGGGAACCGTGATTAAGTTCTTATAAAATTCTACGAAGTGTTAGCGAACCACTAGCCTACTGTAGGACCAGAGTGTTATGTATAACGGAGGTGAAGGCCCGAGTAAGTAGATTCAGAATTCAATCAGATATCAAAATCAATATTCCTAACTCCAATTAATAAACATCGAGGCTCTTGAAGCGCCCAGAAATTGCCTACATACTATTCTGGTATACTGGTCCTCTAGTGAGATCCAAGGTTGGGCCTCTCCTAGATCACATATTAGAGTTAAGAAATGGAAGAAATTTTTTTATTTGATTGGCGGAACGTGTTAAGTAGTCAGGAGCGACTCCGAGTGACCTCGTGATTTCACAAAAAAAAAAAGAGTATCTGAACTAAAATAACCCAGCGTTGAATCGAGACAAAAAAGCAACCATGTATGCATGATCATGGGCTTCGCCCGATCGCTACGGTAAGCCTTTTTGCTGCTGTCGTCGTCGTCGTCATTGTGTTATACTTAGTAGAAAGTTGAAATTATCTTGTCGTGATTAGAGTTTTTTTACAATTTTGCTATATAAGGTCGGGTAAATTAGAAATAATTTTAAATGAATTCAGACCGTTTAGTGTGTTCATACAATTATTCTAATAGTTTTAGTAGTGAAATTATTAATAGTACTTTTGAAGATGCCGTTACCAAAAGCTAAGAAATCTACAGGAACAACTATACTAAAATTCAGGAGACCAAGTATGGAGGACATTGTAGTAAGCGACGACGAAGTTCTAAATCATACTCCAGTGGAGAAGAATACAGTACTATTAAACAGCGACGACGAGGAATTACCCCTGAAGCAGGAAGGATTACAGAAGGAGACGTCAAAAGAGGAAAATTTAATTACATCGGAGAATCGTCTACAAAAAGCTGCGAAACAAACTATAAATATGGTTCAGAACAATCGGAAAACGAATTATGGGAGGAAGCGAAAAACGGTAAGCGACGACAAATTTCCTCATTCATCGCAGAAGAGGAAACTACCAGTGAAGCAAGTTTTGGAGAATCAAGAACCGAACGAAAACGGAATGGCAACGATACTATCATTGTGGGAATCATGAATCAAATGAATCCAATATTGAAGAGGCTAACTATAATGGCATTGAAGGACAAGATGATAACGGCGAAGAAAATTGTATTTTTGATGCAACAAGGAATTTGCAATATGTTAAAAGACCCGAAACTGGCAGACACCGAATTAGAGCAATTTTCAATAGAGGATTTCGCAAAATTGCTCCAAGACCAAGAATTATTTACGACATATACTCATCACTGGGTATGCCAGGAGGAAGCAGATTCGATTACCAAAAACTACATAAAATGTTTACCGGAGCAATGCTCCTCATCTTCCATCATTGCGACCACTTCCAAGTCATCCACGACTGCTCATACTCGAATAGCAGCTGTAGATGTAAATTCTCCGAATACATCAAAAGGGCTGGTACAGGAATCGGCAGGCGATATTCTTGATCAATTGTTTCGTCATTCGAATATAGCATCGAGCACTGGTGCAATACATCAATCTATTGCTCGAAGGGACGGAGACTATGTAATTACTTTGAAGTTGCCAGGAGAATGTGGATACCGAGTGAACAAATTGGATGTGTACGATTACTCGAAGATATAGAACTTGCCCAAGGAACAATGGTGGAAACAAGCGACATACAGGAGCACTTTCTTAACTTCATTGCCTGTAGACCAGAAGGAGGTGCTGGTAGAGAAGCTTTTATCGTTGGCAGTAGTAGAATTGAAGAAAACTCCGAAGGTGCAAAAAGAGGAAAAGGTGATGAAATCGTTTTATTCCTTCAAAAATGACCGACATCACCAGTAAGTCAAATATGCAATACATCAGCGTGATTAAAATCAAAATATAAATTCTACGATTTAAATAGTGTGTTAATTAAAAATTGTGTTAGAATAGTAAATAATTTTTATAATGAGATGACATTCAATTCAATTCAATTCAATTCAATTCTTTATTAAGGGTATTATACAACAAGATTACTTAATCTTTTTAACATGTACAAAATATATTATTTGGAGGAAACTACTGAGAGACAAAAAGAAAAGGAATTTAACTAACAATTTATTAACAATGCAAGTAGTTTATATAATCTTGAATTTATTATTTCATTTAAATTTAAATATTAATATTAATAGTGTGTGTAAAATTAGATGCGTTTGGCTAGCTGCCATCAGTTAAATGTCGGTATAAGAGCCTCTTAAACGCGCCAACAGGCACTGTGCGTTGAATATCAACTGGAAGTGAGTTCCATTTACTAGATATGTGAACGAAGTAGGAACGTTGGCCCATGACTGTAAGGTAACGAGGGATCAAGATATGGACGTGCCTAGAGCTACGCAAAAAGCTAATACTGTTGCCCAAGTAAGCGGGATTGTTGGTGTATATAAGACGATGTAGAAAGGTTAGCGATTGGTACAGAAGGTAAGTTTTAAGGGGGCAGCCAAGTATTGAATTTCTGTGTAGGGATATATGGTCAAAGCGTCGTAGTCCAAACACGAATCTAATACAGTTGTTAAAAGCCACCTCCAACTTTCGCGAGCAGACAGAATCCAGGCTAGGAAAGACTAGGTTACCATAGGTGAAAAATGGGACAACCAGAGCTTTGACTATTTTGAGTTTGGTGACTACCGAGAGAAAATCCGCTGAGCACCAAAGTTTACGAAGTGTACCATATACTTTTCCAAGGATGCTGTTAACATAATCGCAGCAGGTCAGGCGAGAGTTGAGCATTACCCCAAGATCTCTAACTCTCTCCAAGTGAGGCAGGGGATTATTATTTAAGAGAACTGGGGGAAAGTTTGATGGATCCAAGCCTCGCCTATGGAGTATCATGTAATTTGATTTGCTTGCATTCAAGGCAAGATCATTTACCACAGACCAGTCATGGATGCGTTGCAGATCCTCGCTGATTTTGAGGATACAATCCTCGGATAGACCAACAGGGCAGCAAAGAAAAATTTGAACATCGTCTGCATACATATGTATGTTTGCGTTGCGTATCACATCTGGTAAATCATTAATATAGAGGCTAAATAGAAATGGTCCGAGGATAGACCCTTGTGGTACACCACGACACAGACATATCGGGTCAGAGAGATGGTTGCCACTATTCACTTGCTGCGTTCGACTTAACAAAAAACTTTTGATGACTGATAGAGCGAGAGCGGAAAATCTAAATTGCACTGCCAATTTATGCAATAATTTAAAGTGGTTAATGCTATCAAAGGCCTTTGAGAAGTCTAATAAAACAAGGATACCCAAGTTATCTCTATCAAGTGCTTCCCGAATATCAGTAGTAACCCTTAACAAAGCCGTTTGACAGCTGTGCCTGCGACGAAATCCAGACTGCCACGTTGATAATAAAGCATTACCTTCAATATATTCAAGCATTTGGTCAGTCAAGATTTTCTCCAGAGCTTTCGATAAGAAGCACAGCAGACTGATAGGTCGAAAATCAGACATACAACTAGGGGAATTCTTTTTTGGAATGGCTATTACAGTACCTCTTTTCCAATTTGTAGGAAATTTAGAGGATGTTAAGACTGTGTTAAAGATATGGTTTACAACAGGTAATATTACGGGCAGAAGTCTTTTTAGGAAATGTCCCGGTATGTTATCCGGGCCGCAGGCATTCGATTTGATTGAGAGAATAGCACGGTATACCTCAGCCGAATCAGCACAGCGAAAGCTGAAACCATTGTTTGAAACGAATGTAGGAGTGACACTCTCAATATCAGAAGTCGCTGGTGATATTAATGTTGTGGGTGATGCGAAATATTCATTTAGGTCGTTAGGATCAAAATCACAGCCAAGAGACCGTGCGCCATGAACACCCATTCGTTTTAGATTGGACCAAAATTTGCTAGCTGGGAGTTGAGGATCAAGCTCAGCACCAAAATAATTACGCTTCGCAGTTCCTATTTTACTGGTTACTAAATTTCTGACGCGTTTGTATTGGAGTTTGATTGCACTGATTTTTAAATGTTTATATTTGAGATAAAGGAACTCGCGCTCGGCTATCAAATTTTCAATTTCCACCAAGTACCAAGGAATTTTATGCTTATGTGATTATTGATCATCAACATCAGTGCATTGATAGATCTCGTGCCAAGGAAGTGAGGCAGATTCCATCAACATTTCATCAACTTGTATACCATTATAGTCGCGAAAGTAGCTAGGCATTTCGTCAGAGCTTACATCCATAATAAAATTATACGTTAGGAACAGTAAATCGTGGTCCAAAAAACTAGGTGGGCTCAGCTGGTTAGAAAAATTTATATTACCTTCATGAATAACCAGAAGAAGATCAAGTAGGGAAGGGTTTGGCACACCGCAAAAGGTGGGTATTCTATTAACTTGCTTGAGATCAAGCCGTTGGATAAGATGAAGGAAGTTCTCTGAAAGTGCATTACGCAGCAACAGATTGACATTAAAATCACCCCCAATAATTACCTTATTGTACCTATGGGTGATAGGGGCAATAGCATCTTCGAATACCAATGCATTATCTGTGGAAAAGCAATTAGGGGGGCAGTAAGCAGCAACTACCACACAATTGTCAGCACTAGAACTAACTTCAACGCACAGAAACTCAAAAGGGTGACTGGGCGGTGAGTAATTAACCACAGACGATTTCAAGTTAGCTTTTACATAGACTGCAACTCCACCTCCAGATCGATTACATCTGTCATTTCTATGCAGCTTATATCCCGGAATATCAACCAACCCAGACGGTATATCACAATTTAGCCAAGTCTCAGAGACTAGTATTACTTCAACCCCCGAGTCAGCAAAAATTGACTGTAATTCGCTAATTTTCGGGCGTATACTTCGCGAATTAATAGAGCACACTCTAAGACCCCGAGCCATAGAGCAGAAGATATTCATCAAAGTTCCTACCTGGTTCATCCACTAAAAATTTATGAAAATAACATGTCTGCACAGAGCCAGTGATAGCACAATATAAGAGGCAGGTTAAATCTAGAATTAAAAATATAACAGCCCGCCACAAGCATCAAATAAATTACAGAATTCAATTTATAAGTACACACACTGAAGAAAACTAGCATAGTTAAGCTGCAAGCAGTATAATATAAATTCATTTTTAAATAAACTGAAAGAAATCAACAAAGCAAATTAAATATTTCATATGGGATAGAAAAGAGATTCAAATCTATGAAATTAACTAATCTAAAACAAAACAATATGGAGAAGATAGCATTATGTTTAATCATCGCGATTCACAGCTGTTGGAACTCCAGGTGTCATAGGGGCATCAATCAAAGTTGGAGCCGCAAGCGCATGCAGAGCAGCGATATCACTCACATGCAATAAAATGTCATCTTTTTTCTTCAGGACATAAACAAAACCATTTCGAGATCGAACTGAATGCAGCTTATGTAAAGAGCGTAAGCGTAGTGCCTCACGATAAATTATTTGGTTGTTGCGTGAAAGACTGTCGTGGACCTTGATTAAACTATCAGATGAAAAGCCAACATCAATTTCATTGAGTTTTAATGGACCATGCGCCGACAGAGATTTGTAGAAAGAGTGCTTCTCACTCTGGCAAGAAAGCCTTACTAGTATAGGAGAATTAATTTGTGTTTGCGTACCCCCTCGCAGATGACGTAGAACTTTTAAGTCGAAAGGCATCTATGTAAGGCGTCACGGTATGATTGATGACCGCTGCAATGTTTTTAAAGATTTTTGCGGCACACACATTTTTTATGTCCGGAATGCCGGAGATTATGAAGTCATTTAATCGCCTCAGCCGGTTGGCTTCCTCAATCTCATCACTGAGCGCAGAAATTTTACGTTCCACAGCTTCATTTTTGGATTTTAAGCTCTCCAATTCTTTAACAGACGTTGCAGAAACTTTACTAATTTCAGAGCTTATATCTTCCTTAAATTCATTGAACTTTTCGGTGAGAACCACATTGAACCAAACCATCAGTCTCTTTTCCATGGCCTCAAGGGAAGTTTGTGAGGGCGGAGAAGATGATGTCGAGGGGAATTTTGATGAGACCACAGAGCTCTTCGTTGCACCTCTAGTTAAAGCGGGAGTACTACTGGTACTAGATGATCGGCTATGACAAGTCTCTGTATTGTCTTTGACATTATTTTTTGAATTAACTGGCTTACCCATACCGATAAGCGAGAAAGAGACTGTGTGGTGAGAATATGTACCGTTCGACCAGCAGCGATGCAGACTTTTTTGCTTACTGATTAAAAATTTTTGTAGGCAGCAAACATTTATAAATAAAACGATAAATTCACACAATTTTACAATTAATGTCACGAAATTTATAATCGGGAAGATCCAAAAAGAATATTGGCACCAGAAAGTATTTAAACTTATGGAATCGCGGAGCAAAATACGGAAAAACCAGGAGCACAGAACAACACGTCTACTCAGTAGGAATACTCATTACAAATTCGAAGAAATTTTTAAATTTTTTGAAAGTTGCGAACCACAACATTTGTTTTTCAATGCACCTCAAGGTAACATTAGCAATTATTATTATACAATTAAAGAATCTTTAGATGTGTTAGAAAAGTTTTTAATGTTTCAATTTAATAATAACATTGTATAAATAAGAAATTTTTTATATAATGTATATGCCGTATTGGATAGGTTAATAGAAAAAAAAATTCTGTAGTTGTTTTATCATCACCAAAAGCTGGTAAAGAATTTTGTTTGATACTATCCCAACTAGCATGTAATCCTTAGAGTAGTGAAAAATTAGTTTTGTCACTAAAGCTCAGTGCAAGTTTCGTGATAACTACTAGAATTTTCACCTCATGTTTAAAATTCCACGTCATAAGGTGACAATCAATCGTTATATTCACTCATAATAGGATACCTCTATAAAGTGAATAATATTGATGATAAACACGTGCTTATTCCTTATAAAAATCAGTACTAAGGGCCAAAACAAATCTTATCTTCTTGATGATATTTATTAGTGATCAGCACGTACTTATAACTATTAAAATTCACCTCGGGGTAATTCCACTTTACAGTGTAAATTTCATAGTGATAAACACTTAAATTTCACAATCGAAAATCCTTATAAAGTGAGAAAGTTTCATAGTTATATTTAGTGCTTTTATTAGTGATTGGGACGTTCCCGCCATCATATTTGGCACTCTAAACCGACAATCTCTACAGTTTTGAAACCAAGAAGTGAGAAAAACTGTTACTGCTGATTGTCATTTGTGTCAATTGAGGTAACAGATTGTGGTGTGAAAAGTTTATATTGTTACCGTATTATTTAATTAAATAAAATTGGCAGAAATAAAATAAATAAAAAGAAACCATTTCGTCATTCAACTACTTTTTATCGAAAAGTCCGATTAGGTCTTGACAATATAAAGGGCAATCGAAATTTGGATCAAACTCTCGACACTGTACAATTAAGAGAATTTGCAGATGAAAATATTCTTCAAAACACTATCTCAAATTTCGAAAGCCAAGTATTGTTCAATTCGGATTTTGAAGTATATAGTGAAAGTAATGAAGAAAGTGACGAAAATGAAAATAATGATGGATATGAAAAGGATGACATAAAGGACCAAATAGTCTGCTTGCTTCAAGAGTTAAGAAAATGGGCTTTGTGTTTTAAAATTTCAAATGCTGCGGTAAATGATTTACTAAAAATATTCAGAACGATAGTTAAAATAGATGTTCCACGAGACTCACGAACTTTACTCCACACCCCGACTTCAGTGAATATTGTACCAATGAATCCATCGATTTCTAGTGAAGGTAAATAAATTTACTATTTTTTCCTCGTTGTTTATTTAAAATGTGATCATTACATAGGTTCATATTGGCACAACGGTCTCAAAAATTGTTTACGCTTAATGTTTCATGATCTGAACGAATCCATAAGGTTATCTCTTATTTTTAATATTGATGGACTACCAATTTCAAACAGTTCAAAAACAGAATTTTGGCTGATTTTATTCAGGATAGCTGAGAAGAAATTGCAACCAATGGTTATTGGTATTTATTGTGGGGAATATAAGCCACCTTTACAGCAATTTCTTACTCCTTTTGTGAATGAACTTAATGATGTTTTACAAAATGGACTGGAAATAAAATAACCATTTCAGTAAAATTTTTTGTTTGCGATACAGTGGCTAGATGCTTTATTAAAGGTGTTGTTAGTTTTAATGCATATCATGGATGTATGCGATGTACAACTATTGGCGAATTTTCAGTTCTTCAAAGAAAAATGAGTTTTCCTCGAACTGACTGCCCACTAAGAACAAACGAAGACTTTAGAAATCAAATTGACAGTGATCATCATAAGACAACCACACCATTACAAGAAATTCCCATTGATTTAGTTGCAGACATTATCGTTGCAGACTCCTTACAGCTAATTGATCTTGGTGTAATGAGAAAGTGTTTATACATGTGGATTGATGGCAGTAATAACTACAGAGCGAAATGGCGAGCAGCTGAAATAGTTGAAATATCTAACATTTTAATTAAATGTAACGAAGTAATTCCAAATGAAATTCATAGAGCAATGAGAAAGCTTGATGTAATAAAATACTGGAAAGGAGTTGAATTTAGAACGTTTCTGTTATATATTGGGCCAGTTATTTTGAAAAATTTTCTACCTACATATATATATAAACATTTCCTACTTTTATTCTGTGCAACTACTATTTGTTCATCCACAATATATAATAATTATATACATGTTGCAGAGGCTATGTTAAAGGACTACATTGAAATTTATAAAACACTCTATGGAAAAGAATCTATAAGTAGTAATGTACACAATTTGTGTCACCTCACTGAAGATGTTAAAAAATTTGGGTCACTACCTGAAATGAGTGCATATCCCTTTGAAAGCTTCCTGGGTCAAATAAAAAATTATCTTCGCCAAGGAAATAGACCGTTAGCTCAAATCGCAAAGCGCCTTACTGAGATCTCAAAACTTTCATCAAATCATGAAGGTCATGTAGATTACCCCTTCTTATCAAGAAAAATTGTAAGGAAGTTCATGAATTATCGCCAAGAAGTTCAGATATATACAACCAAATTCCGTTAACTGCGATTTTATTTTGGCTAACAATAATAAGAACAAATGGTTTATGACCAAGAATAATGAAATTGTTGAAATGGAGAATGCTACTTATTTAAATAAAAAAATTTACATTTACGGACGGCCTATTAAAAGACAGACAAATTTCTTCCAAGCACCCTTAAATTCATCATATCTCAATATAAGATATTAAATGTAAGCTAATTTGTATAAAATCTAGAGATCCAACCAGAGTTCTTCAAGATAAATTTGTATTCTTTCCGCTAATTCATACTATGAATGAGGAAGTGAGGTATTAACAACATACGTCTGATGTTATGAAAAATTTTTATTAAATAAAATACATTCGAAAATTAATATATACTGTATGCTTCATTAGTATAATAAAAGTTTTATGTGAAAATTTAAGAGTTCACTATGGGGTACACAAAGTGTTCTGTTTGATGCTCTATGATCCATGCTTAAACAATCAAAAAATTGTATTAGACGGTTTCCGATGGGACTTAAAAATTTATATACCTATATGTTTTTAAAGACCACACTGTAATTTCTGAACGATACATCTCATGATAATTATTTGTTAGACGAGCTTTCCAATTGCCCAATTCCAATTTTCCTCGTCTCATTTGTTTCGAAGATGTGGCTCAACAAACTAAAATTTCGAGATTTTAGCTCAGTTTTCTTCATTTAAATTCTTTTGTTGAGCCGTATCTTCGGGAGGAGGGAAACGATTATACGTATATAATGGAAAGTTCAAACGATTGTCTATCTAACAAATTGCAAGTCATCATTATCTGGTTTATCATTCCGAAGTGACATGGTGATCTAACACCTATAAGTTTTTAAGTCCCGTTATCTTCAAGCTCTTAAGAATTTTCCAACCGCGCGCCTCCCTCACTACTGCTCAACAATTTTTTTATTACTTTATTAGCATAACCTGCCCATAGCCACCTCAGACCAGACACAATAACAATACAAATATTGATAATAAACCTCAATTGAAAAATATTACAACTAATCAAAAATTACAGAATACAAGAGGATAACATCGCTTAAAACAGTGATTTAAAGAACAAAAAAGTAATATCCAGATAATGAATCACCTAAAAGAAAAACGAAATGAAAAATGTTAGCTTTTGTAAGAGATCTTTTATCATAGCAAACCAAATGTTAACTAATCAAAGCTAGTTTAGGTAGTAAAACACATATATTTGCTAGAAGTCTTCTCCAATGAATAAAAGTGAAGGAATTTTCTTTTAATAACTAAAATATTTTACGATATTGCACCTATAAGAATAGTTTTCTTGCAATAGCACACATTTTTCTTCTGGTTTTTCGTTATCTAGATATTACTTGCCTGTGCTTAAAGCCTTGGTCAATGCTTTAATCATGTTATACTCTTGTTTCCCGACATTGCACTTACATTATTGACAGAATACCATCAATTGGTTTAAGTTCAAATTTTTGAATGGAAACTGTGCAAAGGTTTTTAATTAAGCCATAGTGAATTTAAAAAAAAAATGACTTTCACACAACAAACTTTAACAAAACCTATGAATTAAAAAAAAATGGAAGTAACATTGTAATTTCTTTGGAATGGAATTAATATATAATTTCTTTATTCAGTCAAATTTGTTGTATAGCTACCTCTCGTGCTTCCTGACACGTCCAGGAAGAAGAGATAGGCGAGAAAGTTCAGGCTCTCCAGAATAAACGGAAATAAAAAAAACACTACACTGTTCAGTTCTTGATCAAATTCTTTGTTTTTTACTCCTTATTACAAAAGTTTACAATACTTTTTATTTTCTTCCAGTTTGTCTTTCTCTCAATAAAACTCGTTAGTTTTATTATTTGTTACAAGATTTCACAATACTTTCTTTATGGATTCCTCCTTTTCCTTTTTATATAGTAAATCACTATCTTTTTAATTAGAATAATTCGCGAGGTAACTACTCGGCGGGTGAAAAAACGACTCCCCGAGGTTTGGACTTGATGCCCCCAGGTACCCACGATCGCTTCAAAAAGCTTTTTTATTATACGTGAGAAAATGCAAAAAGTTTTGATGCGAGCTATATGCATCAATGAAAACTGTAATCCGATATGCACTTGTGCGCCCGTCTTGAAATATTAATTTTAAGAGGGCGCGAATAATTGTGTTAATTGTATGTATGTATGTATGTATGTACATACAATTAGATTGGATTAAGTAATGTACGTATATACAGTGTACATACGGAAAAAAAGTAAGAAGACACTGTATGTAGGTAAGTATGCATACCGTGTGAGTGGAATGTGTGTCTGATAACAAAATGCTATTTATGCTAAATTGCATTTTGTTATAATAAGGGAGAATGAATTTGAATGCAATTTAAGTTTTGAATAAATAATTTTATATTTTCAGGGTCATCTTGTGGTACATCAATATATTGTATAGGACAATATATTGATGGATTGACCTTATGGTTGTGATTCGGGGCATTGGGTACCTGGGTCACAACAAATTTTCCAGACTGCAATCATTTCCAATACCACCATCTTTTTGTTTATTGCTGACATCAGAATATAAGCAGTCATCGAAAATATTTTTTCGAACTGTTTGGTTTATATCTTTTGCAGGTAGCTTACTAGAACTGCAGTGCGATGTCTCCCCACTATCAATAAATCGACTGTAATATTGAATTTATAATTCTTTATCGATAAATTTCAATACTCTAATGATTTTACCTGTTACGCAGTTCTCTTCTTTTATTATATTTTAAAAGATGATCGCGGAAAAATGTATTGTTCTTGAGAGCATCATAACGGCAATCAACTCTTTTGCCAAGCTGTAGAAATAAATCAATGATGCCTTCAAATTTCTGTAGAGCTTTTTTCTATATTCCTGTCCAGGAAAAATTTAATAACAATCCAGTATCAAATATAGTATATGCAACTTTTCGAAGAGCTTTATATACATCTTCAGCACTGCTACCACAAATTTCAAATATCTTGTCAAACTAGAATTTAATACCATATGAAAATTTGCAAGATTTAAACGTATGAATAACAACTTACAAGCTGGTTTTTATAACAACTATCCGATTTAATGTTTTTCTCCATAATCTCTAATTCATTTAAAGACCTTAAAGGAAAAGAAAACTCAATCATAACGTCACTTGATTTGTTGGCAGCTGTAGAAGCAATATCACACGGATTCATCTTCAGTAAACGTAAAATTTCATCCATCTTCACATTCAGTTTCACAACCTCGGTTTTAAAATCATTTTTAAGGGTTTGAATCTCAGACTTCAAATAATCAAATTTTTTTTCTGTAGCGCCATCATTAATTCGACTAATTAGATCAGTGAAGGATACACCTTCTACGCATGGTAATTCTTCTTGACTATAAATTTCTTGTCCATCATCTTCAGAAATATTGTCTGTTTGTTTTACTTCTTCATATATTAATCCGTTCATATTTTGTATGACAAACTTATCCGCAATCGAAGCAGACGAATGCCTTGAAGTAACACTTGGCTCATGGCTTCAACTTGCGGTGAAGATGATCTAGTTTCTGGCAAAGATAATGGTATACTCGTAGCCATCACTAAAATAAACATTTTTGTAAAATTTTCTGCGATTTAGAAACTTCAAAATTGTTTTTATGCCTACAATTATTATAATTATCAACTCCATGTACTTTATCTCCTCTAATTCTACACACTCGCTTATTTCGTTTCATTTGCCCAATTATGCTGTGAATGAAGACAAGATAATACATACAATCCATTACAAGAGTAAGGAGCACTTATTACTTTTACTCTGACTCCGTTCAGCTTGCTGCCGATAATTTTTTCTCAATTTCTAGAGCATCAGAGAAAGTATTTATATTTCCATACTTCAAAATACAAACAGAATCATCCCAACTTTTTTCCGCTATTCTTCGCAATTTTTGTCGATGTTTAAAATTCAAATTGGAAGGCCAATAAAGAAGATTTTCTACAATAACAGATACAGAGGTACTAAAAACAATAAAGAACTAATTTGTTTCTTAAGAAATTCGGAATATCATACCCTTTTCCCATTGATGTGGCACGACCGTGTAAACAATTCCACTTTTTTCTTCGATTGCAACAACTTTAACCCTGGAATGCTACCCGTGAGTAAATTTTACTCACTTTCTGCTTGAAGGATGCACTGCTCTTCACGACATATGACCACAGCGTCCCCACTTCTTAAGTGCATTGCATGAAGCGTGATTGTTAGTTTAAGGGAAAGAGAGCCTTCCCAGCAGGTCAGTCCTCTCTTTCCTCATGCTCCTCATTGGCCGGGAACCCAAAATTGTAGTATAAAATCTCTTCATGACAAAAAAAATGTACAAGATGTATAAAATGTGATTCCTTCATTTCTAATTATCCTTACTATATTAATTAAAATTTCTTTATGTAAATCTTAAATTATCCTTGGTGGAATGCAGTTCTTTCATTTCACATCGTCATCACCTCATTAATTCACCTTGCAATTAAACAAAAAATGAATTAATCATCATTTTCCATATTTCGCTTTGAACCACTTCTGGAATCGATATGTTGTGACATTTGATCCGACTTACATTTTGCAAAGTTATTAATGCAGGTCAGATTTTTTATGTCACAACAAGTGAAATGGTGTTACATGGTTTTATGATGTTGTGATGATAACTATGTGAAGCAATACCGTAACAATATCTCCCCCTCTTAAAAAAATTGTGTGTTATTCTTTGAAGAGGAATAACACACTTGGGGAAGCCAGTTTTTGCCTGTATATATATATAAACATAAGAGCTTGAAAACCCTCGATTCTCAAAAAAAAAAAAAAGAAAAAAAAGGGGTAATAAATATACAAGTTCGTTTAAGTTACCCCCAACGCTCGAGGTCGGTCAGCTGTAACTGCCTCTGCTGATAAAAGCAAGCAGCCACCTCCTCATCAACGTGCAAAGCACCAACACGGGATTCTAGAGGGTCCCATCCGTGCTTAAATTGAAGAAGGAAGACGGCTAGCAGATCCCATTAATCAACATTTCAATAACGCTCCCTCCCGGACGACATTAGGGATAACTGATTTTGGCAGTCTTTAAACATCCCAGGAGAATTAATGAAATAAATAAATCTGCAAAGTAAGCTATTGAATATTAAATTATACTATACAATTATATACAACTATATATCATACATATTACACAATTAATTATATTATAATTAAGTAGGAAACATTTTTTTGTGAGATTTTGTAAAAAGAGAATGAATGAAGTGGTAGCGAAATAATTTGGATATTTTTAACTCAATACCTTAGAAACGTAAGTCCTAAGTGATCAGTACAAAAAAAAAAAATTTCCCTCTCCCTGATATAAATAAATATAAAACTGATGTTCGTGCGGTAGATGATCAAAATTTGTTCAATAATTTTTAATGTTTTTCGGGTTTTTGTTCCCCTCTAAAGAACTCTCATCTTCCTTGTCGGAACTACGGGTACATGTTTTTTTCTTTTTTTTTGTAGTGGTTAACATTACATCAAAATCTTGTGCTGATAACTGTTTCTTCTTCTGTTTGTTCTTTAGCTGTTAACTGTTTTAAATATTAATTTTCCAAAAATTTCTATGGTTTTGCCTACTCGACGTTCTTTTTGTTCCGATTTTGAAACGGCAATAAATTCTCTATCTTTTGAAAATACAAGCCCTCCAGGCAGCCCGAGAACGGAGCAAAATTCACATTGTAGCAGACCATCCACAAATTGGTATCGCGAACACCGTTCGGATAAACGTTTCCGACGACTTAGCTTGGTTAGATTTCTTACAAAAACTAGTAGTTTACCCACTTTGGTCGCAAAGGCCAGCACTAAGTCAGTTTCAGAAAATTTTGTCATTACAAATTGTAATAAATAAATAATAAATAAAAAAAAATACAACGGAAAAATGCCACTAAATTATGAAAAGGTAGTTAAATTAACTGCCCAAATGGTGCTCCTAATCTCAGGTGAGGCTAGTCCTCAACTTGTAACCGAGCTGCAGACTTTCATTGGATGTTGTAGACAAGTTCAACAATGCCTAGAAGATGAAGAAAAATCTGCATTTCTACACATTCTCCAAACAAGATTGCGAGGGAATGCATACATGCTTGTTTCCTCCAGCACTTTTTCAAAGTTTGAAGAGATGGAGCAATTACTTAATCAGTCCTATTTACCACGGGAAACATACCAGGAGTTAATAAATAAGCTGATTACATGTAAACAGTACCCCATCGAATCGCTCACATCTTTCGCAAACCGTATCAAACAGCTTCTAATGCAATGCAAGGAAGCTGCAGAATACAAGTATGGTACGACAGGTCTCCAAGCTTTGACTACGCAACTAGAAGATTTTGCTATAAATTCCATGCAGCAAGGACACCCATATCTATATAACTTCCCAAATGCATATATGGGTATGCAAGGAAATATCCATTCAGTGCAACGCACTGATGATTTCTCGAATTCGTTTATACAAACTCCATCTAATGCCATCCCAGTAGCTGGTCATATAACCCATCAAGCAGCAAGTGCACTGCATACACCCCAAATATTTCATCCAATTCCGCAGCGTACAGCACTTATTTCGACATACCATTCTCCGTCTAATACTCATGAAATTTCTAGCTATCAACCTCACCCCACTGATAAAAGTGCACCTATTGCTGCCTCAATAACTGACCAATTCTCACCAAAACACCATTCAAACAAGCTACTACAAAGACTTAATGACCAGCACAAATCCGCATTGTCTAGAGTTTCATGTTCATATTGTAATTTTAAGAGGCATACTTATGACGACTGCCTAAAGCGTAAGAATACCCCATATTGTGTGAAATGCAAAATAGGTGGGCATGATGCTAAAAACTGTAGAAACAGGAATATTTATCCACCCGAGAATTCACAAACGCATCGTGCCAATGACACAACCCGAGGTAACCCGGAGGCTTATCATGTGCAACTAAAATGCGATTTCTGTGGAAGACGAGGACATTCCATATCTGAGTGCATGCAGAAACAAAGATGGGAAGCCAGATCTTCGGGAAACGCGCGCCAGTCGACCGAAAATTCCCCGGCTCGACTTTAAAATCGCATTCTCAACCACTATCAGGGTATTCCCCGCCGCCTGCCAGTAGCAGCGAAAATATATCACTGGCTCACTTACCTTTAGATATAGGCAAGAATAATTTGGTTCGGCTAGTAGTGGATACTGGAGCTGAGTCAGCTTAATCAAACAAAACGCCTTAAATACTAGCGACTCAATCAACCGGAATGATACTACTGTGTTGAAAACTCCCTTCGGTGAATGTAAAACACTAGGTAGGTGCCACGGTAAATTTCGGTAAATTTTCTTTTGAAAGCCCAATACCATGGAATTTTCAAGTTGTGAAAACCAGCACAGCGATCTCGCACGACGGGTTGCTAGGAAACGACTTTCTTTCAAAAAATTGTAACATCGAGGGCCCTAATCGAATTCTCAGATTTCCTCGCACGGAAATCAATTCGACAGAGCTCATAATACCGCTTTTGGCCGCAATTAATCAGAAACATTGTTGCGACACTGGTAAGAATAAAGGGAACCAAAAGAGAACCATGGAGACTATTCAAACCACCCACTATGTCGAAACCCAGGTATACGACAGTGCCACCAAACGAGTAAAGGAGTTTCAAGAAAGTAAAAAGAAAAACCCAAATTTGAAGGAAATCTCGCTCACTGACAATATCAAGCACTATACTATTGAATTCCCACAGCCAGTACATATACCTGCGCGGTCGCACGTAGTAGTTAAAGCACCTTTGATACTAGAGCAAGAAATGCTCTGTCAGTCCCTAGAGGTGGAATCAGGAGTTTTTCTAGCTAATAGTTTGCTAAGTTCCGAAAACAGAGGAAACTTAATTGGTGTGCTTAACGTTAATAGCCATAGTGTTACATTAAAAAAACTCACACTCACGCTGAAGCCCAATAGTAATAACAATACCTATAGCTTGCACCCAAGTAGCGATTGCGGCTCTAGTCTGACTTCAAAAGTGAAACATAACTTCACTAACACTAGCTGTCCGAAAAACGAGATTTCACCTACAAAACTAATTAATTCCACACGTTTACTCAAGCAGACTCAACCAAACTTTCAAACAGACTCTCTGCAAGTATCACGCCTAGTACGACTAGAACAAGAATTAACATTAGATGAAACTCTTTCTGAAGATGAAAAATCTTCTATCCTGAATATTTGCCACCAATACAATGACATATTTCATCTGGTTGGCGATAAGCTCACTTATACCAATGCCATTTCGCATATCATTCCAATAGTTTCTGACCAACCTCCAGTTAATCAAAAAATGTATCGACTTCCACAGACGCAAAGAGAAGTTATAAATCAACAGCTCCATGAAATGCTAGAAAGTGAAATAGTTAAACCTACCAAAAGCCCTTGGAACTCACCGCTGTTAGTGGTTCCAAAGAAAGCAGGGCCAAATGGCGAAAAACGATGGAGGGTTGTGGTCGATTTTAGGAAATTAAACGATAAAACAATAGGTGACGCTTTTCCATTGCCCAGGATTGAAGATATCCTGGACCAACTAGGTCATTCCCGGTATTTCACTACTTTTGATCTTGCCAGTGGCTATCATCAAGTACTGGTTCATCCTAAAGATAGACCCAAGACAGCCTTTAGTACAGCTTATGGGCATTATGAATTTCAGCGCATGCCTTTCGGATTGAAAGGAGCACCAGCTACATTCCAACGGTTGATGAATTATGTTCTTTAAGGTCTAGAATGTTTCGTTTACCTAGATGACATAGTTATCTATGGGAAAAACCTTGAAGATCATAACAGTAAATTGATGAAAGTTTTTGATCGTTTACGAAAAAATAATTTAAAGTTACAGCCAGAGAAATGCCAGTTCCTAAGGCGCGAAGTCATATATCTGGGACATAAATGCTCCAGTGAGGGAGCCCTCCCAGATCCCTCAAAAACAGAATGCGTTCACAACTTTCCCGTCCCGCGTACTGTTAGACAAGTTCAATCTTTTCTCGGCTTAGCTAACTACTACAGGAAATTTATACCCAATTTCTCCAAGATTGTTCGTCCTATGACTAATTTATTGCGAAAAGATGTGAAATTTGCGTGGACTGAAAACTGCCAGAATGCTTTTAACGAGATTAAAAGAAATCTCACTTCACCGCCACTTCTTATATATCCAGATTTTACTCTGCCTTTTAACTTAACCACGGACGCTAGCCAGGAAGCTCTAGGAGCTGTCTTGTCTCAGGGAGAAATAGGTAAAGATCGCCCCATAGCTTATGCGAGTCGGACTCTAAATAAGGCAGAAAGGAATTACTCGACAATTGAGAGAGAATTACTAGCAATTGTTTGGGCTACAAGGAATTTTCGCTGTTATTTGCAAGGGCGTAAATTCACAGTATATACAGACCACAAGCCCTTGAAAGGAGTCTTCAGCACCAAGGACCCCACTTCAAGATTAGTTCGATTTCATCACAAGCTTTCTGAGTTCGACTATTCCATCGAGTATAAGCCAGGGAAATACAACACAAACGCGGATGCTCTTAGTAGAAGTTCTTATAACTCAGAGCAGGTTGAACAAAAGTTTTCAAATATACCTGTACAAGCGCAAGTCCATACTCCGCCAAACTTACAGGAATCAAATACAGCTCCAGTTCACTGCCTTGCAATCACTCGTGCCCAGGCGCAGCATACCCGTGTGACGAATGACTCACGCGAAATGACAAACAAAAAAAGAATACCTTCAGAGTCTTCAGTTAGTTCTGACTCACAATCTCAAACTAATATTTCTTATGGCAGACATGCTGAACATAGTGATGAAAATCCTATAGAGCCTTACTCTCTCAGATCAAATCTTAACAACCAGCCTCCCGAGACAATCACGAGCCCCACAGAAATTCGAGTAGTAATAAAAGACTATCACGATTCTGTTTTTGGTGGACATCAGGGTGTTATGAAACGTACAAACGAATCAAAAAGAAATTTCGATGGAAAAACATGTTGAGGGACATAAAAAAATACGTTAAGAGATGTCCAAAGTGTCAGAAAATGAAGGTTAGCCCAGAAACACGTATGCCAATGACCATTACAGACACAGCTCGAATGCCCTTCGAGAAAATCTACCTAGACATCGTGGGGCCTCTAGAAGAGACGCATGCTGGAAACAAATATATACTAACATTCCAAGACAACCTAACAAAGTTTGTTGATTGGTATGCTATGCCAAATGCAGAGGCGGAAACTGTAGCCCGAAAATTCTTTGATGAAATAATTATCCGCTACCGCATACCCAAAAATTTGGTTACCGATCAGGGCTCCAATTTCTTAAGCGACCTATTCAAGAAGGTCTGTAAACTCCTTAAAATAAATAAGTTGCAGACATCCGCGTACCACCCTCAATCAAATGGCTCTTTAGAAAGAACTGCTTGGGATCAGTTTTTAAGAACTGCAGCCTTTGTATATAACAACAGCGTACACGATAGTAGCAAACTTACCCCCATGGACTGTTTATTCGGCTTCATGGCTGATGTTCCCTCCAATTTGAATAGAGAACCGGAACCTGTATACAATCATCAAAGTTATTATTATCTTCTGAAATACAAACTACAGAAGACATATGCCACTGCTCGTAAAAACCTTTTATGTAGCAAAAATCGCTCTAAAGAACTTTATGTCAAACATTCACGGCCAATAACTTTCCATGTCGGAGATAAAGTATTACTGAAAAACGCAGCCAAAAAACACAAACTCTTCCAGGTATGGCTAGGACCATATCAGGTGATTGAAGTTCTCAATTCAGTGAATACTAAAATCCAAATTGATAACAGGAAAGTCGTAGTCCATAATAATAGATTAAAACCTTTCTATGAATAAAGTCTAAAACAAAATATGAATATATATTTCTCCAGACATGGTGCGACTATTACTAGGGTTCTATTGCGTCAGCATATCTATTTCTTTGGGAGCAACTCTACCTTTCGAAGTACAGCCTCTAACAAATACGGGTATTATGTTTGAAGATTTAGGAGAGATTTTGTTTTTCCACGACACATGGAATCTATTTACCCAAATCAATATAAGTAACCTTGAGACGGAAACCATGTTGGTGGAGCATACTGGATTCCTCGTAAGCCAACTGTGCGGAAAGCATAAAAATACAACTGTTTGCACCGAACAGAGTAGTCAGATCCACAACCTAATAGAAGCGATCAAAAAGCGTGCCGCTGTTATCAAGGAACTAACAACAACCCGACGTCAGAGTAGATCACTGGCCGATGGAATAGGAAAGGGTTTTCATTTCCTATTTGGCACAATGGATAGCGATAACGAAAAGAAGATATATAGCCCGATTTCCAACCTTGAAACAGACACAAAGACACTGTTAGATTTAGAAAAACATCAGATTACGCTTTTCAAATCAACGTACGAACAACAAAAGTAGCTGGAGTCGAACCAACGTGAAATCGTCAGAACAGTAAACGATCTGCTCGAAAAGGTGACAGAGGAGATAAGTAACCGTCAACGGATTCAAGAGGTAATGACAACAATCAGTTTGCATATTATCGACATAGAGTTAAGACAACAAACACTACTTGAAATATTAACAACTGTAAAAAATAATCAAATCCACCCCTTGCTAATATCTCCATCTACTCTTCTAGAAGCCTATTACAAGACAAACCCAAAAGAGCCTAGCGAAAAAAAGGATTTTGCACTATTATCTGAAACCCTAGAAGTTAAATGACAGATCGTAAAAGGAAACCTTGTAGTCAGAATTAAATTTCCTATTCTAAATCTCCCGGTTTTCAAGCTTCAGCAAATACATCTGTTCCCCATCAAGACATCTAACAACCGCTCACTACTTCTGAATTTGGAACACTCCTATTTAGCTAGTCACCTAACCACCCAAGAATTTGTATTACTTCGACAGACAGAATTTAGAGTATACAAAAAGTTATTAATTAATCCCCATTAAAACACGTATGTTGGCCCTTTACTAAATGCAATTTTTAAGGGACAAACTGTAAAAGAATGCCCAATAAACTTCATATTTAACCCCTTCAATGAGTCGAATCATTGCGAGTATTTGGCTCAAGCGTATGCACCACAACTTCTGGTGAAATTAACTCGAAAAAATGCCTGGTTATTCTCTTTCTCTTCCCAACAAAAGATTACGATGTCATGCAAAAGCGGACTACATAGTTCTAGCCTCAACAATCACGGAGTACTAATACTCAATGAACCGTGCCAATTTCAAATTGACGACCAAGTGATATTTTATGAAGATGAAGATCATCATGACATAAAATTATCACAACCAGAACACATACAACCCCAAACTTTGAATTTAAACGAAACCGTTCAGAGCTTACTGAAAACATTGAGTAACTCGAGCAGTCCTAACCGAATTATCTTACTAAGGGGGGAAAGCTCTAACCAAATTCTAAACGAGAACACATACCCCCTAGACCAATTAGAGCAAGAAATGCACAATTTAGAGACCCAACGTCGTGAAAGAAATAAAATACAAGCCATTCAACTAAGTTCGCTAAGCTTGAGCTCCTTGGCTATCTTATTATTAACTATAATAGGGATGATTAAGGTAATCAAGCTAGTAAAGAGGAAGAGAGATCGTACACCTGGTAAAACCGTAGAGCTAGTACAACAAGTTGAGAAAAAGGCATTGGATAAACAATCCAAACCATCCATAATGACAAAAATAAAACTACAGGACGTTGAGTCACCAAGCGACTCAATTGCAACAAGTCAAACCTCCTCCCCCACCAGCATTACCCCCTGAAAATGCTATTAACATACAACTCAAATGGTTAAGATCACCTTCCTCTTTAAATGTTCCCACTGTAAACATAAAAAATGAAAACATCCACCTCAGAAAAACAACTACTCCACCCCGTAACCGTCACGTTCAAGTTTGATCCACGCGACATAAGTTATAAAAAAAAAATAATAATAATTGAAACGTAATGAGAGTGGAAAAAATATAATTAGTATTACTACTTTTAGCGAAAATAAGTAAATATAGGCATTATATTGTATATTGCATTGGAATTAAGAATATATATGTATCGATACTCTTCACTATGTATTAACTAACAAATTTAGAAATATTATTAAGAATATTAAGCACTTCCATATATCTTGATAAAAGTCTTTTAGAATATACATACTTTAAAAATACTTTTAAAAAAAAAGACGTTTAACCCATAATTAAATTACTGTAGATAAGTAAATAAAACTAACATCTCCTTACCTCCTTATGATTAGATTGTGAAGTGTGTTATTCCTCTTCAAAGAATAACACACAATTTTTTTAAGAGGGGGAGATATTGTTACGGTATTGCTTCACATAGTTATCATCACAACATCATAAAACCATGTAACACCATTTCACTTGTTGTGACATAAAAAATCTGACCTGCATTAATAACTTTGCAAAATGTAAGTCGGATCAAATGTCACAACATATCGATACCAGAAGTGGTTCAAAGTGAAATATGGAAAATGATGATTAATTCATTTTTTGTTTAATTGCAGGGCGAATTAATGAGGTGATGACGATGTGTAGCAATTTGTTTATTTTTGTAAGAATTATTTTTGATATGTCTAATAAACTTGCAGCTGAGTTGAGTTTGAGTTAGCGGAGAGTTAGTGAGTTTAGTTGGGATTGGAAGCAAGGTTTGAATTGATTTAATATTAAGATAAGTAAAAGCGTGAGTCAGTGCAGCAGATTTAATAAATAATTATAAATAACGCAATACATAACATATATATATATGTATATAATAACATTTTGATATATACAAAGGTTAATAACAATAACTGAATAAAGTGTTTATGTAAAATTTCTGATTGTGTTACTGAATTGGTGCTATACACATCGGTGAAAAGTGAGACCAACCGTGAGAACGTTACACTACTTTTAGTATCTCTATTACCAAACAAGGTTTGCCCGTCTGTATATGACTGCGTTGCATTTTCAATGAAGGTCACTTCTAATGGCCAGCTAATTGCGTTGTTTTTAGAGAATTCTGAATTAACATCAAACTGAACTTGACACTGACATTCTATTTTCCAATAATATGCACTATTCAGATAAGAAACTTGTGCAGTTGCTGGATTAAATTGTGGTGTGGCAACTAATCCGATATGTGCTTCAAAACTTGTTGCTCTACGTGCTGGATGCAATGCGCCGTAATTTTCTATTTTTCTTACATATTCCTCTACACATTGATTAAATATATAACCTTCCTTATCTTTGCCTAAACCAACATCACCAATTGCAGGTTTATTACTTGAATCTGAAAAAAATTGTAACATCATTGATCTTGGACGAGTAAAAGTTGTTTCTACTGCATTTGTATTTCTATTCCAGGATACAAAATGATCTTTTGCAGCTTTTTAAGACCATTTTTAGGTTTATATCTATAATGTACGATCTTCTGGCCTACAGCAGGATTTACTAAAAATTGATGAACCTTCTCATCCATACGTGCTACACCATAATTATGAACCATGTATTTTGGTAATACACTTCTGTCTGGATTTTCTGAACGGTTCCATTCGTGCATTTATATATTTAACGTCTGTTGGTTTCATATGACAACTGTATATTCTTTATTTCAGCCATAAAATTGTTTATTTAAACCTTCACAAATTAAACCAATAGGAACATATTCTGATGTTGCGGTTCCACTTAATGTTGTACCCGTATCAAACGCAGGTCTTGTTCCTAACGGTGTAACTGTACAGGATACTTCTATGACTGATGCTCCAAAAGGAAGTGCTGCAAATCCTGCATGACTTACATAAAATGGTAAAAAATCAACTGGTATTAATGCCAATGGTGTAGTAATACTTTCGACATCACCTGGATTGCCTAATTGAATATTTTCTTCCGGTCTGAGTTGTTTGGGGTTTGTTACGTTGTCGTCGGCTGAACCGGTATCGGCAGGTCGCTTGCTTGTGTTGTGACCCAGGTGCCTATACCCCGAATCACAACAATAAAACCAATACGCCAATATCTTGCCCTATGCAATATATTGGCGTACTACATATTGACCCTGAAAATTAGTTTTAATTATTTTAATTCAAAATTTCATACCATATTTCAAATGCATTTAGAATGCATTTCAATGCTATAACAAAATGCAATTTAAGCATAAATTGCATTTTGTTATCTAGCATGCATTCCGCTCCCACGATATGCACTGCATACTTACCTACATACAGTTTCTTCTTTACTTCCATTTTTTTATTGTGCAATGTACACTTCACATACGTACATTATTCAATTGCATGCACATACGACTATTCTCGCCCGCTTAAAAGTAATATTTTAAGACAGGCACACAAGTGCATATCGGGTTGCATTTTCTACATGATGCATATGCATCCCAACATAAATAATTTGCATTCTCTCACGTACGAATTTAAAATCGTCGTGAGAAATTAATAAGAAAAAAAAAGCTTTTAAAAAAAGGTGATCATGGGTACCTCGGGGAGTTCGTTTTTTAATCCCGTCGAGTAAGAACATGTAAAAAAGAAATCGGTAGTAATTAATTACCATCGAAGAAAACTATTATTAAAGTGTAAAGATAATATAACAAATAAATTTATATTTGAGTGTAAAGAAAAAATAGATTAATAAAAAATAATATTAGATAAAATAGAACGTAAAAAAAAAAACGAAAGTGTTTCTTTTCTGGTTATTTTTCATTTATCAAAATCAGCGACTGCTCTCTCCTTTCGGAGCACGGAGTGGCTGCAAACACAACAATTGGTGGCAGCGGTATTCGTACCAAAATATTCAAATCAGTGCTAACTTTTTTTTTAATTTGAATTACCTAATTTAAACAAAAAAAATTTGAAAAAAAAAATTATAAAAAAATTAATAAAAATCTATATAACAACTGGTGGCAGCAGTTATTTAAAAACAAAAATTCAGTGCCTTTACAAAAAAAAAGAAGTAATTAAATAGTAATTCATCAAATAAATAAACAAACAAAAAGTAAATTGCAAGGTATAAAAATAATAAAAACCAGTAAAAGGAAACTTAAAGAAAAAGTTATAATACTCATATGTATTTATAAAAAAAAAAAAAAAAAAAACACGGGTACCCAACAAAAGGGACTTAGAGGAAATTAAATAAGTTTAAGCGCCAGAGCGCTCAACGAGGGAATTTAGCGAGGCTTCATCCCTGCCTCAATTAAGACGGGTCAAAGAAGGAAGCCATCAGGAAATCACCGGCCGGACGGCCGACGTATCAACATAAACACTTACAACAAAATACATCATAATCATTTTGGAACAATTTTTGCAACATCGGCAAAATTTGGATAAAATATAAGGTAGCCGTAAAAGTTCTAATTTTGAATTTATTTTGTGTATTATTTTGCTAAGAACTAGAAGCAGTGGATATACGATAATTTGGCCAGAGGTCAACTGGTATTAACTATAAAATTAAAGATTTTCTCTATAAACATTTAAAGAAAAACATTCCTACAAATTAGATCGTCCCTTAACATTATCTTTTTAGGAATATAACAAAGATATTCATATAAAGTTCCATATTTTTAATTAATCCACAATTTACTTACACGGTCTGCGTAGCATTGAAAACAAGTAGCGACCCACAAAAACAAAACACTAGTGGCAACGACATCTGCAGAAATTTTTTTTTTTTTTGCCGCAAATTCATATGCTTTCAGTAAACTGTTTTATTAACAATCACGCATACGACTTTCATTGCAGCCAATAATTTTCTACAAATATTTATCAAGACTTTTTTTTTTTGATTAATGAAAAGACAAATAAAAATAAAAGGTTCCTGTTTCTACATTTTTTTTATTAAAGTAAAATTAATCATAAAGTTGTTAAATTTAAATACTTATACGTTCCTCCACGAAGCGACCTCTGCGGTAAGGCTTCGTGAACTTGCTGGCCAGAGGACTTCGAAAAAATCAAATATCGATCCCCTGCGATAGAGCTTCATATACCTATCGATCAGGAGAAAGATTTTGGTTGGAAAGAACGATTTTTGCTGATTACTTTCTTTTATTAGCTAAATAATAAATAAAAACAATTTCAATAACCTGTCGTTACCTGGCTTGGCAGCCACATTATAAAACATATGTTCAGTTTTCTTATAATACTTAGCCCAAGAGACTTACGTGCATTTTTTGTTGATTATACCAAATACGTAATTATCGTTAAGAGTAAACCGAGACAAATTCTTTAAAATCTGATCTTAAAATACTCGTATCTTCAATCTTAATTATAGATTTGATTGATTTAGTTTTTTGATCATATTAAAACATACACATATACAGCAGCTGTATAGCAGTTACAATATATCCAACCATACCCTTAAAAAAAAAAAAACAAAAAAAAAAGGCAATTAAGTGTTTTTATTTTATTTTATTTTCGTGCATATCTCTTAGATTTTATATGCGGTATATACTTACTCCTTCTACAAAAAAAGAAATATAAAAAATATATATAATAAATTTCAACCCAATTCTCCGACTTATATCAAATTAACCACAATGACAGAAGAAACCAAATCTTTCGATGAGCTTTGCTTGTCACAAGTCCCAAAAATTGCAGAAATTAGACAAATTCTAGCCGATTATCACAGAGCGAATAAAAGCAAAAGGACTTCAGATTTTACTTCTGAAAAACTCCAAAATTTGGAAGAACTGTGGGCTTCATTTGAAAAAACGGAAACGCTGATTCAAAATCGTGAAGATTTTGATGAAACTCATGATTATTTTAAGCAGTCATGCTATGACAAAACAGAGGACTGGTACAATCTTATAAAGGAAACTCTGTCTGATAGGTTGAAGTCCATATCAGTCCACACAGAGCGCAAAAATAACCCGTTTTACGTACCACTTCCATAAACTTCTCAAAAAACAACTGCAGCTGAAAACCAGGACAGCTCAGACAAAGATCAATTGAATACAGTACGATTTCGATTGCAAGAAGATAGACAAAAAACATTATCCCATATTATCCAGTCTATAGATAATAATTCACTTGCAACTGCAACCCAGGCATATCTAAACCAAAAATTAAACTCGTTGCACAAATATTGGGACGATTTTGAAGAAACACATAACGAAATAATCTTGAGTGTTGGCCCAAACGACAAAGATAGCGAATACTTCGTGAATAATGTTTACATAAATATGGAAGCATCATTCTCAGACACTTTAATTGCGCTACAAGAACAGTTGGACTACTCGAGATTCCAAAACATAACAAATACTACAAATAATTCCACAGAGCATCACCACAATGTCTCTTTCAGAGACCAGTCAAATGTTTTTCTATCTGACGCGAGGTCATTAATTCCCAACTTTAATGGAAATCCCAAAGATCTTCACAAATTTGTTTCAAGTTGTGATGATATATACGCAACTGCAACGACGGCGAATGAAAGGAACTCCCTCCTTAGCCTAATAAGGAGTAAACTATCCGCCGAAGCGTATGATGTATATAGGTACAATCAAGTTGCAGATTGGCCTACTTTAAAATCACTTTTACAACAGACTTTCGAGGTAAAAACCTCTAGATCCACCTTACAATCTCAACTAAGTAATTCGAAACAAAGAAGAGAAGAAAGTGTAAAAGATTTCCTTCAAAGGTTAAATACAATCTTGTCCAAATTAAATGAGGCAACGCACTCTTATACAGCCGACAAAATACTTCTAAAATCTTTATTGAAAGATAATGAGGGTCAGGCTGTAAGAGCAATTGAGGACGGTCTATCCAATCCACAATTACAGACCTTAGCTAAGGTCCATTCGGATAAATCTTTCGCTTCACTAAAATCACATATTCTAGATCACTCATTACGTATAGAGCAGAAGCAACCCAACTTCCAAACATATAACAAGGTAAATCAAAATTCCCTTCAAAGTACAAATAATAACCTTGGTTGTTTCAAATGCAATAGACTGGGGCATGTTGCTTCAAGATGCCCAGTCATACAAAGCTCAACGCAAAATGTCAATGTAGCTCCAAGAGTTACTTCGCAGCAACAACGCCCTCAAGATTTTAATAAAGCTACATCTCCGTCACAGGCCCCTAGTTGCCGATATTGCCATCGGATGGGCCATTCTATTGAAGAATGCAGGACAAGAGCTGCAAATAATTCCCGATTTAACGACAGCCAGGGAAATCAAAATAATTTCCAAAAGGTGAAAAATATTCCACCAACAAACACGGCTGACAGACAGCCTCAAAATAGGAACTGGCAACAGCCAGTATTCCGAGAAAGTCGAACTTCACCGCCGAGATACAATAATGCCAATATCTCGGCTAGATCGCCATCTCCAACTAGGAAGAATAACAAAACTCCATCGGCATCCAGGCAGGGAAACTGGATGCAGCGGGGGGTCTCATTCGGCAACCCCTCGCAGATAGAAACAACGGCGCAAGTTCACAGCAATCCCGAGACAATATCGATGGAAAAGTAGGCAGCAAAAAATTAACTCGTATCCCCGTCCAAATTAATAAAAATTCACTAACGCTTTCTTTGCCTGTAGACATTTGCTCTGCTCCAAAGCTTACCTTTTTGATTGATACTGGAGCAGAAATCAGCTTAATTAAACTCCATCCATTAAAGCCAGATAGCATCTGCTACAGAGATGCTGTCTGCAATATAAACACACTATTCACAGAGTCCACTTCTACAGAAGGACTCATATTTGCAAAATTGAATTTGAAATCTACCAAATTTAACTACATCCTAGAGCACCCATTTCAAATTGTGGGAAATAACTCCATCCTCTCATACGATGGCCTGCTTGGTCATGATTTTTTATCTCGATACAATGCGAGTATCGACTATAAAAATAAATTCATTTCTCTGGAAGTTAATGAATCTGATTCATCTTATCCATATGAACAATATTATTCCAATTATCCATACGTTTATTTGAAAAGCGAAGACCCAGAAAAGAGGTCTCAAACAAAGAGTCTGTTATATACAGGAATAACAGTCTCTAATAAAGATATAAATACAAATCTATCTCCATCAATTGCTTCGAAAAGCAATGAAAATCGATCGCCGGCAAATGCTTTACAAAAAGTGAAGCATAAAGATAAAAATCTATCTGCATCTATAGCCAGAAAAAAGGCTGAAGTAAATAAAATTCTATCTCCATCCAAGGCTTCACAAGATATGAAGCAACAACATAAAAGTATATCTCCATCTACAGCCGCACAAAAGGCTAAATATAATAAAATTTTATCTCCTTCATTCAGAAATAAATCAGAAAAGAAGTCAAGGAATTTCAATAAAGTATTATCTCCTTCAAATTCTATCGAGTCGGAATCATCGAATAACTCCTTCCAAATTCCACAAAAGTTGGAATCATATCTCCTTCCTTTTAGAAATCCGAAAGAATCGGATAAATTAAAATCATTTAAAATTCCGGCTCGATCAGAATCCATTATTGAAATTCCAACTCCTTCTATTCAAAATCAATCGGTCTGTTTCAAGAAGGAAATAAGGCCAGGTTTATTTCTTTCCTCAACACAAATGAGGAGGACGCCGATCTGGCACCTTACGAGGTGAACCCAGTTTACCAAGACTTGGACGACTTTGTGGTCATCTCCACAGACTCTGACAGAGATCCAATTAAGGGCAGAATAATTAAACTGCAAAACCTTATAAAATTGGATCACTGTAATTCAGAGGAATCTGAAAGTATTCGCAATATCTGTAGGGAATTCAACGATCTCTTCTTCATAGAAGGAGATTTCCTATCTTATACAGATGCGATAGCCCACAAAATCGAAACACTCCAAGATAAACCGCCCATCTATACCAAGCCATATAGACTTCCGAAGCAAGCCGAATAGAAATAAACCGGCAAATACACGAAATGCTTGAGTCAGATATCATAAAACCATCCCATAGTCCCTGGAATTCTCCACTTCTCCTGGTTCCTAAAAAACCAGATGAGAATGGAAACAAAAAGTGGCGAGTAGTGGTAGACTTTCGTCGTATTAACGACATTACTATTGGCGATGCGTACCCACTGCCTAATATCACTGATATATTAGACCAGTTGGGGAAGTCGAAATATTTTACCACACTCGACTTAGCCAGTGGATTTCACCAGATAAAAATGGACTCGAAGCACAGGCAGAAAACTGCCTTTAGCACACCCTATGGCCACTACGAATACAATCGTATGCCATTTGGTTTAAAAGGAGCCCCTGCTACTTTTCAAAGAGCCATGAACAATGTTCTATCTGGACTTCAAGGCATCTATTGCTTTGTATACATGGACGATATTGTAGTCCATGGATACAATCTCAAAGATCACAATTCCAGACTCACAGCAGTATTTAGCCGTCTCCGCAACTTCAATTTGAAACTTCAACCCGACAAGTGCCATTTCCTAAGAAAGGAAATTATGTATTTAGGGCACATTATTACAGAAAATGGAGTCAAACCCGACCCAGCGAAGATTAAGTCAGTTCAGTCCTATCCCAGACCCAAGAAGGAGAAAGATATTAAAGCCTTGCTTGGTTTCGTCGGCTACTATCGCCGCTTTATACCAAATTTTTCCAAAATTGCGAAACCACTTACAAATCTTTTGAAAAAAGATGTCCCTTTCAAGTTCGATGCAATCTGCGACGAGGCATTTTGCGAATTACGCAATAAACTTATTACAGCACCAATTCTATCAAATCCCGATTTTGACAAAGAATTTTTTGTCACCTCCGATGCCAGTGACTATGCCATCGGAGCTGTTCTTTCACAAGTTGATGATCAAGGAGATCATCCAATCGCCTATGTGAGCCGAGTTCTCAATGGTGCAGAGACTCGTTACTCAACAATAGAAAAGGAGCTCTTAGCTATCGTCTTGGCAGTTGAGCAATTCAGACCATACGTTTATGGTAGACAGTTTACAATTATAACTGACCATAAACCATTAGTATGGCTCATGAATCTGAAAGATCACTCCTCAAGACTGATGAGATGGAGAATACGTCTTGAGGAATATGACTACAAGATAGTCCATAAATCAGGTAAGCTCAACACAAATGCAGACGCTCTCAGTAGAGCTATTCCGGATGATAGCGAAAATTTCATAGAACCTACCACCTGCGTAAATGTGGTTACAAGGAATCAAGCTAGAGCTCAGGCGGATTCGAACACTCCCAACATGAGTGTCATTAATCAAAATCCAACTCCATCACAAGTGAACAATTCCTCAGTCATTATAACTGGCACAAATTTCCCATTACTATTGACTAAAAATGCGAATCCTAAATTTTTCATCTTGCCAATGCAAGATACAGAACTTGAAAGAGTGTTGGATTCAAAACTAAAATTTTCAGATAAATCCCTACTTTCAGAAACTGAACTGAACTTCTTCAAGAAAAAAGACTCATCAATAATTATATCAAAAACTAATTTACCTTGTCGATCCCAAAGAGATAGATCAGACCTCGAAAAGATTTTAACTGAGATCTGCTCATATACAGAAGCAAATCAGTTAAATCAATTAAATATCTCCTTCCCAATTTTAGATGCACAAAACCTTCTAATAATTAAAAGCATTTTTAACAAGGTCTTCGCTACTAAAAAAATAAACATAAAGGTCCATCAAGATTCGATTAAATATTTATCCGACATTAATGACATCGAACAAGACTTAAAAGATTTTCACTCATTACCAACGGGAGGCCATCAAGGTATTTCCCGTACTATTAAAAGAATCAAGAAGCAATTCTACTGGCCTGGCATGTCAGACGACATCGTAAAGCATGTAAGAAAATGTAAATTTTGTCAGGTGAACAAAGTATCCAGAAACCCTAAAATTCCAATGAAAATCTCGAACATTAGCTCCAAACTTTTCGAAAGAGTGTACCTAGATGTTGTAGGACCTCTCCCAATTTCTCATTCTGGAAACAAATACATCCTTACATTTCAAGACGACCTTTCAAAATTTTCAGAGGCTATTCCCATAGTCGACACCGAGTCTAAGACATTAGCGGAAGCCTTCACGACAACGATAGTTTGTCGACATGGTATTCCAGAAAGTATCCTCACAGATCAAGGTTCTAACCTCATAAGTGGCATGTTCGCCGAGGTATCTAAATTGCTGAGAATTAAAAGGCTCAAAACTACTCCATATCACCCTCAAACGAATGGTGCGTTGGATAGAAGCCACAGAACCTTAGCAGAATATCTCCGATCTTATGTAGCAAAAGATCCACAAGACTGGGATACATGGATTCCTTATGCCATGTTTGTATACAATACTACCCCCCATTCGAGTACTAATTATACTCCCCGCGAACTCCTTTACGGATTCCCAGCCGAAATTCCAAACAATTTGAAATCTTCTCCAACCGTTTGCTATAATTACGACAATTATGCAAACGAGTTAAAAGCGCGTCTACGGCATAGCTTCAAAATAGCTAAAAATATAGCCATGGCCAATAAAGAAAAATCCAAATTGCAATACGATAAAAGCTCCATCCAAAAATCTTTTATGGTAGGCGATAAAGTCCTACTTAAGAGCAGAGTTCGAGAGAACAAATTCTCACCACTATGGTCAGGTCCGTATGAGGTAATGGAGATTAATTCCCCCGAAAATTCCACCATAAAGGTCAACAACAAAAATAAAAGAGTCCATAATAATGACTTGAAACTCTTCACAGATTAATGCCAGTAATTTCATCCTTCCAAAAAAAAAAAATCATTCCAAATGATTAATCAGTATCATCTTCCAAGTTTTCAAAATGATGCAAATAGCATTCATTTTAATTTTCATCCCTTTCATCCACGGCTCAGGAATAGAGGTAAACCAGCTGAATGCTACTGCAGGCATTTACTTCGAAGAGATTGGTAGAGCCAACCTCTACACCAACGAATGGAAAATCGTCACCTATTACGACCTAGTGAATTTTAAATCAGAATTCAACAACATTCAGTTCATAGCCCAACAAATTACAGCGACCTGCCAGAAGCTGGACAAACACTCAGCCTTGAGCCACACTTGTAACGGTACGTTGTTACAAATAAATCTTATATTAGCAAACATAGAATATAAGAATAAGTTACTTGTGACCCAAAATAGAAAACAAAGAGCACTTTTCAATGCTATAGGCTCAATCTCTAAAGCTCTTTTCGGCACATTAGACGAAGATGATGCCAAGATTTATGACGAGCAAATCCGTAACCTCACCCTTAACCAAAACTCCCTCCTATCACTTATGAAAAGCCAAACTGCGATAGTCGAAGCAACCACAAATGTTTTCAACAAAACTAAAGCCGCAATTGAAAAGGAATTCATGGTCATGCATAAAAAACTAATATCTGTGCAGATAGCCACATCATTGATGGAAAATAGGTCACTTGATAACAAAATATCAATTGAACTGGAATCACTCATTTCACTAGTCTCACTAATGGCATTCAGATATCAAAATACCCAGTCGGAATTAATAGATCTCTTAACAGATTCAAGGCATGGAAAATTTCATCCTACACTCATTTTCCCTAGACAAATTGAAGAACTCTTATTGAACATCAGACAGGAATTGCCAAATTCAATGATGCTTCCCATAAATTCTAGAGACAATATTTTATCACAAATTTACAAATTGAGTACAATAGCAGCGAATATTTTCAATAATAAAATAATTATCGAACTCCGAATTCCACTTCCATTCAAGGAACCATACCAATTATTCAAAGTAATGCCATTACCTACACTCCTTAACGGATCGTTTATATATATTGAACCAGCAAATGAATATATACTAATAGACTACTATCGTGAGCACTATATTGAACTAGCATTACATGATATCCACAATTGCGCAACGTTGGATCATACGCACTTTTACTGCCAGATCACATCCCCAATCTTAAATGCAAATACTAAGGTAAATCGATGCGAGATAAATTTAATAAAAAAGGAGCCGATTACATCCGATTGTAAAATTTTAACATTAGAACAAGATTGTTTTTGGACGCAATTATCGCAACAGAACGCTTGGCTTTTCTCCCTAAAAGATTCCATCCACATAGATATTATTTGCGAAAATTCCATTAACTCACAAGTTCTGCAAGGAACCGGAACAATGTATATCTATCTATCCCGGTTGTTATGTTCGCAGCAAGGAATTCATACTGCACGGACATAACGAAAAAATTTCCAAATTCAATTCCCATTTTATCCCAACAGTAAACATTTCCAGTATAATATCAAATATGAGGTCCTCCTCAAGAGGATCGCATATAAAAATACATACGTTAAATCTTTCGACAAACACGGATCTAGAGAGCCTTTTAGAATCCATCCATTCCCAAAAAGAGCAGGAATTAAATCCGCTTAATCCAATAAGTAATCATCATGTTCACCACTATGCAATATCATATGTGACTATTGCTTTAATCATCTCTGTTGCCTGCGTATATATGTATATAAAATACAAACCAAAAGTGTGTGAATCGAAAGAAATTCTTTCTGCACACGAACTGGAAGATATGCCTACCCCGGCCCCAAGAAGAGAAGGATTTAAAATAACTCCTGTTCCCATCAGAAAAAAGACAGAAAATTGATGACATATTTGAAATATATACTACTGATATATATGGGCATCCCATGGACTCATGCTTCCAATCTAATGTTCTAAAATACACAAATTACGACAAACATAAGATACGGACAACAGTATCCTCTTATTCCCCAATTTTCATCATTTTTTTTTTCAACACCCGTATCCTTATCCCAACAATCAAACGCACTCTATAAAAAAAAAATAATAAAACTAGTAATTTATAAGAAAAGAGCCGAACATAAAAGAAAAGAAAAGCTTACTCTTTTACACCTTATATTTGTGTAATATATATATGTATATTTATATAAAACAAAAATATAAAAAAAAAAGAGAAAAAACAAAACAACATCAAAACATAAAACCTCGAACCCGAGCTAGAAAACATGTCCAGAGTTTTTTACTCAGCCACTCACCACAATTAACACCATCGAGAAACCCAGAAAACAGTGCAAACAAAAAAAACTTTCAAAAAATAAAAAAAAAGAGTAAAATCCACGATTTCATTAAAATTTCAAGAATTTTATTTTTTTTTGTATATAAAAATAAAAAAAAAAGGAAGCAATTGCTTAAACATAAAGAGAGGTGGTGCATCGATGGGTCCAGCTGGGCAGCTACCACTCTTCATATACGTCTCGAGGCAGCTCTCCTGCAAGTTGTTCGATCAGGCTGATGGGAAAATGACCATTCCTTTCAGGATCCGCCACTGGTAAGCCATGAAGGCAGGATAGCCCTGTCAGCACCAAAGACCCGCCTGAAATAAAGAATTTTTTTTTATTCTTTTTTCTACTACTCCAGAAAAGAGGAGTAAAAGTAATAAAAATGTTAAAAAAGGTAACTTACCAGCGACGGAGATGGACATGTTGTAGTCCGACCAAAGGTGAAAATTTACGATGTGGTATCGTCCAACCTCGGCAGGAGCGCCCCAAATTGTACGAGTGGCTCGGCCGGGGCACCGGAAAACAAGCCTTATTGGCCCTCGCCAACCTGACCAGACCTGCTCAACAAAAATCCCGGTAATCATAACCACGTATGGAGCCGGCACGCGATATTCCGCGCGGGATACTAACTGCTCGAAAAACATTTTGCGAATGATAAATTTCCTATACGCCACAGAAAATACATATCATAAAAATGCTGAAATAGCTTAAAACAATTACAAGCAGATAAACGAGCGATAGAACTAACAGGGACCCAATATCGAAAATTCAACGCGATAAGCACATAACACGTAACAAAGTAAGTAACATCGCCCACACTCAACACCTACAAACGCATAAATCCCATAGCTCGACAACAAGAATAAAAAAATAAAAAAAAAGAGCTCAACGTAGGTATACAGTTACAGCTGACGAAACGACAAGGGCGCATAAGAAATCGGGCATCTTAACTACATGTACCAATAAAATATTCCCTTGTTTTTTTTCTCTTCTTATCTTTGTTTATAAAACAAATCACCCGACGCTCGCAAGACAAATTCGAATTGTGCAGCCACAAAAAAAAAAAAAACACAACACAAGCCAAACAAATATTCAAAGTAATACCTCTCCCTTTACTTAAAATTTCATGACTCTAATAACTCCCTCACCTTCTCAAAAAAGCAACACAATTTCAGGATTCGAATTAGAAAAATTTCTTTTTTTCCCACAATTTATAAATAATGTACAGTATGAAAAAAAAAAAAAGAAAAAAATAAATACAAATAAATAAATATCAAATGAAAAATATATATATATATATATATATATATATAAAAAAAACAAAAAAAAAAAAAGGTATGCAAATATATAGTGTAATGAATAAAATAAATAATTTGTGTTACTAATGATGCCACGAAACAGGTTATCTTTTAAAATGAGTAGTAATTTCAATAGAAATAAATAAAAAAAAAAAGAGGAAGAAAATTAATCATGATGTACATAAAATGTAATGTAATACTTAATACAATAACGTTTTTTTTTCCTCTCTAGTTTTACAGTAATTATGAAATATGTATATATCAATATGTAGATATATTCAATCATTCATGACGAAATGATCGTACTAATCAACAATAATAGATAATTCACAGGAAAATATGTATCTGCATATAAATAAAAATTGTAACAAAATAATTTAGTAACAACGTATAATTAATAAAGTAAAGCTTCTCTATTAGAAATATATAAATATATATAGGTATTAGTTTTTACTGTATTTTATAATTTTGTAGTTATTTACAGTTAACTAGTTATATACCAGTTCCTTTATATATGCAAATAAATGTACGCATTCTAGAGTATTACATATGAAAGAAAGTTTTCTTCACAGAAGGCGTAAAACTTTCTTTTCCCCAGGGGGGAGGGATATTGTGACCCAGGTGCCTATACCCCGAATCACAACAATAAAACCAATACGCCAATATCTTGCCCTATGCAATATATTGGCGTACTACATATTGACCCTGAAAATTACTTTTAATTATTTTAATTCAAAATTTCATACCATATTTCAAATGCATTTAAAATGCATTTCAATGCTATAACAAAATGCAATTTAAGCATAAATTGCATTTTGTTATCTAGCATGCATTCCGCTCCCACGATATGCACTGCATACTTACCTACATACAGTTTCTTCTTTACTTCCATTTTTTTATTGTGCAATGTACACTTCACATACGTACATTATTCAATTGCATGCATACATACGACTATTCTCGCCCGCTTAAAAGTAATATTTTAAGGCAGGCACACAAGTGCATATCGGGTTGCATTTTCTACATGATGCATATGCATCCCAACTTAAATAATTTGCATTCTCTCACGTACGAATTTAAAATCGTCGTGAGAAATTAATAAGAAAAAGAAAGCTTTTAAAAAAAGGTGATCATGGGTACCTGGGGCCGGCAAGCCAAAACCTCGGGGAGTTCGTTTTTTAATCCCGTCGAGTAAGAACATGTAAAAAAGAAATCGGTAGTAATTAATTACCATCGAAGAAAACTATTATTGAAGTGTAAAGATAATATAACAAATAAATTTATATTTGAGTGTAAAGAAAAAATAGATTAATAAAAAATAATATTAGATAAAATAGAACGAAAAAAAACAAACGAAAGTGTTTCTTTTCTGGTTATTTTTCATTTATCAAAATCAGCGACTGCTCTCTCCTTTCGGAGCACGGAGTGGCTGCAAACACAACACTTGGTCCAGGTTGAGGTTGATTAATATTATCGTCTGCAGTAACTAGCTTACGATTTATTATATTAGTGTTACTTGCTTGCCACTCTGATAATAATTGTTTATAATATTGTCTGTCCTTTCTATACGCTGCATAAATTTGCTTTGCAACGTCCGATTTTTTAAAATCGTTATAATTAATATATGTAGCTCTGTTTTGTTGAAAAATTTGAGATAAATGTTTTTCCCGTAAACCAAATAAATGCTGAGAAAAATTCAGTTTTTGTTTACTCATACTAGGATACTGTACCCCGAACACACT
Organism: Dioctria rufipes; assembly: GCA_963924295.1. Classification (NCBI taxonomy): domain Eukaryota; kingdom Metazoa; phylum Arthropoda; class Insecta; order Diptera; family Asilidae; genus Dioctria; species Dioctria rufipes. Next base: position 139,309,235 of record OZ002740.1, read on the forward strand.
TTTAGCACCATATTTAACACTAAGACCGAAAATTCCCGCTAAATCACTAATATGTCCGTTTTATTTGAAGTCATCGACAATACTAGCAATAGCTTTTCTATCTTCCTCCTGTATATCAATATTCGAATTAACTAATGTATATTCCAAAACATGTACGTCGGCTATAAAATCTGTAGAATTTACGACTTCTTCTTTACTATAAACATCATTTCCTGGACCTAAATAATTATATCCAGGATACGTGTAACCTTTCTTAGCCATATTTTCTAACTAAGTAATTTTTATTAATATGGTCTCTTATATTAAAAAATTAAAAAAAAAAAAAAAAAAAAAACGACAACGACTTTGAAGTTTGCGCACGGTAAATTTTATAACACATTGACGACGACGATGACAGCAGCAAAAAAGCTTACCGTAGCGATCGGGCGAAACCCATAATCAAGCATACAATTTCAGCCATTAGTCAGAAACCGGTAGACCACCGCAAAAACATTTGAGGGAGGATACCTGGTAAGTAGGATTTTCATAAATTTTTACCTTTCACCTATATTGTAAAAATTTTTTTTTTTGGTTTAACATAAACATTTAAGTAAGACCACCTAAAGAAAATGGGTTATAAATTTTACGTAGAGAAAACCACATAAATTAACCTGGATATATATGTATATATACAGGGTGTCCCAAAAAATAGTGATAATCGGAAGCCTGGAGGTAGAGCGTCCCTCGGGGAACCCAAATCACCCCCATGTTCTACGGTTTTGTAGTTTTCGAGTTATTACAAATTTTCGAGATTTTTCGCTAATTACGTGTTGTAAGGCAATTTTGCTCATAGCGGTCCAAGAAAGTGAGATAGGCACTTATTGTTTTTTTTTCCGAAATAGCTTAACAGTGCATCTTTTGTATTTAAAATATTTATTTCAATACAGTTCACCATTGTCTCAAAAAGTAATGTTGGATTTTTTCTTTTACCAAAACAAAAACTAACTTGAATGTTCTATGGCAATTTTAAGAACAAAAAACCGTAGAACATACATGGGGGTGATTTGGGTTCCCCGAGGGACGCTAAACCTCAAGGCTTCCGATTATCACTATTTTTTGGGGCACCCTGTGTACTATATCAATTACCTATTTGGAATTAATACGTATATCTAAAAGTCACAAATTCAAGTTACATATATTAATATTTTTTTAAATTAAAATACGTATTTCTAAAATTGTGATTGGAGTGAGTATAGACTGCGGGAGGTAACAGGCCACAGGAATGTGGAATTATTAACAAAACAAAACACTAAATAAATTATCCATTTATTGAGATCCACCCAAGGTCACGATGAATCGTACGCCTGAATTCAATTAAGTACGCCGACATAATTGTATAAATTCCTCATGTACATACCAGAAGAAATTCCAACCGGCCGACTCTCTAAACATTTGTGAATTATAGCCAGTAAGCCTAGGGTAGTAGCTCAGCTGAAAATACGGTATAGCATAACATTCCTTTTCCTCAAGTATCTTAGCATAGAGTAAGAACACCCAACATAATGTAGCATTAGGTTTTGATTTCCAATTTATATTGTTTCATATTTTAGTTTCATGGTGCCAGAGAATAGTCATCAATGTGTTAACCTCTAAGATTATAACATGCATTGCTGAATTTGTTGATTGAATGGTTTAAATAGAACTTTTTTTTTTTTTAAATATTAACCGATTGCATTTCACTGAGAACAAAGCCTGACGCAGTGATGGTGTGAGATTTCATTCCTTGGAGTGCAAGCTGGAGTTGGCAATGGGGCAATCCTGGTAGAAGAGTTTGTTTTGTTGTGTGACTAAAGTCTGAGATCACTCTTCAGTTGGTCAACGAAGTGCCGAATGAATGATGTCGCCCCAGCTTAGAAAATATGGAAAAATAGCTCTTCTGGTATAATCATTAGCTCCAGCTGATTGCTTCGTTGTTCGTTGCTCCAATTGCAAATTTTTTTTTGCTTTTCACTGTGGTTCTTAGTATCGTTGGTGGTGTCTTGTCCGTCACTGTGGTTCTTAGTATCGTTGGTGGTGTCTTGTCCGCAACGTCGTTGGGGAATTTACCATTGCATAAATCGGCATGACATGATTCAATCCATCTGTGATGGCACTTGTACATACATATATATAGATACATTCCTGGAATTGGGGCTCCCCTCTTCTTCCCACCTCACGGCCGAGTCGTCCAGCTTAGCCGGCTGGAAGAGAGGTAGTTCTCATGGAGGAGAGTC